>CM057351.1:211159615-211759615 GCA_030015575.1 Agapanthus africanus | reverse complement strand
TTCTTGGTTCTCAACTCATGAGACAAGTGAACCATAGAGTCAAGAGAGGGAGAGCAAGAGGAGGAAGATGAGAGCTCAAGAACAAGAGAGAGAATGAGCATGAAAGAATGAGAGAAGACTTTTCTCATTTGGCTCTCATAATCCAAAACAATCATAACACATCATATCAATCAAGTATTATGTGATGGTTTAAGCAACCATAGCCATATCATTTCATGCACTCATTTTGCACAAAAGAGCAAGCAAGCAAAAGTCTTTGCCATGAAATGATAGCTATGGTTATCATGATGGTCAACTAGTCAAGCCTAGTCAACCGGTCAACAAAGTCAACAAGTCAACAAAAGTCAACAAGTCAACAAAGTCAACAACTCAACAACCATGTCACCATAATACCTAATTAATATAATTGTTAATCACATATCATATTCTCATTAGGGTTGAGCAAAAAGTCAATAGTCAACTGTCAACGGTCAACAACCCTAATGAGAATCCTCCGCCTCTGTCTCTCCGTCAACTGTGCATAAACACCCGCATCCGCGTTCCGAGGAACACGAATACAAACTGGATAAATCCAATCCCAATACATACACTAGGATCTGGCTTAAACCAAAGCCCGCTAGTGTTTACTGTCCGGACACTGTACGTGCACAAGTGCACGGATGTGACCGAACCCTGTCGCAAAACCATGCGACCTGCCGCAAAACCATGCGACCTCTACTCTTTTGCCTAAAGGCGAATAGCTTTCTGTGTGGGACTCTAAAGACTCGACACTACGCTGGCAGTGGGTTTAACCACAGACCGCAAGCGGCACTAGCTGTGCGTAACGTTCCCCAGGTAGAAGCCGACAAGAAGACTGACGAGGTGAAACCCATCTGAACTCCTACTGAGCCTGAATGTGACAATCTCCGTACAGTCCGGTCTGTTCGTCTGATACATCGCATGGCGGGCCTAGGGGGGCGGTAAACGTCAGTCCCCTAATAGCGGTACAAGTCGTGTCGGAGTGAAGCCCAAAACACCCTGAGATAACACTGGAAGCCTACCAGTATATCTCGATTGCCCTGGCCAGGGACTACTCGTGTAATGGCTCTCCTAGACACAGCGCGATGTCAACCCCCAATACCAGGAGAGGCGAATCCTGTCTAACCGTCACTGCCTCCAAGTGCTTCGGGACTGCACCCAACTACCACCTGTTTGCACGACTGCTTTAAGCCGTGGTAGGGTAGTAATCAATGTACAGTGGGAACACACTAGAGACGAAGTGACAGTGTCAAGTCAGCGGACTAAGCTGTACTCATGTCACCTGGGAACTGATAACTGACGATAGGTATAATACCAACCGGTCAGTTCCCGAAGAGTCCTGTCCAGTGTACTCGTAACCCAACGAGCACCCGCATACTATCTCCAGTACGACGTACTGACGGCTGTGGGACAGACCGTCTCCCACTCTGGGATGAGAAGCGCATGCGCTAGTCTACTCCGGAGTATCGATGCCCTGTCTCGATAGTCCTGCCACTAGGGACCTGCATAAGGATGTGCATATAGATTACCCAGCCCCACTAGTGTGACTGCCATCACAACGCTGGTAATCAAGCAAAGATCCTAAGGGCTCCACTAATGTGTATAGGTGATATACTAAAATAAACACAAGTACACATTGAAGTAGAAACAAACCAAGTAGCATACTACTATATTGAGCAAGATTGTTTATACAAGGTGAATATCCCAAGCTTCCATTAAGTAATATACAAACTAGTATGATACAGTAATGGCCTCTAGGGCATATACACTAACAATCTCCCACTTGCACTAAGGCCATGTACTGGCGTATCGAAGACCTATCATCTCGATCAGCCGCTCGAACTGAGTCTGGGGCAAGGCCTTGGTGAATGGATCTGCAGTGTTATCTTCTGAAGCGACTCTCCGAACCTCGATCTCCTGGCGATCCACGATCTCCCTGATCAGGTGATACCGCCTCAAGATGTGTCTGGATCTCTGATGGGACCTGGGTTCCTTCGCTAAAGCTATAGCCCCGTTGTTGTCGCAATACAGAGGTATTGGATCAACAATGGACGGAACCACCTGAAGTTCTTTCAAGAACTTCCTTATCCAGACAGCTTCTTTTGCGGCATCGGATGCAGCGATGTATTCCGTTTCCATCGTCGAGTCTGCAACGGTTTCCTGTTTGGAACTCTTCCAACACACCGCCCCTCCATTGAGGGTAAAGAAAAAACCCGACATGGACTTGGAATCATCCTTGTCACTCTGGAAGCTGGAGTCAGCAAAGGCCTCGATCTGGAGGTCTTTTCCGCCATACACCAAGAACATCTCCTTAGTCCTTCTCAGGTACTTGAGAATGTTCTTTACCGCTATCCAGTGTTTCTCCCCAGGGTTTGACTGATACCGGCTTACCACACTCAGTGCATAAGCTACATCCAGTCTGGTACAGAACATCGCATACATTATAGAGCCTACCGCAGAAGCGTAGGGTATAACAGACATGCGATCCCTCTCCAAATCAGTCTTGGGAGACATCTCTTTAGAGAGGGTGATCCCGTGACAAGCCGGTAGGTTACCGCGCTTGGAATCTTCCATACTGAATCTTTTCAGTATGGTGTCGATGTACCTAGACTGTGAAAGTCCTAATATCCTCTTGGATCTATCACGATGGATCCGGATCCCCAGGATGTATGAGGCATCACCCAGGTCTTTCATGGAGAACCTGTGTGACAAGAACCCCTTGACAGATTGTAGCATAGGAATGTCATTTCCTATTAAGAGAATGTCATCCACGTATAAAACGAGGAATACTACAGTTCTCGCTACAAATCTACTATAGATGCATGGTTCATCTGGATTTTTGATAAAGCCAAATTCCTTGACCGTCTCATCAAAACAGATGTTCCAACTCCGCGATGCATGCTTTAGTCCGTAAATGGATTTAAGCAACTTACACACCTTTCCGCTGCTCCCACTCTGAA
Source organism: Agapanthus africanus (assembly GCA_030015575.1). Taxonomy (NCBI): domain Eukaryota; kingdom Viridiplantae; phylum Streptophyta; class Magnoliopsida; order Asparagales; family Amaryllidaceae; genus Agapanthus; species Agapanthus africanus. The sequence goes on along the minus strand of CM057351.1, from coordinate 211,756,637 downwards.
TGAAATCCTCTGGCCGGTCCATATAGACACACTCCTCTAAATTTCCATTTAGAAAAGCGGTCTTTACGTCCATCTGCCAAATCTCATAATCGTGGAAGGCAGCAATGGCAAGAAGGATCCGAATGGATTTCAGCATAGCTACTGGAGAAAAGGTCTCGTCATAGTCCAAACCAGGCCTCTGACGAAAACCCTTTGCAACCAGTCTAGCTTTATAGGTCTCAACCTGTCCATCTACACCAATCTTCCTTTTGAAGATCCACTTGCATCCTACGGGTTTTACCCCGTCTGGAGCAACGTCCAACGTCCATACTTTGTTGGTGTACATGGACTCCATTTCGGTCCGCATTGCATCCAGCCATTTTACCGAGTCGACGCTCTGAACGGCTTGCTGGAAGCTAGTAGGCTCATCATAATCTATGATGCAATCCTCTCTATCCTCGTCTATGAGAAAATCGTAGTATCTCTCGGACGGATGAGACTGCCTACTACTCCTGCGGAGCGGCGTAGGAATGTCCTGTTCTTTTGAACCCTCTGGTTCCACTAAGCTTTCAGTAATAGCTCATGGTTCTAGAATTTCTTCCAGTTCTACTGTGCTCCCACTTATCTGGGTTTCCAAAAACTCAGTTTCCAAGAAGTAGGCATGACGAGAAACAAGAACTTTTTGTTCCTCTTCGCAGTAGAAGAAATATCCCTTGGAGTTCTTTGGATATTCCACGAACTTACACTGTACTGAGCGTGCCTCGAGCTTGTCCGCATGCTGCTTTTTAACAAAAGCTGGACATCCCCATGTCTTAATGTGCTTAAGATAGGGTCTCTTCCCACACCACATCTCATATGGTGTAGTAGGCACAGTCTTAGTAGGAACTCGGTTCAAAAGGTATGCAGCTGATTCTAGCGCATACCCCCAGAATGATCGCAGTAACTCAGCGTTACTCATCATGGACCGTACCATATCCAATAGGGTTCGGTTCCGTCTTTCCAATACACCGTTATGTTGCGGAGTGTATGGAGGAGTAAGCGGAGAGAGAATTCCGTTCTCTTTTAAATAATTCAGAAACTCGGCACTTAAGTATTCTCCACCTCGATCCGATCTTAGAATCTTGATACTTTTGCCGGTTTGTTTTTCTACTTCATTCTTATATTCCTGGAACTTTCCAAAGGCTTCGGACTTATGTTTCATTAAGAAGACATAACCGTACCTTGAAAAGTCATCCGTACAAGTAATGAAATAAGAATAACCGCTTCGCGCATGTGTAGGCATTGGACCGCACACGTCGCTGTGTACGAGTCCCAAGAGCTCGCTCGCTCTTACTCCGTGTCCAGTGAACGGAGTCTTTGTCATCTTTCCTTTGAGACAGGATTGACAAGTGGCATACGACTGATATTCGAACGGATTCAAATATCCTTCTGTATGTAACTTCGTCAACCTTCTCACATTGATGTGACCCAGTCTACAATGCCATAAGAAAGTATGATTTATTTCCGGAGACTTTCTTTTGTGTGTATTCTGGACATTGAAAATCTGTGGTTGGTTTAATACGTATATACCATTGCTCAATGTACCTGACCCAATCAAAACTTGATTAAGGTGAATGTTTACAACATTACTTACAAACGCAAATTCATAACCTTCTTTAGAAACTAAAGATACAGAAATGATATTACAAGTTGCGTTGGGTACAAAAAAGCAATTACGCAAAACCAAAACATGTCCATCTGACATTCCCAGGTGATAGTCCCCCACGGCCTTAGCATCCATGCTAGCTCCGTTTGCAACTCTGACGGTCATGTCACCTGCCTTCAAAACCCTACGGTTTCTCAACGCCTGCAAAGAATTACAGATATGAGATCCTGATCCGGTATCCAATACCCAGGAAGTAGAGTTTATTGAAAGACAGTTTTCAATAACATACACACCTGAAGCTGAAGCCGCAACCTGCTTCAATTCCTGTGTCTTGGCTTTCCAAGCCCAGCAATCATTTTTCCAGTGACCTTTCTTATAACAATAGAAGCATTCTTCTTTATCCACAAGCTGCCCCGCTTTCTTTGTTGCCTTTATTTTTCCCTTCGTATCCACTTTACTAACACCGCCCCTTGGTTTAGCGAAGGCTTTCTTCTTCTTTCCCTTGGCTTTCGCCTTTGACCTAGAAGAGGAAGATCCTCCTACAAACAAAGTGGATGTTTCCCTACCTTTCTGTAGGGTGCCGTCTGCACTCCTCAGCATGTTGAGGTGTTCTGAAAGTTCAACTTCTTTTTCTTGTAAGTTGAAGTTCAGTATAAACTGGGCGTAAGTGGAAGGAAGGGACTGGAGAATCAAGTCAGTATAGAGCTCATTCTCCAACGTGGTTCCAAGTTCCGCGAGCTCCTCAATGAAGCCAATCATCTTAAGCACGTGTTCCGCTACCGATGATCCGATGGCCAACCTTGCCGAAAATAACTTCTTCGACACTTCGTATCTTGCGATACAAGATTGCTCTCCATACAGTTCTTTTGTATGGAGAAATATGGATTCAAGGTCCATATTCTCGTGCCTCCTCTGATGTTCGTTGTCCATCGAGGCAAGTACGAGGCACTTGGCCTTCGCGCTATCAATCTCCCAGGTCTTACGGATTTCCTTATCCGCGACGCTGGAGGTGGGACTTGGGACAGGGGGAGCTTTGGTGGTAAGAAGATACCCCAGCTTGTCGTAAGTGATTGTCATTTTGACATTCCTGAGCCAATCTTTGTAGTTTGGCCTTGTCAGTATGTTTTTATCTAGAAGTAACTTAAGTCCAGTCATTTCGATTGGTCGCTGCAATTAGGAGAGAGAAGAAGAAACACTTAGCACGATGCTCTTGCAAGTTTAGAGTGGTTTTTAATTTGTCTAAACAGGATGGCTCCCACTGTTTCTCGAATCCCTCCTCAAACCAAAAAAGGAAGAATTAGTCAGGATCAATCTCACCGTACAATACTTGCTTAACCGTTCGGCCAGGCTGGTGTCGGTACTTCGAGGGAGGTTTTCCAACGCTTTCGCGAAGTTCCTTAATTCAAGAACCTCTTTTCCCTGGGGGCGTAGCCCCGCTAACACCTTTCTAGACACCTACTAGGTTTATAACATTGATCGTTAAGTGAGAAATTTCCCAAGTAGTAGCATATACTCACAGTAGGATCGGGATCCAAATATCATCGCGTGACGAAACTGAAGGAATCCTACCAGAATCATCACACTCCAAATGGTATGCAACACTAGCAAGTTTCAGTTCTTTTGAAACTCCCGATGTGGATTTTTGCCCCATGCTCTTATGACCTTGGCGTGAGGTCAAAATGTCATAAGTCACATGTCAAGTTCTTCCCATCATTATCCAGGTTAATTTGAATCCACCCGTACCTACCCTTGACGTAGGCCAAAATGGTAGTACGGCTGTCCCAAACCAACGCATTCTATCTATGCAACAGATAAATATCCGGCAGCTACCAATCACTATGCCTTGGCGTGAGGTCAAAATACATAGCTTGAATACTACCAAATATTTAACTGAAATGATGGAGGGCTACGAATGGTTTTGGCAAAACCGTGAACGTAGTGAACTTGATTTAGTCGTTGGAACGAGATAGCTTTTAAATGGAATGGCTCAAACTCCGCATTTTAAAAGTTTGTTTTGAAAAGAACCGAGTGGTTTTTCGAAAGTGTTCCAATGACTTTTACTTGGTTTATTTTCTTGCATTAGTTCTTTTAATGCGTGATATTCTTGCATTAGTTCTTTTAATGTGTCCCATCATTTAATCCTACCATTGCAGAAAACAACCAAAATATGACGTACGCTTATGCCATTCGCATTCGCCACGGGGCCCCGTCATTACCCGTTAGGTTACTTAACTAACGACAGAGCGGGGGCTGGGCTAGCGCGGCTGTAAAACATAAGCAACGCCTAAATAATATCATATATATATATATATATATATTGCAATGATAGACATTTCAGATCACAGATGAACACATTGGATATACTAGGAACCTGCAATTCGTACGGGCCTGTAACGAAAAGCAGATTACACGGTCGTGGTGAATAGCCAAAACCCCACCCATGACCCCTACGGGTGCGGCAAACTACCCGCCAAGTACCCGAAGCGAAGCAACCTCCCTCATCCCCGTGAGTAGGCCACTCGGCACTTCGGCATACCCGGTAGTTTGTGCACCCCCTCCATGGGTCTATCCTAGGAGCAAAAACAGTAAAAAGAAATTATACAATGACGGCTACAACCCCGACCCGGTTGTGCGGCCATACAAATAATTATTACATCAATTTACAAATTTACATGAATTGAAAGAAAAGAAAACTCTCGTCTCACAACCCCCGGCTATTCACCCGCGACAATCCAATGAATTTATATACACATTCCAATAACATTACAGATGACAGATTTGTATAACCCCCACTAATCGACATATAGCGATTAGCATACGTTCAATACAAATATCACATCACAGAAAAACCCGTCAGCTTAAGTCTTTTAGAAGTTCGATCAAAAATACGGATTTTCAGGACCCCAAAAATAAAATTTTCGTTCTGGAAAATCTGGGCAGAAAATATATATTCCAAAAATCCCAAAACAACCCAATAAAAACACTGCACCAAACTTGGACCTCGGCCGAGTCAACTCGGCCGCGGATCCGCGGCGCTTTGACTCGATCGTTGGACCAAATTTGGTGGGTGATCACACAAAAGCCTGAGCCGATTTTTAAGATAAAATTTATCAACTTTTGAACAGAATAAAAATCGGCAGAAACTTGAAAATCTCGGGTTCGTTTCATGACTTTTCTTTGATCGATTTTCTAGCTACTTTGCTAACATGTTAGATAGAGTTTAACTAGGCTCTGATACCACTGTAAGTCCATGCTACCTCTCCCGGTACTTTCGGGCATGCGGAATTTGATAAAAAACGATTTTCTTAGAGGTGGTAATATGGACTTAAAACCCGGATCTTTGTTAAACATCTAACTAACAACCTAACTACGAGTTTCTAACTACTCGGTTAGGGGTTATACCTTTCTTTTTCTCGAACTCCTTCGTCTACAAGCCTCGATGGATGTCCGGATCGCCTTCACTCCGTCGTCTCCTTGCGCCGAAGATAGATCCACCTCGAAAGCTTCTACGTTTGGCTTCTTCTTCGGTCTTTGAAGAAACTAGTTCACTTGGTTTGCTAAACCTTGTGAACTAGAGTGAGTAGAGAAGAGTTTGTATGGGATTTTATCTATGGTTCTTGGTTCTCAACTCATGAGACAAGTGAACCATAGAGTCAAGAGAGGGAGAGCAAGAGGAGGAAGATGAGAGCTCAAGAACAAGAGAGAGAATGGGCATGAAAGAATGAGAGAAGACTTTTCTCATTTGGCTCTCATAATCCAAAACAATCATAACACATCATATCAATCAAGTATTATGTGATGGTTTAAGCAACCATAGCCATATCATTTCATGCACTCATTTTGCATAAAAGAGCAAGCAAGCAAAAGTCTTTGCCATGAAATGATAGCTATGGTTATCATGATGGTCAACTAGTCAAGCCTAGTCAACCGGTCAACAAAGTCAACAAGTCAACAAAAGTCAACAAGTCAACAAAGTCAACAACTCAACAACCATTTCACCATAATACGTAATTAATATAATTGTTAATCACATATCATATTCTCATTAGGGTTGAGCAAAAAGTCAATAGTCAACTGTCAACGGTCAACAACCCTAATGAGAATCCTCCACCTCTGTCTCTCCGTCAACTGTGCATACACACCCGCATCCGCGTTCCGAGGAACACGAATACAAACTGGATAAATCCAATCCCAATACATACACTAGGATCTGGCTTAAACCAAAGCCCGCTAGTGTTTACTGTCCGGACACTGTACGTGCACAAGTGCACGGATGTGACCGAACCCTGTCGCAAAACCATGCGACCTGCCGCAAAACCATGCGACCTCTACTCTTTTGCCTAAAGGCGAATAGCTTTCTGTGTGGGACTCTAAAGACTCGACACTAGGCTGGCGGTGGGTTTAACCACAGACCGTAAGCGGCACTAGCTGTGCGTAACGGTCCCCAGGTAGAAGCCGACAAGAAGACTGACGAGGTGAAACCCATCTGAACTCCTACTGAGCCTGAATGTGACAATCTCCGTACAGTCCGGTCTGTTCGTCTGATACATCGCATGGCGGGCCTAGGGGGGCGGTAAACGTCAGTCCCCTAATAGCGGTACAAGTCGTGTCGGAGTGAAGCCCAAAACACCCTGAGATAACACTGGAAGCCTGCCAGTATATCTCGATTACCCTGGCCAGGGACTACTCGTGTAATGGCTCTCCTAGACACAGCGCGATGTCAACCCCCAATACCGGGAGAGACGAATCCTGTCTAACCGTCACTGCCTCCAAGTGCTTCGGGACTGCGCCCAACTACCACCTGTTTGCACGACTCCTTTGAGCCGTGGTAGGGTAGTAATCAAAGTACAGTGGGAACACACTCGAGACGAAGTGACAGTGTCAAGTCAGCGGACTAAGCTGTACTCATGTCACCTGGGAACTGATAACTGACGATAGGTATAATACCAACCGGTCAGTTCCCGACGAGTCCTGTCCAGTGTACTCGTAACCCAACGAGCACCCGCATACTATCTCCAGTACGACGTACTGACGGCTGTGGGACAGACCGTCTCCCACTCTGGGATGAGAAGCGCATGCGCTAGTCTACTCCGGAGTATCGATGCCCTGTCTCGATAGTCCTGCGACTAGGGACCTGCATAAGGATGTGCTTATAGATTACCCAGCCCCACTAGTGTGACTGCCATCACAACGCTGGTAATCAAGCAAAGATCCTAAGGGCTCCACTAATGTGTATAGGTGATATACTAAAATAAACACAAGTACACATTGAAGTAGAAACAAACCAAGTAGCATACTACTATATTGAGCAAGATTATTTATACAAGGTGAATATCCCAAGCTTCCATTAAGTAATATACAAACTAGTATGATACAGTAATGGCCTCTAGGGCATATACACTAAAACCAATCACATTATGTGCTACAGAAAAATATTACATAGCTACCGAACACTACGCCTCGGCTGAGCACGAAATACGTAGCACGAATACTAAGCAATACCAATCCGAAATGACGGAGGGCTACGGCTGGGTTTTTGGCGAAAAACCCGTTAACGTAATGAACTTGATACCGTTGAAGGAAAATCCGAAATGACGGAGGGCTACGGCTGGGTTTTTGGCGAAAAACCCGTTAACGTAATGAACTTGATATCGTTGAAGGAACCTGAGCAATTTTGAAAAGGAGTGGTTTTAAGCTCCGCCTTTTGAAAAAATATGGTTTTGAAAAAACCGAGTAATCTACACTATAGACTTTAGCTCAAGAGGTCACTCCCCATGAAGGGATCTCGGCTCTTGCCTCATAGAATGAGGTGCTGGATATTCATGACCGAATATCACTATGCAAAGCGAAAGAAAATAACTGTAGTTTTTCGAAATTTGTTCCAACAACATCTTTTAGGTTTATTTTCTTGCATTAATCAAAATTTATATGGTCCCGTCAATTAACCTATCACACCAGAAAAGAACGAAAATAAAATGTACGTATATGCCATCTGCATTCGCCACGGGGCCCCGTCATACCCGTTAGGTTACTTAACTAACGACAGAGCGGGGGCTGGACTAGCGCGGGTGCAAAACTTATACAACATCTACTAGAATATATATAAGTATATACAACATTCATACCAGGCATGATAATAATCAACATCACAGAATCTCAGCCAACAATACAGAATGGTGGATAATCATGGAGCCCCGGGTTTCATTTGAGCCGCAAATAAAACCCGACGTTCCCGGTCGTGTGGATAGCCTATGCATTGAAAACCTGGACCCCTATGAATGCGGAAAGTTACCTGCCAATCCCAGAAGTGAGGCAGCCCCTTTCAACAAAGTGAATAAGCAACCTAGCACTTCACGGAATCCGGTAACTTGGGCGCCCCTCCGTGGGTCATCCTATACATTCTACGAGTGCGGCGAATAGCCCTCCAATTCTATAATGAAGCCCCCTCCATCTCAACGCCATGAGATGCAGGCATGTTGCCTTCTAGAACCCGGCTATCCGTGCACTCCACCGTGGGGTAATCCTAGTACAGAAAAAGAAAATAATATGTATAAATGGTGACATCGACCTCAACCCGGTCGTGCCCCAAAATAATATACAACCCGGCAAAGACGACAGTCCACATGCCGGACGCTTGCCCCGTAATAACAAATGCATAAATGAAACTTTAACTGTACAACTAACATTGCACCACATGCTATCCACCACGACTATCCAACCACAAGCACAGCACAAGCACAAAACATCAACGCGAATGTCACGTTCGCAAACTCGTCTAAAAGAACATATAGCAATTAGATGAGTTTACCGATCAAATGACATTCACGGTCGTAGAGAAAAGTGAATGTACTATTAACAAAATACGTATATTAAAATTTCGATCGACTAAACTTTCCCAAATTGTCCCCAAAGGAAAATAGAGTACTCAAACAAATCTGGGCCAAAACCATATATCAAAAAAATCATATTTCAATGAACTAAAGCCCCAGAAAAAATTTCGGGCACTGTAGCCCAAAATGCACGGCAGAACCGCCGCAAAATATGCCATTTTGCTCCAGTTCCGCCGCCGAAATTTAGAGTTACGTGCCAAATTTTTTTTCACAACTATAGTTTTGCCTGCACATATTTTTAAGATGACTGGAAAAATTTTATGAACAACTTTAAAATTCGACAGCAGGCAAACAACAATGGAAATACGATTCGGAAATTTGGGTCGATCGAGATTTTAACCTTGTGAAAACTAGCTAGTAGGGTTTATGGGTTGGCTCTGATACCATGAAGGGTTACGCTAGAGCCCCGACCAACTCCGGTGGCTAAATGCGGAACAAAAATTTTATAACGATACAAAACTTGGCGCTAGAATAAACCAAAACCGGATCTTTACCATAAACCTAGTTAGCAAGTTAGGGTTCTATCTACTATGATAGAAAGTATACCTAAAGAAAACAAATCCTTCGGGTCTTCGATCCTCTCCTTAAGCTCCTCGATGGAAGTATGGATCTTGCTTGAACTTCGGCCTCCTTGTGTCAACGCTGATCCACCCGAGAGCTCCAACCATGAGCTAAACCTCCAACTTGAGGTAACTAGAATACTTAGCTTGCCAATCTAAGTAGATTAGAGTGAGTAGAGTATGATTTAAAGTGGCTTAGTCTCACTAACCCTTGATTATCAAGACATGATACACTTAGGGTTTTAAGAGGAAGGAGAGAACCATGAAAGAGAATGAAAATGAAAAATGAAGAGAGTTCTCTTTTGATGAAAGAGAAAACTTAGTTTTTATTATGATAATTGTGATGGCTACATTGATTTGACCATAAGCATGTCATAATTAATGCTAAGTAAAAATATCTAGTGGCCAAAGAAAATATCTAAGTCAACAAAAGTCAACAAAGTCAAATGGCCAAACAAATTAGCCATGACATAATTATCATTATAAAAATTAGTAAACAATTTCCTCCACCCCATAATGGTTTTAATCAAGTCAATGGTCAAAACCCTAATGAGGTGTCTCCTCCTACGACCATCTCAACCGTATATACATACCCGCAACCGTGTTCCGAGAAACAAGAATATAATGAGACTAAACCAACCCAAAATCTAATAATAGGATCCGGTTTAAACCAAAACCCACTAGTATCAACCGCCCGAACACCATACGCGCACAAGTACGCGTATGTGAACGAACCCTGTCGTAAAACCATACGACCTCTATATCGTTTCGCCCGAAGCTGGGAAACCCTCTGTGTGGGACTCCAAAGACTCGACAGTACTCTGGCAGTGGGTTTAACTACAAACGCATCAGCGGCACTAGCTATACGTAACGGCTACCCAGGTATCTGTCGATAAGAAGGTCGACGAGCAAGCTCATCCAAACTCCTACGGAGCCTATCTGTGATAATCTCCGTACAGTCCGGTTTTTTCGTCTAAGAGTATCGCATATCGGGCTTAGAGGGTGGTAAATGTCAGACCTCTAATACCGGTATAAGTCATGTCGGAGTGTAGCCCAGAACACCCTGAGAAACTACTGGAATACCTACCGGTAAATCTCACTTGCCCTGGCCAGGAACTTTGTGTAATGGTTCTCCAAACACAGCGCGATATCAACCCCCAATACCGGGAGAGACGAATCCTATCTAACCGCCACTGCCTCCAAGTGCTTCGGGACTGCACCCAACTACTATCTAAAATGCCACTGCCTCCAACTGTTTTCGGGTTATTTAGACGGTGTTAAGAAGTTCGAACGGATATCAATAACCCAATTTTTCTCTCGACAGAAAATTTTCAAAAGTTGGATTTTTTCCAAGTTAAAGAACATTCAAAAATCATGCAAGTAAAGCGATGGACCCTCTAGAACTTTAGGGTTCCTAGGAACACTCATGAGGTTCTACAACTGATCAACCATGCCAAAATCAAATTTTTATCAAGTGCCGAGAAACCCTAAGCAAGATCGTTACTAGAGGTAAGGCGAAACAATGCAAGTTAACAACATAACTACAAGTGAAAGGGACTATAACCTTTGTAGATCCGGTCCTCCACTTCTTTAGCTCCGTGATGACGTCCCTCCACTGTGATCATCGGGATCCTGGACTCTAGCGTTGGTTTCATCGGAGAAATGATCGGGCTAGGTCGTTGACTTCGATGCCGAGGATGATCTACGTCGAGGCGACTCTAACTCAAGCTCCATCTTCACTAGGTCATGAAACTTATGAAATTAACACCCTATACAACATGGCAAGTGGTAGAGGATGAAGAAATAGAAAGTGGGTTCACTTTGGATTTGGATTTCTCACTTGATTTCATCACTTGAAATTTTCAAGAAAGGTTTTCTTTTCTTCATGAAGAAGAAGAAGAAGGAAATGAAAAAGAATTAACTTAAAAGAAAATAAAAGTGAATCTTATCATAATGCAACCATGGGTGAAGTTAACACATGTAGAGAATAAACTAGGGTTTAGGTGTAATGGTCAGGTTAAGGCATAAAACAAAATGGCTAGACTTTTCAAACCTTCATGAAGCTTCAAGCATAAAACAAGAAAGCCACCATTTTATTTTCTTTTGGCAAAAATAAATAAAGAAAATAAATAAAACCTAACCATTAACCTAAACATGGGTAAAGTGATACACACACCCAAGTTTGCATGTATCATCAAACATGATACAAACTAGTGCACAAAAATATATCATATATACAACTTGTGCACATCAAGTGAGAAAATTAATGTTAAGTGAACAAATACTAGTTAATGTAAAGTAATATATCAAATATATAATTATACATTAAATCATTAAATCAACACTTGATTTAATGATCCGGTCATAATGCATATAACCGACTAATATCTAGTGTATCAATATATCGAATCAACATTTGATTCGGTAACCCGGCTATATCTTATATAACCATCTGATTTGATTATTTTCGTGGATGTGTTTATCGAATCAAATAGTAAAGAAATCACAACCAAAAATATTTGACCGCAATCAAACAACGGTGTCAGTTGAAGTTAATATGTGAGTGCGGATCGTCCTCAGGGATCTCGAGATTCGTTTGTACTTTTATTTGTTTGAAATGAAATGTTAAGCAACAATAAGAGAAAACACGATTCAATTGATTGATTTGTATTCGTGTGTCACTAATCTTTTCTAAAGAATCAAGAACTATAAACAACAAGAATCGGTTTCAATGGTATTTTCCAAACGACAATCAAGAATGATATAGAGGCTCGTAGGAATCGATAGGATCTTTAGATGTGTTGTAGTCTACAATATTTCATATTCTTGTCCTTCGAGGAATTGACACTAGATCAATGGTTATCGACGAGAGTTAGGGTTTTCTTGATGAAATTAAAGTTTCATCTCTTAACCCTTGCCCTTTCGAGGATACCATTTATATTCTAGCCTCTAGCAATTTCAAGAATCGATCGGATCACCCCAATCTCGAGCGATGTTGATCAAGAAAGCATCGCATCGGATTGGGTTGTCGATTCTTGAACTTGCTAGGGTTTACAATCTCGTGGGATTCAAGAATTGATTACAAATTTGCTACATCATCATACTAAAGATCTTCTCGACTCCTTAACGAGCGGAGTTTTACTCGCGCATCACCACATAGACAATATTCAAGAACAGTAAAGATAACATGATGCGGAATTTTAAAGAAAACAAGAATGGAGAAAATATCACCTTTTATTTAATCAACAATTGTCAATACATTCTTTCAAGATCTACAAGAAGAAAGAAAAATCGATCGTTGACTCGGCTTCGCTCGACTCCGTGGATCGTGGATCTACTTTTGATCTCTTGCCCGATGGAAGATCGGCTCGGCTCATAAAAGGGTTGAAGGAATCTTGCTTGGCTTGCACTCAAGATCTTGAATTGTGGATGGATTTAGGGTTAGGGTTTCCTACAAGATTTCTCACTAATCTTGAGGAAGAAGAAGATGGAGAAGAGAAAGGCTAAACTAAAAATGGGTTGAATCTATCACTCTCTAAGATTTCTTGATTTTTCCAAGATGATCCAAGATAAGATATGAGAGAGCCTAGGGTCTTATTTATAGACCTAGGTTTAGGTTTGAATTAGACTTTCCCTCCCAAAGTTTGTTGACAAGTTTGTTGGGGTTTAGCTTAGGGTTTAAGCAAGGGTTTAGGAAAGTTCTAGAAGTTCTAGGCTAGTTTAGGAGCTTGATGATCTGGTGGAAGTGTCTGGACTCTTCTGGACTTTTGTATGCATTTTTGAGCTGCAGGTACTAGCACTGGAGTTGTGATGAAGTTTGAGAAGTTGATTCCCTGGTTCAGCCGCGGATCCGCCGCGTGAGGTAGGGTTTTGCCGCCCTTCCGCCGCGACTTGATGGTCTTGGGAACTGTGCTTTCTGCAGTTGCTTTGTACTACTGTATGGGTTATTCTTTGATGTTCAGAATTGCAGTTTCCCTTCTATGTTGATACCAGATTTGCTTTCAATGAGTTTACGAGCAATTGTAATGGTCGAGCAATGTATTGATCGAGCAAGTATCTCTTTTCCTGCATAGACTTCAAAATAGGGGTTGCAAGATATAGAAAATATGCTATGTAATGCAATGCGGTTACTTTCCCTAGAATTTCCGGTTTTAAGGTCGAATACATGTAATTTGATATTTTGCGACCAATTAGCTAATATGTGAATTATGAATACCGTACTCTCCTATATGTATGCAGATGACAAGGAAATTGCCGGTTAAAATATGCAGTATTTTCGACTGATCAAATACCCCCAAACTTAATTTCGATCGTCTCGAGAGAATGTTTTATTAAAAAGAGAAGGAGAAAACAAAGAAAGAGAAAAAACTAACTAGCACACTTTCGTAGGCAACACGATTGCACTGAGCACGTGCAACAAGCCTTTAAACCTCTAGGTGTCCCTAGTAGGAGGAGTGTTGTCTCCTGAGGGTTTTCAGCGATTGCACCCACAAAATCCAAAAATAAAAGCAAGATCATGAATATTACATTTAAAGATAAGAATTGTAAAAGAAAAGCCTTGAAAATTAGGGTTTCCAACTAAGCTAGCTTTTCGGTTGTCATGAGCCCTATCTTAATGGTCATGAAAAGATGTCAGAAATCACGTCCTCCCTCAATAAAACATCGTCTTATTCTTCATTCCTATCTTTATTCCAAACATCGATCATATAACCCTGCGTGTGTGTAAAGACATCCCTACACCCGGAGAATTCAATTCAAGCTATCATACTCTTGCCCATCGACCTCAGTACTTCTTGGCAAACGAGATTGCTTACACACTTTCATGCGACCGTTAATACTTCTTGAGGTACTAACCGACCGATTACTGATGTGCTTGCTAACTTGGTGTATTTTCCTAATCTTGCACCACCTCAGGCATAGCAGTGACTCCCAGACCAGTTGACCTTGGGGCACTAGGTGAAGAAGCACCCTTTTGCTATATATTTTTCTTGCCCTTGGTGATAACAAAACCAGTGTCCATTTTTCTCACCACTTTAAAACACTCTTTTCTTTTTTTTTCATACTTTTGGCTTTAAGACAAGAGCATTTCAAGGTATCCTCTACTATCCCAGGCTTCAAGACGTGTGTAAGTGCGAATAGCAGGGTAGCAACGTTCAAAATGTTTGGCTTCCAGAATAGAAACTATTTTTCAGACTTATTTTTATCCTCAGATTAGTGACGTCTTTCATCTTACTAACCCTTGGGACAACGGCTCATAACTACTTATTACTAGTTCGTATAAGAAAACTTCTAATTTTCTTAGTTTTCTAAAATTTTTCTAATCTCATGGATGTAATTGTTCACTGTCTAAACTTTCATTATCTTATTTATATACAAAAAAGTGTAAATATTAAAATTATTTTTATATTTGAAAATTTTTTAAATTTTTATGGGTTTTGAAATTTTTCAATTTTTATAGATTTTTAAAAGAAATGTTTTGTGCTTATGCAGATGATATGCAAGTGATGCGAAAGTAAGCACAAACCTCCCCCAAACTTGTTTTCAACAGTGTCCTCACTGTTGCCGACAGTTATACCTACAAAAATCTGTAAATCTGGGAGGAATTATTAGTGGGGGCAAATATATAAGTGAAGAACTTCCCCCAAACTTGTTTTATTTACTCACCTTCATTCAAAATATGATACAATGATATACTGGACATGAAAGTGAGACGGAGGAATGTTAATCAAGATAAACTGGCTCTTGTAAGAACAAGAGCTCCTCCGTGGGGTCAGTGGAAAAATACGGTTTTAATCTATGTCCATTTACTTTGAAAACAGTGCCGTTTTTAACATTTTCAATGTCTACTGCCCCGTGCGGGTATACAGATCGCACAACAAAAGGTCCCTTCCAACGAGATCGGAGCTTACCCGCATGAAGGTGTAATCGTGAATCATAAAGAAGGACTTGTTGACCAGGCAAAAATGTTTTCCTTACAATGTTTTTATCGTGAAAAACCTTAGTCCTATTCTTTGTGATTACAGCATTATCATAAGCTTCATCGCGGAGTTCGCTTAGCTCGTTTAGTTGCAGCTTCCGAAAGTTGCAAGCAAGGTTTAGATCAAAATTAATTTCCTTTATAGCCCACAATGCTTTATGTTCTATCTCAACAGGTAGATGACATGCTTTTCCAAACACTATCCTATATGGAGACATTCCTAGGTCGGTCTTATATGCAGTCCTGAATGCCCAAAGAGCATCCGTCAATTTGGTCGACCAGTCTTTTCTATTTTTAGCAACAGTTTTCTCCAGGATAAGTTTGATTTGTCTGTTTGAGATCTCAGCCTGCCCGCTTGTTTGGGGGTGATAGGGTGTAGAAAGTCGGTGGTTGATTGAATATTTCCGCATCAGAGTCTCGAAAGATCTGTTGCAGAAGTGTGTCCCATTATCGCTAATAATAGCGCGTGGGTGTCCAAATCGCGAGAAGATATTCTCTTTCAAGAACTTAATGACAACTTTCCTGTCATTAGTGCGACTTGGAATGGCTTCTACCCACTTGGAGACATAATCAACCGCCAGCAATATGTACAGATTCCCAAAGGAGTTGGGAAAAGGACCCATAAAATCTATGCCCCAAACATCAAACATTTCAACAACCAGAATGGGTTGCTGAGGCATTTCATTCCTTTGGGATATTCTACCCGTATACTGACATTGTGTACAGGTTTTGCAATGTTCAAATGCGTCCTTGAATAAGGTCGGCCAATAAAATCCAGATTGCAAAACCTTTTCCGCTGTTTTTCTTGGACCAAAGTGACCCCCACAGGCCTGATCATGACAAAATGAAAGAATACTCTTGAACTCTTCATTCGGGACACACCGGCGAATGATCTGATCAGGACAGTATTTAAACAAATAAGGCTCGTCCCAGTAATAGTGTTTTACTTGGGAAAGAAAGCGGTATTTGTCCTGTTTAGACCAATCGCTCGGTATCAATCCCGTGGCATGATAGTTCACAATATCCCTGAACCATGGTTCAGAGGATACGCTCAAGAGTTGTTCGTCAGGGAATGAGTCATTGATCGGCAGGGTCACAGGGGAAGAAACGATGCGTGAAAGGTGGTCAGCTACTACGTTTTCACATCCTTTCTTATCTTTGATAACAAGATCGAATTCTTGTAAAAGAAGGATCCAACGTATTAGTCGACCTTTGGCATCTTTCTTCGCCAACAGATGTTTTAAAGCGGAATGATCAGTATATACAACAATAGGTGAGCCGATTAAGTAAGGCCTGAATTTCTCTAATGCGAATACAACCGCTAATAGTTCTTTCTCTGTGGTTGTATAATTGATTTGCGCATCATTCAGGGTCTTACTAGCATAGTAAATCACATGTGGCATCTTTTCGATGTGCTGTCCAAGGACAGCACCTACTGCAAAATCAGATGCGTCACACATCAGCTCAAAAGGGTAGTCCCAATTTGGTGATGATAAAACGGGGGCTGAAGTGAGTGAGTGTTTAAGTGAGTCGAAAGCTGTCTCGCAATCCGAGTCAAAGTGGAAGGTAGTATCCTTGGCCAGGAGTAGTGTTAAAGGTCTAGCAATTTTGCTAAAGTCCTTTATGAATCTCCTATAAAAACCAGCATGGCCAAGGAAAGAGCGAATATCTTTGACGCTTTTGGGATGAGGGAGGTTTTGAATGACATCTACTTTAGCTCTGTCAACCTCAATGCCCTTCTGTGAAATGACATGTCCAAGGACAATTCCTTCTTGGACCATAAAGTGGCATTTTTCCCAGTTCAAAGTCAAGTTCTTCTCTTTGCATCGAGTAAGAACAGCGTCCAGATTCGCTAGGCATTCAGAAAAAGAGTCTCCAAAAATCGAAAAGTCGTCCATAAAGATCTCCAGGAAATTCTCTACCATATCAGAGAATATCCCCATCATACACCGCTGAAAGGTAGCGGGAGCATTGCATAGCCCGAAGGGCATGCGACTGTAAGCAAAGGTACCAAAAGGATAAGTAAAAGTGGTTTTATCTTGATCCTTTTTGGCGATGGGGACCTGATTATAGCCTGAGTAACCGTCCATGAAACAATAGTATTGTCGTCCCGCTAAGCGTTCCAGCATTTGATCAATAAATGGCAGAGGAAAATGATCTTTCCTCGTGGCAGCGTTGAGTTTTCTATAATCGATGCATACACGCCACCCAGTTTGGGCGCGTGTTTGAATCAACTCATTCGCTTCATTTGTGATAACTGTGATGCCGGATTTCTTAGGAACGACGTGTATAGGACTTACCCACTGGCTATCGGAGATCGGGTATATAATACCACTATCTAAGCATTTGACGATCTCTTTCATGACAGCTTCCTTCATGACGGGATTTAACCGTCTCTGTGGTTCTCGGGTCGGTCTGGCATCATCCATCACATGTATATGATGTTCAACAATCAAGGGACTGATCCCTTTGATGTCCGCCATACTCCAACCAAACGCCTCTTTATTAGATCTTAATACCGATAAAAGTGCATTCTCTTGCTCTGATGCAAGAGAAGTGGAAATTATAACCGGTAAAGTCTCGTTCTCACCAAGATATGCATATTTCAGGTGAGAAGGTAAGACTTTGAGATCTAATTCAGGCGGAGAAATGATTGAAGGAAGGATCATAGAATGATTTTTGGATTTACAAAGAAGCTCAGAGCCTGTGAAAGATACAGACTCGGGTGGAGAAAAGTCAGAAGTGCAGGACTCAAGTGTAAGTGTAGTGTCCTCACTAAGATCAAGTGTAAGATCAAGCAGAGATGTGCTAATGTCATCGAGATCATTAAAGCAAAGTTCCTCGGCTCCACAACTATCGGGAGCGATCTCATGGACAGAACACACATCTAAAATATGAGCACTAGGTTCTGATGGCTGACTCCCAACTCTATAGATATTTAGTTCAATGGTCATATTTCCAAATGATAAATTCATTGAACCATTTCTACAGTTTATAACAGCGTTGGAAGTGGCAAGGAAAGGACGACCTAAAATCACCGGAATTTGGCCCCGGGGGTTTGCTACAGGATGTGTGTCGAGCACAATGAAGTCTACAGGGAAAACAAATTCCCCGACCTTTATTAACACATCCTCTAATTCACCCCTTGGTTTGGTGATAGATCGGTCCGCCATCTGGAGAGTACAATGAGCAGGTTTCAGCTCTCCAATTCCTAATTGCTCATAGACAGAATAAGGTAACAGGTTAACACTCGCGCCAAGGTCTAAAAGAGCACGATTTATGTTTTTACCCCCAATCGAAATCGATATTGTAGGACATCCTGGGTCCTTTCGTTTCTTTGGCAGCTGGGGAATAAAAGCAGTGCTGATATTATTAGCCATAAAGACCTTCTTCGGCACTTGAGTCTTCCTCTTCCTAGTGCACAAGTCCTTTAGAATTTTCGCATAAGCGGGGACTTGTTGAATTGCATTTAGGAGAGGGATATTGATGTTAACCTGTTTGAACATTTCTAAAATTTTCTCCATATGAGGACTCGTTCTGTTAGCCCTTAGCCGGTTCGGGTAAGGTGCTTTCGCAATAAGCGCAGGGTCCGTCATAGGAGAAGGAAAGGGGGGTAGACGAGATCCCAAAAGAGGTGTGGGGACCGTCTGTGGAGAACTATAAGGGTTGGATGAAGGTGTTGAGCCTAAAGGGAACTGGAGAATAGGCTCGTGCGAAGGTGGTTTGGTAGAAGAAGAAGGATCAGAAGGAGAAGTGTGTGTATGTGGAAAGGTCTCAGCCGGGGTTTTGACATGATTTTCAGTATTATCAATATCTTCCCCGACATTATTATTCAGCACTCTTCCCGATCTCAACGTGGTAATGGCATTTACATTGTAATGCCCAGGATTCTGTAGGGGTTGAGAGGGAAGTTTCCCTTTTTCTCTCGCACTCATTTCAGCTTTGAGGCGTGCGATTTCAGCTTCCATCGTTCTAATACTCTCAGCTTGTGACGCTGAGTTTTTCTTTATTTCGCTGACGGAAGATCTAACCTCAGTTGAAACCTCCATGAAATTGGATAAAAGTGATTTCATGGTTTGAGTAAATTGAGAGAAATCGTCAGAACAGGACTGCATAGGATTAGACTGTGCATGAGTGTTGCCCTGGTTTTGGAAATTTTGTGACTGGTAGGGGTGCTGAGTGAGTTGGAGGGGTTGCTGTTGTGGTGGAGGAAGAGCCCTTTGAAAGTTATTTGTGTTTGGAACCGTGTTTTGAGATTGATTTTGGTTCCAAGCAAAATTAGGGTGGTTCCTCCAACCCTGATTGTACGTGGAAGAATATGGATCGTTTCGAGGTCGTTGAAATGCGGCATTAGAATGCTCGTGACCTTGAAACGCCGAGTTTAAAGGACATTCTTCCGTTAAGTGTGACGGATCAGAACAGCACCCATAAATAGTTTTGGGGAGTGATACCGGGTTTAGGGAGGCTGTTGCAAATTTGTGTTCCATAGCGTCGAGCTTCTTTTGCATTGCTGCCATTTCAGCTCGAACACCTATGGACACATCTACTTGGTGTACGCCACCCCTATTCAAAGGTTGGGTTCCACTCTCCCAAATCAGTGATTTTTCAGCGAATTCTTCTAAGTATCGCCAGGCTTCCCCATCGTCTTTAGTCATAAATGTACCCTGACACATATTTTCAAGGCTTTGTTTCGTGCTAGAGTTACTGCCCTCATAGATGATTCGGCAAAGCTCCCATCTAGGGATGCCGTGATGAGGACATTGAACCATTAAATCCTTGAAACGTTCAAAGTACTTTGAAAATGGTTCGGTAGGGAGCTGGGCAAATTGGTTCAATTCACTACGAATTCGAGCCGTTCTTTGGACTGGGTAAAATTTCTTTAGGAATGCTGCGACGAATTCTTCCCAATTTGTGATGGAGTGTGCGGTGGTGTTATATAGCCACTTCTCGGCTATATCGCACAAGGTAAAAGGAAGAAGTCGTAGACGCATCGCATCCACAGAAAGTTGAGACGTACCCATCATAGCGCATACGTTTTCAAATTTGGTAATGAAAACGTAAGCGTCCTCGGTCTCGAGTCCGTGATACTTAGGTAGAAGGTTGATATACTGGGGCTTTATTTCAAAGTTATCCCCGTTTGCTGGTGGTGTGGATAAGCAGGTCGAAAGAGGACCTCTAAGTGGATAACATCTTTCCTGAAGAGAAATGTGTGGAGGATTCTGCGCACCAACGGACGGTGGCAGATTGGGGTTAAAGAAGTTTGATGGATTCGGATCCATCGGTGTGGGTGTGGTAGTAGGTAAAGAAAAGGTAAATGGAGAATTATCGACTTCAGAGTCGATAAAAGGTACGCGGACTAAACGGGCACTAGAATCCCGTGTCCAGCCTATCTTGTACTAAAAAGGGTTAGCACAAGTGGCAGCGTTGGCTTATAATTAGGGGTAAAATGAATGCGGTGTTTGCTTTTGAAAAGGGACGGATTTTGAAAAAATGATGCGACAACCAAATGCAGCAACACAAACCCTAGAATCTAATGGTCACCTAGGTCCGGCTCTAGACCGCTCCTAACTGCCAAAAGACAAGTCGCGGGATCAATCCTTCACTGCCTCTTTGTCCCCTGTGGCCGGATAAGTGCCAGGTAAGTGGGAAGGAACCACCACTACAGTGGACCTAATTAATAACCACTAGCCTTAGACACACTCGCCTTAGGCACCACAGAAAAACGCGGATAAGCAATGAATTACCCACGGCCCTCTCTTGTCCTAAATGAGCGCGACAGTCCTTAGAGTCATCTCTAGATTTCTTTTAGTTAATGGGGGTAAATGTGGATGCAGGTTTGGTGGTTTTCGGGGCCTAGGAAGGGTAATGAAATCCCCACCTAATTTGGATTTGGCCGTGCCCCTTAAATTCCGTATTTAATAATGCAAAACAACCAAGAAAAGCAAAATCACGCACAATTTTAATTTGCTTTTGCGGCGCAGCTATTGTTTGCAAAGAATCCTGCAGAAAGGATTAGTTGGAGCTAAAAAGGGAGAGAGGAGAGAGCAAGAAATCACCTGCTGGAAAATTTTCCAGAGAACCCCCTACACTGCGGCGCTTCCGCCGCGAATACAGGGCTCAGGCCGCGCTTCAGCGGTTCAACAGTGGGTTTACTGTACCAATTTCCTTCAGCTGCTTCCTGTTCCTATCTCCAGCTCTCTGGTATATCCCAAATAATTTTTCCACGGCTCAGAATGCTCCAGATCACCTTGCAATCAATTCACAACACACGTATAAGAGTTTGTACGAATTTTGAATTCAAGAAATGAAACGTAATAATTCTTTCACTTCAAACTATAAAATGTAAACGAATTAACGCGCGATCCCCGGCAACGGCGCCATTTTGATTTGATTATTTTCGTGGATGTGTTTATCGAATCAAATAGTAAAGAAATCACAACCAAAAATATTTGACCGCAATCAAACAACGGTGTCAGTTGAAGTTAATATGTGAGTGCGGATCGTCCTCAGGGATCTCGAGATTCGTTTGTACTTTTATTTGTTTGAAATGAAATGTTAAGCAACAATAAGAGAAAACACGATTCAATTGATTGATTTGTATTCGTGTGTCACTAATCTTTTCTAAAGAATCAAGAACTATAAACAACAAGAATCGGTTTCAATGGTATTTTCCAAACGACAATCAAGAATGATATAGAGGCTCGTAGGAATCGATAGGATCTTTAGATGTGTTGTAGTCTACAATATTTCATATTCTTGTCCTTCGAGGAATTGACACTAGATCAATGGTTATCGACGAGAGTTAGGGTTTTCTTGATGAAATTAAAGTTTCATCTCTTAACCCTTGCCCTTTCGAGGATACCATTTATATTCTAGCCTCTAGCAATTTCAAGAATCGATCGGATCACCCCAATCTCGAGCGATGTTGATCAAGAAAGCATCGCATCGGATTGGGTTGTCGATTCTTGAACTTGCTAGGGTTTACAATCTCGTGGGATTCAAGAATTGATTACAAATTTGCTACATCATCATACTAAAGATCTTCTCGACTCCTTAACGAGCGGAGTTTTACTCGCGCATCACCACATAGACAATATTCAAGAACAGTAAAGATAACATGATGCGGAATTTTAAAGAAAACAAGAATGGAGAAAATATCACCTTTTATTTAATCAACAATTGTCAATACATTCTTTCAAGATCTACAAGAAGAAAGAAAAATCGATCGTTGACTCGGCTTCGCTCGACTCCGTGGATCGTGGATCTACTTTTGATCTCTTGCCCGATGGAAGATCGGCTCGGCTCATAAAAGGGTTGAAGGAATCTTGCTTGGCTTGCACTCAAGATCTTGAATTGTGGATGGATTTAGGGTTAGGGTTTCCTACAAGATTTCTCACTAATCTTGAGGAAGAAGAAGATGGAGAAGAGAAAGGCTAAACTAAAAATGGGTTGAATCTATCACTCTCTAAGATTTCTTGATTTTTCCAAGATGATCCAAGATAAGATATGAGAGAGCCTAGGGTCTTATTTATAGACCTAGGTTTAGGTTTGAATTAGACTTTCCCTCCCAAAGTTTGTTGACAAGTTTGTTGGGGTTTAGCTTAGGGTTTAAGCAAGGGTTTAGGAAAGTTCTAGAAGTTCTAGGCTAGTTTAGGAGCTTGATGATCTGGTGGAAGTGTCTGGACTCTTCTGGACTTTTGTATGCATTTTTGAGCTGCAGGTACTAGCACTGGAGTTGTGATGAAGTTTGAGAAGTTGATTCCCTGGTTCAGCCGCGGATCCGCCGCGTGAGGTAGGGTTTTGCCGCCCTTCCGCCGCGACTTGATGGTCTTGGGAACTGTGCTTTCTGCAGTTGCTTTGTACTACTGTATGGGTTATTCTTTGATGTTCAGAATTGCAGTTTCCCTTCTATGTTGATACCAGATTTGCTTTCAATGAGTTTACGAGCAATTGTAATGGTCGAGCAATGTATTGATCGAGCAAGTATCTCTTTTCCTGCATAGACTTCAAAATAGGGGTTGCAAGATATAGAAAATATGCTATGTAATGCAATGCGGTTACTTTCCCTAGAATTTCCGGTTTTAAGGTCGAATACATGTAATTTGATATTTTGCGACCAATTAGCTAATATGTGAATTATGAATACCGTACTCTCCTATATGTATGCAGATGACAAGGAAATTGCCGGTTAAAATATGCAGTATTTTCGACTGATCACCATCCGATGATACAAATCACGAGAATAGAATTCAGTATCACAGACTGGTATTATTCTCGGTCCCGCACAAATCTCATATGCGCTCCTATTTCGTTTCGCTTGAGCCAGGAAACCTTTGTGTATGATTCTAAAGACTCGTCAATACGCCGACAGCTGGTGATGATCATATCAAACACCCACAAGCCGCAAGCGGTCTGCTAAACGTAACGGCCACCCGGGTATTGAGCGATCAGAAGATCAACGAGCAAGCCCGCTCACACTCCTGTGAATCCAACCAGTAACACTTACCGTACAGTCCGGTCTCGTCGTCTGATATGTCGCATATCTCGCCTAGGGGTGGTAAACGTCAGACCCCAGTAGCTCGATAAGTCGTGTCGATATGAGGACTATAACAGTTCGAGAAACTACTGGTAACACTTACCAGTAAATCTCAGCAACCCTGGCCAGAGATTTCCGGTTATAGCCAATCGAACACAGCGCGACATCAACTCCCTATACTGGGAGAGACGAATCCCCTCCTATCGCTCATTGCCTCCATGTGATTCGGGACTGTACCCAAAAACCACCGTTTTGCACGCCCTCTTGGACGTGGTAAGGTGGAAATAAAAGCACAGTGGGAATCACACAAGACTCTATGACGATCTCGGGTCTACAGACTAACCTGTACCAGTGTCACCAAAGAACTGCCATCTGACGTAAGGTATAATACCATATGGGAGTTCTCGGCGAGTCCTTCCAGTGTATCTAGTCTCCACTGAGCACCCGTATATCATCTCTGATGTCAAACACCAATGGATATGGGATCATCCATCGCCAATCTGTATGGGTCGAGAAGGTATACGCTAGTCTACTCTGGTATATCGATGCCCCGTCTCGATACACCCACGACTAGGGACCTTGAAGGATGTACTTATGGACTACCATGTCCCCACTAGTATGATCCGCATCATAGTCCAGGTAGTCAAGCACACATCCTAAGGGCTTTACCAACATATAACAGAGAGACAATCAGTGTACATGTTAAGGTAAAGAGCAACCAGATAGCATACTATCATGTCGAGCAAGAAAGTCATCCCTATATATGTCCAAGCATCCACTACAATATACATCCTATGTATAGTAATGGCCTCTGGGGCATACATATAGCTAACAATCTCCCATTTGCACTAGGGCCATCTATAGCAGTGGTTGCAGTATCTAATACTCAACCATCCCATATGAGTCTCTCTCTGGGAAAAAGCCTTTGTGAGTGGATCCGCCGTGTTGTCCTCTGAGTCTACTCTCCTAACCTCGATCACCCTGGAGATCAAACATCTCCATGATCAGGTGATACTGCCTAAGAATTATATCTGGATGTTTAATGGGACGGGCGTTCCTAGGAGACAGCCACAACTCCATTGTCACACAATGGTAGGAACGAAGTTATCTCATGAACTTATATATATCTAGACTGCCTCTTTGGTAGCATCTTTGGTAGCAATGTATCTAGCCTTTATCGTCTAGTATGCCATGGTATATAGCTTGGAACTCTTCCAACATACCGTCCCTCTACTGAGGGTAAAGACAATGCCTGCGACTGACATTCAGTCGTTCTTATCACCCTGGAACCTTTTCAGTGATTCTCCCCAGGATCGATTGATACCATCTCACTACATCTAGTGAGAATCCTAACATCCAATTAGATCTATCTCATAGATCCAAAACTCAGGATTTAGGAGGTATCACTTTGATCCTATATGGAGAATCATTGTGATAAGCGGAGATTGACCGAGCGTAGCATAGGAAACTCCTTCCCCATCTAGAGTATGTCATCCACGTACTCTACGAGGATCACCACCATACTCCCTACTACCTTTTCGATTATACAAGGTTCATCTACCATTTTGATGATGTCAAACTCTTTGATTACCACATCAAAACAGATGTTCCAACTCCTCGATGCCTGCTTTATCACATAAAACATCTTGCTCACGTTTCCGCTGCTCCCACTGTCTACGAAGCCCTCTCGCTGTGTACTTATAGACGCTCTCTTCTAAAACATCATTTAGAAAAGCAGTCATGACACCCAACCACCAGATATCGTAGTCATGGTATGTAGCCGTGGCAAGTAGGATATGGATGGACTTAAGCATAGCTCCTTAGAAAAGGTTTCATCATAATCCATACCTGGTCAATGATGCAAACCTTTAACAAGTCTAGTTTTGAAAGTCTCAACTTTTCCATGTGCTCCAAGTAATCTTCTCAAGATATACTTGCTCCTGATGGGGATTTAACCCTTCAGATAAAGCAATCAAAGTCCATACTTTGTTGGTGTACAAGGATTCCATCTCAGATCACAAAACATCCAGCCATTCTTACAGAGTCCCACTCCTGATGGCCAGCTCGAAACTAGTTGGGTCATCATCTCATGATGCAATCCTCGCTCCCACTGTAATAGAGAAAACGAAGTATCTCTCAGGTGGGTGAGGAACCCTACTAGATCGGCGGAGAGGCTGAGGTTCGTTGGAAACTATTGAATCCTTCGGTTCTACCAAATTATCAACTGTAGTTTGTATAGCTGGAACTTTTCCAGTGCTACATAACAGACCTTGCCTCGAGCTTGTCCGGATTTTGCCTTTTAGACAGGCCGGACAACCCCAAATCTTAACAAACTTAAGATATGGGCTCTTCCCTTTCCATATCACATATGAAGTGGTAGGCAACTAATTTGATTTGAACCCTATTCAATAGGTATGCAGCTTCTCAAGTGCATAACTACCAAAAGGAAATAGGAAACTCAGAAGTACTCATCATAGAGCACACCATATCACATAGGGTCTTATTGCTCCGCCCCGATATACCATCGTGCTATGGTGTATACGGAGGAGTAATGCTGAGAGAGAATCTCATTCTCCTTTAGAATAATCCAGGAATTCCGTGCTCAAGTATTCTCCTCCTTGATCGCATCAAAGGATATAATACTTATACCCGTTTTGGTTCTCTACTTCTAACTTATATTCTGTGGATATCTCAAAAGGTTCGGACTTGTGTTTCAACAGGAACATATGTCTGAATCTTGAGAGATCATCAGAGAATGTAATGAAGTACAAAGAACCGGTCTTGTTATGTGTAGACAGGGGACCTTTATACATCAATATGTATCATCCCAAGAGTTTACTAACTCTTTCTCTGTTTCCAATAAACAGAGCTATGGTCATCTTATCTTTGTGACATGACTGGCAAGTTTCACAAGATGTAAATTCAAACTGATTTAAATATGCATCTAATATGTAACTAAAGCTAGTCGGGTCACATTGGTATGACCTAGTCTACAATACCTCAAGAAGGATTCGTTCATATCTGAACACTTCCTTTTGTGTGTGTTCTGTATACTAAAAACTGTAGTTTAATTTAGAACGTCAATGTTTTTAGATAACGTGCCTGAACCGATCAACTCTTGATTATAGGAAATGTTTAAAACATTATCCAACAATACAAAATTATATCCTTTCTTTACTAATAAAGAGACTGATATGATTTTGTATGTCAGGTTCGGTATCTAATAACATTTGTTCAGAATTAATGTATTCTGGTAATACAGGGTGACGGTGACCAACAGACTTGGCTGCAACACTTGCACCGTTTTCTGTCTCATGAAACTTATCACCCGTTCTCAGTTCTTTACCTATCTGTAGCCCATGTAATATATTACATATGTGGGATCCTGATCCGGTATCAAATTCCCAAGACGTAAAGGATATTGAGAAACAGTTCTCTGTAATGAACACACCCGAAGATGATGCATCATCATGCACTTTCTTCGTTTGGGTGGCACGGGAATTCTGGTAATCCCCTAAATCCTGCTCTATCTTATAACATTTATAAGTTGGAGCGGGACTAACGTTCCCCAGCTTAGTATAACAAGCGGGTTCGGTCAATTCATCCGTATTATTATCTTGATTAAGGCGTGACATGGTCGCTACCTGGAGAGAGAGAGATAAGAAAACACTCTGCGTGCGCTCTTGCAAGATCAGATTGGTTATTATTTTATCTAATCAGGATGGCTCCCACTGTTTTTATCAAATCTTCCTTCAAACCCTAAAAGGAAAGACTAGCCGGGATTAATTACACCCTACAAGTTCGCCAATCTTTCAGCCAGGCCAATGTCGGTACTTTGAGGGAGGTTCCCCGTGCTTTCGCACGGACCTAATTAAAGTAAACCACGTTTTCCCAGAGGGTAACCCCGTTGACACCTTTCTAGACACCTACTTGATCGGCTAATTGTAATGTGTAAAACTCTCTCAGGAGTAACAATTACTCGCAGCGGGTATCGAGATCCAACTATCTCATAGAAGGTATGCAATCTCATTGCAAATTTCAACACTTGAAATTCCCGATAATTTTACCCCTAACGTGCTATGACCTTGACGAAAGCCAACAAATCATAGCCCGCTAGTCAAGTTCAACCCGTACATTTCTTGATTGAATTAAACCCACCCGCACGACCCTTGACGAAAGCCAACAAAGCCGTACGACTACCCTAATCCAATCGCATGGTATGCAGCAGATAAGCAGCATATAGCTACCGCACACTACACCTTGACGAAAGCCAACAAATGTAGCACGAATACTATATACAACTTATCTGAAATGACGGAGGGCTACGACAGGTTTTTCTGAAAACCTATTGCGTAATGAACTTGATATCGTTGTAGAATCAAATGATTTTAAAATGGAGTGTTTTTTAGGCTTTTCTAGTTTTGCTAAAGGGGTCACTCCCGGTGAAGGGATCGTCGGCCCTTTCCTCATCGAATAAGGTGCAGGATATATCATATATACCGCTGTGAAAATCAAAAACTATAGAAGCAATCAAAAGACAATCCAAGGGTTGTAGCTTCTGCCAGTTATTGCTAAAGGGGTCACTCCCAGTGAAGGGATCTCGGCCCTTTTCTTATCGAATAAGGTGCAGGATGTTCTACAAGGAACACCGCGATGCAAAGCAAGAACTGTAGCTACCTGTTTTTATTTTTGAAATTCGATTCCACAACATCTTTTAGGTTTATTTTCTTTCATTAATCACATTAATGAAGTCCCATCATTTAAGTCCACCTAAACATCACAGATAAATATAACGTACGCTTATGCCATCCGCATTCGTCTCGATGTCCCGTCTGCACCGTTAGGTAAGGTAACTAATGCCAGAGCGAGGCAGGGCTAGCGCGGGTGTAAAACATAAGCAACGTCTATATAATATATCAAATATACTATATACAATATCTATCTGAACATATCACATGATCACATCACAGATAACGCAGCAGAAAATATCATATGAAATATTGGATATACTAGGACGTCCGTGTTTTTAATACGAGCCAGTATAAAATACGGATTCCACGGTCGCGATGAATAGCCAAACCCACACCCCTAGACCCCTACGAGAGCGGCAAGCAACCCTACCAATTCTAGAGTTAGGAGACCCGCACTCGACTCCTCGAGTTGGTCTCCCAATGGACTCCAGAACCCGGTTACTTGTGCTCTCCTCCTTGGGTCTATCCTAATGCGGAAAAGTAAATAATATACATCAACGGTGACATCTTCCGCAACCTGGAAGTGCCCCAATAAAAGAATATTACATACAAGTTTTTACATGAATGAAAATGAAAAACACTCATCTCACATAAAAAATCCCGGCTATTCAAACACGACGATCCAATATAACATATCCAGCAACACATAACATCACATGTCATCAACGTAAGTAAATATGCGCATCCCAATTGTCGTTGACATATAGCAACGAAACCGGTGATATCACATATTACACTTACGGTCGCAGAAAAGAAAGTGTAAAACTACAACAGTTGGAATCCGCAACCTCATTAGACATCGCATGCCTAACCAAATGAATTCCTTAGACATCGCATGCCTAACAATTATAAACCCCGTATTTTAGTCTTATTATCGAAAACACTTTTCAATATCAAGTCGGGCAATTCAACAAGATTCCCGACATCTAGAACGAATGCTCGTCGCAAACTTTAGTAGACGGCCGCACCCCCGATACCGTCGACGAAGTGCACTAAGGCGGAACACCGCTGCCGCGAGCACCCGAACGGATGCTTTTGGCGACGGGGTTCTCCTACACTCACTTGGTCGGGGCTATGGGGCGTGGCTATCTAATATGTTTACCCGGCGAGTATCCGCGTACGCAACGTGATTGCGACAGACTTTTGATCACATCAAAATCCCGTGGCAACCGATCAAGTGAAACTAAAGTGCTAGATTTATATTATTCATTCAGTTATCTCATAACTACTTGTGGATTCCAAATATTGTATCACATTCCAGATAAATAGAAAATGTTAAACTTTCCGATCGAACAATCAAACACCTAAGTTTTCCCGAAACAGCTCAACACATGAAATAAGTTTAAAAACATCCATTTCATGCCACAGTACCAACGGTCCAACCGTAGAAGGGTCAAGCCAACGCCTCACATGTGGCACGCCGTACTGCCCCAAACCCTTAGGTTCAAAGGGCAGTTCAAGATGGTCACATAATCGAGTTAAGGTTTCTTGTCTTCTAGAGGGTCCATCGCGTTACTTGCACTACTTAGAATGTTCTTAAACCACGGAAAAATCTAACACTTGGAAATTTCCCGGCAGGGGAAAAGGTGTATTTATATCCGATCGAACCTTTTAACATGTTCTAAAATTATTCGGAAAAACACATAGACGGAGTTAAACTTTCCGATCGAAACACCAAGTCCCCAATACAACCCAGAAAACTCAACTCTTGAGTAGAAATTAAAATTACCCGGAAGATACAGGAATCACAATGGGACATTACTGTGCAAACAGTGAAGCAAGAGGACATTTTATGGCCGCGGAACCGCCGCACGACCTAGGGTACGGCCGCGGTTCCGCGGTGCCTTGGAAGAGTTGAGGTCACGTGCTTCACAGTAATGCTTAGAAATTCCTGCTGATTTTTCTTCATATTTTTAATTCACAAAATTTCACAGTTTTGAAAAATGTACAGAGAGGGGTTGCGATTAGGGTTTCGGGGTTCGATCGGGTTTCTAACTTCGTCTACACTTTGCCTAAAGCCCTAGCTAGGCTCTGATTGCACTGTAGGGTTCCTAGGCACACTCATGAGGTTCTACAACTGATCAACCATGCCAAAATCAAATTTTTATCAAGTGCCGAGAAACCCTAAGCAAGATCGTTACTAGAGATAAGGCGAAACAATGCAAGTTAACAACTAAACTACAAGTGAAAGGGACTACAACCTTTGTAGATCCGGTCCTCCACTTCTTTAGCTCCGTGATGACATCCCTCTACTGCGATCATCGGGATCCTGGACTCTACCGTTGGTTTCATCGGAGAAATGATCGGGCTAGGTCGTTGACTTCGATGCCGAAGATGATCCACGTCGAGGCGACTCTAACTCAAGCTCCATCTTCACTAGGTCATGAAACTTGTGAAGATAACACCCTATACAACATGGCAAGTGGTAGAGGATGAAGAAATAGGAAGTGGGTTCACTTTGGATTTGGATTTCTCACTTGATTTCATCACTTGAAATTTTCAAGAAAGGTTTTCTTTTCTTCATGAAGAAGAAGAAGGAAATGAAAAAGAATTAACTTAAAAGAAAATACAAGTGAATCTTATCATAATGCAACCATGGGTGAAGCTAACACATGTGGAGAATAAACTAGGGTTTAGGTGTAATGGTTAGGTTATGGCATAAAACAAAATGGCTAGACTTTTCAAAGCTTCATGAAGCTTCAAGCATAAAACAAGAAAGCCACCATTTTATTTTCTTTTGCCAAAAATAAATAAAGAAAATAAATAAAACCTAACCATTAATCTAAACATGGGTAAAGTGATACACACACCCAAGTTTGCATGTATCATCAAACATGATACAAAATAGTGCACAAAAATATATCACATATACAACTTGTGCACATCAAATGAGAAAATCAATGTTAAGTGAACAAATACTAGTTAATGTAAAGTAATATATCAAATATATAATTATACATTAAATCATTAAATCAACACTTGATTTAATGATCCGGTCATAATGCATATAACCGACTAATATCTAGTGTATCAATATATCGAATCAACATTTGATTTGGTAACCCAGCTATATCTTATATAACCGTCCGATGATACAAATCGCGAGAATAGAATTCAGTATCACATACTGGTTTTATTCTCGGTCCCGCATATATCTCATATGCGCTCCTATTTCGTTTCGCTTGAGCTAGGAAACCTCTGTGTAGGACTCTAAAGACTCGTCAATACGCCGGCAACAGGTGATGATCATATCAAACACCGACAAGCCGTAAGCGGTATGCTAAACGTAACGGCCACCCGGGTATTGAGCGAGCAAGCCCACACTCATGTGAATCCAACCAGTAACACTTACCGTACAGTCCGGTCTCGTCGTCTGATATGTCGCATATCTCGCCTAGGGGTGGTAAACGTCAGACCCTAGTAGCTCGATAAGTCGTGTCGATATGAGGTCTATAACAGTTCGAGAAACTACCGGTAACACTTACCAGTAAATCTCAGCAACCCTGGCCAGGGATTTCCGGTTATAGCCAATCGAACACAGCGCAACATCAACTCCCTATACCGGGAGAGACGAATCCCCTCCTATCGCTCATTGCCTCCATGTGATTCGGGACTGTACCCAAAAACCACCGTTTTGCACGCCCTCTTGGACGTGGTAAGGTGGAAATCAAAACACAGTGGGAATCACACAAGACTCTATGACGATCTCGGATCTACAGACTAACCTGTACCAGTGTCACCAGAGAACTGCCATCTGACGTAAGGTATAATACCATCTGGGAGTTCTCGGCGAGTCCGTCCAGTGTACCCAGTCTCCACTGAGCACCCGTATATCATCTATGATGTCAAACACCAATGGATATGGGATCATCCATCGCCCATCTGTATGGATCGAGAAGGTATACGCTAGTCTACTCTGGTATATCGATGCCCCGTCTCGATACACCCACGACTAGGGACCTTGAAGGATGTACTTATGGAATACCATGTCCCCACTAGTATGATCCGCATCATAGTCCAGGTAGTCAAGCTCACATCCTAATGGCTTTACCAACATGTAACAGAGAGACAATCAGTGTACACGTTAAGGTAAAGAGCAACCAGATAGCATACTATCATGTCGAGCAAGAAAGTCCTCCCTATATATGTCCAAGCATCCACTATAATATACATCCTATGTATAGTAATGGCCTCTAGGGCATACATATAACTAATAAGAAGAACGAAACCCTAACTCGATTTTATGACCGTAAGAACCGCCGCCGAACCCTAGGGTTTGCGGTAGTTCCGCGGCCCCATAGGTGAGGCAAGGGTTGACCCTTCTACGGCTGGTCCATAGGTACTGTGGCATGTACTGAGTATTTTAAAACTGCGCTCAAGTGTTGAGCTTTTTGGGAAATTTTGGGTGTTTGTTGATTCGATCGGAATGTTTAACATCGTCTAGCTTTTTCTGGAATGTGATCCAATATTTGGAATTCATTTGGTTAGTCATGAAATCCGAGGTATGTGATATTTCGGGTTTATGATGTCTAAGGTGATTGTGGATTCCAAATATTGTAGTTTGACATTTTCTTTTCTTCGACCGTAAGTGTAATATGTGGTGTATCGCCGGTTTCGTTGCTATATGTCAACGACAATTGGGATACGCATATTTACTTGCGTTGATGGCAAGTGATGTTATGTGTTGCTATGATATGTTATATTGGATCGTCGTGTTTTGAATAGCCGGGAGATTTATGTGTGATGAGAGTTTTTATTTTCATTCATGTAAAATTCATTGTATGTAATATTCTTTTATTGGGGAACTTCCGGGATGAGGATGATGTCACCATTGTTGTATATTATTTACTTTTTCGCATTAGGATAGATCCAAGGTGGGGAGCACAAGTGACCGGGTTCTAGAGTCCAGTGGGAGGCCATCTCGAGGAGTCGAGTCCGGGTCTCCTAACTCTAGAATTGGTAGGGTTGCTTGCCTCTCTCGTAGGGGTCTAGGAATGTGGGTTTGGCTATTCATCGCGTCCGTGGAATCCGTGTTTTATAATGGCTTAATTTAAAACACGGAATTCCTAGTATATCCAATATTTCATATGTTTTCTTCTGCTGCTGATATTTTGCGATGTGATCACTTTATATACTTGAGATGATTACTTTATTATTATATATATGATATATGATAAACGTTTCTTATGTTTTGCACCCGCGTTAGTCCCGCCCTACTATGCCGTTAGTTAAGTAACCTAGCGGTGCTTAATGGGACACTGTGGCGAATGCGAATGGCATAAGCGTACGTTGTATTTTCGTTTGTTCTGTGATTCTTAGGAAGCATAAATGATGGGACTTCATTATTGAGATTAATTAAAGAAAAGAAACCTAAAAGATGTTGTAGAATCAAATTTTCAAAAAGGGTAGCTCTATTTTTTGCTTTGCATAGCGGTATTCCTTGTAGAATATCCAATATCTTATTCGATAAGGAAAGAGCCGAGATCCCTTCATCGGGAGTGACCTCTTTAGCAAAAGCTAGCAGATGCTACAACACTCGGTTTTGTTTTTTGATTGCTTCTATAATTCTTTCTTTGCATAGTAGTATTTGTGAAATATCATGCACCTTATTCGATAAGGAAAGAGCCGAGATCCCTTCACCGGGAGTGACCTACTAGAATACCTACAACGGCAGCAAGGTTTCGGGAGGCATCATCCATGCCAAGTTTAAATTTTTGCCATTCTAGATAACCCTAACCCTAGATCTTTAACTAGAGAATCAAACTAAACAATGAAGTAAACAACTTTACATCTAAGAGTTTAGGATTACAACCTTTGTAGTCCGTTCCTTCGCTTCATTAGCTCCGTGTTGAGGTCCCTTCACTGCGATCATCATGAACCCGGACTCTAAAGAGGCTCCATGAGGTGGATGAGATATCTTTCTTGAAGTCTTCCTTTTCAAAGATGATCTACCTTGAAGAATCTCTAACCCAAGCTTACACTTCACTAATGAAGTTATTAGTGAAGTGAACACCCTAATCTAAATGGCTAGAATAGATGAGGATGATGAAGTAGGAATTTTGCTCTCTTTTTTTTTTCAATTTCTCACTTTAAATCATCACAACACAAAAGGCTAGAAAGCTTTTTCTAAGGAGGAGGAAGAAGAAGAAAGCTTTTGTGATGAATAATGAATTGTTGTTATGGTTACAATTACAACCATGGGTTAAGAATGAGATCCTTAACCCTTGTAGAGAATAAACCATGGATAGAGGTTTGGGTTGGGCTAACAAATATCTCCACAAAATATCAAAGAAAGATGACGAAAGTCAAACCTTCATGAAGCTTCATGAAAGCTCATCCAAATACTTAACCCTAATCCAAACCCTAACTTGGTTTAAACTCAAAACCCTTGTTTCATTTGTAACCCTAACATGTTACAATATTATATATCACATATATAATATATAATGTAACAAAAGAAAATAATACAATTAACATATATCGCATATACATCAATGTATTATCAAGTGAGAAAAAAGAATCAATAAAGCGATCTTATTTAAGTTAATGTAACGTAATATATCACATATATAATTATACATTAAATTATCGAATAAACACTTGATCCGATAATCCGGCTATATAACATATAACCAACTAATATAACAAGTACCAATTCATCGAATCAACACTTGATCCGATGACCCGGCTATATCACATATACCCGGCCGATATCACATATCGCGAGAATAGAATACGATATCTCATATCGTATTATTCTCGGCCCCGCACATATCACATATGTGCTCCTACTCCATTTTTCCTGAGCCAGGAAACCTCTGTGTAGGACTCTAAAGAATTGTCAATACGCCGGCAGTAGGTGATGATCATATCAAACACCTACAAGCTGCAAGCGGTCAGCTAAACGTAACAGCCACCTAGGTATTGAGCGATCAGAAGATCAACAAGCAAGCCTGTACATTTTCCTGTGAATCCAATCAGTAACACTACCCATACAGTCCGGTCTCTTCGTCTGATATGTCGCATATCAATTCTAGGGGTGGTAAACGTCAGACCTCAGTAACCGATAAGTCGTGTCGATGTAAGGCTCATAACAGGTCGAGAAACTACTGATAACATTTACCATTAGCACTCCATATCAGCCCTGGCCAGGGACTTCCAGTTATAGCCAATCGAACACCGCACAACATCAACTCTATATATCGGGAGAGACGAAACCCCTCCTATCGCTTATTGCCTCCTTGTGATTCGGGACTGTACCCAAAAGCCACCGTTTTGCACGCCCTCTTGGACGTGGTAAGGTGGAAATCAAAGCACAGTAGGAATCACACAAGACTCTATGACGATCTCGGGTCTACAGACTAACATGTACCAGTGTCACCGGAGAACTTCTATCTGACGATAGGTA
Source organism: Agapanthus africanus (assembly GCA_030015575.1). Lineage (NCBI taxonomy): Eukaryota > Viridiplantae > Streptophyta > Magnoliopsida > Asparagales > Amaryllidaceae > Agapanthus > Agapanthus africanus. The sequence goes on along the minus strand of CM057351.1, from coordinate 211,720,891 downwards.
TAAATCCATCTAGGAGTTCTCGGTGAGTCTGTTCAGTGTACCCAGTCTCCACTGAGCACCCATACACTATCTTTGATGTCAAACACCGATGGATATGGGATCATCCATCGCCAATCATATGGGTCAAGATGCGTATACGCTAGTGTCACGGCCCGAAATTAGCACGTGACGGCCCTTAAACTACGCAACGTCTATAGGCGTAACTCAATTTAAGTAAGCCGAAAAACCCAGCAATCTAAACCATCAAAAGAAGTAAGAAAGTGATAATAGCATTTTCAAAACCTTTGAAATCTCAACCCAAATTCTTTAAAGTCCCAACTTTATTTCCTTTAAAATTTTGGCAGCACCTCCTTTGTAAAAGACAGCCCCAAAAATGGGTACAACATAAATATAAGTAAAGCATCCCCAAACGGTAGCAAAAACATGCCCAAAGGCGGAAAACAACCACCACAACAGATATACGACGTCGTAGCGAAGAAATAAAAGACGATATAATTAAAACTGCATAAAAGACCTCCAAGTCACAAAATAATATATACAATATCGTCATCAAATCAAGTCTCTAAGTCATACAAGATAATGGTAGATGGAGAGTACATAATACAACGAATATACAATGAACATAAATAACATTGGATAACCGCAAAACCCACCTAAGCAAAACTGCACAATACGGGCCGAAGCGGTATCCACTGCAAAAGATGATATGATAGATGAATAGCCTGCCTCGACTACTCTGATGAACAACCTGCAAAACACTGTGGCACAACGGGGGTGAGTTGCCAACTCGTGAATAGTAAATAACATATGCAGGTAATCGCAAGTATGCACATACAGCGCGAATCTAACATATGCAAGCTAATAGTAATAAATGGTCATATGTATGCAATAGTCATGAAGGTATACTAGCAGGTATAACTAATACATGAAGCAATAATATGACAATCTGTATGAAACAATCATGTAAGGTACTCCATCAGGTACTACTAATACATGAAGTAATGATATGACAATGTATATATGCAACAGTCATGAAAGGTACTCTATCAGGTACAACTAATAAATGAAGCAATGCATATAAAATAAGGTATGTAAATGCAACAGTCATGGAAGGTACTCTATCAGGTACAACTAATACATGAAGCAGTGCATAAACAATAAATGCGAAGTATGGGATGAAACATGTCATTTCCACGGAATCCTGACATCGTGGTAGAACCAAAATCCAGCAAGACAATCCAAATCCCAATTTCCTCAAATCAACCCCCAAATTAGCTCTCATATCATGTAAGTCTCACAAATCCTGAATGTACAATATCAAATAAATCTCATATATCCTGAATGTATAAAATCAAGTAAATCTCATATATCCTGTATCCGATATCAAGTGAATCTCAAATATCCTGAATCCAATATCAAGTGAATCTCAAATATCTTAAATATATTTGCATGAATAATTATGATGATGTATATGAATTGATATGTAAACATATATATTAGCGTCCCATTCCACTAATATATATATATATATATATATATATATATATGTATATGAATTGATATGTATACATATATATTAGCGTCCCATTCCACTAATATATATATATATATATATATATATATATAACAGTGTCCCATTCCACTGTTATATATACTTAGGAGTAAAAATATCATGAAACCCATGTGTCAAGCATCGACACAAAAATGCTGATCTATCAGGTGCTGCCACCACGATTGGCCCCTGATAGGTACGTAGCATACGTTATTCCGAAAACCCGAGTGCCCAGCTTCGACCCTCGTCTTTCGACGTATCCATACGTACATGACCCCGTCCTATATCCCCACGATATCCGTCGAGTCATAGGTACTATCACCGGCAGGTATGGTTCCCCTGTCAGGCTCAACAGCATGCTACATCGACCTTCTTACCCCGGGGTACCTCCGGGTCCCACCATGTACCCTCATACGGCCCACGGAGCTCCTCGCATGGGGTATATATATCAGAACCGATAAAACTCATGGTGGCTGCTGAAATATCATATCAAGAGAAACCGGGTTTTTCAAATAATGCATAATTTCATGAAACTGCCACGGTCCTTAAATCCAGAAAACAACATGAAAAATCCATATCTCAATGAAAATCCATGAATATAATATACGCAACATAAAACTGAAATGCGAGCACATAAAGGAAATGCCGCTATTTAACTGCAACAAGTTAATATAAATATCATGCTGTTCCTAATTTCTCCAAGTCTATATAACATCAAATAAAGATAAACATGTAGCTATAGCCAGATATATGTGTAAACATAAAGGTATATCAAGGTATATGTATCTACCTATCAGTAATGATGTAATATACCCTCCAGGTATAAGTGAAGTATGTATGCAAGGTATACATGTAGCTATGTCATTATGTGTGTATGTACCTATCGCTAATGGTACAATACCCTATAGGTATACAGGTAACTAGCATGTAAGCATGTCAAGGCATATGGGTAAGCAAGTAGGTATACAGGTATGCTTTATGTCATATGCAACAAGGAATATGAATCAATGTCTAAATGTCCCTAACCAAACAATATCATATAGGTATGTGTGTTGTGCGTGTCTTGGTAATTATTGATGGTGTGTGAGGCATACAATCAGTGTCCGTGCAACATGAGCCATCAATAATAGTGCAGTGTCCTAAGGGTACAAGTCCAAGCACAACAAGTAACTAAGCAATAAGGTATATGCGAAAATTTATATATGAAATAGAATATGCAACAATATTATAACATCTCTAGCCCAGACGAATAACGACATGCGGGTGATTCCCTTATAGATGTTAAATCTACACTCCAACGCTCCTGGCTAACTAAAGACAACCACCTGTTTCCCCTTCTTCGCAGCGCCCGAAGTCCCCGCCTGCGAACCTAAAATATAACACAATAAAGCAAGGAAATAGACCCAAAACACGTACAAACTACACTGACCAACGCGACAACACAAACGTACTCTCAAGTGTTCGTATTGTGGCTAACGTGCATAGCGACACTACGAAACCAACTCAAGAGCAACATAACACCGAACACGAACCGTATCGGATAACGTAATACGTGAAACGAAACACAAGAATTACGCAAAGTGGTCCCAGATTTTTCTATACTAACAATCTGTAAAATTTGCAAGTACCATGAGACCACAAACAACCCCAGAGACCCCTACACCAAAACCCAAACCCTAACTCCCTTGTCTAGCCGCAATTTGCAGCCAGAAGCAATTTATTTGCGTCCTAAGCATGGGGAAAGGTGCTCATATTTTGAGGGTATGTTCTAGGTCACTACACTAGGTCACTGTGATGGGAACTTTTGCAACAATTACCTGGTTTGATAGCAGATCATCCCAGACCCCAAAACAACACTAAAAATACGATATTTACCCGAAACGATACAAAACGCTAATTAAACTGAAACGAATAAATAAACACCTACTGTTAGTTATATGTATGCCCTAGAGGCCATTACTGTACATACGATATATATTGTAGTGGATGCTAGGACATATATAGGGAGGACTTTCATGCTCGACATGATAGTATACTATCTGGTTGTACTTTATCTTAACATGTACTCTGATTGTCTTTATGTTACATGTTGATAAAGCCCTTAGGATGTGTACTCGACTACTGGGACTATGATGAGATCATACTAGTGGGGCCAAGGTAGTCGACGAGTACATCCTATAACTGTTCCTAGTCAAGGGTGTATCGAGACAGGGCATCGATACACCAGAGTAGACTAGCGTATACGCATCTTGACCCATATGATGGGCGATGGATGATCCCACATCCATCGGTGTTTGACATCAAGGATGGTGTACGGGTGCTCAGTGGAGACTGGGTACACTGAGCGGACTCGCCGAGAACTCCCAGATGGTATTATACCTCACGTCAGATGGCAGTTCTCCGGTGACACTGGTACAGAGTAGTCTGTTGACCCGAGATCGTCATAGAGTCTTGTGTGATTCCCACTGTGCTTTGATTTCCATCATACCACGTCCAAGAGGGCGTGCAAAAAGGTGGCTTTTGGGTACAGTCCCGAATCACATGGAGGCAATGAGCGATAGTAGGGGATTCGTCTCTCCCGGTATAGGGAGTTGATGTTGTGCTGTGTTCGATTGGCTATAACCGGTAATCCCTGGCCAGGGTTGCTGAGATTTACTGGTAAGTGTTATCAGTAGTTTCTCGAACTGTTATAGACCTCATATCGACACGACTTATCGAGCTACTGGGGTCTGACGTTTACCACCCCTAGGCGAGATATGCAACATATCAGACGACGAGACCGGACTGTACGGGAGTGTTACTGTTTGGATTCACAGGAGAATGTACAGGCTTGCTTATTGATCTTCTGAGCGCTCAATACCTGGGTAGCTGTTACGTTTAGCTGACCGCTTGCAGCTTGTGGGTGTTTGATATGATCATCACCTACTGCCGGTGTATTGACGATTCTTTAGAGTCCTACACAGAGGTTTCTTGGCTCAGGCAAAACGGAGTAGGAGCACATATGTGATATGTGCAGGACCGAGGATAATACGATATGTGATACCATATTATATTCTCGCGATATTTGATATCAGCCGGGTCATCGGATCAAGTGTTGATTCGATGAATCAGTACGGATAAATATTAGTCGGTTATATGCGATATAGCCGGATTGTCGGATCAAGTGTTGATTAGATAATTTAATGTATAATAATATATATGATATATTAAATGACATTAACTAATATTAGCTCACTAAAACATTCTTTTTCTCACTCGGGTAATACATTGATATATATGCGATATATGTTAAATGTATTATTTTATTTGGTTACAATAAATATTATATATGTGATATATAATATTGTAACATGATATGATTACTAATGCAACATGTTTAGTAGAGATTAAATATGGTTAGGGTTTGATTAGGGTTAAACCTTTCCAGATGTTTCTAGAAGGTTTTCTTTTTTGTTTTGGAAAAGATATTTTAGCATGATATTTCTTAACCCAACCACACCCTTTAACCCTAGTTCAATCTCTACAAAGGTTACTTGACCATGGTTGCATAATTCATCATTATCTCCTTTGCTTTATTCATCACAAAAGGAATTCTATCATAATTCTATTATTCATCATCTTCTTCCTTCTTCTTTCTTCATGGAAAAAGCTTACTAGCTTTTTTCCAAGTGATGAAAATATGTGAGAAAAAGATAAATAAAGAGAGCAAAAATCCTACTTCATCATCCTCATCTTTCCTTGCCATTTAGATGAGGGTGTTCACTTCATTTCATGAGTGTTAGCTTGTGTTAACGAAACTTCATGGTAGATCATCTTTGTATCGAAGATCGGAAGCAAAGGTTGCATCTTTCTCTTCGTGGAACCTCTCGAGAGTCCGGAACCCGATGATCGCAGCGAAGGGACCACAACACGGAGCATATGAAGTGAAGGACCGGATCTACAAAGGTTGTAATCCCTCTCACTTAGTGTTAAAGTGTTTAGCATGTTTGTTTTCGCCTAATCTCTAGTTTAAAGATCCGGCTTCGGGTTGTTCGGCACGGCTAATTTTTAATTCGGGCATGGTTGATGCCTTGTAGAACCTTGTGCGCGTGCATAGCAACCCTACAGTGGTATCAGAGCCAAGCTAGAGCTTTAGGCGAAGTCTAGACGAAGTTTAAAGTCCGATCGAACCCGGAAAACCCGATATACCCTAGTTTCTGGAATTTTTTTCTGAAATGTGATTTTTTCCATATTAAAAATACCTAAAAAATTCAGCAGGGAATTGTAAGAAATACTATGAAGCACGTGCGCCTGATTCCACCAAAGAGCGGCGGAACCACGGCACAAGCATGGCTTGTGCGGCGGTTCCGCGGCCAGTTAGTCACTTCAGCATTTGAAATTTGCACAGTAATTCTTATCTTTTAGTGCTGTATTTTCTGGGAATTTTTAATATTTATTCAACTGTTGAATTTTCTGGGTTGTATTGGGGATTCGATGATTCGATCGGGAACTTTAACTGCGTCTTTGTGTTTTGTCCGGATAACTTTTAGAAACTGTTAAAAAGTTCGAACGGATATCAATAACTCACTTTTTCCCCTGTCGGAAATTTTTTCAAAAGTTGGATTTTTCCTCGTGTTTAAGAACGTTCTAAGTCGTGCAAGTAACGCGGTGGACCCTCTAGAAGACAACAAACCTTAACTCGATTATATGACCGTCTTGAACTGCCTTTTGAACCTTAGGGCTTGGGGCAGTACGGCGTGCCACATGTGAGGCGTTGGCTTGACCCTTCTACGGCTGGACCATTGGTACTGTGGCACGTGATGGATGTTTTTAAACTGATTTCAAGTGTTGAGATATATTGGGGAAATCTTGGGTGTTTGATTATTCGATCAGAAAGTTTAACTTTGTCTATTTATCTGGAATGTGATACAATATTTGGAATCCACAAAAAGATATGAGAAAACTAATTTGAATGTTATAAACATAGCAGTTTAGTCTCGATGATCGGTTGCCACGGAATTTTGATGTGATCAAAAGTCCGTCGCAATCACGTAGCGTACGCGGATACTCGTCGGGTAAACTTAATAGACAGACACGCCTCATAGCCCCGACCAAGTGACCGTAGGAGAACTTTGTCGCCGAAAGCATCCGTTCGGGTGCTCGCGGCAGCGGTGTTCCGCCTTAGTGCACTTCGTTGACGGCATCTGGGGGTGCGGCCGTCTACTAAAGTTTGCGACGAGCATTCGATCAGGATGTCGGGAATCTTGTTGAATTGCCCGACTTGATATTGAAAAGAGTTTTCGATAATGAGACTAAAATGCGGGGTTTATAATTGTTAGGCATGCGATGTCTAAGGAATTCATTTGGTTAGGCATGCGATGTCTAAAGAGATTGCGGATTCCAACTATTGTAGTTTTACACTTTCTTTTCTATGACCGTAAGCGTAGTATGTGGTGTATCGCCGGCTTCGTTGCTATACATCAACGACAATCGGGATACGCATACTTGCTTACGTTGATGATATGAGATATTATGTGTTGCTGTGATATGTTATATTGGATCGTCGCGTTTTGAATAGCCAGGGTTTTTTATGTGAGATGAGAGTTTTTTCTTTTTCATTCATGTAAAAACTTGTATGTAATATTCTTTTATTGGGGCACTTCCAGGTTGCGGAAGATGTCACTGTTGTTGTATATTATTTACTTTTCCGCATTAGGTAGACCCAAGGCGGGGAGCACAAGTAACCGGGTTCTAGGGTCCAGTGGGAGACCATCTCGAGGAGTCGAGACCGGGTCTCCTAACCCTAGAATTGGCAGTGTTACTTGCCGCTCTCGTAGCGGTCTAGGGATGTGGGTTTGGCTATTCATCGCGACCGTGGAATCCGTGTTTTATACAGGCTCGTATTGAAAACACGGACGTCCTAGTATATCCAATATTTCATATATGTTCTTCTGCTGCAATGTTCTGTGATGAGATCATATTACTGCCTGAGACGAATGTTTATATTATATATATGAGATATATGTTATATTGCATATTTCGTTTTCAAATGTGATGCTTGCGAAGCATAATAAAATGGGACTTCATTAATGAGATTAATGAAACTAAAGGAAACCTAAGATGTTGTAGAAACTTGTTTAAAAACTGGTAGCTCTAGTTCTTGCTTTGCATAGCGGTGTTCCTTGTAGAACATCCAGCATCTTATTCGATAAGGAAAGAGCCGAGATCCCTTCACCGGGAGTGACCTCTTTAGTGAAACTAGCATATGCTACAAACTCGGTTTGTCTTTTGATTGCTTCTATAGTTCTTGCTATGCATAGTGGTATTTATGATATATCCCGCACCTCATTCGACGAGGAAAGGGCCGACGATCCCTTCACCGGGAGTGACCCCTTTAGCAAAACTAGAAAAGCCTAAAAAACACTCCATTTTAAAATCACTCGATTCTACAACGATATCAAGTTCATTACGCAAAGGGTTTTCTTAAAAACCTGTCGTAGCCCTCCGTCATTTCAGATAAGTACTAGTTAGTATTCGTGCTGCGGTAGTTTGGCCTTCGTTAAGGCGTAGTGTACGGTAGCTAACTAGTGCTTATCTGCTAGCATACGATGCGATTGGATTAGGGTATTCGTACGGCGTAGTTTGGCCTTCGTCAAGGGTCGTGCAGGTGGGTTTAATTCAATCAAGAAATGTACGGGTTGAACTTGACTAGCGGACTATGGGAAGTTTGGCCCTCGTCAAGGTCATAGGACGCTAGGGGTAAAATAATATTGGGAATTTCAAGTGTTGAAATTTGCAATGAGATTGCATACCTTCTATGAGATAGTTGGATCCCGATACCCGCTGCGAGTAAGAGTTACTCCTGGGAGAGTTTTACACATTACAAACAGCCGATCAAGTAGGTGTCTAGAAAGGTGTCAACGGGGTTACGCCTCTGGGAAAACGAGGTTTACATTAATTAGGTTCGTGCGAAAGCACGGGGGACCTCCCTCAAAGTACCGACACTGGCCCGGCTGAAAGATTGGCGAACTTGTAGCGTGTGATTAATCCCGGCTAGTCTTTCCTTTTAGGGTTTGAAGGAAGATTTGATTAAAACAGTGGGAGATATCCTGATTAGATATATTAGATAACCAATCTAATCTTGCAAGAGCATACGCTGAGTGTTTTCTTCTCTCTCTCTCCAGGTAGCGACCATATCACGCCTTAATAAAGATAATAAAACGGATGAATTGACCGAACCCGCTTGTTATACTGAGCTGGGGAACGTTGGTCCCGCTCCAACTTATAATTGTTATAAGACAGAGCAGGAAATTGGGGATTACCAGAATTCCCGTGCCGTCCAAACGAAGAAAGTGCATGTTGATGCATCATCTTCGGGTGTGTTCATTACACAGAACTGTTTCTCAGTATCCTTTACGTCCTGGATATGTGATACCGGATCAGGATCCCGCATATGTAATCTGTTACATGGGCTACAGATAGGTAGAGAACTGAGAACGGGTGATAAGTTTCATGAGACAGAAAACGGTGCAAGTGTTGCAGCCAAGTCTGTTGGTCACTATCACCCTGTATTACCAGAATACATTGATTCTGAACGAATGTTCTTAGATACCGAACCTGATATACAAAATCATATCAGTCTCTTTATTAGTAAAGAAAGGATACAATTTTGTATTGTTGGATAATGTTTTGAACATTTCCTATATCAAGAGTTGATCGATTCAGGCACGTTATCTAAAAGCATTGATGTTCTAAATCAAACTACAGTTCTTAGTATACGGAACACACACAAGAGGAAGAGTTCAGAAATGAACGAATCCTTCTTGAGGTATTGTAGACTAGGTCATATCAATGCGACCCGACTAGCTAAGTTACATATAGATGCATATTTAAATTAGTTTGAATTTACATCTTGTGAAACTTGTCGGTCATGTCATAAAGATAAGATGACCACAGCTCTGTTTATTGGAAACAGAGAAAGAGTTAGTGAACTCTTGGGATTGATACATGTTGATGTATGTAAGGTCTCCTGTCTACACATGCCAGGACCGGTTCTTTGTACTTCATTCCATTCCCTGATAATCTTTCAAGATTCAGACATATGTTCCTATTGAAACACAAGTCCGAACCTTTTGAGATATTCACAGAATATGAGTTAGAAGTAGAGAACCAAAATACGGGTAAAAGTATTATGTCCTTTGATGTGATCAAGGAGGAGAATACTTGAGCACGGAATTCCTGGACTATTCTAAAGGAGAATGAGATTCTCTCCCAGCATTACTCCTCCGTATACACCACAGTACGTCGGTGTATCGGGGCAGAGCAAAAGCACCCTATGTGATATGGTGTGCTCTATGATGAGTACTACTGAGTTTCCTTTTTCCTTTAGGGAGTTATGCACTTGTGAAGTTGCATACCTATTGAATAGGGTTCAAATCAAATCAGTTGCCTACCACTTCATATATGATATGGAAAGGGAAGAGCCCATATCTTAAGTTTGTTAAGATTTGGGGTTGTCCGGCCTATGTCTAAAAGCAAAATCCGGACAAGCTCGAGGCAATGTCTGTTATGTAGAACTGGAATGGTTCCAGCTATACAAACTGCAGCTGATAATTTGGTAGAACCAAAGGATTCAATAGCTTCCAACGAACCTCAGCCTCTCCGCCGATCTAGCAGGGTTCCTCACCCACCTGAGAGATACTTCGGTTTCTCTATGACAGTGGGAGCGAGGATTGCATCATGAGATGATGACCCAACTAGTTTCGAGCTGGCCATCAGGAGTGGGACTCTATAAGAATGGCTGGATGCTTAGCGATCTGAGATGGAATCATTATACACCAACAAAGTATGGACTTTGGTTGCTTTATCTGAAGGGTTAAATCCCCATCAGGAGCGAGTATATCTTGAGAAGATTACTTGGTGTACATGGAAAAGTTGAGACTTTCAAAGCTATGCTTAAGTCCATCCAGATCCTACTTGCCACGGCTACATACAATGACTGCGATATCTGGTGGTTGGGTATCATGACTGCTTTTCTTAGTGATGTTTTAGAAAAAAAAGTCTGTAAGTACACAGCCAGAGGGCTTCGTAGACAGTGGGAGCAGCGGAAACGTGGGCAAGATGTTTTATGTGATAAAGCAGGCATCGCGGAGTTGGAACGTCTGTTTTGATGTGGTAGTCAAAGAGTTTGACTTCATCAAAATGGTAGATGAACCTTGTATATACAAAATGGTAGTAGAGAGTATGGTGGTGATCCTCGTAGAGTACGTGGATGACATACTCTTGATAGGGAAGGAGTTTCCTATGCTACGCTCGGTCAATCTCCGCTTATCACAAGGATTCTCCATATAGGATCAAAGTGATACCTCCTAAATCCTGGGTTTTGGATCTATGAGATAGATCTAATTGGATGTTGGGATTCTCACTAGTTGTAGTGAGATGGTATCAATCGATCCTGGGGAGAATCACTGGAAAGGTTCCAGGGTGATAAGGACGACTGAATGTCAGTCGCAGACATTGTCTTTACCCTCAGTGGAGGGACGGTATGTTGGAAGAGTTCCAAGCTAGATACCGTGACTTACTAGACGATTAAAGGCAAGATACATCGTTACCAATGATGCTACCAAAGAGGCAGTCTGGATAGATATAAGTTCATGAGATGAACTTCGTTCCTACCATTGTGTGACAATGGAGTTGTGGCTTTAGCCAAGGAACTACCGTCCCATCAGAAATCCAGATATAATTCTTAGGCAGTATCACCTGATCATGGAGATGGTTGATCTCCAAGGTGATCGAGGTTAGGAGAGTAGATACAGAGGACAACAGCGCGGATCCACTCAGAAAGGCCTTTTTCCCAGTAGAGACTTTTATGGGATGGTTGAGTATGAGATACTTCAACCGCAGCTAATTGTTGGGTATGCGATACCATAACAGATGGCCCTAGTGCAAGTGGGAGATTGTTAGTTATATGTATGCCCTAGAGGCCATTACTGTACATATGATGTATATTGTAGTGGATGCTAGGACATATATAGGGAGGACTTTCTTGCTCGACATGATAGTATGCTATCTGGTTGTACTTTATCTTAACATGTACTCTGATTGTCTCTATGTTACATGTTGATAAAGCCCTTAGGATGTGTACTCGACTACTGGGACTATGATGAAATCATACTAGTGGGGCCAAGGTAGTCGACTAGTACATCCTATAACTGTTCCTAGTCGAGGGTGTATCGAGACAGGGCATCGATACACCAGAGTAGACTAGCGTATACGCATCTTGACCCATATGATGGGCGATAGATGATCCCACATCCATCGGTGTTTGACATCAAGGATGGTGTGCGGGTGCTCAGTGGAGACTGGATACACTGGACGGACTCGCCGAGAACTCCCAGATGGTATTATACCTCACGTCAGATGGCAGTTCTCCGGTGACACTGGTACAGAGTAGTCTGTTGACCCGAGATCGTCATAGAGTCTTGTGTGATTCCCACTGTGCTTTGATTTCCATCATACCACGTCCAAGAGGGCGTGCAAAAAGGTGACTTTTGGATACAGTCCCGAATCACATGGAGGCAATGAGCGATAGGAGGGGATTCGTCTCTCCCGGTATAGGGAGTTGATGTTGTGCTGTGTTCGATTGGCTATAACCGGTAATCCCTGGCCAGGGTTGCTGAGATTTACTGGTAAGTGTTATCAGTAGTTTCTCGAACTGTTATAGACCTCATATCGACACGACTTATCGAGCTACTGGGGTCTGACGTTTACCACCCCTAGGCGAGATATGCAACATATCAGACGACGAGACCGGACTGTACGGGAGTGTTACTATTTGGATTCACAGGAGAATGTACAGGCTTGCTTGTTGATCTTCTGAGCGCTCAATACCTGCGTAGCTGTTACGTTTAGCTGACCGCTTGCAGCTTGTGGGTGTTTGATATGATCATCACCTACTGCCGGCGTATTGACGATTCTTTAGAGTCCTACACAGAGGTTTCTTGGCTCAGGCAAAATGGAGTAGGAGCACATATGTGATATGTGCGGGACCGAGGATAATACGATATGTGATACCGTATTATATTCTCGCGATATTTGATATCAGCCGGGTCATCGGATCAAGTGTTGATTCGATGAATCGGTACGGATAAATATTAGTCGGTTATATGCGATATAGCCGGATTGTCGGATCAAGTGTTGATTCGATAATTTAATGTATAATAATATATATGATATATTAAATGACATTAACTAATATTAGCTCACTAAAAGATTCTTTTTCTCACTCGGGTAATACATTGATATATATGCGATATATGTTAAATGTATTATTTTATTTGGTTACAATAAATATTATATATGTGATATATAATATTGTAATATGATATGATTACTAATGCAACATGTTTAGTAGAGATTAAACATGGTTAGGGTTTGATTAGGGTTAAACCTTTCTAGATGTTTCTAGAAGGTTTTCTTTTTTGTTGTGGAAAAGATATTTTAGCATGATATTTCTTAACCCAACCACACCCTTTAACCCTAGTTCAATCTCTACAAAGGTTACTTGACCATGGTTGCATAATTCATCATTATCTCCTTTGCTTTATTCATCACAAAAGGAATTCTATCATAATTCTATTATTCATCATCTTCTTCCTTCTTCTTTCTTCATGGAAAAAGCTTACTAGCTTTTTTCCAAGTGATGAAAATATGTGAGAAAAAGATAAATAAAGAGAGCAAAAATCCTACATCATCATCCTCATCTTCCCTTGCCATTTAGATGAGGGTGTTCACATCATTTCATGAGTGTTAGCTTGTGTTAACGAAACTTCAAGGTAGATCATCTTTGTATCGAAGATCGGAAGCAAAGGTTGCATTTTTCTCTTCGTGGAACCTCTCGAGAGTCCGGAACCCGATGATCGCAGCGAAGGGACCACAACACGGAGCATATGAAGTGAAGGACCAGATCTACAAAGGTTGTAATCACTCTCACTTAGTGTTAAAGTGTTTAGCATGTTTGTTTTCGCCTAATCTCTAGTTTAAAGATCCGGCTTCGGGTTGTTCGGCACGGCTAATTTTTAAATCGGGCATGGTTGATACCTCGTAGAACCTTGTGCGCGTGCATAGCAACCCTACACCTACTTAACAGAATGAGATCATTACCTAACCAAAAGAACCCAAAGATCCTAGCATCCAAAGCTCCAAGTCATCCAAGAGGCAAATCAAGTCCAAAGATGCAATTTTTGTGAGTTTTTGTGAATAATTGAGATGGATTTGTGAAGGATGAAGAAGTGTTCAGTTTGAGGGTGAGAGGAATGAGAAAATAAAAGAGAGATAAAAAATGATAGAGAGTGAATGATAAAGAGAGAGAGAGAGAGGTGAGTGTAGGGTGAGAGGGTAAGTGCACCATTAGCATTAACTTCTCATTAATGCCTTCACACTACACAGTGTCACCTCCTCGCTTCCAAAAGAAATATCTCTCTTCTCACACAAATATCTAGAATTGGGGTTAAGGATTAGATTAAAACAAGGATTAGGATAAAGCAAAGGATTAGATTAGGTTAAGTGCCATGGCCACTAACCTAGATTAGCACAAACAAACCCTGACATTAACATGCACACTTGCGTGCATACCATAACAAATAATAATAAATTATTAATTAAATGTTATAAAATGTGAGGAACCCAAATTGGTAAACTTTTTACCAAAAACCCGCATTATCGTATAAACTAACACTAACCGAAATCTAAGGCGTTACAGCTAGTCTACTCTGGTGTATCGATGACCTGTCTCGATACACCCTCAACTAGGAACAGTTATAGGATGTACTCGTTGACTACCCTGGCCCAACTAGTATGATCTCATCATATTCCTAGTAGTCAAGTACATATCTCAAGGGCTTTATCAACATGTGAGAGTAAGATAGTAAACCAATACAAGTCAACATGTTAAGACAAAGTACAACCAGATAGCATACTATCATATCGAGCAATAAAGTCCTATCTATATATATCCAAGTATCCACTATAATATACATCATATGTACAATAATGGCCTCTAGGGCATATACATAACTAACAATCTCCCACTTACACTAAGGCCAGCTGTTATGGTATCTCATACCCAACATCCTGAAGAGTCTCTCAAATTGTATCTGGGGTATGTCCTTCATGAGTGGATCCGCGTTGTTCTCTTTCGTATCAACTCTCCTGACCTCGATCTCCCGGCGATCAATTATCTCCCAGATCAGGTGATACCGCCTCAAAATATGTCTGGACTTCTGATGGGGACCTGGGTTCCTTAGCTAAAGCCAAAGCTCCATTGTTATCATAATACAAAGGTATTGGATGCTCAATCGATGGAACCACACCAAGTTCAGTGATGAACTTCTTCATCCAGACAGCCTCTTTGGCAGCATCGTTGGCAGCGATGTATTCAGCCTCCATCGTTAAGCCTGCCACGGTTTCCTGTTTGGAACTCTTCCAATAAACCACCCCTCCATTTAGGGTAAATACAAATCCCGAGTGCGACTTAGAGTCGTCCTTATCACTTTGGAAGTGAATCGGTAAAGGACTCCACCTGGAGTTCTCCGTTACCATACACCAAGAACATCTCCTTAGTCCTTCTCAAGTACTTGAGAATGTTCTTCACAGCTGTCCAGTGACTCTCTCCTGGATCTGCTTGATACCTACTCACTACACTTAGTGAGTATGCCACATCGGATCTGGTACATAGCATCGCGTAAATGATAGAGCCTACTGCCGAAGCATAGGGTATCCCTTGCATGCGAGCTCTCTCCAAATCAGTCTTAGGAGACATCTCTTTGGAGAGAGTTAGTCTAGAGATCATGGGTAAGCACCCACGCTTGGATTCTTCCATACTAAACCCCTTTAGTATGGTGTCAATGTACCTGGATTGGGACAATCCCAGTATCCTTTTTGATCTATCTCTATAGATCTTAATTCCCAAAATACAGGAGGCATCACCTAGATCTTTCATTGAGAATCTATGTGATAAGAAGAGCTTGACCGAGTGCAGCATAGGAACATCATTTCCTATCAAGAGTATGTCATCCGCGTACAATACGAGGAAGACAACCTTACTCTATGCCGCCTTCTTGTATATACAAGGTTCATCAATGTTCTTGATGAAGTCAAACTCTTTGACTACCATATCAAAACTGATGTTCCAACTCCGCGATGCTTGCTTCAACCCGTAGATGGATTTAAGCAGCTTGCACACCTTTCCGCTGCTCCCACTTTCTACGAAGCCCTCTGGCTGAGTCATGTACACGCATTCTTCTAAATCACCATTTAGAAAGGCCGTCTTACCATCCATTTGCTAGATTTCGTAGTCATGGTATGCAGAATGGCAAGTAGGATCCGGATGGACTTAAGCATAGCCACTGGAGAAAAGGTTTCGTCATAATCCACACCTGGTCGTTGACGAAAACCCTTTGCAACAAGTCTAGCTTTGAAAGTCTCAACTTTTCTATCTACACCAAGTTTCTTCTTAAAGATCCATTTTCTCCTAATGGGTTTTACCCCTTCAGGAGCAACTTCCAAAGTCCATACTTTTTTGGTGTACATGGATTCCATCTCAGATCGCATTGCATCCGGCCACTTCACAGAGTCCCCACTCGTGATGGCCTGTTCGAAGCTAGTCGGGTCATCATCTTCCATGATGCAATCCTCACTCCCACCGTCTACGAGAAAACCGTAGTATCACTCAGGTGGATGAGGAACCCTACTAGATCGGCGGAGAGGCTGGGGTTCGTTGGGAACTACTGAATCCTCTAGTTTGACTAAATCTTCTGTTGTAGTTTGTGGTGTTGGAACTTCTTCCAGCTCCACCTCCTCGCCACTAATTTCTTTTACAAGAAATTCCTTTTTCTAAAAAGGTGGCATGTTGAGCAACAAACACCTTTTGTTGTTCACCGTGGTAGAATAGATATCCATACGAATTGCTTGGATATCCCACAAACTTACAAAGAATTGATCTTGCCTCGAGCTTTTCTGGATTTTGCTTTTTAACATAGGCCGGACAACCCCATATCTTAACTCGTTTAAGAGATGGTCTCTTTCCATTCCATATCTCATATGGAGTGGTAGGCACTGATTTGGTTGGAACTCAATTCAAAAGGTATATGGCCGTCTCAAGCGCATACCCCCAAAAGGAAATATGCAACTCAGCAGTGCTCATCATAGAGTGCACCATATCTAATAAGGTGTGATTCCTCCGTTCCGTTACACCGTTGTGCTGTGGTGTATAAGGAGGAGTAAGCTGAGAGAGAATCTCATCCTCTTTTAGATAGTCCAGAAATTCATTGCTCAAGTATTCTTCTCCTCGATCAGATCGAAGGATCTTAATACTTTTACCTGTTTGGTTCTCGACTTCGTTCTTATATTCTCTGAATTTCTCAAAAGCTTCAGACTTGTGTTTCAACAGGAACACATGTCCGTATCTTGAGAGATCGTCAGTGAATGTAATGAAGTACGAGGCACCATTCCAGGCATGTGTAGACATGGGACTGCATACATCACTATGTATCTGTCCCAAGAGTTCTGTAACTCTTTCTCCGTGTCCACTAAACGGAGTTTTGGTCATCTTGCCTTTGAGACATGACTTTCAATTGTCATAAGATGAAAATTCGAATGGATTTAAATATCCATCCTTATGCAACTTAGCTAGTCGTGTCGCATTGATATGACCTAGTCTACAATGCCACAAGAAGGATTCGTTCATTTATGAACTCTTCCTTTTGTGTGTTCTGTACATTAACAACTATGGTTTGATTTAGAACGTATATGCCATTATTTAACGAGCCTGATCCAATCAACTTTTAATCTAGCAAGATGTTCATAACATAATCCTGTACTACAAAACTATATCCCTCTTACTTAATAAAGAAATTGATATAATATTGCATATCAGGGTCGGAATGTAATAGCATTCGTTCAGAATCAATGTATTACCATTTGGTAATACAAGGTGATATTCGCCAACTGCTTTGGCTGCAACATCTGCACCATTCCCTACTCTTACTGAATAATCACCCTCTCCCAGTTCTCTACCTTTCCTCAGCCCATGTAACATATTACATATGTGGGATCCTGATCAAGTATCTAATACCCTGGACGTAGAGTGAACTGAGAAACAGTTCTCGATAACAAACACACCCGAAGAAGATGCATCAGCATGCTTATTCTTCGTTTGGGCGGCATGAGAATCCAGATATTCTTCTATTCCCTGCTCAGACTTATAACAATTATAAGTTGGAGCGGGGCCAACGTTCCCCTGCTCAGTATAATAAGCGGGTTCAGTCAATACATCCATATTATTATCTTGATTAAGGCCTGACAGGGTCGCTACCTGGAGGGAGAGAGAGAAGGAAACACTTTAGCGTATGCTCTTGCAAGATTAGATTGGTTATTATCTTATCTAATCAGGATGGCTCCCACTTCTTTTATCAAATCTTCCTTCAAACCCTAAAAGGTAAGACTAGCCGGGATTAATTACACCTTACAAGTTCGCCAATCTTTCGGCCAAGTCAGTGTTGGTACTTTGAGGGAGGTTCCCCGTGCTTTCGCACGGACCTAATTAGAATAAACCTCGTTTTCCCAGAGGCATAACCCCGTTAACACTTTTCTAGACAGCTACTTGATCGGCTAATTGTCCTGTGTAAAAGTCTCCCAGGAGTAACTCTTACTCGCAGTGGGTATGAGGATCCAACTATCTCATGGTAGGTATGCAATCTCATTGCAAATTTCAACACTTGAAATTCCCGATAATATTTTTCCCCTAGCAACTTATGACCTTGGCTAAGGTCAACAAATCACAAGTGCTAGCCAAGTTCAACCCGTCATTTCCTGACTAAATTAAACCCACCCGTACGACCCTTGGCTAAGGTCAACAAAGTCGTACGAATACCCTAACTCAATCACATCTCATGTTTTAGCAGATAAATACTGATTAGCTACCGTACACTACGCCTTGGCTAAGGTCAACAAACGTAGCACGAATACTAACCAGTCTCTATCTGAAATGACGGAGGGCTATGACAGGTTTTTCAGAAAACCTTTCGCGTAATGAACTTGATATCGTTTTAGAAACAAGTGATTTGGAAAAGGAGTGTTTTTGAGGCTTTTCTAGTTTAGCTAAAGTGGTCACTCTCGGTGAAGGGATCTCGGCTCTTTCCTTATCGAATAAGGTGCAGGATATTTCACAAATACCGTTGTGCAAAGCAAGAACTATAGAAGCAATCAAAAACTAAACCATGAGTTTGTAGCATCTGTCAGTTTTGCTAAAAAGGTCACTCCCGGTGAAGGGATCTCGGCTTTTTCCTCATCGAATAAGGTGCAGGGTATATCACATTTACCACTATGCAAAGCAAAAAACTGTAGCTACCCTTTTTGAAAATTTGATTCTACAACATCGTTTAGGTTTCTTTTCTTTTATAATCTCATTAATAAATTCCATCATTTATGCTTCCTAAGCATCACAGAAGAAACGAAAGTAGTAATATTTATATATCATCATATATATATATATAGTATAAGCATTCGTCTCAGGCAGTAATATGATCTCATCACAGAACATTGCAGCAGAAGAAACATATGAAATATTGGATATACTAGCAGGTCCGTGTTTTATTTTGAGCATGTATAAAACATGGATTCCACGGTCGCGATGAATAGACAAACCCACGTCCCTAGACCCCGACGAGAGCGGCAAGCAACCCTATCAATTCTAGGGTTAGGAGACCCGGTCTCGACTTCTCGAGATGGCCTCCCACTGGACCCTAGAACTCGGTTGCTTGTGCTCTCCCCTTGGGTCAATCCTAATGCAGAAAAGTAAATAATATACAATGGTGACATCATCCTCAACCCGGAAGTGCCCCAATAAAAGAATATTACATACAAATGAATTTTACATGAATGAAAATAAAAACTCTCATCTCACATAAAACCCCTGGCTATTCAGAATACGACGATCTAATATAACATATCACATCAACACATAACATCACATGTCATCAACGTAAGTAAATATGCGTATCCCAATTGTCGTTGATGTAAAGCAACGAAACCGGCGATACACCACATATTACACTTATGGTCGCAGAAAAGAAAATGTAAACTACAACATTTGGAATCCACAATCTCCTTAGACATCATAAATCTGTAATATCACATACTTCGCATTTCATGCCTAGCTGTATGAATTCCACATATTGTATCACAATACAGAAAAAGCTAGACGATGTTAAACATTCCGATCGAATCAACAAACACCCAAAATTTCCCAAAATGCTCAACACTTGAGCGTAGTTTAGAAGTATCCATCACATGCCACAGTAGTAGTGAGCCAACCGTAGAAGGGTCAACCAATGCCTCACTTGTGGAACCGCTAAACTACCACAAACCCTAGGGTTTAGAGGGGGTTTTGACGGTCACAAAATCGAGTTAAGGTTTTGTTCTTCTAGAGGGTTCACCGCATCACTTGCACGCTCTTTGAATGTTCTTTAACTAAGGAAAAATCCAACACTTGGAAATTTTCCGGCAGGGGAAAAAGTGAGTTATTGATATCCGTTCGAACCTTTTAACACTGTCAAAACAATCCGAAACAAAGCTAGAATTGCGAATACGAAACACACTGAATTGCATTTTGAGTAAATAAACATCTCATGTAAATTTATCAAAAATAAACAACACCAAAAATACCAAACCCCAGAGACTTGAACATGACCCAAACCAGGAGCCCAGAATTCACAAGGCGGCCGGCCTGCTCTGATTTCTTGGCCATGTGCTCGGCCAAAATCCGAGCAGGGGGGTGGGGTTTAGGCCATGTCCATAATGTATCTCATACAATGTTCTGCAACTGTTTGAAAAAAAATTTGACTCCTAAAATAATTCGACAGAAACTAGTTGCATCGGGTGTTTCGGAGTTGTTTCGGTTTCGTAATCCTACACTTATCCGTCTAATTCTCTAGCTAGGCTCTGATACCACTGCTGGGATACCTACAATGGAAGCAAGGTTTCGGGAGGCATCATCCATGCCAAGTTTAAATTTTTTCCATTCTAGATAACCCTAACCCTAGATCTTTAACTAGAGAATCAAACTAAACAACGAAGTAAACAACTTTACTTCTAAGAGTTTAGGATTACAATCTTTGTAGTCCTTTCCTTCGCTTCATAAGCTTCGTGTTGAGGTCCCTACACTGCGATCATCATGAACCCGGACTCTAGAGAGGCTCCATGAGGTGAATGAGGTATCTTGCTTGAAGTCTTCCTTTTCAAAGATGATCTACCTTGAAGAATCTCTAACCCAAGCTTTCACTTCACTAATGAAGTTATTAGTGAAGTGAACACCCTAATCTAAGTGGCTAGAATAGATGAGGATGATGAAGTAGGAATTTTGCTCTCTTTTGTTTTCAATTTCTCACTTCAAATCATCACAATACAAAAGGCTAGAAAGCTTTTTCCAAGGAGGAAGAAGAAGAAGAAAGCTTTTGTGATGAATAATGAATTGTTGTTGTGGTTATAATTACAACCATGGGTTAAGAATGAGATCCTTAACCCTTGTAGAGAATAAACCATGGGTAGAGCTTTGGGTTGGGTTAACAAATATCTCCACAAAATATCAAAGAAAGATAACAAAAGTCAAACCTTCATGAAGCTTCATGAGAGCTCTTCCAAATACTTAATCGAAATTCAAACCCTAACTTGGTTTAAGCTCAAAACCCTTGTTGCATTTGTAACCCTAACATGTTACAATATTATATATCACATATATAATATATAATGTAACAAAAGAAAATAATACAATTAACATATATCGCATATATATCAATGTATTATCAAGTGAGAAAAAAGAATCAATAAAGCGAGCTTATATTAGTTAATGTAACATAATATATCACATATATAATTATACATTAAAAGATCGAATCAACACTTGATCCGATAATCCGGCTATATAACATATAACCGACTAATATAACAAGTACCAATTCATCGAATCAACATTTGATCCGATGACCCGGATGTATCACAAATACCCGGCCGATATAACATATCGCGAGAATAGAATACGGTATCTCATATCGTATTATTCTCGGTCCCGCACATATCACATATGTGGTCCTACTCCGTTTTGCTGAGCCAGGAAACCTCTGTGTAGGACTCTAAAGAATCGTCAATATGCCGGCAGTAGGTGATGATCATATTAAACACCCACAAGCTGCAAACAGTTAGCTAAACGTAACAGCCACCCAGGTATTGAGTGATCAGAAGATCAACAAGCAAGCATGTACAATCTCCTGTGAATCCAATCAGTAACACTACCCATACAGTCCGGTTTCTTCGTCTGATATGTCATATATCAAGTCTAGGGGTGGTAAACGTCAGAACCCAGTAACCGATAAGTCGTTTCGATGTAAGGCTCATAACAGGTCGAAAAACTACTGATAACACTTACCAGTAGCACTCCATATCAGCCCTGGCCAAGGACTTCCAGTTATAGCCAATCGAACACAGCACAACATCAACTCCCTATATCGGGAGAGACGAAACCCCTCCTATCGCTCATTGCCTCTCTGTGATTCGGGACTGTACCCAAAAGCCACCATTTTGCACGCCCTCTTGGACGTGGTAAGGTTGAAATCAAAGCATAGTGGTAATCACAAAAGACTCTATGAAGATCTCGGGTTTACAGACTAACCTGTACCAGTGTCACCGGAGAACTGCTATCTGACAATAGGTATAAATCCATCTAGGAGTTCTCGGCGAGTCCGTTCAGTGTATCCAGTCTCCACTGAGCACCCGTACACCATCTTTGATGTCAAACATCGATGGATATGGGATCATCCATCGCCCATCATATGGGTCAAGATACATATACGCTAGTCTACTCTGGTGTATCGATGCCCTGTCTCGATACACCCTCGGCCAGGAACAGTTATAGGATGTACTCGTTGACTACCCTGGCCCCACTAGTATGATCTCATCATAGTCCTAGTAGTCAAGTACATATCCCATGGGCTTTATCAACATGTGAGAGTAAGACAGTAAACCAATACAAGGCAACATATTAAGACAAAGTGCAACCAGATAGCATACTATCATATCGAGCAAGAAAGTCCTCTCTATATATATCCAAGCATCCACTATAATATACATCATATGTACAATAATAGACTCTAGGGCATATACATAACTAACATGACCTCTTTAGCGAAACTAGTAAAACCCTAAAAACACTCCTTTTCAAAATCACTTGTTTCTATAACGATATCAAGTTCATTACGCAAAAGGTTTTCATAAAAACCTGTCGTAGCCCTCCGTCATTTCAGATAAGTAATATTTACTATTCGTGCTACGGTAGTTTGGTCTCTGTCAAAGTGTAGTGTATGGTAGCTGATTAGTACTTATCTTTAGCATGAGATGCGATTGGATTAGGGTATTCGTACGGCGTTGTTTGGCCTCCGTCAAGGGTCATGCGGGTGGGTCTAATTTAATCAAGAAATGAACGGGTTGAACTTGACTAGCGCCCTATGGGTAGTTTGGCCTCCGTCAAGGTCATAGGACGCTGGGGGTAAAAAGTATTATCGGGAATTTCAAGTGTTGAAATTTGCAATGAGATTGCATACCTTCTATGAGATAGTTGGATCCCGATACCTACTGCGAGTAAGAGTTACTCCTGGGAGAGTTTTACACATCACAATTAGCCGATCAAGTAGGTGTCTAGAAAGGTGTTAACGGGGTTACGCCCCTGGAACAACGAGATTTATTTTAATTAGGTCCATGCGAAAGCACGGGGAACCTCCCTCAAAGTACCAACACTGGCCTAGCCGAAAGATTGGCGAACTTGTAAGGTTTAATTAATCACGGCCAGTCTTACATTTTAGGGTTTGAAGAAAGATTTGATAAAAACAGGAGGAGCCATCCTAATTAGATAAGAGAATAACCAATCTAATCTTGCAAGAGCATATGCTAAAGTGTTTTCTTCTCTCTATCTCTCTAGCTAGCGACCATGTCAGGCCTTAATCAAGATAATAATATGGATGTATTGACCGAACCCGCTTGTTATACTGAGCAGGGGAACGTTGGTTCCGTTCTTTCTTATAATTTTTATAAGACTGAGAAAGGAATAGGGACATATCCAGATTCCCACACAGCCCAAACAAAGAATAAGCATGTTGATGCATCTTCTTCGGGTGTGTTAGTTATCGAGAACTGTTTCTCGGTTCACTTACGTCCTGGGTATTAGATACCGGATCGGGATCCCACATATGTAATATGTTACATGGGCTAAGGATAGGTAGAGAACTGGGAATAGGTGATCATTCCGTAAGAGTAGGGAATGGTGCAAATGTTGCAGCCAAAGCAGTTGGCGAATATCACCTTGTATTACCAAATGGTAATACATTGATTCTGAACGAATGCTATTACATACCGACCCTGATATGCAATCTTATATCAGTTTCTTTATTAAGTAAAGAATGATATAATTTTGTAGTACAGGATAATGTTATGAACGTCTTCCTAAATCAAAAGTTGATGGATCAGGCTCGTTAAATAATAGCATATACGTTCTAAATCAAACCACAGTTCTTAATGTACAAAACACACACAAGAGGAAGAGTTCAGAAATGAACGAATCCTTCTTGTGGCATTGTAGACTAGGTCATATCAGTGCGACACGACTAGCTAAGTTACATAAGGATGGATATTTGAATCCTTTCGAATTTTCATCTTATTACACTTGTCAGTCATGTCTCAAAAGCAAAATGACCAAACTCCGTTTACTGGACACGGAGAAAGAGTTGCGGAACTCTTGGAATTGATACATAGTTATGTATGTGGTCCCATGTCTACACATGCCAGGAATGGTTCCTCGTACTTCATTACATTCACTGACGATCTCTAAAGATACGGACATGTGTTCCTGTTGAAACACAAGTCTGAAGTTTTTGAGAAATTCAAATAATATAGGCACGAAGTAGAGAACCAAACAGGTAAAAGTATTAAAATCCTTCTATCTAATCGAGGAGGAGAATACTTCAGTAATGAGTTCCGGGACTATCTAAAAGAGAATAGGATTCTCTCTCAGCTTATTCCTCCGTATACACCACAACACAATGGTGTATGGGAGCGGAGGAACCGCACCCTATTGGATATGGTCTGCTCTATGATGAGCACCGCTGAGTTACCTATTTCCTTTTGGGGTTATGCGCTGGAGACAGCAGCATACCTATTGAATAGAGTTCCAACAAAATCAGTACCTACCACTCCATATGAGATATGGAATGGGAAAATGCCATATCTTAATTTTATTCAGATATGGGGTTGTCCGGCCTATGTGAAAACACAAAATCCAGACAAGCTCGAGACAAAGTCTATTTTGTGCAAATTTATTGGATATCCCAAACATTCGCGAGGGTATATCTTCTACCACTCCGACGAACAAAATGTGTTTGTTTCTCGATATGCCACCCTTTTAGAAAAGGGTTTTCTTATGAAAGAAATTAGTGGCAATGAGGTAGAACTGGAAGAAGTTCCATCTACATAAACTGCAACAGAAGATTTGATGGAACCATAGGATTCAGTAGTCTCCAACGAACCCCAGCCTCTCCGCCAATTGATCAGTCGAAAATATTGTATTTTTAACACATCAATTTCCTTAATTTTTCTAATCATCTAAAGGTGTTTGGTATAAATATAGCACATATTAGCAATTCGTCTGCAAAATATCAAATAACGTGTGTTATACATTATAACCAGCATTATGAGGGAAATTGTGTGTTTATTACTACACACATGATCTTTGTATATCAACACTTGTCTTGAGATTGTGTGCAGGAAATTCTCCAGGTAAAAGAGCCGGAACTACTAAAAGTGCTGATAAAATACATCAAGTCCAAGACTTATGATCTGGCAGTAAACAAGAAAATATAAAAATATTCCAGACATCAGGAAAGTGCCATAAAGCCAACACAAATCAGCACAGAGATTTTCATTCAACAAGTCCACCACTTGGTCGCGGATCCGCGGCCGAGTTGGCCGATCCGCCGTGGATCCGCGGTTTACTTGACATGACATCAA
Organism: Agapanthus africanus; assembly: GCA_030015575.1. NCBI lineage: Eukaryota > Viridiplantae > Streptophyta > Magnoliopsida > Asparagales > Amaryllidaceae > Agapanthus > Agapanthus africanus. The sequence goes on along the minus strand of CM057351.1, from coordinate 211,695,255 downwards.
TCTAAAATTCTCCAGAAGCTTCATCGTAACGGCCTTGCTTCTAGAAGACTCTCTGAAAACACGTGGCTTCTTTCAGAAGGCTCTGCATAACAAACTCACTCTAGAATATTCCTTTTAACAACCTCACTCCAGAATATTCACTCTACAAAACTCATTCTAGAAGGCTCTCTCTAACAACCTAGCTTTGGAGGGAATATTCAAATGAGGTGGTTATAAAAAGAGATCTACATCTAGGGTTTTGGGGTTACACAATTAGAGGTGGAACATTGAGCCAAATTTGCACAAGTTGAGTGACACAACTTGATCCAAAACCCTAACCCAAATCCAAATCCAAAGCAAAATCAATATCATTTTGAGAAGCAAATCAAGCGAGTCATCAACGATCCTTTATTTGCAAAGCCAATCTTCATCAAGAGCTCGAGATCCACAAAGATCCAAGTCTCAAGGAGATCGAGCGGAGCGAACTTCGACGGATCTAGTTAAGCGATCGAGAGCAACATCTTGTAACCTCGAATTGAGGGAATGTGTAATTAGTCGTCGATTTAATAAAGGTGATAATTAGTTAATTCTTGCTTTCTTTATATTCTTGCACTATGAAATTTCTAGATCTTGAATCTTTTATTTTCATGATGCTTGAGTAAATCTCTGCTTGTTATGGAATCAAGAGATTTGGTAGATCTAGTGATGATAAAATCCTAATACTAATCTTAAGTCTTATGAGATTTGTGAACTTTAGGAAAAAGAATCATCAATGACCTAATTAGGATCGAGATCACATTCTTGCGAATCTCGTTGCAAATTAGGGATCAAACGATTGATGAATCTCTTTGCTAGAGGCTAGATCCGAATGATGATCAATGAAAAGACAAGGGATTGAGAAGGAGAAATCCTAGTTTCTTCAATAGATCCCTAATCTTCATTCATCGCCGTCGATCTAGCTACAAATAATCCATAGATAAGATTAGTCATTATTAGAATCATCATTGCTACCAATTCGATCGATTCCTACAAGCTATTTTACAAATCTTGATAACTAAATTGATTGGGACATTTCTTGATTCTTGATTCTAGATCTTTAGTTTCTTTATGTTTCTCGAAATTAAAATTCACAAATCTTGAATCAAATTTTTGCATTTTCTTTTATCTTTTCATTTCGACTCATCTAAAACAAGATCGATCAAAACACACATCTCAGTGGACGATCCGTATTCATTAACGCACTACATCGACACCGTTAATTGATTGCGGTATAAATTTCTTTGGTGTGATTAAAACTTTTCCAAATACACACGAAGATATGATCAATCAAATGGCGCTGTTGCCGGGGATGTGTGCTAATTTGTTCGTTTTTGTTATTTGAATTGAAAATTTATTATTTCATCAGAATTTTTTAGATCAAAATCGCATCAAGCGCTTAACGATTAGTTGTGAATTTTTGCGAGGGAATCTGGAATCATTGTAGCAGTGCAACCAAGATTCAGAGAAGTTTTGCAAATTCCAGAGGAGTCAAAGAAACTACAGAAAAATTTTAAAACCCTACTCCCCACAGTGAACCGCTGATCCACGGCGAATGGTGCATTTTTGCGGCGGTTCCGCCGCCGTTTAGGTGTTTTAGTGATTCAAGTTTCTGTGGTATACTCTCTGTTCTCTCTTCTTCTCTCTGATCTTATCCAATAACCATTTTCTGCAGTATTCTTTGCAAAATTCGCAGCGCCGCTAAAAGAAAAATTTGTTGCATGTTTTGATCTTGGTTGTTTGCATATTTTAATACGGAAATTAAGGGGAAAAGACCAAATTCAGATTAGGTGGGGATTTCATTACCCTTCCTAAGCCCCAAAAATCACAAACTTTCATCCGCATCACCCTCATTAACTAAAAAATATCTAGACATGACTCTAAGGACCGTCACGCTCATTTAGGACAGAAGAAGGTCGTGGGTAATCTATTTCTTATCCGCGTTTCTTTTGTGGTGTCTAGGAAAGTGTGTCTAAGGCAAGTGGTTACTTAATTAGGCCCACTACTTGCGTAGTGGAGAACCTCCCACTTACCTGGCACTTACCTAGCCATAGAAGGGGCAAAGAGGCAGTAGAGGATCTATCTTGTGACTTGTCTTCTGGAAGTCTAGGAGCGGTCAAGTGACTTGACCTAGGTGACCATTAGATCTAGGGTGGTGTGTGCATTTTGTGTGATTTGATTTTTCAAAATCCGTATTTTTTCAAAACAAACACCAACCAACGTTTTCCCCTAATTATCACAACGCTGCCACTTGTGCTAAACCCTTTAGTGCAAGCTCGGCTTGACACGGGATTCTAGTGCCCGTCTTGTCCACGTTTCTCCTATCAACCCCAAATTCAGTATTTCTACATTTTCTTTTTCCCACCACCCACCACGACCGCGATGGACGGATTTCCATCAAATTTTAACACCACTCTGCCACCGCCCGCAGGTGCGCAGAATCCTCCACGCATTTCTCTCCAAGAGAGATGCTATCCAACACGTGTTCCCCTTCCCACCTGTCTTTCTATACCACCTGCCAACGGGGAAATTTTTGAAATCAACCCCCAATTTATCAAAATGTTGCCCAAATTTCACGGTCTTGAGTCTGAAGACGCATACGTTTTTATCTCTAAATTTGAAAACGTAAGCGCAATGATTGGAATGTCACAACTATCTTTGGATGCTCTGCGTTTACGTCTTCTCCTATTCACGTTGTGCGATTTAGCCGAGAAGTAGCTTTATAATACGACCGCGCATTCTATTTCAAAATGGGATGAATTTGTTGCAACATTCCTTAAGAAATTGTATCCCAATCACAAGACCAGCTGTATTCGGAGCGAAATCTTCAAATTTACCCAACTTCCCAATGAACCGTTTTGGAAATGTTTTGAACGGTTCAAGGATCTTCTTATCCAATGTCCTCATCACGGAATCCCTAGATGGGATCTGTGTCGAATTCTCTATGAGGGTATTGATCTCACGACAAAACAGATGCTTGAAACCATGTGTCAATATCAATTCATGTCTAAAGATGATGGTGAAGCTTGAAAATACCTAGAAGATAGCTTAAAACACATTACAATGGGAAAGTGTTATACCACCATCACCTAGGGAAGATATCAATCAGCTCGATGTTTCCGTCACAATGAGAGCCGAAATGGCCGTAATACAAAGGAAGCTCGACGCTATAGAAAACAAAATCTCTTCAGCCACCCTAAACCAATACACACTTCCCAAAACCGTGTGTGGCTGATGTTCAAACCCTTCACATTTGACGAAAGAATGTTCTTTGAATGTACCGTTTCAAGGTCACACTAATACTGCATTTCAGCAAAGACCAGGAAACGATCCTTCTTCTTCCTCATATAATCAAGATTGGAGGAATCACCCTGATCTTTCTTGGATCTAACACCAAACTCAATACACGGATCCAAACCAGAATAACTTTCAATGGGTCCCTCCACAGCAACAGCAACCACCACAACTGAGTCAGCACCCCTACCAACCACAAAATTTTCAAAACCCGGCCAACAACTTTGATCCTCTTTCTGCCGGAACCAATAACACCTCTGCACTTGAACAAACCATGAGTTTGCTTCTGACAAATTCTATTCAAATGTCGGCTGATTTTAAGTCTTCTATCGATGATATAAAGAAAACCTCCGCCTCCCAAGGTGAGATTATTAAATCGATGGAAGCACAAATCGCACAACTGACTGCAGCAATGAGTGCTAGAGAGAAAGGGAATCTTCCATCTCAACCTCTATCTGATCCTGGACCTTCACATTACACAAATGTGAATGCTATTACCACGTTGAGATGTGGAAGAGTGCTGGACAATCATGTGGGTGAACAGATTGATGTTGAGGAATCAATTGAACCCCAGGCTTCCACTTCCATTCCCACTTCTACTTCTTACCCTATTTCGTCCAATTTGCAGTCTTCTTCTTCCGAGCCTATTCTTCGTTTTCCCAAAGGCTCGAACCCTCCACCCACTTCAGCTTTCCCACCCCCACAAACTTCTCCACATATTTTGGACCCAACACTTATTGAAAGAGCTCCATTTCCAAACAGATTGAGGGCCAACAAACCTAATGCACAAATGGAGAAGATTGTGGACATATTTAAGCAAGTTAATATCAACATCCCTCTCCTAAATGCTATACAACAAGTTCCGTCCTATGCGAAAATTCTTAAGAACTTGTGCACTAGGAAGAGGATGAGTCAAGTGCCTAAAAAAGTTTTCATGTCGAGTACTGTAGACACGGCTTTTCCCCAACAATTACCAAGGAAACGTAAGGACCCTGGTTGTACTACTATTTCTATTTCTATTGGGGATAAACACATTAACCGTGCTTTACTTGACCTTGGCGCTAGTGTTAACTTTCTTCCATATTCAGTCTATGAGCAACTAGGTATCGGAGTGTTAAAGCCCTCGAACATAACTCTCCAGATGGTCGACCGATCAATCACCAAACCTAGGGGTGAACCTGAGGATGTGTTGATAAAATTGGGGAATTTGTATTCCCTGTGGATTTTATTGTTCTTGATACACAGCCTGTAGTGAACCTACAGAACCAAATTCCGGTGATTCTCGGTCGACCCTTTTTGGCTGCTTCCAACGCTGTAATCAACTGTAGAAACGGCTATATGAACCTATCTTTCGGGAATAGGTCAATCGAGCTCAACATTTACAGGTTGGGAAGTCAACCCTCCGATCCTCATGCTCGAGTATGTTCTTTCGAATTAATGGATGTCGACAGCAGCGAATCTGATCAGCTTCACGATACAGATCCAGACTTCCTTTGTACGTTGTTGTTTTACCCAGATATGTATCATATACATACGGACCCTTCTTTGGAATTGTTCGAGTCAACATCTAACATCAATGATGAAACTTTTCTGGAGTCTGAGTATCATCTCGTTCTTTCCAATGACATTATTCTTCGGGTATCGATGAAAGCTTCGCTGATGAACTCGCATTTTTAGCAAACACGGGTGTTGAGATGAATCATCTCCAAAACAAAGAAATTGAACCTCCACCCCTTCTTCTTGATAATCACAAGAATGCGAGTAATCTATCACAATCATTGAGTCGTCTCTCCAAAACGATACGCAAACACATTCTATTACACCACTTATCTATTCCCCACTTCTTCCTGGCTCTCTATAACATGTTCTTCCACTAACCGATACACTACACTGATAAAATCTTCGAATGGTTGGTGTTGACTTTCGGTCTTTGTAAAACTTTGTATTGACCAGTAACTTTGACCCCCTCTTGTAATTTTAAAAGCTTAACATTTTTTAACTCAAGTTTGAGGGGTATATTTTTGGCTCTTGAAAATAAAAGTTGTCCTCAAAATTGTTAGCTAAAAATAAGTTTGGGGGAGAATTTTCACGATCATATTTCTTGTCCCCGCTAATAAATTTTCCTCCCAAGCTTACATGTTTCTGAGATTTAACATATGAAAACAGTGAGGACACTGTTCTAAACAAGTTTGGGGGAGGTTTGTGCTTATTTACGCATCACCTTGCATCATACTTTGCATAAGCACAAAACATATGATAAAAAAAAGAAAAAAATGTGTACATAAATAAGATAATAAAATATTAGATAGTGAAAAATTACATCCAAAAGATTAGAAAATTTTAAGAAAACCAAGAAAATTAGAAGTTTTCTTAAACGAACTAGTAATAAGTAGTTATGAGCCGTTGTCCCAAGGGTTAGTAAGATAAAGGAAGTCACTAATCTGAAGATAAAAATAAGTCTAAAAAATAGTTCCTATTCTGGAATCCAAACATTTGAATGTTGATACCCTACTATACGCACTTACACACGTCTTGAAACTCGGGATAGTAGAGGATACCTTGAAATGCTCTTGTCTAAAAGCCAAAGTACGAAAATGAAAATAAATGAATAAAAAAATATAAAATGGTATAGAAAAATGAACACTGGTTTTGTTATCACCAAGGCAGCATAAAAAAATATATAGCGAGGGTGCTTCATCACCTAGTGCCTTAGACCAACTGGTTTGGGAGGCACTGCTAAGCCTTAGGTGTTGCAAGATGAGGAAAATGCTAATACACCTAATAAGCAAGCACATGAGTAATCGGTCGGTTAGTGCCTCAAGAAATATTAATGGTCGCATGAAAAATGTGTGAGCAATTTCATTTCAATATTCATCAATTAAAAAGTACTGAGGTCGATGGGCAAGAGTATGATAGCTTGAATTGAATTCTCTGAGTGTAGAGATGTCTTTTACACACACGTAGGGGTATATGATCAATGTTTGGAATAAAGGTAGAAATGAAGAATAAAGACGATATTTTATTGAGGGGTGATGTGATTTCTAATATCTTTTCATGACTATTAAGATAGGGCTCATGACAACCGAAAAGCTAGTATTAGTTGGAAACTCAAATTTTCAAAGTCTTTCTTTTACAATTCTTATCTTTATATGTAACTATCACAGTTTTCCTTTTATTATGGGATTTTGTAGATGCAATCCGCTGAAAACCCTCATGAGACAACACTCCTCCTACTAGAGACACTTAGAGGTTTAAAGGCTGGTTGCACGTGCTCAGTGCAATCGTGTTGCCTATGAAAGTGTGCTAGCTTAGTTTTTCTTTTTCTTATATTTTCTCCTTCTCTTAAATAAAAGATGTTAGCTCGAGATGACCAAAAGTAAGTTTGGGTGAATTTGATCAGTCGAAAATATTGTATTTTTAATTAAACAATTTCCCTACTTTTTCTAATCATCTAAAGGTGTTTGGTATAAATATAGCACATATTAGCAATTCGTCTGCAAAATATCAAATAACATGTGTTATACATTATAACCAGTATTATGAGGGAAATTGTGTGTTTATTACAACACGCATGATCTTTGTATATCAACACTTGTCTCGAGATTGTGTGCACGAAATTCTCCAGGTAAAAGAGCGGAAACTGCTAAAAGTGCTGATAAAATACATCAAGTCCAAGATTTTGTGATCTGGCAGTAAACAAGAAAGTATAAAAATATTCCAGACATCAGGAAAGTTCCATAAAGCCAACACAAATCAGCACAGAGATTTTCATGCAGCAACTCAACCACTTGGCCGCGGATCCGCGGCCGAGTTGGCCGATCCGTCGTGGATCCGCGGTTTACTTGACATGACATCAACCTAAAATTCTCCAGAAGCTTCATCGTAACGGCCTTGCTTCTATTAGACTCTCTGAAAACACATAGCTTTTTCCAGAAGGCTCTGCATAACAAACTCACTATAGAATATTCATTTTAACAACCTCACTCTAGAATATTCCCTCTAACAAACTCATTCTAGAAGGCTCTCTCTAACAACCTAGCTTTAGAGGGAAGATTCAAATGAGGTGGTTATAAAAAGAGATCTAGATCTAGGGTTTTGGGGTTACACAATTAGAGGTGGAACATTGAGCCAAATTTGTACAAGTTGAGTGACACAACTTGATCCAAAACCCTAGCCCAAATCCAAATCCAAAGCAAAATCAAGATCATTTTGAGAAGCAAATCAAGAGATCCATCAACGATCCTTTATTCGCGAAGCCAATCTTCATCAAGAGCACGAGTTCCACGACGATCCAAGTCCCAAGGAGATCGAGCGGAGCGAACATCGACGGATCTAGTTACCTCTTCAAAGGAGCGATCGAGAGCAACATCTTATAACCTCGAATTGAGGTAATGTGTAATTAATCGTCGATTTAATAAAGGTGATAATTAGTTAATTCTTACTTTCTTTATATTCTTGCACTTTGAAATTTCTAGATCTTGAATCTTTTATTTTCATGATGCTTGAGTAAATCTCTGCTTGTTACGGAATCGAGAGATTTGGTAGATCTAGTGATGATAAAATCCTAATACCAATCTTAAGTCATATGAGATTTGTGAACTTTAGGAAAAAGAATCATCAATGACCTAATTTGGATCGAGATCACATTCTTGCGAATCTCGTTGCAAATTAGGGATCAAAAGATTGATGAATCTCTTTGCTAGCGGCTAGATCCGAATGATGATCAATGAAATGACAAGGGATAGAGAAGGAGAAATCCTAGTTTCTTCAATAGATCCCTAATCTTCATTCATCGCCATCGATCTAGCTACAAATAATCCATAGATAAGATTAGTCATTATTAGAATCATCATTGCTACCAATTCGATCGATTCCTACAAGCTATTTTACAAATCTTGATAACTAAATTGATTGGGACATTTCTTGATTCTTGATTCTAGATCTTTAGTTTCTTTATGTTTCTGGAAATTAAAATTCACAAATCTTGAATCAAATTTCTTGAATTTTCTTTTATCTTTTCATTTCGACTCATCTAAAACAAGATCGATCAAAACACACATCTCAGTGGACGATCCGTATTCATTAACGCGCTACATCGACACCGTTAATTGATTGCGGTATAAATTTCTTTGGTTGTGATTAAAACTTTTCCAAATACACACGAAGATATGATCAATCACCAATCTAGTAGGGTTCCTCATCCAACTGAGAGATACTACGGTTTTCTCGTTGATGGTGGGAGCGAGGATTGCATCATGGAAGATGATGACCCAACTAGCTTCGAGCAGGACATCACGAGTAGGGACTCTGTGAAATGGCTGGATGCAATGTAATCTGAGATGGAATCCATGTACACCAACAAAGTATGGACTTTGGAAGTTTCTCCCGAAGGGATAAAACCCATTGGGAGCAAATGGATTTTTAAGAAGAAACTTAGTGTAGATGGAAAAGTTGAGACTTTCAAAGCTAGACTTGTTGCAAAAGGTTTTCGTCAACGACCAGGTGTGGATTATGATGAAACCTTTTCTCCAGTGGCTATGCTTAAGTCCATCCGGATCCTACTTACCATCGCTGCATAACATGACTACGAAATCTGGCAAATGGATGTTAAGACCGACATTCTAAATGGTGATTTAGAAGAGTGCGTGTACATGACTCAGCCAGAGGGCTTCGTAGACAGTGGGAGCAGCGGAAAGGTGTGCAAGCTGCTTAAATCCATCTGCGGGTTGAAGCAGGCATCGCGGAGTTAGAACATCTGTTTTGATTTTGTAGTCAAAGAGTTTTACTTCATCAAGAACGTAGATGAACCTTGTATATATAAGAAGGTGGCAGAGAGTAAGGTTGTCTTCCTCGTATTGTACGTGGATGACATACTCTTGATAGGAAATTATGTTCCTATGCTACACTCGGTCAAGCACTTCTTATCACATAGATTCTCAATGAAAGATCTAGGTGATACCTCCTACATCTTGGGGATTAAGATCTATAGAGATAGATCTAAACGGATACTGGGATTGTCCCAATCCAGGTACATTGACACCATACTAAAGAGGTTTAGTATGGAAGAATACAAGAGTGGGAATTTTCCCACGATCACAGGACTCACTCTCTCCAAAGAGATGTTTTCCAATACTGATTTGGAGAGAGCTCGCATGCAAGGGATACCCAATGATTCGGCAGTAGGCTCTATCATGTATGCGATACTATGTACCAGACCCAATATAGCATACTCACTAAGTATAGTGAGTAGGTATCAAGCAGATCCAGGAAAGAGTCACTGGACAGCTATGAAGAGCATTCTCAAGTAGTTGAGAAGGACTAAAGAGATGTTCTTGGTGTATGGTAACGGAGAACTCCAAGTGGAGTCCTTTACCGATTCGAGCTTCCAGAGTGATAAGGACGACTCTAAGTCGGTCTTGGGATTTGTCTTTACCCTCAATGGAGGGGTGGTTTGTTGGAAGAGTTCCAAACAGGAAACCGTGGCAGACTCGACGATGGAGGCTGAATACATCGCTGCCAACGATGCTGCCAAAGAGGCTGTCTGGATGAAGAAGTTTATAAACGAACTTGGAGTGGTTCCGTCCATCGAGCATCCAATACCTTTGTATTGTGATAACAATGGAGCAGTGGCTTTGGCCAAGGAACCCAGGTCCCATCAGAGATCTAGGCATATTCTGAGGCGGTATCACCTGATCCGGGAGATAGTTGATCGTCGGGAGATCGAGGTCAGGAGAGTTAACACGAAGAACAACACAGCTGATCCACTCACGAAGGCCATACCCAAGATACAATTTGAGAGACTTTTCGGGATGTTGGGTATGAGATACTACAACAACTAGCCTTAGTGCAAGTGGGAGATTGTTAATTATGTAAATGCCCTAGATGCCATTATTGTACATATGATGTATATTATAGTGGATGCTTGGATATATAGAGAGAGGAATTTCTTGCTCGACATGATAGTATGCTATCTGGTTACTCTTTGTCTTAACATGTAGATTAGTATTGTGATACTGTCTTGCTCTCACATGTTGATAAAGCCCTTAGGATGTGTACTTGACTGCCAGGGCTATGATGGAGATCATACTAGTAGGGCCAAGGGTAGTCCACAAGTACATCCTATAATTGTTCCTAGTCGAGGGTGTATCGAGACAGGTCATCGATATTCCAGAGTAGACTAGCGTATACGCATCTTGACCTATATGATGGGCGATGGATGATCCCACATCCATTGGTGTTTGACATCAAAGATGGTGTATGGGTACTCAGTGGAGACTGGGTATACTGAACGGACTCGCCGAGAACTCCTAGTTGGTATTATACATATCGTCAGATAGCAGTTCTCTGGTGACACTGGTACAGGTTAGTCTGTAGACCCGAGATCGTCATAGAGTCTTGTGTGATTCCCACTGTGCTTTGATTTCAAACTTACCACGTTCAAGAGAACATGCAAAACGGTGGCTTTTAGGTACAGTCCCGAATCACATGGAGGCAATGAGCGATAGGAGGGGATTCATCTCTCCGGGTATAGGAGGTTGATGTTGCGCAGTGCTCGATTGGCCATAACAAGAAGTCCCTGGCCAGGGCTGATAGGTGATTTACTGGTAAGTGTTATCAGTAGTTTCTCGACCCGTTATGAGCCTTACATCGGCACGACTTATCGGTTACTGGGGTCTGACGTTTACCACCCCTAGACTAGATATGCGACATATCAGACGAAGAGACCGGACTGTACGGTAGTGTTACTGACATGCTTTACAGGAGTTAGAGCGGGCTTGCTTGTTGATCTTTTGATCGCTCAATACCCGGGTAGCCGTTATGTCCAGCTAGTACCGCTGACGGCTTGTGGGTGCTTGATGTGATCATCACCTACTGTCGGCATATTGACGAGTCTTTGGAGTCCTACACAGAGCTTTACTGGCCTAGGCAAAACGAAGTAAGGGCACAAATGTGATATGTGCAGGACCGAAATTAATACGAGTATGTGATACCGTATTCTGTTCTCGCGATATGTGATATCGGCCGGTTATATGTGATATAGCCGGGTTATCGGATCAAGTGTTGATTCGATAAAATGATACATATGATATTAGTCGGTTATATGTGATATTGCCGGATTATTAAATCAAGTGTTGATTTAATAATTTAATGTATAATTATATATTTGATATATTAAATTACATTAACTAATATTTGCTCACTTAAGTATTTCTTTTTTCTCACTTATGATACATTTAATATATGTGTGATATATGTTAATTGTATTGTTTTCTTTTATGCACAAATAATATATATGTGATATATATTATTATTGTGGCATGCTAGGTTATACATGCAACATAGGTGTATGAGACTTACACCATGCTATTGATAATGTATAGGTTTTTATTTATATAAGTAATTCAAAATTATTTGGAAATTAGTCATGGTTGAGCTTGGATGGAAGCTTGTAGAACCGTTGACTTAGTCCACTAATTTTGTTTTATCTAAGATATTTATTAACCTAACCATTATCACTTAGCCATGGTTTATTCTCTTCATGGGTTAGTATATAATATGAACTCACCCATGGTTGCATTTCTAACCTCACTCTTACTCATTAATCATCTTCTTCATTTCCTTCAAGCTCTCTTGCTTTTGATAAAGTGAAGAAAAATAATGAGAAAATAAATTCTAGAGTGAGCAAAATTCCTACTTCATCATCCTCTACTAGATTAGTCATTTAGTTTAGGGTGTTAGCTTCATTAATCCCTAATTAGTGAAGAGATAGCTTGAGTCGGTGTCTTCTCGAAGTAGATCATCTTCGGTTTTGAAGACTTCAAGCATGTTTGCATCTTTCACCTTGTGGAGCCTCTCAAGAGTTCGGGAGATCATTACTCGCAGCGAAGGGACCACTACTTGGAGCTATTAAAGTGAGGGACCGGTCTACAAAGGTTGTATTCCTTGTTCAATTAGTTGTAAAGTTGTTTACACTTTATTTTGTCTAAATCTTTAGTTAAGATTCTAGGGTTAGGGTTAAGTAGCATGGCAAATTTTTTAAAATGGCATGGACGATGCCTCCCGAAACCTTGCTGTCGTGCTAGGTAACCCTACAATGGAGCCATTGCCGGGAAGACAGTGACGTTTTTATTCTTGTTATTTTGTATTAATCTTTGTATATCCTGTATATAAGTCTAACACCATTCTAAAATCAAAAATCAAAAAAAATCAAAAAAAACAAAACAAAAAAATTGACATTTCTAACTTTTTGCTCTGAGGAAATTGGACCTACTAGCATTTTGAGGCAAATTAGAAAAGTTTAAAAAAAATATTGAGACACTAGTAGAACAGTAGGATCACTGAAGAAAATTGGAGCCTAATTACCCAAAAGAGACCGGCGATTTCCCCTAAATTCTCGGCACCGGCGGTTAATTTTTCTCCTTTTCCTCCAAAATTTTGTTCTGTGTTCCATTGTTCTATTATTTTCCCAATTTTATTGTTTGATTTTTTTAATTATGTGTGTGCAGGAGTTTGGACATTCATATCGTTTTTTCGCACTAAAAATCCATTTTTCCAACATTTGCAGATTTTGACGGATTTGCGAACTGCGATCTTGTAGAGCAAAGTGTACATTCAAAGTTAAGGTGATTGCGAAGTACAGTGCCAAAGATCCGGGTAGTTTGACCCGCGCAAGTGAACTTTTTCAAGCTACTTGGATTCACTTCAACGGGGGTTTCTTAACCCGAAAACTTATCGGTACGTATTTCCTAACACCTTCTTCTCAAATCCGACGCATCCAATATATTATCTTTGCAGGATTCTTTGCAAGTTCGCTGTCAAACGCTAAAAGTGACTAACCCGTACTTGTTGCAGTGTCGTTCCTAAACATAAAAAAACGGTTGTTTGATATTTTGAATAACTTTTTCATTAAATTGCGCATTGCATCCATTAATACGGACTTCAGGGCAAGCAAACCCCACAACATATGGTAAAGGATTCCATCACCTTTTCCAAGGCCCACAAATTACGAAATTGAGCATAACATTTACCCGCACAAATTTTAAAAGAAACCAGACTTTAAGCGTTTAAGGACTTCGCGCTCATTAGGAGAAGTTAACTGTGTTTAGAACACCGCTTAACGGTATATCGTTCACGGGGTGTCTAGGAAAGTGTTCACGGTGAAACCGCCAAAAGAGAAAGGGTTATTCTAATTAAGGAACTTCACGAAAGCGTTGGAAAATCTCCCCTTATCTATGCACTTACCTGGCCTAGTGATCAGTATATCTTGAGCCTGTTTCTCGACACAGTTTTACTTAAACAATCAAGTTCATGAGCAGGTCTAGTTGACCTAGGTGAACCCTAGACCGATTAGGTGTGTGGTTTTGTGTCGTGATTATTTTTCTTCTTTATCTTTTTGTGTGTATATTTCATACTTTTGTTAATAACTAATATATAAAAAAAACCGCATTCTTTTTCATCTCATTTTCTTCTTTTTCTTCTCTTCATATCATAGGTACCCTACATAGACCAACTCTTACCGAACTTTGGTACCCTCAGCCAGATATTACTTCATACGGTTCTTGTTTTGGTATAACGTCAAACGATCCATCCATGCCAAAAATCTCTTTGAAAGATCGGATAGACGCTTCTAGGAAAACCACTTGGACGCCACAATCCACGTCATATCAACCTTTTCAAACTTTCAACCCTCCTTATGTTGATACCCCTTCTGAGGGTAACGTGGAGACTCTTAAACCAATGTCTATTGCTAAACGTATTGCGCAATCTCGTAGCCGATCTTTCACTCCTTTCACCACTTCCAATTCTTTTGATCAACAATTCCAATCACCTCCTTATCATAACGTTGTTCTTAATCCTGTCCAACCATTCGATTCCTACCAATCCTACCTAACTTTTACACCTTCCCTAGACATTGCTTCTGAACAGCCTTTTGGGAGTTTCACGTATCCAAACAACTTTGAATATTTTACTGAAACCCCTTGACAGCCTATGTTTAGTCTTGAACAGTCGTTGGAAGAATTTCCGGTAGCGTCATGCCAACAGATGATGGATTTGAATGCGTTCATGGCCGTCCTCATAGAACCTAACGAACCGGCAGCTAGTTTCACACTAGCTCCAAATTTTCCAATGTATGATGAGGCGATAGGACAGATTGAGAATTTGAGTAGTGAGAGTGAGCAGTACACCCTTCCAAATCAAACCTACCCGTTCTAAATTAAATTCCACAACTCCGGTTTTGAAAGTCTATCCAGTGTCCCAAATGAATCACAAATTGCAGATAGAACGTTTGATAAGTTGTGCGACCTTGTAGTGTTTGATTTACCCGATTGTGAAGGAACCCTGTCAAGTGAAACCATACCCAATCCCTTCAACCTTTACACCTTCATCCTAGAACCACAATTGATTGAAATCCATACTTTTGATGAGGTGTCTGAGAAATTTTATTTTCACTTGTTTGAGAATATCGACGCTGGGAATATTTTGGATGATGAACCCGCAGTTTTGGATGAGTTTTTCTCACTAATTCATCATGTCCTTTCACTTCCGTGTGGACATCATCCTGAGTAATTAACTGTTTTCCCGAACTTCATATGCGTCTAGATATTGATGATAAATGCATGGATGAGTTAATTTTTGAGGACAATATTGAGGATGATCCAGTTTTACTTGATGAGTCGGATTTTCCAATACATCCTGTCCCTTTCATTGACTGTGTACACCCTCCTGAAAGTTTAACCGATCCCATTCATCGATCACATCCCTCCATCCTTTCCATCGTTCCCACCTGCAAGACACCATATCACTTTCAGTTCCTATGTCTGGTTTACCAAGTTCGGTCTACCCATGTTTTCTCACGAATCTTGAGAGGTTTAACCCCATTTCTCAACGGGTTGATAGATTAGTACAATCGCTTTTTACACATCGGTCATTACAAATTGTACTCATTTATTCACTCCATTTTCACCCTCAAGTTCGTATTCCATTTCTTTTTCCCTTCCGCCTTTCTTCACCTCCACCGAGACCGTACATCGCTTCCATCCCCTTACGGTCTCGCGTATTCTCCATTTCTTTCCTTTCCGCATTCTTTCACCAACCTGCACATTATAGCGATAAAAATTTTGAATGGTTGGTGTTAGCTTTCGGCCTGTGTAAAGCCTTGTATATACTAATATTGTTCTCTTCCCCCCTAACTCTGAACTTCAACGCTTAACGGTGGAAACACCGTTTCACTTAAATTTGGGAGGATCTTTTTGTGTATATATTTTTGGTTTGCTTTTTGTTTTTTATAAAAAAAAACAGGGAAGCGCCGACAATTTTGACCCTCTTGGTATAACCTGACAGTGAGGGCACTGTCAAGTTTATGTTTGGAGGTGTGCTCGGTAAGCTTTCTACCTTCGCATTCATGTGTATATTTTGCATTTGCATACTTATATAAAAACCCATAAAAATTGAAAAATTTTACAAAAAAAATATAAAAACTTTGTGGTCAAATTAGATAATATGATAATTTAGATTTTTATTCCGAAAGTTTAGTTGATACGTTAGAAATAACTAAATTCTAGGCTTAGGAATTGAAAATCTTAAAAATAACCCTCCTTCTGTTTAACCTTGGCAATTATACGTCCTTGTAGTTTTTTTTAGAAGTAGGTAATCTTGAGTTCAGTTCTTGAAATAAGTCGAGATGAAGGGAAAGTATTGAAAGCTTTACTGAAGGATAAGTCTGAAAAATAGTTTCTATTCTTGAGTCCAAATTTAGAAAGTATATACCCTACAAACTGCATATACACACACCATGAAACTTGGGATAGTAGAGGATACCTAGAAATACTCTTGCCTGAAAACCTAGTATGAAAGAAAAAATGGTATTTAAAGCGAACCACCGAAAGAGCATCATTGAAAAATATATCCAGTCTTGAAAAAGAAAAATAAAGAGAAAAAAGAAAAAATAAATAGAGTCAAGACCTGGAAACTGTTATTTACGCTTTAAACTCACACATTCAGTAATCGGCTGTTAGTGCCTCAAGAAGCATTAATAGTCGCATGAAAGGTGTATGAGAAAAACTGTCCATCATTAACGAAAAGAAGTAGTATTAGGTATTAAGGCAAGGGTACTATAGCTTGAATTGAATTCTTAAGTGTAAGGGTGAAATTTTACACACACATAGGGGTATACAATCGATGTTAGGAGGAAAGATAGGAATAAAGAATAAGACTTATGTTTTCCGTAAAGATGATAAAAATCCCTGATTGGAGACCGATCTTTAGAAGGAAACTCAAGAGAAACCGAGATCCTTCTAAACTGTAAAAATGTATAGGATCTGAGGTTGAATAAATAGGAGGCGTGAAACATAAGGGTTGAATATTTCTAACTTTGGATGATAGAATTTCTAACCTAGATACTAAATTGTAGGAGTAGAATCGACGTTAACTTGTGAAACTAGCTTGAGGGGATTTTGTGGGTGGTATCCGCTGAAAACCCTCAGGAGACAACACTCCTCCTACTAGGGACACCTAGAGGTTTAACGGCTTGTTGCACGTGCTCAGTGCAATCGCGTTCCTTGCGAAAGTGAGGTTAGGATTTTGTTTTGCTCGGGATGAGCAAAAGATAAGTTTGGGGGTATTTGTTCATCACAGAAAACTGCATTTCAATACTGCTCATTTATTATCAATTTTGTATAGTATCGGTACTATTAACCCGTGTCTGCTCAATAAATATAGATTACAGGTATTCGTTACAAAATACTGGAAACACACTCAAATGCACAGATATGACAATTGTGAGCCGGCACTGTAACCGGAACTGCAAACCGATCTATATTTAAAGAGTTTCTTTTTACAACATGCATATGTACACACTTTTTATCAAAAATGGTCCAACACAAACAAGTGTGAACACCTTTTTGTGATGCATGAACCTATGGGGCTGCCCATGGCATATGTGGGCACATGTGAGTGTAATGTGTGATAAATGCTACAAGATGTGATGTGATTTATAGCATCAAGATTTCCCTCCAAAGCTACTGAGTACAACCCAGGCTTCTACAAAGAAATCAAACAACACCAGTGGGATTGTGGGGAGCACACAACAGCACAGAACCAACACGAGCCCCAAACTCATCAAGTAGACCGGCGAAATGGTTAAAAAGTCCGGTGCCACCGGTCCTAACATGCCCAATGAGCCCCATTTTTTTTATGGCTTTCCCTTGTTGTCACATCATCCATATTATATTTTTTGTTTAATCTTATTTTGTGCTTATAAATGCCAGATCAGTGAGTAAGGGAAGGAGAGAGTTGGATACACTTTTGAGCTATAGTTTACTCTTTTTTTTCTTTTTTCATTTTGAAACTTTGTACATAGTAGCTAGTTCACCTTGAGTTCTTTGCCTTCTCTGGATCTTGCAAGCTCTTCATTGAGCTTGCAAGTTTAAGCTTTGGTTATTGAACTCATGGTTTGTATCATCACTTGAAGTTAATAAAGGTTTCATTTTGGACATAGGTCTTAGTATTCATTTTCTATCTCGTTTACTTACTTGCAATTTATTTCTTGCCATTTACTTACTTGCAATGTTGTGTTATTCCTTTTATTTCATTTCATTTGCACTCTCTTTTTGTTGTTTTGATGGTTTGTAAATAATGGTGTTGTTAGGAAAGAGAATGGTATTGTAAGTTATGGTTTCTTTGCTCATTTCCTTTGCCCGATATTTTTCCATTGAACTCCGTCTAAACCTTATGCAAGCGCTCCGTTAGGCACCCTACCCTACCAAGGTATCGGTAATCTTTAACCGTGACCAGTTACGTTCGGTTTGGCTGGAGGCGAAAGTCAAGAGAAAAGAACGGACGGACAAGGGTCAATAAGCCGGATTTCACAAATACCGTGCTTAAGCACCCTAATCCACGTTGTTTCCAATTACTCTAGCTTCAATGGTCAAGCTTGGCACAAAGGATTGAGTACGGACTTCCCTAACTTACACTAACCTATCTCTATTCCTAACAACTTATACTTTGCATATACAACACTTAGGGTAGAATCGAACCGTTCCGACCCTTGCATTAACTCGTGATAACAAGAACGCAAAACTCACCATCTCCCAATGGACGACCCTTACTCATTGCGGCTAGCTACACGCGACGCCGTCTTGATTGCGGTTAACTTTAAATTCTTTGTCAAACGACACGGTGAAAACTAGTGTTAATCAGGCGTTAGGGTAACACAGCACCCTACAAGTGCGGCAAGTTATCCGCATATCCCAGAAGTGAGGCAACCCCAATCAACAAAGTTAATGGGCCATCCAGCACTTCACGGAATTCGGTAACTTGAGCACTCCTTTGTGGGTCATCTTATACCCCCTACGAGTGCGGTGAACATCCCACCAATTCTAGAGTAAAGCCCTCTCCGTCTCAACATCATGAGATGTGGGTCCGTTGTCCTCTAGAACCCAGCTATTCAAGCACTCTTCCGCTGGGTAATCCTAGTAAAGAAAAGAAAAATATATATATAGACGGTGACATCGACCTCAACCCGGCCATGCCCCAAAAAAAGAATATACAAACTGGCGGAAACGGCAGTCCACATGTCGGACGCTCGTCCCGCAAAAATGAATATACAAATAAATATAAACTATACCACTAACATTGTACTATAGGCTATCCATCACGACAATCCGAATAAACCATCACAGATATAAACATCACAGCAGTATAAACAAGTACCCTTCTAAATGATATATAGCAAATATACGACGTTTGAAAACACATACAGCACATCACAGAAATCAATGATGCAAAAGTTTCAAGTTTTAAACTTCCGAGTTGCCCCAAAGCAAAGATAACACTAAGTGAAATATGGGGCAAATCAAACAAGACCAAAAATACCAATTTACAAAACCCAAGGAACTGGATGAAAACGAGGACTTGAGATGAACAGTGAACCGCCCATATCGGGGGTTTAGCAATTTTGTGCGGTTTTCTTTAGGTGGATGTAGGGTGTTTTTCATCACTCCAGTGAGATGGGAATACGCGCGCGCTTGTCAGGCGTACTACAGATTCCCCCTGCCTAGGGTAGGGCGGGGTTTAATGATTATGGGGATCCGAATCTCCGGCAGCCGCGGACTAAGCTGCCGTTAATTACCCCTTGCCTTTGGGGCGAGGGAACCTCCGATTAACGGGTTAAACTGGTCATGCGAACCCAATGTGTGGTGTGCGTGTGTTCTGTTTTGAAAGGGGGGTTTTGGATATATCGGGAGTCACGCAGAGTTTTTACGGGGGTCCCGCTACCCGGATAGCGGGCTGGGGGTCAGGGGGACTAGCAGCCCCCATGCGGGGTTCGGGGCAGCGCCCCGGCCCGAAAATTTTTTGGAGGGGGAGAATGTTGCGGAGTATGTGTATGTGTACATTTGTATACAAATGTATATATATACATATATATATGAATAAAGGGGAAAAGGCATCCAAAGGATGCGTGGGGCAGCACCTTGGGCGCTGTGCGCTTAGGTGCTGTGCGCTCAGGCGCAAGCGCGCCACGTGTCGGCACGTGGGCGCTTTACGCATGAGCGCTGCGCGCAGGAGCGCAAACGCGCGCGTCACGTGTCGGCACGTGGGCGCTTTGCGCATGAGCGCTGCGCGCAGGCGCGCGCGCCACGTGTCGGCACGTGGGCGCTTTGCGCATGAGCGCTGCGCGCTGGAGCGCAAGCGTGCTGGTGCGCAAGTGCGCGTGCCACGTGTCGGCACGTGGGCGCTTTGCGCATCGCGCTGGTGCGCAAGCGCGCGCGCCACGTGTCGGCACATGGTCACTTTGCGCACGAGTGCTGCGCGCGGGAGCGCAAGCGTGCCGGTGCGCAAGTGCGCGCGCCACGTGTCGGCACGTGGGCGCTTTGCGCATCGCGCTGGTGCCCAAGCGCGCGCGCCACGTGTCGGCACGTGGCCGCTTTGCGCACGAGCGCTGCGCGCTGAAGGAAAAGAGGGCTTTTAGCCCCAAAAACTCTCGAAAGAAAAAATAGTGGAGTTGAACTCCTGAAAAAAGAAAAATGTTTTGGTTGGGGAAATGGGTTCTTCTTCTTCCTCCTCTGTTGGCTGGATCTTGAAGATCAAGAGATATGGAATTTTTAAAAATCACTCCTTTTTGAGATCTAATGGAAGATCTGAGTTCCCCTTGATGGGTTTTGTGGTAAAAAACTAATTTATTTTATAAAAAGGAGAGTAGAACTCTTGATTTAATTCAAAACAAAGAAGAAAGTTTTGGAACCTTGAAGAAGGAAGAAAGATCTCAGATCTGAAACTTTTTTTTTGGAGAGAGAAAAAGTTGTTGGGATATTTCATTATCCTTGCCTTTATAGGCTATACACTTTACATATAGCCCCTTGGGCTTCACAAAATGGCATTTTGCCTATCCCATGGCTCATGTGCCATTTCTTTTTGCACATAAGCCATGGGCTTTACAAAAATTTGGCTTTATGCCTATTTTTTCTTACATTTATCCGAAAATAAAATAAAAGAAATACAACAAAATTATTTATTACAAAATTTTTATCTTGGCATGGGGGAAGGCCGGCCGCTTCATGTTCGGGCTCGACCCGGGCATGGGCCCACTGGATCTGGGCTTGGGCCCACTTGGCTTGGGGTTGACTTTGATTTTGACTTGGTCAACCGGGGTGTAAATTTTTACCCCAACAAATTGCCCCCCATCAATAAATGCACACCACATATGTGGGTCGTGCGCATGAAATTGATGGATCTTCTTTCACGTGGAGGCGACTTGATTTGGTTCCCGCCTTTTGGGAAGCTGGCACTGCCCTTTTTACGACATGGACGGTCGTTGCTTGACATGTCTCCGAGACGGAGTGTCCGTGATAGGCGTTTTCCCTGGCCCGGAGCTATCTGGTTCCCGCTTTGTAGGAATCCTGCGCTGCCCTTTTTGCGACTTGGATGGTCGGTGCTGCCCTTTTAGCGACGTGGACGGTCGGTTCTGCCCTTTTTGCGACTTGGACGGTCGATGCTGCCATTTTAGCGACGTGGACGGTCGGTGCTGCCCTTTTAGCGACGTGGACGGTCGGTGCTGCCCTTTTAGCGACGTGGACGGTCGGTGCTGCCCTTTTAGCGACGTGGACGGTCGGTGCTCCCCTTTTAGCGATGTGGACGGTCGGTGCTGCCATTTTAGCGACTTGGACGGTCGTTGCTGCCATTTTAGCGACGTGGACGGTCGGTGCTGCCTATTTAGCGACGTGGACGGTCGGTGCTGCCCTTTTAGCGACGTGGACGGTCGGTGCTGCCCTTTTAGCGACGTGGACGGTCGGTGCTGCCATTTTAGCGACTTGGACGGTCGTTGCTGCCCTTTTAGCGACGTGGATGGTCGGTGCTGCCCATTTAGCGACGTGGACGGTCGGTGCTTGATTTGACTTGCTCTGCTTCTTGCAATGTCAGGGGTAGACTTGACTTGCTCCGCTTCTTGCGGTGTCGGAGTGGAAGTTGACTTGTTGATTTTGATTTGGGTTGACATCGGCATCGCTATACTGGAATATGGTACCAGGAGCGAATCATCATCTGTTATGGAGAGGATTTTGGGATTTTGGTTTTTGTTTGGCATCTGCATTGCTGCACTGGAATAATGCCAGGAGCAACTCATCATTTGCCCCGAGAGGATTTGGGAGAAACTGGGATTGTTTTACGCCCGTGGATTATATACGATTTTGCAGGATGTATGATCCAGACCGTATGGTCGGAAAAATTTCGGGACTTTGTCGGCGTCTGCATCGCTGCACTGGAATATGGTACCAGGAGCGACTCATCATTCGCCGTTGGGGTATGGGATTTGGAATTTGGTTGGCGTCTGCATCGCTGCACTGGAATATGGTACCAGGAGCGACTCATCATTCGCCATTTGGGGATTGGGGAGCGATGGCTTAGGAGACAAGTTTAGATCCCTATCGCCTAAGGCTTTTCAATTTTATGGGCCGTGAGGGTCCCATAAAAGCATTTCCTCCCTACGAGTCGTAAGGATCCCGCGGGTGTATTTTCTCCTTAAGAGTCGTGAGGACTCCTAAGTGTGTTTTTCCTTCATGAGTCGTAAGGATCCCACAAAGGTTTGTTCTCCTCATGTATCGTGAGGACACATGAGTGGGTCTTCTCAATGGAGCATAATTCCAAAGGCGGAGACCAGCCGCGTAACTGGGAATTGTGGCGGGGCATGGGTATGACGAGAGTTATTTGAGCCCGTGGATTGTATGCGGTAGTCAATTTGGGGACTAACCGTAGGGCTGGGAGAATTTTGAGAAATTGGATTTTGGTAGGCGTCTGCATCGCTGCACTGGAATGTGGTACCAGGAGCGACTCATCATTCGCCATTTGGGGACTTGGAATTTGGATCTTGTTCGGCGTCAGCATTGCTGCACTGGAATAATGCCAGGAGCAACTCATCATTTTCCTCGGGAGGACTTGGGATTTGGGTTTTTGGTCGGCATCAGCACCGCTAACACTGAAGCGAAATGCCAGGATCGAATCATCATTTGCCGTTGCCTGTTGGGGAATGATGGCTTAGGAGATAGGTTTGGGTCCCTACCACCTAAGGCTTTTCAATTTTATGGGCCGTGAGGGTCCCATAAAAGCATTTTCTCCCTACGAGTCGTAAGGATCCCGCAGGTGTATTTTCTCCTTAGGAATCGTGAGGATTCCTAAGTGTGTTGCTCCTTTGTGAGTCGTAAGGATCTCACGCAGGGGTTTTCTCCTCACAAGGTCGAGAGGACTTTGTGAGTGTATTTCATCTCTTTTCACGAGTTTGCGTCCTTTCGGGTTTTCACAGACTCGCCGGTAGTCCTGCTGTTTTTACTCACGGAGCCCTTTCGGGTTTTCATCCGTGCCCATTTTGCTTGTGGACATACCGTTTATTTCTTCTTCTTCTTCTTCTTTTTTCTTTTTCTTTCTTTCTTCTTTTTTTTTTTTTGCCGCTGGTGGGACTTTAAAGTAGTCTCACCGGCAGGATTTGGGAGAAATAGGGGTCATTTACGCCCGTGGATTGTATACGGTTTTGCAGGATGTCTGATCCAGACCGTAGGGCTGATGTGCTCAATTCGCCTGCGACTTGGAGCATTCATGTGTAGTATTTCTTGAGATATCGTCCATTGATGGGTGGCATGGGCCTTTCTCCCTCTGCACTTATTAGTTGGTAGGATCCTCCGTCGAACACTTTCTCGATGACGTATGGTCCTTCCCAGTTTGGCTCGAATTTTCCCTTGGCATGTCGATTGGGGATGATCGGCCTTTTGAGGACCAATACCAATTCACCTTTCTTGAAAGCGCGGAGACGGGTTATCTTGTCATAGGCCCGTGACATTTGGGCTCGGTATAGCTCCAGACTTTGCTGCACCGTGAGTCTCTTTTCTTCGAGGGCATCGAGTTCTTCAAGTCGAAAGAGCACGTTTTCCTCCTCCGTCAACTCATGCTGAACGGCCATCCTTAAGCTTGGAACTTCGACTTCAAGGGGGAGGACCGCCTCCACTCCGAAGAGCAATGAGTATGGAGTGGACTGAGTTGGAGTACGGTGCGTGGTACGATATGCCCACAATGCCTCGTGAAGCTTGAGATTCCATTCTCTCTTGTTGGCTGAAGAATTTTTCCTCAGGAGCTTGCATAGAGTCTTATTGAAGGCTTCGGCAAGCCCATTGGCTCTTGGATTATAGATGGAGGAATATCTCCAGTCTATCTTGTGCTGAGTAGCGAACCTTGAGACATTGAAGCTCTTGAAAGAAGGCCCGTTGTCAGAAATGATTCTTCTTGGTGTACCGAAGCGGTATAGAATATTATGCTGGAAGAATGTCAGAATATCCTTTGTCTTGACTTCTTTTAGCGGGACAGCTTCAGCCCACCTGGAGAAGTAGTCTGTCGCGGCCAGTATGAACCGGTGGCCTTTAGATGACGGAGGATCAATTGGGCCAACAATGTCGGTGCCCCAAACTTCGAAGGGCCACGACGCCACTGTAGGATGCAATGGGTTGGGATGCTTGTGAATAAAATCACCGTGAATTTGGCAGATATAACATTTCTTTGCATGCTCTCCGCAATCCCATAACATGGTGGGCCAGTAATACCCAAGCCGTGTTATTTGAAGTCGCATCTTGGGGCCAGATTGGTGAGCACCGCAAACGCCCGAGTGGACATCTTTCATGACCTTTTGGGCTTCGGCCAATGACAGACACCTGAGCCAGAGTTGGTCATATGACCTGCGGTATAACGTGTCATTTACAAACACGTATCGGAGAGCTCTTTTCTTCAGCTGAATCCTCGCAGATTTTTCTTCGGGCAGCTTGTCGTATCGGAGGTACTCTATGAATGGTTCTCTCAAATCGGGCTCGTCTTGGATGATCGAAGCTTCCTCCGCAGGACTGCTCTTCTGTTCCACGCTTTCCTCTTCTCGTAGAGAGACTGGGGGTAGAATTTGCCGGCTCCTGACTGTGATCAGAATTTCGTCCATGTCAGGATCAGCCAGCTCCTTGGCCAAGCGAGCGAGTACATCAGCCTTTCCGTTCAACGCTCTAGGGACTCTCGTTAGTTCAATGTGAGTGAACCGTTTCATGAGTTCCACCACTCGACCTCTGTACCGAGCTAACTTGGGTTTGTATATCTTATAGTCGCCGCTTACTTGGTTGACGACAAGCTGGGAGTCACCATAGACTCGTAGCCGACGGATTACCATTTCTACGGCAAGCTCCAAACCAGCTATCAGAGCTTCATACTCAGCTTCATTGTTTGTCCGAGGCTTGGTGAGAGCAAAAGAACGCCGTAGGGTTCCCATTGATGGTGTGATGAACACCAATCCTATCCCTGCTTTTATCTCCGGGACGCTTGATTTACTGGAGGTCCTTATTGACGAGGCTCCATCGAAGTAGAGTTCCCAACATGGCTCATCTTCCTCGAGGTGCAGCACTTGTTCATCGGGTAACTCACAATTTAGCGGCGACCCTTCTGGTATGGGATGGGCGGCGAGAAAGTCTGCAATAGCTTGGCCTTTTACTGCTTTCTGAGGGGTATAAACTATGTCAAACTCAAGTAGCATGACAGCCCATCTTGCCATTCTGCCTGCTAGGCTTGCTTTGGTCATCAAGTGTTTGAGCGGGTCGACCTTGGAGATCAGCATAACCCGATGAGCGAGCATATAGTGCCTCAGCTTCTTCACAGCAAATATTAGAGCCAGGCATTGCTTTTCGATTGGGGAGTAGTTGTGTTCCGCCCCGACTAGAGTTCGACTGAGGTAGTAGAGGGCGTTTTCTTTTCCCTCCTCGTTATTCTGGGCGAGGAGCGCACCGAGTGACTCGTCCAGCGCGGCAGTGTAGAGAATCAGCGGTTTATTTGGAATGGGAGCGGCCAGCACTGGAGGGTGCAACAAGTATTGTTTAATGCTTTCGAACGCTGCTTGACATTCGGTATCCCAGATAAAAGGAGCTCCTTTCATCATGAGCTTTGAGAAGGGCCTACATCTCCCCGATAAATTTGAGATAAACCTCCGTATATAAGCAAGCTTGCCTTGAAAAGATCTTAGCTGCGTCAGACTCTTCGGAGGGGCATCTCCATGATGGCCTTTATCTTTGATGGGTCAACTTCGATCCCTCGATGTCGGACTATGAAGCCCAGGAATTTTCCCGATGACACGCCAAAAGCGCACTTCAGAGGATTCATCTTCAGATCGTATTCCCTCAGTCTAGTGAGAACGGTCCTGAGATCTTGGATATGATCGGCCTTGGCTTTAGTCTTGACGACCAGATCATCGACATAACACTCGACGACTTTATGGATTAGGTCATCAAAGATATTAGTCATTGCCCTTTGATATGTAGCACCTGCGTTCTTCTGTCCGAATGGCATTACCTTGTAGCAATATATTCCGATCGGGTTCGAAATGCTGTGTGCTTCTCATCCTCAGGCGACATCTTGATCTGATTATATCCATACGAGCCGTCCATAAAGGTGAACAGTTCGTAATTTGAGGTGTCATCGACCATCATTTCCATGACCGGTAGCGGGAAGTCGTCTTTAGGACATGCCTTATTGAGGTCCCTGAAATCGACACAAACTCGGATCTGCCCATTTTTCTTCTTCACTGGGACTATGCATGCGATCCAGTCTGCATATTTCTCTTCCCTGATGAAGCCGGCATCGATGAGCTTCTTGGTTTCCTCGATGACCTTTTCTTCCAACTCCCTTCTCATTCTTCGAGGAGCTTGTTTGACTGGCTTAGCATCGGGAGATATAGCCAGCTTATGCACGGCTACCTCAGGGGAAAGGCCAGGCATTTCTTTGTACGTCCACGCGAAGCAGTCGACGAACTCACGCAGCAAGACAATTATCTGCTCTTTCATTTCCTCCGACAAGAGTGAGCTGATGTAGGTCGGCCTTGGATTATCGGACGTTCCTAAGTCAATCTCGGTTAGCTTATCAAAGGTTGCTTGTCCGCCATCTTCGAGTTCTTGAGGAGCTTCTTCTGGCTCGGCTATCTCGTCATCATCATTTGATCTTTCGCTGGCCTCACCAACATGGATCATGTAGCACGCTTTGGAATCAGGTTGAATATAGCCTATGCCCCGTCTATCTGGAATTCGTCCATCGATGAGTGCTCGGACTTGGGGCGGATACCATAGCCCTTCGTAAAACTTTGCTACGGACTCCGTTTGATATAACCGGCATCCGCACTTCTTAAAGTATTCCCGCATCTCGGGTGCATAGTATCTGGGATTGAGGACGGCTCTTATGCCTCTCTCATAGGGAAGGCACGGGACAGAAAGATCGTCCGGGTGCACAACGGGGTTTGACCTGTAAAACAGGATGCCCTTCTGTCCATTTTTCCTCCCAGGCACGTAGAAAGTTTTCAGCTGGTCCACGGTAAAGACTGACAATGCGTCGTGCTCTTTGCACATCCGTTCCGGCACCCTTGTGATGGCCAGGGACCCTTCAGCGACTTCGAAGGTCTCTCATAGTTTCTCTTGCTGCATGGGGGGCCGATCTGCACAGCTGTTGCACGGCAGGTCCTCTTCTTCTGACTCTTCAGTGTCACTGCCAAGATGAGGGCGGACTTTGCTGCTAGATGGGCCTTCAGTAACAGATTCGTCCGTATCGCTGCCGAAATGAGGGCGGGTTTGGCGGAAGGACGGGCTTCCAGCATCGGACTCATCAGTGTCGCTGCCGAAATGCGGGCGCACTTGGGTATTTTTGCTTTTGAAAGTGATAGCCGGCGCAGATTTGCTTTTGAGTCTTGGGGCCGTTCTATCCTCAGTCAGTTGTGGCTTGGCATTTTGGTGGTTCGTAAAGTACCGAGAATCTTCATATCGGACTTCATGCACACCGAACGGCTGGATGTCTCTGTCAATGCGTCTTTCTTCGCCATTTTTAGTATACTTCATGCATTGATGGAGAGTTGACGGAATGATGCCGTAATCGTGGAGCCACGGCCGCCCCAAGAGAATCTTATAAGATGTGTCGGCGTCGATCACGTATATCTTAGCTTCAGTTTGCAGATCTCCAAATTTGATTGGCAAAGCTATAGACCCCAGAACTTGCTGGCAATTTTGGTTGAAGCCTTGAATGACAATCCTTTCCCTTGACAGGTGTCGGACGTCCATTGACAAACTCTTCAGAGTTCGCAAGTTCATGATGTTCACTGAGGACCCCGGATCAATCAATATACGATTAATTCGATCTCCGTCGCTGTACCCGGTCACGTAAAGGGGCCGATTATGCTCAGTCGTTCCCAGTAGCAAGTCTTCATCCTTAAATGTGACTGCGACGGCATGCCAAGCGTGCTGGGCTTCTTTCATATTAATTTCCGCAAAGTGGGCCTGATACCGCTCGGGGTTTTGTAGAGCGTGAATGAGAACATCTCTAAGCTCCTTAGATAGGACCAAGGCGTCGTAGATGCTCAGGAGAGACGGAAGCTTCCGGAGATGCGCCAAGACATTATAGTCCACCGAGGAAGGACTTATGTTTTCATCAGCCGGTTCTCTGCCATCTTCTTCATTAGCGACTTGTTTTTCCTTCCCTTTTGGGGCGTTGCCCTGATTTGGCAGCAGAGCCCTGCCGCTTCTGAGCTGGATTTGATTGGTCGTTGTGGCGAGCTCCCCATCCTCTTCGGGAAAACAAAGATCATCCTCGGAGTCGCTGCCAAGATGGATGGCGTAGCAGGTCACTACTGGGATCTTTTTATTGGAGTCTTCTCCTAACTCCTCCAGAATTTCAGCCGCTTGTACAGGGAAGAACTCCTTCAATTGAATCAATGTTCTTTCCTTTTGTTCATATTCTTTGAGGGAATCGATATATTTTTGAATGTTCGATCTCCCTGCAGACTCTTTTTCGCGTTGAGCTGCACTTTTCTTCTTCTTGAGCTTCTTGGATTTTGAGCCTGATGGAGCCGCATTGGCAGCTGGACTGGTAGGCTTCTTTTGTCCTTCCCATTCCATCCTGGGCTCTTTCTGAAGTAGGTTTAGCATCTTCTTCGTCTTATTAGATATGTGCGTACTCCATGGAGGCTGCGGCGAGTCGGCCTCATTTCTCAGGGTAGCGGGTTCGGCTGTTTGCTCCCAGAAGGCTTCAATTTTTGTCTGTATAAAGTTGGCGGTTGCAACTTGATTGTTCACCAACACGCTTTTGGACAGCTCGATCTCTCCAGCCCTGTACTGCTTCTCGACCCAGTCTTTGAAGATATAGCAATCCTCGATCGCATGGCTCACTACTCGGTGGTACGGGAAATACAGAGGATTGTCGGTCATTTTTGCTTCTTGGGGTCTTTTCGACTCCGGCAATTGTAGGCCGTTGTTCAAGGCATCTTTAAATATCTTACGGACCTTTTCCCTTCTGAAAGAGTAAACCTTGTTCTTCTTCTCCTCTAGGGAAGGCCCATCTCCTCCCAGCAATGGCTTTCGAGACCGGTTGGTTTTGGATTCGCCCGCCCTTCGCTTTTCTTCATTTTCGGACGCATTGAAGACATTGGTACTGCTGGAACTCCCGCTTCTACGGTTGTCGTCCCGCTTGCTTTTCCAGGTTTTGTCTCTCTGAGAGTCCGGCGGGGACTCTTGCTTCGAGCGTTCTAGCATTTGGACTTTCTTGGTTAGCTCCTGAAATGTCTTGAGGCCCGCCGTATACAAGAATGGGACCATCCAATTGCTGAGGTTTCCAATGAGAAGGCTGACGGACTGGTCCTGCTCCAGCGGCGGTTCGCACTTGACTGTGAGATTACGCCATCGGGCGATAAAGTCGGTGTTGCTTTCATTCTTCCCCGGTTTGGTCCTCACAAGGTCGGCAATGGAGATTTTATCACTGACACTCATGAACCTTTGCCGAAACAGGGACTCCATTTGGGCAAAGGTAATGACGGACCCGTCAGGTATGCTCGCGTACCAGTCGAAAGCGACGCCGGTCAGGCTGTTGACAAACTGACGAAGAAGGAGCGCGTCATTGCCCCCTGTATTTCCGCACGATGCTTTGAAGTGGGCGACGTGCTGGTTTGCATTCCTCGTTCCATCAAATCTTCCGAACTTAGGAATGACGTAGCCGCTTGGGAACTCAATCAGATCGTACTGCGCGGGATATGGCCGCCCACTACTGTCGATTTCTTTCTGAGCTTCAGCTTCGGCCACCAATGTTTTAACCTTGCTGGTGACCAAATCTATTATCCGATCCTGTGTTAGCGGGATAGTGCTATCTGGGGCCAAGGCGTCCCCAGAAGCGGAATGCGGCCGGCTTTCATGCGGCTCGACCAGTCTTGGTCCCAAAGGAACAGGCATTGGCTGCCTCGGATTGTCATCACCCGGCTGATTAGTAGCGGTTTCTGTCTGATTGGGAGGCGCTCGAGCAATTTGAGCAGTAAGCTGCATCACCACGTTCGTTAAGTCGTCAATCTTCGAATAGAGCTTAGCCATCTCTTTATCTTTGCTCCTGAGCTGTTTTCGAAGCTCTTGAAGCAGCTCCTGCTCCGCAGTCCTGGGGCGGAACGTCGGCTCTTCCTCGCTGTCCGAGCTTGACTCTACATGGACCGAGGGGTCTATCTGCCTATCATCCTCATCGAGAGGGTTTTCTTCATCCAGCGGGGGCGGCTGTTCTTGGGCGGCGGCAACCACATTCAGGCTAGATTGGGCTTGGGATGTGGTGGCCCCGTCCTAGCTTTTGCTGCGAAGGTTGTCGCTGGGGCGCCCGCCCGCCATATAGACCGTATGGATGATATATCCGGCCGTCTTTCTATCATCGGCAGCTGATTTCACAGATCGCTGTCTTGACCCCCTTGTTTCGGTAGCTGGTAGTCGATTGAAGGCGGCTGGCCTAACCAGGTTCTTGAACGGTGCTGGCGCTTCTTTTCTGGGTTTGCCCCTCTGCTTTCATGCGGCACAGAGTGCTTGATAGACTCTTGAAGAGACAGTGTCATACTTTTTCTGTTGGGGCCGGGACACGTCTCTTTGTGGCACTGTTCGGACCGTTGTCTTCTTGATTCTGGCGGTCATGGAATTTTTCTGAACCCACTTTAGAGGCTCGAAGGAATTGCTGATTCTTACGTCCGACTCAGCCGTCGTCGCGGGGCAACCCCGCTCTTGGAACTTCACACGATTCCATTTGGCCGAAGCCTTGGCCCTCTTGTTGGCTCGATACCTGAGCCGCTTCTGCCTTAACTTTTCCATTCTAAGCACCTGGCAGACTTCGGCTCTTTGGGAAGACGCCGCAGACCGGTCGATGGAGGGCCTCAGAGATACGCTCGACTGTGTATTTGTTGGAGTCATCGCCTGAGCTCGTCCGCAACATTTGGTGTTGCCCTTCGCATCGGAAGTCCTGCCCCCAGCTAGAGCGCCAGGGACTCGTTCAGACACCGTCTTAAGTTTCAGTTGTGGTGCCTTGGCGATCACGACATTTGGCCTCTTACCCCTTGAGACCGGCTTGGCCACCTGTTCCGCCGGGATTTCCGCCAGATGAGCGCTTCCGGCAGGGTAGATGATGACGGAACCAAACTGGCGGGGTGGTTCCTCCCACTGTCGACTGAGGCTTGTGGGGAGAACCACACGAGCGTTGATCTTGACCACGTACGGAATCGGGGTCGCATTGGAAGTTGAATTCGTCTGGGGAGACATTGTCGTCGAAGGTTGATTGCTGCACAAAAAAAGAACATCATTTCAGTATAGGCAATCGATATGTATATTGATTGAGTTCGCATGAACGTTTAACCCGAAATATGGGAGGAGAGATAGGTCCCACCGGGCGTACCAGAATCTGTAGGGTGTTTTTCGTCACCCCAGTGAGATGGGAATACGCGCGCGCTTGTCAGGCGTACTACAGATTCCCCCTGCCTAGGGTAGGGCGGGGTTTAATGATTGTGGGGATCCGAATCTCCGGCAGCCGCGGACTAAGCTGCCGTTAATTACCCCTCGCCTTTGGGGCGAGGGAACCTCCGATTAACGGGTTAAACTGGTCATGCGAACCCAATGTGCGGTGTGCGTGTGTTCTGTTTTGAAAGGGGGGTTTTGGATATATCGGGAGCCACGCAGAGTTTGGAGGGGGAGAATGTTGCGGAGTATGTGTATGTGTACATTTGTATACAAATGTATATATATACATATATATATGAATAAAGGGGAAAAGGCATCCAAAGGATGCGTGGGGAAGCACCTTGGGCGCTGTGCGCTTAGGTGCTGGGCGCTCAGGCGCAAGCGCGCCACGTATCGGCACGTGGGCGCTTTGCGCATGAGCGCTGCGCGCAGGAGCGCAAGCGCGCGCGCCATGTGTCGGCACGTGGGCGCTTTGCGCATGAGCGCTGCGCGCAGGCCCGCGCGCCACGTGTCGGCACGTGGGCGCTTTGCGCATGAGCGCTGCGCGCTGGAGCGCAAGCGTGCTGGTGCGCAAGTGCGCGTGCCACGTGTCGGCACGTGGGCGCTTTGTGCATCACGCTGGTGCGCAAGCGCGCGCGCCACGTGTCGGCACGTGGTCGCTTTTCGCACGAGTGCTGCGCGCGGGAGCGCAAGCGTGCCGGTGCGCAAGTGCGCGCGCCACGTGTCGGCACGTGGGCGCTTTGCGCATCGCGCTGGTGCGCAAGCGTGCGCGCCACGTGTCGGCACATGGCCGCTTTGCGCACGAGCGCTGCGCGCTGAAGGAAAAGAGGGCTTTTAGCCCCAAAAACTCTCGAAAGAGTAAATAGTGGAGTTGAACTCCTGAAAAAAGAAAAATGTTTTGGTTGGGGAAATGGGTTCTTCTTCTTCCTCCTCGGTTGGCTGGATCTTGAAGATCAAGAGATATGGAATTTTTAAAAATCACTCCTTTTTGAGATTTAATGGAAGATCTGAGTTCCCCTTGATGGGTTTTGTGGTAAAAAACTAATTTATTTTATAAAAAGGAGAGTAGAACTCTTGATTTAATTCAAAAGAAAGAAGAAGGTTTTGGAACCTTGAAGAAGGAAGAAAGATCTCAGATCTGAAACTTTTTTTTTGAAGAGAGAAAAAGTTGTTGGGATATTTCATTATCCTTGCCTTTATAGGCTATACACTTTACATATAGCCCCTTGGGCTTCACAAAATGGCATTTTGCCTATCCCATGGCTCATGTGCCATTTCTTTTTGCACATAAGCCATGGGCTTTACAAAAATTTGGCTTTATGCCTATTTTTTCTTACATTTATCCGAAAATAAAATAAAAGAAATACAACAAAATTATTTATTACAAAATTTTTATCTTGGCATGGGGGAAGGCCGGCCGCTTCATGTTCGGGCTCGACCCGGGCATGGGCCCACTGGATCTGGGCTTGGGCCCACTTGGCTTGGGGTTGACTTTGATTTTGACTTGGTCAATCGTGGTGTAAATTTTTACCCCAACAGTGGAATGGCCTCATTTTCATCGTGTGTCACATACATGTTAAGAGTAAGCATTTGCACCTGTTTAAAAAAATTTCAGAGACCAAAAATATTTTGGGACAAAGAGTGGGTTTTTGAAATCGTAATATTTCGGTTTTAAAACTAAAGTATCGTCTACTACTAGTTTCTAATGTTTGGGTGGCTTTAATACCATGTTGGGATTCGTAGCGCCCTGGACGCCTACCACAGCCATTGTGGAACGAAAAACTTTCACTTTTAAAAACTTTGGCGCTAAAAGACACATCCTAAAATTTAACCGAATATCGAAAATAGTAAACTAAAAGAGTCTAACTACTCTGTTTGAAGGTTATACCTAAAGACACATGTCCTTCCGGTCTTCACTCCTCTTTTTAAGCTCTTTGAGGTCTCCTAGATCAATCTTGCTTGATGGCCTTCTTGATCCTAAATGATCCACTCGAGAATTTATAATCCAAATTTAGTTTCACTAATGAAGCAACTTAGTAACCTAGTTTGCTAATCTAGATTACTAAGGAGATGTAGTGAATTTTCTAAAGTATTTATATCTCTCTTCCTCCCTTGATTCTCAACCAATGAGATGGTAGGGAGGAAGATGAAGAAGAAAGACAAGGAACTCAAAATAGGCTACAGAGGAGAGAGAAGCACATGGTGAGAAAATGAGATCAAAACGTGTGTGAAAAAATAATGAATCATGGTTTTGTATATCTCATTTTTTCAATATAAAATCACAAGCATGCTTGAATAGTTTGCACAAATGAATATTCAATTCATTTGATAACACTATTGAAACATGGTTCTCACCATTCTCATCTCAGCACCTTTACACCTCATTTCCATTTAAAAGAATAAATGGATAAATCAAAAATGAGGTGTCCACATTCTAGAATGTTTTCCGTATAAATATGCAATACACTCTACCATATATATATACCCGTATTCGTACCAAAATACGAATACCCAAGAGATAGAATAATACTGCTAATATAAGACTAGCATTAAATTAATATCTGATTTAACAAATCAGTTTAATCCTAAGCCCGCTAGTATCATTGTAACACTTTAGAATGTGTTTAGTGGCTAATTATATTTTAATATGTGGTTTTTAATAAAAAGTTTACCAAATTTATTTTCAAATATTTTATCAAAATTAATAAATATTTTTCTAGAATTTTCCTAGGCTTGCACAAACTTTTGCATGTAAACTAGGGTTAAAATTTGGGTTAAACCATGTTTAGCAACCATGGTAGACTAACCCCCCTTGTTAAGTTAAAATGATTTTAATTAAGGGTATTTTTTTTTAAAATGAAATGGGATTTAAATTTATTTTTGTGTTGACTTGGGAAAGAGAAAGGGAGAGAGAGAGAGTGCATCATGGCAAAGCCATGCTTGCATTAAATGAGAGAGGGGGGGAGTGCATCATGGCAAGCCCATGCTTGCATTTAATGAGGCAAGAGAGAGATGGGGGTTTGACTCTCTTGTAATATCATTTTCTTTTGTTTGCACCACACTTATTTCTCACTCTCTCACTCACTCACACACACAGCCCCAGCACAACAGCAGCAGGCACAGCAGCAACAAGCAGCAGCTGCAACAACAGCAACATCAGCATCAGGAGCAGCTGCAACAGAACCACAACAACAACAACATAAGTAGCAGAAGAAACAACACACGTAGCAGCAGCACAAGCAGCACCAGCATCAACACCAGCAGCCCAGCACAGCAACAGCAACATCAACAACAACAACAGCAACAGCATCAGGAGCAGCAACAGCAACAGCAGTAGCAGCTTCTTCCCTTCCCCTTCTTCTCCTGACCCGGCATTGTAGGGTCGAGTGAGGTATAACCTCTAAGCTCCGTTTCCATGTTCGCTAGATTGTGTGTTAGTTTAGCTTATTTAGTGATTAAATGGAGTTTTAGTGCTAGATTTGTGCTTTAATGTTAGATCTAGTTAAGTTAGAGTGTTTATAGCTAATCAATCCTATTAGGTGTTAGTTATTCTGTTCTAGCCTAGTGGTGTGGCTAGAATTAGCTAGATAACCTTAATTGCTAAACATGAAACGTTAAAATACGGTTTTTGACACATATCATAGGATATTAGGATCTGCTACATTTCTGGCCCTTTCCTAGATTAGCAAACAGTTTTAGGATAGTGTGCAAAGATTTTAGGGAGTTATGTTGGAGTTCGAGCCCCTCCCACCGGAGGTAGACCGGCGGCCTCCTCTTGCCGGACCGGCGACGCTGGCCCCCTATTGAGCTGAGTGTGTGTCTTGTGTATGTGGGTGTCTATGGAGATTGTCCTGAGATTGGTATTGTTTACTTTTGGGTTTTTACCTGAGACAAAATCTGGGTTTGTATAGCCATATTATTGTGTTTTGATGGACTTTGATTTTAACTTGGGTAATTTTGTTGGAGAACAGGGAGTTTCAGGGTGTTTGTAGTTAGATTTACCCTAATTTATACTGTCGGTATCACTTGTTTCCTATTAATTGACCCAGATCCTTAAAATACCCTAGTGTTGCACACTTGGTGCTAAAACTAAACCCTTATTGATATTTGGATCTGCTATTATTAGGGTAACCTTTTTTGTAAGCAAACATATACACTAGGTTGTGAATGAGGTTAGGATCCTAGGGTAGAGACCTGGGCACACTCCACCGGAATTGGGCCGGTAGCACCCCCCCTTTCCGCCGGCCATGTTGTGGAGGAATGCTTTGAATTTTGGCTAGATAGGTGTCTGTAGGTATTGTGATAGATTTGGCCTTGTTTGCTTTATTTGTTTTTGCTCCAGATTGAATCTGGGACCGTTTACCTATTTTTAGCGTAGTGGGACTTGCGCGACACGTACGATACGTGTCGAATTGGTTTGCTGTATATCTCAGCGTGTCGCTGTGTGCCACCGCGTGTCGCGTTGGGTTTTGGCGTATGCACACACGTTACGTATGCGCGCGCGTTAAGTTCGCGATGCGAGTTTCTCGTTTGATTGCGATATGGCGTATTTGCGAGATATGTGCGCATATATGGATTCATTGTGTAAATTCCAGATTCGCAGGCGGGTACGTCAGACACCGCCAGGAAAGGAAAGCAGGTGGTCGGCTATACTTAGCACGCGACCAGGTGAGTAGATTTAACATCTACGGGGAAACCGCCCGTATGGCGTTAAGCGTCATGGCGTATTAGGATATTTAGCCATGTGTGTTCATTTGGATATACTAGTAGCATACCTTCTGTTACATATAGAACTGGTAGTATAGAACATTGCACTGTCACTAACGGTTCAAGTTGAACGAGCACGATTTATATGCTACACTCACACCGTTAGTGATTGCCATGACACTCACATTATAGGATTGCTATAAATCATATATCAGGTTGATTCCGCTTTATTTATGTTTGTCATGATTTGCCGCATATTAGCGTATGTTATATTCATACCATGCACACTATATACCCACTTTTGTGCATACCTATCTTGATATGTTTACCCTGGTGCCCCTATACATCATATATTCATACTTGGGCACATATACATCACATATCCATACTTGTGCCCCTATACTTCATATATTCATACTTGGGCACATATACATCACATATCCATACTTGTGCCATATACTTCATATATTCATACTTGGGCACATATACATCACATATCCATACTTGTGCCATATACTTCATATATTCATACTTGGGCACATATACATCACATATCCATACTTGTGCCATATGCATCATATATTCATACTTGGGCACGTATACCTCACATATCCATACTTGTGTCATATACATCATATATTCATACTTGGGCACATATTCATCATATATCCATACTTGTGCCATATACTTCATATATTCATACTTGGGCACATATACATCACATATCCATACTTGTGCCATATGCATCATATATTCATACTTGGGCACGTATACCTCACATATCCATACTTGTGCCATATACATCATATATTCATACTTGGCCACATATACATCACATATCCATACTTGTGCCCATATACTTCATATATCCATACTTGGGCACATATACATCATATGTCCGCATTAGTGCACATGTACATTGCTACATTCGCTTTGCGTACTTATCCTTTCGCACATCCATACCTATACACATATACATATGTTACATACATGGATGATATTGACATGATTTAAAAACTAAGGGACCGCATGTGATATTTCAAAACTGGATCTTTTAAAAGAGCGGTTTTCCATTTCTTTTACTCTTAGTGTCATACGACACACGGCATGGATTTACGCATTAGATTTGATTCATATGATTTCTGGATTTGAGAACCGTGGAATGATTATAAGAAAATACGCACTATTTTAAAAACCCGGTTTCTCTTGATATGATATTTCAGTGCGTCCACCATGAGTTTTCTCGGTTCCAGAGAGCTTGTATGAGTATACCCGATTCGAGGAGTGGTAGGAACCGATTGCGGGTACATGGTGGACCCGGTATGGTACCCCGGGGCAAGATGACTTGTGTTGTTAGACTATGAGCCCGGCTGAGGGACTACTACCTATCGGTGATTGGTTAGACCTGGCGATTATCCGGAGGATACCGACCAGAGTCGATAGATGGATACGGGACGACGCGTACTGCCGGGGCCGAGGGCCAATTCCGCAGACGGAGCCCGTGGGCAGATCCGATGGACGGACGCCCCATACTGGATGATTTGCGTATCGATGCTGGACACGGCTGATTTTATTATATTTCGAGTGCCAATGTTGGGCACTCACGATTCTATGAGATTCACAGGATTTGAGGGCCAATGAGGATGACGGCGCCTGAGTTTTACTGGAATTTGGGTGTATTGATGGACACCAGTATTTTCCACGTTGATATTCCGTGTAGTTATTATTTCTTCCCATGCTCAGCATTCAGTATTTTGCATCTCATCCTGTATCTATTGTACCTGATGGAGTACACATGCTTGCACGATCATTGCATACCCTGCTCATTCTATATAGGGTTGTTAAATTTCATTGCCAGACATGATTATCGTATACCTTGCTCATCATATGGAGAGACTATTATGTTGCACTTGTTGCACGATTTGAGCATCCAGTTCATCATAGATGTTATCTGTTGGCATGGGTTAGAGTATCGCAGCACGTGCATACTCGCGATTACCTTTATATGTTATCTATTATTCACGAGTTGGCAACTCACCCCCGTTGTGCCACAGTGCTTGTAGGTTGCCCTTTGGAGCAGTCGCGGCTGGCTGTTTATCGCATCTTTTGACACAGATACCACTGCTGAGGCGTGCTAGCCCTTTTTGCTATTAGGTGGGTTTTGTGCGGTATCTGTTTACTTTTCAGTTGTACATTGATGTATCTAGTACTCTCCATCTACTTTCATGTATTGACTTAGAGACCGGTTGTGAGGACGATGTATATAATTTTGTACTCTGGTGTCGAGCTCGTTGTGAGCCGATTTTATTTATGCAGTCTTATCTTTTATGATATTTGTTTTCATTTTACTGCTCATTCTTCGCTACGGCGTCGTATATTATATTGTGGTGATTGTTTCGCCGTTCGGCGCGATTCTCCCGTTTGGGATGCTCTATTTATTTCACATGTCATTTTACTTATATCTTTTCTTTTACCCGAATACGGGACAAATTTTTATAAAGGAAATGTTGCCAAAATTATTAAAAATAACTCTTGAACTAAAAAGGATTTCTACTAAATTACTTCAGGTTTTCTAAACATTATACAAAAGTTTCTACTAAAATGTTTTAACACTCTATATTTCAAATGGTTTTGATTTCTGGGTTTCGGCTTACTTAGTCGCGTTACGCCTGTAGACGTTACGTGGTTAAGTACCGGTCACGGGCCGAACTTTGGGTCGTGACAAAATTGGTATAAGAGCGTAGGTTTTACCTTCGGAGTGTAGGATGACCCTGGTATGATGGAGTAGGTAGCTGAAGCTGAGTGGCGTAGCGTGTGTATGTTCCGCGGCATACTCACGACGCGGTACTCCGCCTAAGCGACCTTAGGACTTATTGATTGAAATTCCATCTTGATTATATACATGTTCTCGTGACTCGATTTCCATATCCTCATCGAATCCTACCTTTCCTTTCAGCCATTATGCCGCCAAAGACTACTAGGGCGCAGAGAGCGGCTGTGAGAGCCAAGATTCGTGTTGACTCGTCCGAGACGAGGATTGATCCGGGCAGTGCACCCATTGTACCCGAGCAGACTGTTCCTCCTATGACAGATCGGATCGCCACGCTAGGGGCTGGTATGCAGGAGATACGCCAGACGGTGGGATTCAGCATGCAGGAGATGCGCCAGATGATAGGATCGCTAGTTGAGACGCTTCGAGCCCAGCGACCGGAAGTAGCTCCACCAGTCACGGGGACCGCGATGGTGCCTACAGTACAGGCCGTTTCCCCTGCAGCTACGGAGGTGATTGCAGTATCGCTATCAGATTTCATGAGGCTGAAGCCTCCGGTCTTCACAGGCACCGATGCAGCCGAGGACCCACAGTCTTTCATTGATAGGATGGCCCGGATATGCCGTTCCCTTAGATGCTCAGATGCGAGATGGGTAGAGTTCGCGAGCTTTCGCCTGGAAGGACTTGCGCAGAAATGGTGTGAATCGGTCGAGAAGGGTAGAGCAGCAGGTCTTCCTCCGATGACCTGGACAGAGTTCGTGACGGTGTTCCTTGCCCGCTTCCTTCCCCAGAGTGTTAGGGATGCCCGAGCACGCAGATTTGAGTCCTTACGCCAGACGCCAGAGATGACAGTGGTAGAGTACGATGTGTTGTTCACCAAGCTATCAGTTTATGCTCCATACCTAGTGGCTACTGAGGAACTGGGAGTCAAGAGATTTGTCCGAGGCTTGCTTACACCAATGTTCCTTGCGATCAGCGCACAGCATTACGAGACATATGCAGCAGCTGTAGACGCGGCCCTACTAGTCGAAGAGCGCCTTGCAGAGACTTCGGTAGTTCCAGGGCCGAAGAGGGTTCGTACTGATACAGCAGCACAGAGACATCCATTTAGACGCCGTGATAGACGTCGTACAGGTGGCAGAGAATCGGGGAGAGGTTGGATGTTTAGCTCTTATCCATAGGAGGGTCAGCAGTCGTCTCGTGGATGCTTTGGATGTGGTAGTCTCCATCACCGCGTCAGAGATTGTACCGAGACACGCCGGAGGGAGCCAGCAGTGCCGCATGTCACACTTCCACCTTCACCACCTTACAGGGCGTTGCCTATAGTACCCACAGTTGCTCCGCGTCAGGCCCACGCACAGAGAGGCCGTAGTCGCGAAGGGTTTGAAACAAGAGGACAGCCAGCTACCGGCAGAGTGCAGCCAGTTGCTAGTAGGGGACCGCCAGTCGCAGGTGGAGGACAGGTACGGGTTTTCGTGTTGACGCATCACGACGCGCAGGCGTCCAATGCGGTGGTCTCAGGTACCCTATCGGTATGTTCTGTTGACGCACATGTGTTGTTCGATCCCGGATCCACGCACTGGTATGTCTCCACACATTTTGTGCCGAGTTTGGGTAGAGAGTCTGGGTTGCTTGATCAGCCGCTTGTTGTGACCACTCCCGTGGGAGAGTCGTTTGTGGCTAGGCACGTGTTCCGATCCTGTGTTGTCCGTATTGGCGAGAGAGAGTTGCCTGTCGACTTGATCCTTCTTGAGATGTTGGACTTCGACGTTCTGTTGGGCATGGATTGGTTAGCCACGTGCTATGCGTATGTGGACTGCCACGAGAAGACAGTTAGATTTTGTTTTCCCGGCGAGTCGGCTTTTGTTGTGCAGGGGGACCGTGGTGCCGCCCCTCACAGATTGATTTCTTCTCTTCGCGCTGGACAGCTTTTGAGGAATGGATGTCAGGGATTTCTAGCCTATGTTTGCGATACTAGAGCTACAGATGTTCCGTTGGACCAGGTTCCGATTGTTCGCGAGTTCCCTGATGTTTTCCCTGATGAGCTTCCTGGGCTACCGCCTGAGCGCGACATTGCCTTCTGTATTGAATTGATTCCCGGCACGGGGCCTATTTCTATACAGCCTTATCGGATGACCCCGGCGGAGCTTTGTGAGTTGAAGAGTCAGTTGCAGGATTTGCTGGATAAGGGACTTATTCGACCCAGTGTTTCTCCTTGGGGTGCTCCGGTCCTGTTTGTCAAGAAAAAGGACGGAAGTTTACGTTTGTGTGTTGACTACCGCCAGCTGAACAGGGTGACCGTGCGGAACAGATATCCATCACCACGCATCGACGATTTGTTCGACCAGCTTCACGGGGAAGGATATTTTTCGAGGATCGACTTGCGATCAGGATACCATCAGCTGCGGGTTCGACAGGAGGATATACCGAGGACAGCTTTCCGCACGCGCTACGGCCATTATGAGTTTTTGGTGATGTCGTTCGAACTCACCAATGCGCCAGCAGCATTCATGGACTTGATGAACCGTATATTCAGGCCGTACCTTGACTTGTTCATCATCGTATTCATTGACGATATCTTGGTGTATTCCCGGAGTAGAGAGGAGCACGAGCAGCACCTGCGGATCACACTGCAGACTATGAGGGAACACCAGCTTTTTGCAAAATTCTCCAAGTGCGTGTTCTGGCTGGACAGCGTAGACTTCTTGGGTCACATGATTACACCGGATGGTATATGTGTGGACCCGAAGAAGATTGAGGCCGTTCAGAGTTGGCCCAGACCTACATCCGTTACGGAGATTCGCAGCTTTCTAGGGCTGGCAGGCTACTACACGCGATTTGTAAAGGATTTCTCCCGTATTGCTGCACCCTTGACCGGATTGACCCGGAAGGGAGTTCCTTTCGATTGGACGGAGGAGTGCGAGCACAGTTTTCAGCAGCTACGGACTTGTTTGACTACGGCGCTAGTGTTATCATTGCCTTCAGGATCAGGTGGTTTTGTGGTCTATTGTGACGCTTCTCGAGTGGGGCTAGGGTGCGTATTGATGCAGCATGACGGGGTGATCGCATATGCTTCACGGCAATTGAAGAAACATGAACATAACTACTCCACTCACGATTTGGAGATGGCTGCAGTGGTCTTTGCACTTAAGATCTG
Organism: Agapanthus africanus; assembly: GCA_030015575.1. Lineage (NCBI taxonomy): Eukaryota > Viridiplantae > Streptophyta > Magnoliopsida > Asparagales > Amaryllidaceae > Agapanthus > Agapanthus africanus. The sequence goes on along the minus strand of CM057351.1, from coordinate 211,653,032 downwards.
GCGACATTACCTCTACGGCGAGTCGTGCCAGATATTCACTGATCACAAGAGCTTAAAGTATGTATTTCAGCAGGGGGACCTCAATCTCCGACAGCGCCGTTGGTTGGAACCAGTGAAGGACTATAACTGCGAGATCTTATATCACCCGGGAAAGGCTAATGTGGTAGCAGATGCTTTGAGCAGGAGGCCCGAGGGTAGTCTATCTTGTTTGAACGCAGTACAGAGGCAGTCGTCGGCAGATTGGTAGACTTTATGCGACAGCCAAGTACAGTTCGAGTTCACGCAGATCGGGGGACAGCTTGCGCATGTTCGTGCACGCCCACAGTTGCTTGACCGTATACAGGAGGCACAGTGCAGTGATGACCGTTGTTCAGAGATCATGGCACAGATTGGACAGGGCAGATTCTCCGAGTTCATGATCGATGATCAGGGGATATTACGATTTGGATCTAGACTGTGCGTACCAGATGCTGAGGGACTGCGGCGGGATATTCTTGAGGAGGCACACCGATCAGTGTACAGTGTCCATCTCGGTTCCACCAAGATGTACCATGATATGAGAGAGGTCTACTGGTGGGACGGAATGAAGAGGAACATCGCAGACTTCGTATCGAGATGCCTGACTTGTCAGCAAGTCAAGGCCGAGCACCAGAGGCCAGCAGGAGAGCTACAGCCGTTACCCGTTCCGGAGTGGAAATGGGAACAGATTTTGATGGATTTCGTTGTGGTTCTACCCAGGACTAGGCGAGGGTATGACTCCATTTGGGTGATCGTGGATCGTTTGACGAAAGCGGCTCACTTCCTGCCAGTGAAGACGACTTTCGGATTTGCTCAGTACGCCCAGATTTACATCGACGAGATTGTACGACTACATGGGGTCCCGACATGTATTGTGTCCGACCGAGGCACCCAGTTTACCAACCGACTATGGCAAAGGCTTCAGGAGGCTTTGGGCACCCGCTTGAGTTTCAGCAAAGCATTTCATCCGCAGACCGACGGTCAGTCAGAGCGGACTATTCAGACTCTCGAGGACATGCTCCGAGCATGCGTTTTAGACTTTGGTGGTAGCTGGGATCATCATATACCCTTGGTGGAGTTCTCTTACAACAATAGTTTCCAGGATACTATTCAGATGGCACCTTTCGAGGCCTTGTATAGGAGGAGATGTAGATCGCCCGTCTGTTGGACAGAGCTCAGTGAGAGCAGTATTTTGGAGCCACAGATCGTACAGAAGACGACCGAGAAGATACAGCTAATTCGAGACAGGATGAGGACAGCTCAGAGCAGGCAGAAATCTTATGCTGACAAACGCCGCCGCAGATTAGAGTTCGCAGTTGGCGATCACGTTTTTCTGAGGGTCTCTCCAATGAAGGGAGTGATGAGGTTTGGACGGAAGGGGAAGCTTAGCCCCAGATTCATAGGTCCTTTCGAGATCCTCGAGCGTGTGGGCGCAGTAGCATACCGTTTAGCTCTTCCACCCGACTTCCCAGATGTTCACCCCGTATTCCACGTGTCGATGCTTCGCAGATACCTACATGACCCTTCACACATGATTCAGCATCAGACCGTTCAGCTCGAGCGTGATCTTTCGTTCACCGAGCAGCCAGTCGTGATTTTGGACCGGCAGGTGAAGAAGCTGAGATCGAAGGTCTTGCCATCAGTGAAGGTGCTTTGGCGCAGCCTAAAAGGTGAGGAGATCACTTGGGAGGCCGAGGGTGAAATGCGGAAGAAGTTCCCTCATCTTTTTGAAGGTATGCGTAGCTTTATATTTTTAAATTCGGGGACGAATTTCTTTAAGGGGGGAAGATTGTAACACTTTAGAATGTGTTTAGTGGCTAATTATATTTTAATATGTGGTTTTTAATAAAAAGTTTACCAAATTGATTTTCAAATATTTTATCAAAATTAATAATTATTTTTCTAGAATTTTCCTAGGCTTGCACAAACTTGTACATGTAAACTAGGGTTAAAATTTGGGTTAAACCGTGTTTAGCAACCATGGTAGACTAACCCCCTTTGTTAAGTTAACATGATTTTAATTAAGGATATTCTTTTTAAAAATGAAATGGAATTTAAATTTATTTTTGTGTTGACTTGGGAGAGAGAAAGGGAGAGAGAGTGTGCATCATGGCAAAGCCATGCTTGCATTAAATGAGAGAGAGAGAGGGGGTGCATCATGGAAAGTCCATGCTTGCATTTAATGAGGCAAGAGAGAGATGGGGGTTTGACTCTCTTGTGATATCATTTTCTTTTGTTTGCACCACACTTATTTCTCACTCTCTCACTCACTCACACACACAGCCCCAGCACAACAGCAGCAGGCACAGCAGCAGCAACAAGCAGCAGCTGCAACAACAGCAACATCAGCATCAGGAGCAGCTGCAACAGAACCACAACAACAACAACAACAGAAGTAGCAGGAGCAACAGCACACGTAGCAGCAGCACAAGCAGCACCAGCATCAACACCAGCAGCCCAGCACAGCAACAGCAACATCAACAACAACAACATCAACAGCAACAGCATCAGGACCAGCAACAGCAACAGCAGGAGAAGCAAGCAGTAGCAGCTTCTTCCCTTCCCCTTCTTCTCCTGACCCGGCATTGAAGGGTCGAGTGAGGTATAACCTCTGAGCTCCGTTTCCATATTCGCTAGATTGTGTGTTAGTTTAGCTTATTTAGTGATTAAATGGAATTTAGTGCTAGATTTGAGCTTTGATGTTAGATCTAGTTAAGTTAGAGTGTTTATAGCTAAATCAACCCTATTAGGTGATAATTATTCTATTCTAGCCTAGTGGTGTCGCTAAAATTAGCTAGATAACCTTAATCGCTAAACTTGAAACGTTAAAATACGGTTTCTGACACATATCATAGGATATTAGGATCTGCTACATTTCTGGCCCTTTCCTAGATTAGAAAACAGTTTTAGAATAGTGTGCAGGGTTTTTAGGGACTTGTGTTGGAGTTCGAGCCCCTCCCACCTGAGGTAGACCGGCGGCCTCCTCTTGCCGGACCGGCGACGCCGGCCCCCAATTGAGCTGAGTGTGTGTGTCTTGTGTATGTGGGTGTCTGTGGAGATTGTCCTGAGATTGGTATTGTTTACTTTTGGGTTTTTACCTGAGACAAAATCTGGTTTTATGTAGCCATATTATTGTGTTTTGGTGGACTTTGATGTTAACTTGGGTAATTTTGTTGGAGAACAGGGAGTTTTAGGGTGTGTGTAGTTAGATTTACCCTTATTTATACTGTCGTTATCACTTGTTTCCTATTAATTGACCCAGATCCTTAAAATACCCTAGTGTTGCACACTTGGTGCTTATAATAAACCCATATTGATATTTGGATCTGCTGTTATTAGGGTAACCTTTTTTGTAAGCAAACATATACACTAGGTTGTGAATGATGTTAGGATCCTAGGGTAGAGACCTGGGCACACTCCACCGGAATTGTGCCGGTACCACCACCCTTTCGGCCTGCCATGTTGTGGAGGAATGCTTTGAATTTTGGCTCGATAGGTGTCTGTAGGTATTGTGATAGATTTGGCCTTGTTTGCTTTACTTGTTTTTGCCCCAGATTGAATCTGTCACGACCCGAAATTCGGTCCGTAACCGGCACTTAAATTACGTAACGTCTACAGGCGTACGTAACTTAAGTAAGCCGAAAACCCAGAAATCTAAACCACCCAAAACTGGATCAACGGAGAAAACATAATTTAAAAGTATTAGAAGTCGCCATTTAAAAATCTCTAACTCTAGTTTTCTTTCATGAAAATTTCGGCAGCACCTCCTTTGTAAAACTAGCCCCGAAAACGGGTACAACACAGATAATATATAAAACATCCCAAGTGGGAGAAAAATCACGCCCACCGGCGGAGACAATCACCACAACAAGTATACGACGCCAAAGCGAAGAAATATCAAAGAGAACGACTATAAAGGAAGTAAACCACATCCAAAAATAACCTGCTTCTACGAGCACGGCTCCCAAAACCAATATACAACACTGATATCTCACAAGTCGTCTCTAAGTCATATACAACAAGGGTAGATGGAGAATACTAGATCCAACCAAAAAAATATACAATGTACAACGGATAACCGCAAACCCACCTATAATGCAATGGCCTCACTGCCAAGGTAGCGGTATCCACAAAAGTAGTGATGATAAGCTGCCCTCCCGCGACTACTCAGAGGGTAAGTCCTGCAAAAACTGTGGCACAACGGGGGTGAGTTGCCAACTCGTGAATAGTAATTAACATCATACAGTAATCGTAAGTATGCACTAACAGCAATGATCAATAACATGTGAACTGATAGCATGAGTATGACAATATGAATATGCAACTATCATGATATCCATATCAATTGAATACTGAGTGCGGGATAGTAAATAATCTTATGCACAAATCATAAGCATGGAAAACACGGTGTAACTCAGCAACGCCCAAATCCCAAAATACTCAGATCGGCCCTCAGATCGGCCCTCAAATCCTGTACGTCTCATGAAACCTGAGTGTCAAACATCGACACTCGAAAACATCATGAAAACCAGTGCCTATCATCGACACATAAATACTGATATCCATACGTACCTCGAAAACCCAAGTATCCCACCTCGACACTTGTATTTCCACGTATCGGTCTTCCTGATATCCATACGTTCCTCGAAACCCAAGTATCCCACCTCGACACTTGTATTTCCACGTATCGGTCTGTCAAACCCCATATATCTCTCGGAAAGTAAGTGCCCAAGATCGACACTTTAATTTCCCATATCGCATCTCAAATGCATAAATCCATAAAAATAGCATATGCAACATAAAACATCAATATGAGCATATCGCGGAACGATTCGCCAAATAATGCATCAAGTCATTAAATGTATCTCGCGGTTCCCAAAAATCCAAATCCAGAATACATATATATACAGCGTCCCATACCACCGATATATATGCAATACAAATCATGTAAATCCAAATCCAAAATACATATATATACAGCGTCCCATACCCCCGATATATATGCTATAAAAAACTGTAATATCCAAATTCAGAATACATATATACACAGCGTCCCATACCACCGATATATATGCAATAAAAACTGATCATATAACAATAGCAAGGTATATGTGCGAACGTGTAATATAGCATGGTATACATATGAGCATGTAGGTATACAGGTATGTTCTATGTAACATGTACTATCGCACAAGTATAACTGTTTAATGTCGCTAACCAATAGCAAGGTATATAAATGAGCATTTGTGTTGTGCGTGTCATGGCAATTACCGACAGGGTGTGTGTAGCATATCATTGGTGCTCGTGCAACATGGACTGTCGATAATAGTGCAGTGTACAACAGGTACAGTATCAAGCACAAGTAACTATATGCAACATGAATCATGCAATATCTCTATATAAGCAAATGAGCATACGGCTAATATTATATCATATCTAGCCCCGACGCTTAGCGCCATACGGGCGATTCCCCGTAGATGTTAAATCTACTCACACTGTGGTCTCCAGCTATGAAGATCCGACCACCTGCTTCCCTTTGTTCGCAGCGTCTGAAGTCCCCGCTTGCGACGCTATAATATCACAAACACCAGAAATAAAGCGAACATCTCAGAAGCAATCACAATAACGCAAAACTATGTATTATAAAACGCATCAACGCACTAAACCAACTCACGAATACACGTCTAGTGCAAACACACGAAACGATACCTAAACCCAAACTGAGTACATCGCAGCATGACACACGACTCGTGTCGCAACACGTATCAAGCGAACTCAAAACACACGATTATAGGTAATCGATCCCAGATTTTGTATACTGCATCTACTAAGTAAATCAACAGTACCAAACAACCCAAAATAACAGCAGACAACTACCACAGAAACCCCACCCCAAACCCTAACTAATCGGCCGGCGTCGCCGGCCCCCTCTTCAAGTCTCGCCGGCCCCGGCCGGTGGGATGGCCCCCGTCTCCTAGGTGGTGTCTCAGGTCAACCTGCACATCTCTCTAAAGTTGTCACAGCAGACACTAAATCTCCCAGGTCACAGCAGATACTAATGTCTCTAAAAAGACACTAAAAACCCGATATCGCCTCAATCGATATAAACTACGTTCTACGCAGAAATTAACGATCAAAACCACACACAAACTATAAATTACCAGTAAAGGGAATATACCTAACAACTTTGCTCTCAAGTTCCAAGCTTCTCCCTATCTCCAAGTGATCAAGAGCAAGAAATCCCAAGTTTTAGCTATTTTGTGATATGTTTAGGGATATTTGAGGATTTTGTGATGGAAATGAATTAAAATGATAAGGGAATTGATCAAGGGCAGTAGGGGATGAGGGAAATTCGGCCAAGGGGTGAGGAGGTGGATTGGTGAGGCTTTCCTAGCAATTTCCTTCATTCATTACCTATTTAATGCATACACACATACACACTCACTCATGCATGCATCTCCTTTATCTCTTTTCTTTTCTTTTTCTTTTAATTTCCTAACTTAATCCTAGTCCACACATTAAGCCCAAGGTGAAGTGAGAAGGATTTTCTTAACTTAATAAATTTTAAAGAAAAGATCGCAAACAGAAATTTTCCCAAAATTTGAATACCGCATTAAAATAATATTAAAAATTGGGAAAAATCAAATTGAACCAAAACGTCCCATATACTCCCAAAGCTCGCGCACTAGCTTTATTTTAGCTAATCTAGGTGCTGGCAAGTCTATATGGTCGTTTGTTCACAGTCGGGTAAAAACGGAAAATACCGACAAACTTACCCTAAAACGGACGAAATCGCATAACGATTTCCAAAACGTTACAATCTTCCCCCCTTATAGAAATTCGGTCCCCGAATTACAATTTCATACTAAACGTACCTTCAAAAAGATGGGGGAATTTCTTCCGCATCTCGCTCTCGATCTCCCAAGTGATCTCCTCACCAGTAGGACTATGCCATAGAATCTTCACAGAAGGCAAGTCCCTAGACCGAAGTTTCTTCACCTGCCGATCCAAAATAACTATCAGCTGCTCGGTGAACGAAAGATCACGCTCAAGCTGAACGGTCTCGTGCTGAATCATATGAGAAGGATCATGAAGGTATCTACGAAGCATCGACACATGAAAAACGGGGTGAACATCTGGAAAACTAGGCGGGAGCGCTAAACGATAAGCAACAGAACCCACTCGCTCAAGGATCTCGAAAGGACCTACAAATCTGGGACTGAGCTTCCCTCTCTTCTCAAATCGCATAACGCCCTTCATCGGAGAAATCTTCAGGAATACATGATCTCCCACTGCGAACTCAAGTCTGCGACGACGACGGTCGGCATAAGACTTCTGCCTGCACTGGGCTGTTTTCATCCTGTCCTGAATCAGCTGGATCTTCTCCGTAGTCTCCTGAACAAGCTGGGGTCCCAACACCAAACTCTCACTAAGCTCGGTCCAACAGACTGGCGATCGACACTTCCGACCATATAAAGCCTCAAAAGGTGCCATCTGAATAGTCTCCTGAAAGCTATTGTTATAGGAGAACTCAATCAACGGCAAGTGACGATCCCAACTGCCCCCAAAATCAAGCACACATGCACGGAGCATATCCTCCAGAGTCTGAATAGTCCGCTCCGTCTGACCATCGGTCTGCGGATGAAAAGCGGTGCTAAAACTCAATCTGGTACCCAAAGCTTCCTGAAGCTTCTGCCATAGACAGCTAGTAAACTGGGTACCTCTGTCGGATACTATGCATGTAGGAACACCGTGCAAACGCACAATCTCATCTATATAAAGCTGAGCGTACTGAGCATAGCCGAAAGTGGTCTTCACTGGAAGGAAGTGAGCCGCTTTCGTCAACCGGTCTACAATAACCCAAATGGAGTCGTACCCTCTACTGGTCCTGGGTAGACCCACAATAAAGTCCATGGAAATCTGCTCCCATTTCCACTCCGGAATGGGTAAAGGCTGCAACTCTCCAGCCGGTCTCTGATGCTCAGCCTTGACTTGCTGACAAGTCAGGCACCTCGAAACGAAGTCCGAAATATCGCGTTTCATCCCTTCCCACCAATAGAAGTCTCTCAAGTCACGGTACATCTTGGTGGAACCCGGATGAACGCTAAAAGCCGACTGATGTGCCTGCTCTAGGATCTCGCGTCTCAACCCATCAACATCTGGTACACACAAGCGAGTCCCGCATCGTAGCACACCCTGGTCATCAATCATGAACTCCGAAACTGTACCCTGTCGAACAAGCTCAAGAATCTCAGACAAACGAGCATCACTGGGTTGCGCCTCACGAATACGATCAACAAGTAGAGGACGGGCGCGGACATGAGCAAACTGTCCCCCAGTGGAGGTGAACTCGAACTGCACTCTGCTATCACAGAAGAGCTGCCAATCTGCAGAAGACTGACACCGAACGGCGCTCAGCTGGGACAAGCTACCCACGGGCCTACGACTCAAAGCATCGGCTACCACATTCGCCCTGCCCGGGTGATAAAGGATCTCACAATCATAATCCTTCACTAGCTCGATCCATCGGCGCTGTCTCAGGTTCAGATCTCGCTGCTGGAAGATGTACTTCAGACTCTTGTGATCCGTGAAGATCTGACACGACTCTCCATACAAGTAGTGCCTCCAGATCTTCAACGCAAAGACTACCGCAGCCATCTCAAGATCGTGAGTGGGGTAATTCTGCTCGTGCTTCTTCAGCTGCCTAGAAGCATATGCAATCACCCTATCATGCTGCATCAAAACACAGCCGAGCCCCACTCGAAAAGCATCACAATACACAACGTAGCCTCCCGATCCAGAAGGTAAAGAAAGAACTGGTGCTGTCGTCAATCGAGTCTTCAACTGCTGAAAACTCTGCTCGCACGCATCATTCCAGAGAAAAGGAACCCCCTTCCGGGTCAATCCAGTCAGCGGTGCAGCGATACTCGAAAAATCCTGCACAAAACGGCGATAATAACCAGCTAAGCCCAAAAAGCAGCGGACCTCAGTCACCGATACAGGTCTGGGCCAAAGCTGTACAGCCTCGATCGTCCTCGGGTCCACAAGAATACCATCACTAGTCACCACATGACCCAGGAAGTCCACTCTATCAAGCCAAAATGCGCACTTTGAGAATTTAGCATATAGCTGGTGCTCTCTCAATATCTGCAAAGTAATCCCCAAGTGCTGCTCATGCTCCTCTCGACTCCTAGAGTAAACCAGTATGTCATCAATAAACACGATAATGAACTGGTCGAGAAACGGCCTGAAAATCCGGTTCATCAGATCCATGAACGCTGCTGGCGCATTGGTGAGTCCGAACGACATCACCAAAAACTCATAATGCCCATAGCGTGTACGAAAAGCAGTCTTCGGAATGTCATCATCCCGAACCCGCAACTGATGATAACCCGAACGCAAATCAATCTTCGAAAAATGTTTCGCACCCTGGAGCTGATCGAATAAATCGTCAATGCGGGGTAAAGGATACCTATTCCGCACCGTAACACGGTTCAACTGACGATAATCCACACAAAGCCTCAAACTGCCGTCCTTCTTCTTGACGAACAGAACAGGAGCTCCCCACGGCGAAACACTCGGACGCACAAGTCCCAAGTCAAGCAACTCTTGCAATTGATCCTTAAGCTCTCTAAGCTCTGCCGGAGCCATCCGATAAGGCGGTATAGAAATAGGCTCCGTGCCAGGAATAAGATCAATGCAAAACTCAATATCGCGCTCTGGCGGCAACCCAGGTAACTCATCGGGAAAAACATCGGGAAACTCTCGCACGGTAGAAACCTGGTCCAACAACTCCACTGTGGCTCCAGTATCATGAATGAACGCCAAGAATCCCCGACATCCCCTCCTCAAAAGCCGACTAGCGCACAAAACAGAAATCAAGCTGTGAGGGGCGGCACTACGGTCCCCCTGCACAACAAACACTGACTCGCCGGGAAAACAAAATCTAACTGTCTTCTCGCGGCAGTCCACGGACGCATAGCAAGTAGCTAGCCAATCCATGCCCAACAAAACGTCGAAGTCCAACATCTCCAGAAGGATCAAGTCGACGGGCAGATCTCTGTCACCAATATGGACGACACAAGATCGAAACACATAACGCGCAACAAACGACTCTCCCACAGGAGTAGCCACGACCAGCGGCTGATCCAGCAAACACGACTCTCGGCCTAACCTCGGCACGAAGTGCGTAGAAACATATGAATGCGTGGATCCCGGATCAAAAAGAACATGCGCATCAAAAGAACATACAGAAAGAGTACCTGAAACCACGGCATTGGACGCCTGAGCGTCCTGGTGAGTCAAGGCAAAAACCCTAGCCTGACCTCTACCGGCTACTGGCTGTCCTCTGCCTCTGCCACCTCGACCTCTCGGTACAAAACCTCCGCGACCACGACCTCGCTGAACAGGAGTCTGACGCGGCGCAACTACAGGAACAAGAGGCAACGCTCTCTGGGGTGGAGAAGGTGGTAAGGTAACCTGCGGTACAGCTGGCTCGTTCACACGCGGCTCTATACAATCTCGAACCCGATGACCCAAACTACCGCACCGGTAACATCCCGAAGCAAACTGCCGATCATCCTGAGGGTAAGAACCATAAAGCCTACCTCGTCCCGAACCGCCACTATCAGAACGGAAACTGTCTCGACGTCTAAACGCCTGCCTCGCTGCCGGATCACCTATACGAACTCTCTTCGGTCCCGGAGCAACTGATGACTCCGCTAGACGCTCCTCTACCAAAAGAGCTGCATCCACCGCTGCCGCATACGTGTCACAATGCTGAATGCTGATGGCTAAGAATATCTGGGTAAGTAGGCCTCGAACAAACCTCTTCACCCTCATCTCCTCAGTCGCCACCAGGTATGGAGCATATATCGACAGCTCAGTAAACAATACATCATAATCCGACACCGTCATCCCCGGCGTCTGACGTAAAGACTCGAATCTGCGCTCTCGCGCATCCCTGACGCTCGGTGGAAGGAAACGAACAAGAAAAGACGTCACAAACTCAGCCCAGGTCATAGGAGCAAGACCAGCGGCTCTGCCCCTCTCCAACGACTCCCACCACTTCTGGGCCATGCCCTCCAGACGAAAACTGGCAAACTCTACCCATCTCTCGTCGGAACATCGGAGTGAGCGACAAATCCTGGCCATCCGGTCGATGAACGACTGCGGATCCTCGGTAACATCTGTGCCCGTAAACACCGGAGGTCTCAACCTCATGAAATCCGTCAACGACACAGCAATAACCTCCGGAGCTGAAACTGCGACTACCGGAACCGTAGGTACCATCGTGGCCTCCGCAGCGGGTGGAACAACTGCCTGCCCCTGCGCTCGGATGGTCTCTACCAAAGTCCCCACGATCTGGCGCAGATCCTGCATACCAGCTCCAATCATAGCAATATACTCCGGTACAACAGGCGTACCACCCTGGTCAGTTCTCGCCACAGGCGAGTCAACCCTGACCTCGGCCCTCGCGGCCGCTCTCTGAGCCCTCGTATTCTTCGGCGGCATATGGGCTGGAAATTGAAACAAGATTCGATAAGAAAACGGAAATCGAATCACAAGATGTATATCAATCACGGAAGGAACATCAATCAACAAGTCCTAAGGTCACTTAGGCGGAGTACCGTGTCGTAAGTATGCCGCGGAACATACACACGCTACGTCACTCTGCTTAAGCTACCTACTCCATCATACCAAGGTCATCCTAGACTCCGAAAGGTAAAACCTAACGCTCTGATACCAACTTTGTCACGACCCGAAATTCGGTCCGTAACCGGCACTTAAATTACGTAACGTCTACAGGCGTACGTAACTTAAGTAAACCGAAAACCCAGAAATCTAAACCACCCAAAACTGGATCAACGGAGAAAACATAATTTAAAAGTATTAGAAGTCGCCATTTAAAAATCTCTAACTCTAGTTTTCTTTCATGAAAATTTCGGCAGCACCTCCTTTGTAAAACTAGCCCCGAAAACGGGTACAACACAGATAATATATAAAACATCCCAAGTGGGAGAAAAATCACGCCCACCGGCGGAGACAATCACCACAACAAGTATACGACGCCAAAGCGAAGAAATATCAAAGAGAACGACTATAAAGGAAGTAAACCACATCCAAAAATAACCTGCTTCTACGAGCACGGCTCCCAAAACCAATATACAACACTGATATCTCACAAGTCGTCTCTAAGTCATATACAACAAGGGTAGATGGAGAATACTAGATCCAACCAAAAAAATATACAATGTACAACGGATAACCGCAAACCCACCTATAATGCAACGGCCTCACTGCCAAGGTAGCGGTATCCACAAAAGTAGTGATGATAAGCTGCCCTGCCGCGACTACTCAGAGGGTAAGTCCTGCAAAAACTGTGGCACAACGGGGGTGAGTTGCCAACTCGTGAATAGTAATTAACATCATACAGTAATCGCAAGTATGCACTAACAGCAATGATCAATAACATGTGAACTGATAGCATGAGTATGACAATATGAATATGCAACTATCATGATATCCATATCAATTGAATACTGAGTAGGGGATAGTAAATAATCTTATGCACAAATCATAAGCATGGAAAACACGGTGTAACTCAGCAACGCCCAAATCCCAAAATACTCAGATCGGCCCTCAGATCGGCCCTCAAATCCTGTACGTCTCATGAAACCTGAGTGTCAAACATCGACACTCGAAAACATCATGAAAACCAGTGCCTATCATCGACACATAAATACTGATATCCATACGTACCTCGAAAACCCAAGTATCCCACCTCGACACTTGTATTTCCACGTATCGGTCTTCCTGATATCCATACGTTCCTCGAAACCCAAGTATCCCACCTCGACACTTGTATTTCCACGTATCGGTCTGTCAAACCCCATATATCTCTCGGAAAGTAAGTGCCCAAGATCGACACTTTAATTTCCCATATCGCATCTCAAATGCATAAATCCATAAAAATAGCATATGCAACATAAAACATCAATATGAGCATATCGCGGAACGATTCGCCAAATAATGCATCAAGTCATTAAATGTATCTCGCGGTTCCCAAAAATCCAAATCCAGAATACATATATATACAGCGTCCCATACCACCGATATATATGCAATACAAATCATGTAAATCCAAATCCAAAATACATATATATACAGCATCCCATACCGCCGATATATATGCTATAAAAAACTGTAATATCCAAATTCAGAATACATATATACACAGCGTCCCATACCACCGATATATATGCAATAAAAACTGATCATATAACAATAGCAAGGTATATGTGCGAACGAGTAATATAGCATGATATACATATGAGCATGTAGGTATACAGGTATGTTCTATGTAACATGTACTATCGCACAAGTATAACTGTTTAATGTCTCTAACCAATAGCAAGGTATATAAATGAGCATTTGTGTTGTGCGTGTCATGGCAATTACAGACAGGGTGTGTGTAGCATATCATTGGTGCTCGTGCAACATGGACTGTCGATAATAGTGCAGTGTACAACAGGTACAGTATCAAGCACAAGTAACTATATGCAACATGAATAATGCAATATCTCTATATAAGCAAATGAGCATACGGCTAATATTATATCATATCTAGCCCCGACGCTTAGCGCCATACGGGTGATTCCCCGTAGATGTTAAATCTACTCACACTGTGGTCTCCAGCTATGAAGATCCGACCACCTGCTTCCCTTTGTTCGCAGCGTCTGAAGTCCCCGCTTGCGACGCTATAATATCACAAACACCAGAAATAAAGCGAACATCTCAGAAGCAATCACAATAACGCAAAACTATGTATTATAAAACGCATCAACGCACTAAACCAACTCACGAATACACGTCTAGTGCAAACACACGAAACGATACCTAAACCCAAACTGAGTACATCGCAGCACGACACACGACTCGTGTCGCAACACGTATCACGCGAACTCAAAACACACGATTATAGGTAATCGATCCCAGATTTTGTATACTGCATCTACTAAGTAAATCAACAGTACCAAACAACCCAAAATAACAGCAGACAACTACCACAGAAACCCCACCCCAAACCCTAACTAATCGGCCGGCGTCGCCGGCCCCCTCTTCAAGTCTCGCCGGCCCCGGCCGGTGGGATGGCCCCCGTCTCCTAGGTGGTGTCTCAGGTCAACCTGCACATCTCTCTAAAGTTGTTGAAACAGACACTAAATCTCCCAGGTCACAGCAGATACTAATGTCTCTAAAAAGACACTAAAAACCCGATATCGCCTCAATCGATATAAACTACGTTCTACGCAGAAATTAACGATCAAAACCACACACAAACTATAAATTACCAGTAAAGGGAATATACCTAACAACTTTGCTCTCAAGTTCCAAGCTTCTCCCTATCTCCAAGTGATCAAGAGCAAGAAATCCCAAGTTTTAGCTATTTTGTGATATGTTTAGGGATATTTGAGGATTTTGTGATGGAAATGAATTAAAATGATAAGGGAATTGATCAAGGGCAGTAGGGGATGAGGGAAATTCGGCCAAGGGGTGAGGAGGTGGATTGGTGAGGCTTTCCTAGCAATTTCCTTCATTCATTACCTATTTAATGCATACACACATACACACTCACTCATGCATGCATCTCCTTTATCTCTTTTCTTTTCTTTTTCTTTTAATTTCCTAACTTAATCCTAGTCCACACATTAAGCCCAAGGTGAAGTGAGAAGGATTTTCTTAACTTAATAAATTTTAAAGAAAAGATCGCAAACAGAAATTTTCCCAAAATTTGAATACCGCATTAAAATAATATTAAAAATTGGGAAAAATCAAATTGAACCAAAACGTCTCATATACTCCCAAAGCTCGCGCACTAGCTTTATTTTAGCTAATCTAGGTGCTGGCAAGTTTATATGGTCGTTTGTTCACAGTCGGGTAAAAACGGAAAATACCGACAAACTTACCCTAAAACGGACGAAATCGCATAACGATTTCCAAAACGTTACAGAATCTGGGACCGTTTACCTATTTTTAGCGTAGTGGGACTTGCGCGACACGTACGATACGTGTCGAATTGGTTTGTTGTGTATCACAGCGTGTCGCTGTGTGCCACCGCGTGTCGCGTTGGGTTTTGGCGTATGCACACACGTTACGTATGCGCGCACGTTTAGTTCGCGACGCGAGTTTCTCGTTTGATTGCGATATCGCGTATTTGCGAGATATGTGCTCATATATGGATTCATTGTGTAAATTCCAGGTTCGCAGGCAGGTACGTCAGACGCCACCAGGAAAGAAAATCAGGTGGTCGGCTATACTTAGCACGCGACCAGGTGAGTAGATTTATCATCTACGGGGAAATCGCCCGTAAGGCGTTAAGCGTCAGGGCGTATTAGGATATTAACCATGTGTGTTAATTTGGATATACTAGTAGCATACCTTCTGTTACATATAGAACTGGTAGTATAGAACACTGCACTGTCACTAACGGTTTAAGTTGCATGAGCACGATTTATATGCTACACTCACACCGTTAGTGATTGCCATGACACTCACATTATAGGATTGCAATAAATCATATATCAGGTTGATTCCGCTTTATTGATGTTTGTCATGATTTGCCGCATATTAGCGTATGTTATATTCATACCATGCACACTGTATACCCACTTTTGTGCATACCTATCTTGATATGTTTACCCTTGTGCCCCCATACATCATATATTCATACTTGGGCACATATACATCACATATCCATACTTGTGCACTTATACTTCATATATTCATACTTGGGCACATATACATCACATATCCATACTTGTGCCATATACTTCATATATTCATACTTGGGCACATATACATCACATATCCATACGTGTGTCATATGCATCATATATTCATACTTGGGCACGTATACCTCGCATATCCATACTTGTGCCATATACATCATATATTCATACTTGGGCACATATACATCACATATCCATACTTGTGCCATATACTTCATATGTTCATACTTGGGCACATATACATCACATATCCATACTTGTGCCATATGCATCATATATTCATACTTGGGCACGTATACCTCACATATCGATACTTGTGCCATATACATCATATATTCATACTTGGGCACATATACATCACATATCCATACTTGTGCCCCTATACTTCATATATCCATACTTGGGCACATATACATTATATTTCCACATTAGTGCACATGTATATTGCTACATTCACATAGTGTACTTATCCTTTCGCACATCCATACCTATACACATATACATATGTTACATACAAGGATGATATTGACATGATTTAAAAACTAAGGGACCGCAAGTGATATTTCAAAACTGGATCTTTTAAAAGAGCGGTTTTCCATTTCCTTTACTCTTAGTGTCATACGACACAAGGTATGGATTTACGCATTAGATTTGATTCATATGATTTCTGGATTTGAGAACCGTGGAATGATTTTAAGAAAATACGCACTATTTTAAAAATCCGGTTTCTCTTGATATGATATTTTCATTGCGTCCACCATGAGTTTTCTCAGTTCCAGAGAGCTTATGTGAGTATACCCGATTCGAGGAGTGGTAGGCACCGATTGCGGGTACATGGTGGACCCGGTATGGTACCCCGGGGCAAGATGACTTGTGTTGTTAGACGGTGAGCCCGGCTGAGAGACTACTACCTACCGGTGATTGGTTAGACCTGGCGATTATCCGGAGGATACCGACCAGAGTCGATAGATGGATACAGGATGACCCGTACTTCCGGGGTCGAGGGCCAATTCTGCAGACGGAGCCCGTGGACAGATCCGATGGACGGACGTCCCATACTGGAGGATTTTCTTGTCGATGCTGGACACGGCTGATTTTATGATATTTCGAGTGCCGATGTTGGGCACTTACGATTCTATGAGATTCACAGGATTTGAGGGCCGATGAGGATGACGGCGCCTGAGTTTTACTGGAATTTGGGTGTATTGATGGACACCAGTATTTTCCACGTTGATATTCCGTGTAGATATTATTTCTTCCCATGCTCAGCATTCATTATTTTACATCTCATCCTGTATCTGTTGTACCTGATAGAGTACACATGCTTGCACGATCATTGCATACCCTGCTCATTCTATTTAGGGTTGTTAAATTTCATTGCCAGACATGATTATCGTATACCTTGCTCATCATATGGAGAGACTATTAGGTTGCACTTGTTGCACGATTTGAGCATCCAGTTCATCATAGATGTTATCTGTTGGCATGGGTTAGAGTATCGCAGCACGTGCATACTCGCGATTACCTTTATATGTTATCTACTATTCACGAGTTGGCAACTCACCCCCGTTGTGCCACAGTGCTTGCAGGTTGCCCTTTGGAGTAGTCACGGCTGGCTGTTTATCGCATCTTTTGACACAGATACCACTGCTGAGGCGTGCTAGTCCATTTGCTATTAGGTGGGTTTTGTGCGGTATCTGTTTACTTTTCAGTTGTACATTGATATATCTAGTACTCTCCATCTACTTTCATGTATTGACTTAGAGACCGGTTGTGAGAACGATGTATATTATTTTGTACTCTGGTGTCGAGCTCGTTGTGAGCCGATTTTATTTATGCAGTCTTATCTTTTATAATATTTGTTTTCATTTTACTGCTCATTCTTCGCTACGGCGTCGTATATTATATTATGGTGATTGTTCCGCCGTTGGGCGTGATTCTCCCGTTTGGGATGCTCTATTTATTTCACATGTCATTTTACTTATATCTTGTCTTTTACCCGAATACGGGACAAATTTTTATAAAGGAAATGTTGCCAAAATTATTAAAAATAACTCTTGAACTAAAAAGGATTTCTACTAAATTACTTAAGGTTTTCTAAATATTATACAAAAGTTTCTACTAAAATGTTTTAACACTCTATATTTCAAATGGTTTTGATTTCTGGGTTTCGGCTTACTTAGTCGTGTTATGCCTGTAGACGTTACGTGGTTAAGTGCCGGTCACGGGCCGAACTTTGGGTCATGACAATCATCAACCGTCCGATCGAAAACCTGGATAACACTAGAATATACATATCGAAATATGTATATGTAAATTATTAAATTAATACCTGATTTAATAATCCGTCTTAATCCTAAGCCGGCTAGTGTTATCATTCGATCGAAACCCTGCACGTATAAATATACGGCCACCACATCGTTTCGCCTGAATCAGAGAAACCCTCTGTATGGGACTCTAAAGACTCGAAATTACGCTGGCAGTGGATTTAACCACAAGCACGTCAGCGGCACTAGCTGTACGTAACGGCTATCCAGGTACCTGTCGAAAAGAAAGCCAACGAGCAAGCTCATCCGAACCTCTACTAAGCCTATCCGTGACAATCTCCGTACAGTCCGGTCTTTTCGTCTAAGAGTATCGCATACCGGGTCTAGGGGGTGGTAAATGTTAGACCTCTACTGACCTGATAAGTCGTGTCGATTTGGCTCAGGACCGATCCGAGAAACTACTGATCTAACCATCAGTATATCACAACTGCCTTGGCCAAGGTCTTATAGTTCTGGCCAACCGGACACAGTGCGATATCGGCTCCCAATACCGGGAGAGATGAATCCCTGACAATCACTCACTGCCTCCATGTGACTCAGGACTGTATCTAACCAAAACCTGTTTGCATGACTCAGTAGAGCTATGGTAGGGTAGTGATTGAAGCACAATGGGAACTCACACGAGACAAATGATGATCTCAGGTCCAAAGACTAACATGTACTCATTTCACCTGAGAACCGCCATCTGACGATACGTATAATACCATCTAGAGGTTCTTGGCAAGTCCGTCCAGTGTACTTACCCCCAGTGAGCACCTATATACAATCTTAAGTGATCACACCAATGGTTGTAGGACCAACCACTGCCCCTCGTCGGAGTCTAGAAACGTATACACAAGTCTATTCTGGAATATCGATGCTCGATCTCGATATTCCTGCGACTTGGGACCTTTAAGAATGTGCTTATGGACTACCCAGCTCTCACAAGTATGATAGCTATCATAACGCTGGTACTCAAGCAAAATGCTACGGGTTTTATCAACATGTATCCGCCATATGTGATATCGAGTATAACATTTGCACATGTTAAGATAAAGTCAAACCATAATAGTATACTACTGTATCGAGTCTTTATCAATATGTGTACACAATATAAAGTAACAAGAGAAAGAAATGCACATATTAAGACAGAGATATCTCAAATAATATACTATATATAACTGAGCAAGATTGTCATGTACATACATATCTCTAGCATCCTATACAATACAGGTCTTTAGGGCATACATATCCAACACTAAATCTCTCAAATGGGTATGAAAAAAATCACATGCCCAAATCCACACAATTCTCACAAAGGACAAAAGAAAAAAAGATGCTCAACTATCTCCTCGTTAACATAGAAAAAGACATCCCGAATGGACAAAAATACTTTTCCTAATCAAATTATCTCTCGTAAGAATATCATTATTTGATAAAAGCTATAGAAAAATTCTAACACATAGGAGGACAAGACACCTCCAAATAATATTAGCATTAGCTAGTTTGACACCTCCACGGTTTAACACAACATAGCATACGCGTATTTGACTAAGCAGAAGCTATTGGTGTCCATCCCCACAATCTAAAATCGTGTCGATTAAGGGGTAAATTGAAGACTCTCAAGAGCTCCCACAATTCTGTCAATCTTAAGACCTGATTCGCTAATCATGGTAATCTCCATCCTCTCGGAGACCAATGCTTTCGAACCAATTGAGAATTATCACCCACCAAATCAAATAAATCTGAATTCGTAACAAAGCGGGATCTCAGAACACCACCCCTACCCTCCCCCACATCCATTGTAATGTTAGCGAAAAAGAATCTTCCAGCCTCCGCAATCCTTTTCAAAAGAATGAAACCTTAGCCACTCTCTTATTAAGAGGAGAATAGTCCAATTCTTAATAAACACATCTCTCAATTATATAGTTGTAGGAATATGTGCGGTGACAACGAGCCCTGAAATTATCTTTTCTCGAATAAAATAACAATGTAACGTGATAATAAGAAAGATTTATGCATATAAAGTTTAGAAACTAATTTAGAGTAATTTATAAATCATATATAATCAAAACATATATGAAGATATATCTGTAAGTCCACGTTACCCATCCCGGTGCTTACGGAGAGGCGGAATAGGTAAAAAACAATTTTTTTAACACAAGGTAACATGGACTAAAAACTTGAGGATCTTTGTCGAACCATTGCTAACAAACTACAAGAGGTTCTATCTACTATGCTCAAGAGATTATACCTCACGAACCAAGTCCTTCGGGTCTTCTCTCCTCATTCCTCCTCGTCCATTCAAGCTCCAAGGATCCATGCGGATCTTGGTCACCTCCGCGGCCTCCTTGAGTCGAAAACGATCCACCCGAGAGTTTGTAATCCGTGCCCCACCTCAAGCCGAGGTAACTAGGGCAACAAGTATGCTACTCTTGATGTCCTAGGTGATGTAGAATATGATGGTGGATTTATTTGTCTATTTAAATCCTAATTATCTCAACACATGAGAACTAAAGGATTTCTTAGTGAGGAGGAGGAAGAAGAACAAAACATGAGAGCTCAAGTGAAGAGAGAGAATGCCAAAGAGATAATGAACCATATATCAAATAATTACTAATCTTTTATTATGATAAAGTTGATGGTTACATTGATTTGACCATTATCATCACAAATCAAATCCAAAGCCAAAAAGTAAAAGAAGAGTTTAGAGCTCAAGAGAAAGATCCAAGTCAACAATGGTCAACTAGGTCAAAATGTCAAGCATGGTCAAATGGTCAAAGCAATTAGCTATAACACAATTATCATTAAAAAGATTAGTAAATATTTTCCTCACCTCATAATGGTTTTGACCGAACCAACGGTCAAAACCCTAATGATGCACCTCCTCCTTCTTCGCTCCTCACAACCGTGCATACACACCCGCATCCGCATTTCGTAGAATGCGAATGCATAGAAGACAAAACTAATCCATCCATACAATACTAGGATCCGGCTTAAACCAAAGCCCACTAGCATTGTCTGCCCGAACAGCATACGCACACAAGTGCACGTAAGTGATCGTAGCCCTGCCGTAAAACCATACGGCCTCTACACCTTTCACCCAGTGCAGGGAAACTCTCTGTGTGGGACTCTAAAGACTCAACACTACGCTGGCAGTGGGTTTAACCACAGACCGCAAGCGGCATTGGCTGTACGTAACGGTCCCCAGGTAGATGTCGATAAGAAGGCCGATGAGGTAAACTCATCCGAACTCCTACTGAGCCTGAATGTGACAATCTCCGTACAGTCCGGTCTGTTCGTCTGAGAGTATCGCATGGAGGGCCTAGGAGGGCGGTAAACATCAGTCCCCTAATAGCGGTACAAGTCGTGTCGGAGTGTAGCCCAGAACACCCTGAGATAACACTGGAAACGCTACCAGTATATCTCGCTTGCCCTGGCCAGAGACTTTGTGTAATGGCTCTCCTAGACACAGCGCGATATCAACCCCCAATACCGGGAGAGACGAATCCTGTCTAACTGTCACTGCCTCCAAGTGCTTCAGGACTGTACCCAACTACTACCCGTTTGCACGACTCCTTTGAGCCATGGTAGGGTAGTAGTCAAATAACAGTGGGAACACACTCGAGGCGAAGTGACAGTGTCAAGTCAACGGACTAAGCTGTACTCATGTCACCTGGGAACTGATAACCAATGATAGGAATAATACCAACCAACAGTTCCCAGCGAGTCCTGTCCAGTGTACTCGTAACCTAACGAGCACCCGTGTACTATCTCAAGTACGACATACTAATGGCTGTGGGACAGACCATCTCCCCTGCTAGGATGAGAAGCGCATACACTAGTCTACTCCGGAGTATCGATCCCCCGTCTCGATAATCCTACGACTAGGGACCTGTATAAGGATGTGCTTGTAGATTACCCAGCCCCCACTAGTGTGACTGCCATCACAACGCTGGTAATCAAGCAAAGATCCTAAGGGCTCCACTAATGTGTATAGGCATATGCTAAAAGAAACACATGCACACATTAAAGTAGAAACAAACCAAGTAGCATACTACCATTTTGAGCAAGATTGTATATACAATTGTGAATATCCCAAGCTTCCATTAAGTAATATACAAACTAGTATGATACAGTAATGGCCTCTAGGGCATATACACTAACAATCTCCCACTTGCACTAGGGCCATGTACTGGCGTATCGAATACCTTTCATCTCGATCAGCCGCTCGAACTGAGTCTGGGGTATGGCCTTTGTGAATGGATCTGCAGTGTTATTCTCTGAATCTAGTCTCTTCACCTCGATCTCCCGGCGATCTACGATTTCCTTGATCAGGTGGTACCGCCTCAAAATGTGCCTGGACTTTTGATGGGACCTGGGTTCCTTCGCTAAAGCTATAGCGCCGTTGTTGTCACAATACAGCGATATTGGATCAACAATGGTAGGAACCACCTGAAGCTCTGTGAGGAACTTCTTCATCCAGACAGCTTCCTTTGTGGCATCGCAATCAGCTATGTACTCCGCTTCCATAGTTGAGTCAGCAACGGTTTCCTGCTTGGAGCTCTTCCAGCAAACCGCCCCTCCATTGAGGGTAAAGACATAACCCGACATGGACTTAGAGTAATCCTTGTCACTCTGGAAGCTGGAGTCAGCAAAGGCCTAGATCTGGAGGTCTTTTCCGCCATACACCAAGAACATCTCCTTAGTCCTTCTCAGGTACTTGAGAATGTTCTTTACTGCTATCCAGTGTTTCTCCCCTGGGTCCGACTGATACCGGCTTACAACGCTTAATCCATATGCTACATCTGGTCTGGTATACAACATCGCATACATTATAGAGCCTACCGTAGATGCGTAGGGTATAGATGACATGCGAGCCCTTTCCAAATCAGTCTTGGAAGACATCTCTTTGGAGAGGGTGATTCCGTGACAAGACGGTAGATTACCGCGCTTTGAATCTTCCATACTGAATCATTTCAGTATGGTGTCGATGTACCTGGACTGCGAAAGTCCCAACATCCTTTTATATCTATCACAATAGATCTGGATCCCCAGAATGTAGTTGGCATCGCCCAGGTCCTTCATGGAGAACCTCTGTGACAAGAATCCTTTGACTGACTGTAGCATAGGAATGTCATTTCCTATTAGGAGAATGTCATCCACGTACAAGATGAGGAATACCACAGTTCTCCCTACAATCTTACTGTAAATGCATGGTTCATCCGGATTTTTGATAAAGTCGAATTCTTTGACAGTATCATCAAAGAAGATGTTCCAACTCCGCGATGCCTGCTTTAGTCCATAAATGGATTTAAGCAACTTGCACACATTACCGCTGCTCCCACTCTGAATGAAACCCTCCAGCTGATCCATATAGACGCACTCTTCCAAATTTCTATTTAGAAAAGCCGTCTTTACGTCCATCTGCCAGATCTCATAATCGTGGAAGACAGCAATGGCAAGAAGGATCCGAATGGATTTGAGCATAGCCACTAGAGAAAAGGTTTCGTCATAGTCCAAACCAGGTCTTTGACAAAAACCCTTAGCAACAAGTCTAGCTTTATAGGTTTCAACCTTCCCATCTACACCAATCTTCTATCTGAAGATCCATTTGCAGCCTACGGGTTTTACCCCTTCTGGAGCAATGTCCAAATTCCAAACTTTGCTGGTGTACATGGACTCCATCTTGGTCCGCATTGCATCCAGCCATTTTACTAAGTCACCGCTCTGGATGGCTTGCTGGAAGCTAGTAGGCTCATCACTTTCAATGACGCAATCCTCTCGATCCCCGTCTATGAGAAAACAGTAGTATCTCTCGGGCGGATGAGACAGCCTACTACTCCTGCGGAGTGGCGCTGGGATGTCCGGTTCTCCTGAAGCTTCTGGTTCTACCAAGCTTTCAGTAATACCTTGTGGTTCTGAAATTTCTTCCAGTTCTACTGCGCTCCCACTTGTTTCTTTTTCTAAAAACTGATGTTCTAGAAAGTCGGCATGACGAGAAACAAAAACCTTTTGTTCCTCTGCGTAATAGAAAAGATACCCCCTGGAGTTCTTTGGGTATCCCACAAACTTACACAGTACTGAGCGTGCCTCGAGTTTGTCCGCATGCTTCTTTTTAACAAAAGTTGGACATCCCCATATCTTCAGATATTGAAGATGGGGTTTCTTCCCACACCACATCTGATATGGTGTGGTAGGCACAGTCTTGGAGGGAACTTTGTTCAAAAGATATGCAGCTGATTCTAGTGCATAACCCCAGAAGGATCGCAGTAACTCAGCCTTACTCATCATGGAACGAACCATATCCAATAGGGTTCGATTCCACCTTTCAGATACACCGTTGTGTTGTGGTGTGTATGGAGGAGTAAGCTGAGAGAGAATTCCATTCTCTTTTAAGTAGTCCAGAAATTCGGCACCCAAGGATTCACCACCTCGATCAGATCTCAGTGTCTTGATACTCTTTCCTGTTTGTTTTTCAACTTCATTCTTGTATTCCCGAAATTTCTCAAAGGCCTCGGATTTATGCTTCATCAGGAAGACATGTCCATACCTAGAGAAATCATCCGTAAAAGTAATGAAGTATGAATAACTATTTCGCGCATGTGTAGACATTGGACCACACACGTCACTGTGTATGAGTCCTAAGAGCTCGCTCACTCTTACTCCGTGTCCAGTAAACGGAGTCTTTGTCATCTTTCCCATGAGACAAGATTCACAAGTAGCATAAGACTGATACACGAACGGATTCAAGTATCCCTCTTTATGTAACTTTGTTAACTGTGTCTCATTAATATGACCCAGTCTACAATGCCATAAGAAAGCCTGATTTAATTCTGGAGACTTTCTTTTAAGTGTGTTCTGGACATTGAAAACCTGAGCTTGATTCAGTACGTATATTCCATTTTCTAATGTACCTGACCCAATCAGAACTTGATTTAGGTGGATGTGGACCACATCGCTTACAAAAGTAAAATCATATCCTTCCTTAGAAAGTAAGGATACAGATATGATATTACTAGCCATACTAGGTACATACAAACAGTTACGCAGAATCAATATCTTCCCATTTGTCAATCCAAGGTGATATTCCCCTACGGATTCAGCGTCCACGCTCATTCCGTTAGCAACCCTGAGTGTGATATCACCTACCCTGATAACTCTACGGTTTCTCAAAGCCTGTAATAAATTACAGATGTGAGATCCTGATCCGGTATCCAATACCCAGGAAGTAGAGTTAATTGACATACAGTTTTCTATTACAAACACACCCGAAGCCGAAGCCACAACATGCTTCGAATCCTGGCTACTGGCTTTCAAAGCCCTGCAATCCTTCTGCAAATGTCCTTTCCCGTAACAGTAGGAACGTCCCTCCTTCACAACATCCAGTCCCGAAACTTTTGCCCTTCCCTTTCCTTCTACTTCCCTGGTTTCCTTCAGGGTACAAGTAGAGGGCAGAGACCGTAGAATCAAGTCAGTATTTGACCCGTTCTTCAACGTGGTCTTCAGGTCCGTGAGCTCATCAAAATAGCTAGTCTCTGTAAGGACGTTGTCCCCTACAGATGACCCGATAGCCAACCTCGCTTGAAGCAATTCGTTCGAGGTCTCATATCTTGCGATACGAGATTGCTCTCCATATAAATCTTTGTTATGGAGGAAGATAGAAACTGAGTCCATCTTCTCGTACTGCCTCTGGTATGCACCATCAACTGAGGCCAACATGAGGCACTTGGCATTCGCACAGTCTCTTTCCGATGTCTTACGGATATCAATATCCGTGACAGGGGAAACAGGTCCTGAGACGGCAGGTGTTTGATTAGTTAGGAGGTGTCTCATCTTGTCATGGGTAATGGACATCTGGACAGACCTTTGCCAGTCATAACAGTCAGATTCAGTCATTTTATTATCTAGATGTAACCTATGTCTGGTCACTGGGTCGCTGCAATTAAGAGAGAGAGAGAGAAGAAAACACTCAGCATGATGCTCTTGCAAGTTTAGATTGGTTTTTAGTTTATCTAAACAGGATGGCTCCCACTGTTTCTCGAATCCTTCCTCAAACCATAAAAGAAGAATTAGTCGGGATCAATCTCACCGTACAATACTTGCTTAACCGTTCAGCCAGGCCAGTGTGGGTACTTCGAGGGAGGTTTTACGACGATTTCACAAAGTTCCTTAATTAAATAACCTCTTTTCCCTATGGGCGTAGCCCCGCTAACACCTTTCTAGACACCTACTTGGTTTATAGGATTGATCGTTAAGTGAAAAGCTTCCCGAGGAGTAGCGGATACTCACAGTAGGATCGGGATCCAAATATCATTGTGAGATAATGCTGAAGGAATCCTACTGTAAGTCCACGTTGCTCAACCCGGTTCTTACGGGGAGGCGGAAACGGCTTAAAACAATAATTTGGCGCAAGGCAACATGGACTCAAAAGCACGGATCTTTGCTAAACTAGAAACTAGTAAACTACTAGAGGTATTAACTACTATGCTGTAGAAAGTATACCTCACGAAACCGGTCCTTCGGGTCTTCATTCCGCTGTCCCGCTCATCCATCCAAGCTCCAAGCGTCGATCCGGACATTGGGCACCTCCGCGGCCTTCTTGAGTCAAAGACGATGCACCCGAGAGATGTACACCGAGTTCCACCTCGAGCCGAGGCAACTAGGGAAAAGAGATTGCTAGTCAAGAAGCCCTAGGATGTGTAGAGGAGATGTATGGATGTGTTTGTCTTTGTGGGATCTTTTTCTCTCAACACATGAGATCAAAAGATGAGATCAAGAGGAGGAAGAAGGAGGAGAACTTAGCAACCATGAGAGCTATTCTTTTTCTTCTCATTTCAAGAGAGAGAATGAGAAGAGAATAATGAAAAGATTAACTAAGGGAAATGAACCATGGTTGCAATAATACACTAAAATCATCATTACTAATCCTATCATGATAAAGTTGATGGCACATTGAATTGACCATTATCATAACTCAAGAATTAAAAAGAAAATGAAAGAAGAGTGTAGATCTCTCTTGAAGGTCAATGGTCAATACGGTCAACGGGTCAACAAAGTCAAGAGAGGTCTAAGTGGTCAAATGGTCAAATGCAATTAGCCATCACTAATCTATCACCAAAAGAATTAGTAAACAATGTCTCCGTCTCATAACGGTTTTGACCAAACAAATTGTCAAAACCCTAATGAGTGTGCCACATTACGGTTTTGGCCGAACCAACTGCCAAAACCCTAATGGGGCACCTCCTCCTTCATCGCTCCTCAAAACTGTGCATACACACCCGCATCCGTATTCCGTAGAATGCGAATGCACAGAAGACAAATCAAATCCATCTGTGCAATACTAGGATCTGACTTAAACCAAAGCCCACTAGTATTGCCAGCCCGAACAGCATACGCACACAAGTGCACGTAAGTGATCGTAGCCCTGCCGTAAAACCATACGGCCTCTACACGTTTCGCTCAATGCAGGGAAACTCTCTGTGTGGGACTCTAAAGACTCGACACTACGCTGGCAGTGGGTTTAACCACAGACCGCAAGCGGCACTAGCTGTACGTAACGGTCCCCAGGTAGATGTCGATAAGAAGGCCGATGAGGTAAACCCATCCGAACTCCTACTGAGCCTGTATGTGACAATGTCCATACAGTCCGGTCTGTTCGTCTGATACATCGCATGGCGGGCCTAGGGGGCGGTGAACGTCAGTCCCCTAATAGCGGTACAAGTCGTGTCGGAGTGTAGCCCAGAACACCCTGAGATAACACTGGAAACCTACCAGTATATCTCGTTTGCCCTGGCCAGGGACTACTTGTGTAATGGCTCTCCTAGACACAGCGCGATGTCAACCCCCAACACCGGGAGAGACGAATCCTATCTAACCGTCACTGCTTCCAAATGCTTCGGGACTGCACCCAACTACTACCTGTTTACACGACTCCTTTGAGCCGTGGTAGGGTAGTAATCTAAGTACAGTGGGAACACACTCAAGGCGAAGTGATGGTGTCAAGTCGGCGGACTAAGCTGTACTCATGTCACCTGGGAACTGATAACTGATGATAGGCATAATACAAACCAACAGTTCCCGACGAGTCCTGTCCAGTGTACTCGTAACCTAACGAGCACCCGCATACTATCTCAAGTACGACGTACTGACGGCTGTGGGACAGACCGTCTCCCCGCTAGGATGAGAAGCGGATACGCTAGTCTACTCCGGAGTATCGATGCCCTGTCTCGATAGTCCTACGACTAGGGACCTGTATAAGGATGTGCTTATGGATTACCCAGCCCCCACGAGTGTGAGCGCCATCACAATGCTGGCAAAATCAAGCAAAGATCCTAAGGGCTCTACTAATATGTATATAAGTGATATGCTAAAAGAAACACATGCACATATTGAAGTAGAGACAAACCAAGTAGCATACTACCATTTTGAGCAAGATTGTCTATACAACTGTGAATATCCCAAGCTTCCATTAAGTAATATACAAGCTAGTATGATACAGTAATGGCCTCTAGGGCATATACAGTAACAATCTCCCACTTGCACTAAGGCCATGTACTGGCATATCGAAGACCTATCATCTCGATCAGGAGCTCGAACTGAGTCTGGGGTAGGGCCTTCGTGAGTGGATCTGCAGTGTTGTTCTCCGTATTCACTCTCTTCACCTCGATCTCCCGGCGATCTACGATCTCCCGGCGATCTACGATCTCCCTGATCAGGTGGTACCACCTCAAAATCTGCCTGGACTTCTGATGGGACCTGGGTTCCTTCGCTAAAGCTATAGCGCCGTTGTTGTCGCAATACAACGGTATTGGATCAACAATGGTAAGCTCCGTGAGGAACTTCTTCATCCAGACAGCTTCCTTTGCGACATCGCAAGCAGCTATGTACTCCGCTTCCATAGTTGAGTCTGCAACGGTCTCCGGCTTGGAACTCTTCCAGCAAACCGCCCCTCCATTGAGGGTAAAGACATAACCCGACATGGACTTGGAGTCATCCTTGTCACTCTGGAAGCTGGAGTCAGCAAAGGCCTCGAGCTGGAGGTCTTTGCCGCCATACACCAAGAACATCTCCTTAGTCCTTCTCAGGTACTTGAGAATGTTCTTTACCGCTATCCAGTGTTTCTCCCCTGGGTTCGACTGATACCGGCTTACAACGCTCAATGCGTATGCAACATCTGGTCTGGTACATAACATCGCATACATTATAGAGCCTACCGCAGAAGCGTAAGGTATAATAGACATGCGATCCCTTTCCAAATCAGTCTTGGGAGACATCTCTTTGGAAAGGGTGATCCCGTGACAAGCCGGTAAATTTCCGCGCTTGGAATCTTCCATACTGAATCTTTTTTGTATGGTGTCGATGTACCTTGACTGTGAAAGTCCCAACATCCTCTTAGATCTATCACGATAGATCTGGATCCCCATAATGTAGTTGGCGTCGCCCAGGTCCTTCATGGAGAACCTCTGCGACAAGAATCCTTTGACTGACTGTAGCATAGGAATATCATTTCCTATTAGGAGAATGTCATCCACGTACAAGATGAGGAATACCACAGTTCTCCCTACAATCTTACTGTAAATGCATGGTTCATCTGGGTTTTTGATAAAGTCGAATTCTTTGACAGTATCATCAAAGAAGATGTTCCAACTCCGCGATGCCTGCTTAAGTCCATAGATGGACTTTAGCAACTTGCACACTCTACCGCTTCTCCCACTCTGAATGAATCCCTCCGGCTGATCCATATAGACGCACTCTTCCAAATTTCCATTTAGGAAAGCCTTCTTTACGTCCATCTGCCAGATTTCATAATCGTGGAAGGCAGCAATGGCAAGAAGGATCCGAATGGATTTCAGCATAGCCACTGGAGAAAAGGTCTCGTCATAGTCCAAACCAGGTCTTTGACGAAAACCCTTTGCAACAAGTCTAGCTTTATAGATCTCAACCTGCCCATCTACACCAATCTTATTTCTGAATATCCATTTGCAGCCTACGGGTTTTACCCCTTCTGGTGCAAAGTCCAAAGTCCAAACTTTGTTGGTGTACATGGACTCCATCTCGGTCCGCATTGCATCCAGCCATTTTACCGAGTCACCGCTCTGAATGGCTTGCTGGAAGCTAGTAGGCTCACCATAATCCATAGTGCAATCCTCTCTATCCCTGTCTATGAGAAAACCGTAGTATCTCTCGGGTGGATGAGACTGCCTACTACTCCTGCGGAGTGGCGCTGGGATGTCCGGTTCTCTTGAAACTTCTGGTTCTTCCAAGCTTTCAGTAATAGCTTGATGTTCTGGAATTTCTTCCAGTTCTACTACGCTCCCACTTGCTTCTTTTTCTAAAAACTGATGTTCCAGAAAGTGGGCATGACGAGAAACAAAAACCTTTTGTTCCTCTGCGTAATAGAAAAAATACCTCCTGGAGTTCTTTGGGTATCCCACAAACTTACACAGTACTGAGCGTGCCTCGAGCTTGTCCGCATGCTGCTTTTTTACAAAAGCTGGACATCCCCATATCTTCAGATACTTAAGACAGGGTTTCTTCCCACACCACATTTGATATGGTGTGGTAGGCACAGTCTTGGAGGGAACCTTGTTCAAAAGATATGCAGCTGATTCTAGTGCATAACCCCAGAAGGATCGCGGTAACTCAGCCTTACTCATCATGGAACGAATCATATCCAATAGGGTTCGATTCCGCCTTTCCGATACACCGTTGTGTTGTGGTGTGTATGGAGGAGTAAGTTGAGAGAGAATTCCATTCTCTTTTAAGTAGCCTAGAAACTCGGCACTTAAGTATTCACCACCTCGATCAGATCTCAGTGTCTTGATACTTTTGCCTGTTTGTTTTTCAACTTCATTCTTGTATTCCTGAAATTTCTCAAAGGCCTCGGATTTGTGCTTCATCAAGAAGACATGCCCATACCTAGAGAAATCATCTGTGAAAGTAATGAAGTATGAATAACCACTTCGCGCATGAGTAGACATTGGACCACACACGTCACTGTGTATGAGTCCCAAGAGCTCGCTCGCTCTTTCTCCATGTCCAGTGAACGGAGTCTTTGTCATCTTTCCCATGAGACAAGATTCACAAGTGGCATAAGACTGGTACTCGAATGGATCCAAGTATCCTTCTTTATGTAACTTGGTCAACCGTGTCTCATTGATGTGACCCAGTCTACAATGCCATAAGAAAGCCTGATTTAATTCCGGAGACTTTCTTTTAAGTGTGTTCTGGACACTGAAGACCTGAGCTTGACTCAAAACGTATATACTGTTTTTCAATGTACCTGACCCAATCAGAACTTGATTTAGGTGTATATTTACTACATCGCTTACAAAAGTAAAATCATATCCTTCCTTAGAAAGTAAGGATACAGATATGATGTTACAAGTCGCACCTGGTACATAAAAACAGTCACGCAGAATCAATATCTGCCCAGTTGTCAGTCCTAGATGATATTCCCCTACGGATTCAGCATACATGCTCATTCCGTTAGCAACCCTGAGAGTCATATCACCTTTCTTGATAACCCTACGGTTTCTCAGAGCCTGTAATGAATTACAGATATGGGATCCTGATCCGGTATCCAATACCCAGGAAGTAGGGTTAACTGACATACAGTTCTCTATTACAAACACACCCGAAGCCGAAGCCACAACATGCTTCGAATTCTGGCTACTGGCTTTGCATGCCCTGCAATCCTTCTGCCCATGTTCATTCCTGTAATAATAGGAACGTCCCTCTTTCACTATATCCATTCCTGAAACTTCTGCCCTTCCCTTTCTTTCTATTTCCCTGGTTTCCTTCAGGGTAGTAGGTAGAGACTGTTGAACTAAGTCAGCATCTGACCCGTTCTTCAACGTGGTCTTCAGGTCCGAGAGCTCAAAAGAGCTGGTCTCTGTAAGGACGTTGCCCCTTACAGATGACCCGATAGCCAACCTCGCTGGAAGCAATTCGTTCGAGGTCTCATATCTTGCGATACGAGATTGCTCTCCATATAAATCTTTGTTATGGAGGAAGATAGAAACTGGGTCCATCTTCTCGTGCTGCCTCTGGTATGCACCATCAACTGAGGCTAACACGAGGCACTTGGCTTTCACACAGTCTTCTTCCGATGTCCTACAGATATCAATATCCGTGACAGGGGAAACTGGACCTGAGACGGCAGGGGTTGGATCAGTCAAGAGGTGTCCCAGCTTGTCATGGGCAATGGACATCTGGACAGACCTTTGCCAGTCATAATAGTCAGATTCAGTCATTTTATTATCTAGATGTAACCTAGGTGCGGTCACTGGGTCGCTGCAATTAAGAGAGAGGGAAGAAAACACTTAGCATGATGCTCTTGCAAGTTTAGATTGGTTTTTAATTTATCTAAACAGGATGGCTCCCACTGTCTCTCGAATCCCTCCTCAAACCATAAAGGAAGAATTAGTCAGGATCAATCTCACCGTACAATACTTGCTTAACCGTTCAGCCAGGCCAGTGTCGGTACTTCGAGGGAGGTTTTCCAACGCTTTCACGAAGTTCCTTAATTAAGTAACCTCTTTTTCCTGTGGGCGTAGCCCCGCTAACACCTTTCTAGACACCAACTTGGTTTATAGCATTGATCGTTAAGTGAAAGAGTTCCCGAGGAGTAGCATATACTCACAGTAGGATCGGGATCCAAATATCATTGCGTGACAAAACTGAAGGAATCCTACCAGAATCATCACACTCCAAATGGTATGCAGCGCTAGCAAGTTTCAGTACTTTTGAAACTCCCGATGTGGATTTTTGCCCCATGCTCTTATGACCTTGACGAAGGCCAACATATCATAAGTCACATGTCAAGTTCTACCCGTCATTATCCAGGTTAATTTGAACCCACCCGTACATACCCTTGACGAAGGCCAAAATAGTAGTACGACTGTCCCAAACCAACGCATTTATCTATGCTACAGATAAATATTCAGCAGCTACCAATCACTATGCCTTGGCGAAGGTCAAAATACATAGCTTGAATACTACTGAATATTTAACCGAAATGACGGAGGGCTACGAATGGTTTTGGCAAAACCGTGAACGTAGTGAACTTGATATAATCGATGGAACGAGATATCTTTTAAAAGGAGTGGTTCAAGCTCCGCGTTTAAAATGCTGGTTTTTGAAAAGAACCGAGTGGTTTTCAAAGTGTTCCAACGACTTTTACTTGGTTTATTTTCTTGCATTAATTCCAATGCGTCCCATCATTTAATCCTACCATTGCAGAAAACAACCAAAATATGGCGTACGTTTATGCCATCCGCATTCGCCACGGGGTCCCGTCATCACCCGTTAGGTTACTTAACTAACGACAGAGCGGGGGCTGGACTAGCGCGGATGCAAAACATAAGCAACACCTAAATAGTTATCATATATAGATATATAGCAATGATAGCCATTACAGATCACAGATGAACACTTTGGATATACTAGGAACCCGCGATTCGTTCGAGCCTGCAACGAAAAGCGGATTACACGGTCGCGATGAATAGCCAAACCCCACCCTAGACCCCTACGGGTGCGGCAAACTACCCGCCAAGTACCTGAAGCGAAGCAACCTCCCTCAACACCGTGAATCGGCCACTCGGCACTTCGAGATACCCGGTGGTTTGTGCACCCCACCTTGGGTCTATCCTAGGAGTAAAAACAGTAAAAAGAAATTATACAATGACGGCTATAACCCCGACCCGGTTGTGCGGCCAAACAAATAATATTACATCAATTTACAAATTTTACAATGAATGAAAGAAAAAGGAAACTCTCATCTCACATCCATTCCCGGATATTCATCCGCGACAATCCAACGAGTTCATATACACAAACCATCAACATTACAGATCACAGATATGTATAACCCCCACTAATCGACTTATAGCGATTAGTAGACGTTCAATACATATATCACATCACAGATAATATTCATTAGCCAAAGAGTACGGAATATCGATCAAAATACGGATTTGTAACCAGCCGAAAATTCAATTTGTGCTCTGGAAAATCTGGGCAGAAACAACATGTACTAAAAATCCCAAAACTCCCAAATAAAAACACTGCAAGAAACCCGGTCCACGACCGAGTCAAATCGGCCGCGGAACCGCAGCAAGAAACATGTTCTTGCCGCGGAACCGCGGCGGTTTGGTCGGTTCAGTGGACCGGTTTTCTTCTGTGGTTTTAAAAAACCCTGAGTCGAATTTTCATGTATGTTAAAAAAATTTTAGAGCATTATAAAAATTCGACAGAAACTTGGTTTTTGTCGGATGTGTTTTGCGACTTTTTTCCGATCGATATTCTTAACGCTTTGCTAACTTGCTAGTTTATGTTTAGCTAGGCTCTGATACCATTGTAAGTCCACGTTGCTCACCCCGGTTCTTACGGGGAGGCGGAAACGGCGAAAAACAATAATTTGGCGCAAGGCAACATAGACTCAAAAGCACGGATCTTTGCTAAACTAGAAACTAGTAAACTACTAGAGGTATTAACTACTATGCTGTAGAAAGTATACCTCACGAAACCGGTCCTTCGGGTCTTCATTCCGCTGTCCCGCTCGTCCATCCAAGCTCCAAGCGTCGATC
The DNA here is from genome assembly GCA_030015575.1 of Agapanthus africanus. Classification (NCBI taxonomy): domain Eukaryota; kingdom Viridiplantae; phylum Streptophyta; class Magnoliopsida; order Asparagales; family Amaryllidaceae; genus Agapanthus; species Agapanthus africanus. The sequence continues at coordinate 211,618,328 of CM057351.1, read as the reverse complement.
CGGACCTTGGGCACCTCCGAGGCCTTCTTGAGTCGAATACGATCCACCCGAGAGATATACACCGAGTTCCACCTCGAGCCGAGGCAACTAGGGAAAAGAGATTGCTAGTCAAGAAGCCCTAGGATGTGTAGAGGAGATGTATGGATGTGTTTGTCTTTGTGGGATCATTTTCTCTCAACACATGAGATCAAAAGATGAGATCAAGAGGAGGAAGAAGGAGGAGAACTTAGCAACCATGAGAGCTATTCTTTTTCTTCTCATTTCAAGAGAGAGAATGAGAAGAGAATAATGAAAAGATTAACTAAGGGAAATGAACCATGGTTGCAATAATACACTAAAATCATCATTACTAATCCTATCATGATAAAGTTGATGGCGCATTGAATTGACCATTAACATAACTCAAGAATTAAAAAGAAAATGAAAGAAGAGTGTAGATCTCTCTTGAAGGTCAATGGTCAACACGGTCAACGGGTCAACAAAGTCAAGAGAGGTCTAAGTGGTCAAATGGTCAATGCAATTAGCCATCACTAATCTATCACCAAAAGGATTAGTAAACAATGTCTCCGGCTCATAACGGTTTTAACCAAACGAATTGTCAAAACCCTAATGAGTGTGCCACATTACGGTTTTGGCCGAACCAACTGCCAAAACCCTAATGGGGCACCTCCTCCTTCATCGCTCCTCAAAACTGTGCATACACACCCGCATCCGCATTCCGTAGAATGCGAATGCACAGAAGACAAATCAAATCCATCTGTGCAATACTAGGATCTGGCTTAAACCAAAATCCCACTAGTATTGCCAGCCCGAACAGCATACGCACACAAGTACACGTAAGTGATCGTAGCCCTGCCGTAAAACCATACGGCCTCTACACGTTTCGCTCAATGCAGGAAAACTCTCTGTATGGGACTCTAAAGACTCGACACTACGCTGGCAGTGGGTTTAACCACAGACCGCAAGCAGCACTAGCTGTACGTAACGGTCCCCAGGTAGATGTCGATAAGAAGGCCGATGAGGTAAACCCATCCAAACTCCTACTGAGCCTGTATGTGACAATCTCCGTACAGTCCGGTCTGTTCGTCTGATACATCGTATGGCAGGCCTAGGCGGGCGGTGAACGTCAGTTCCCTAATAGCGGTACAAGTCGTGTCGGAGTGTAGCCCAGAACATACTGAGATAACACTGGAAACCTACCAGTATATCTCGCTTGCCCTGGCCAGGGACTACTTGTGTAATGGCTCTCCTAGACACAGCGCGATGTCAACCCCTAACACCGGGATAGACGAATCCTGTCTAACCGTCACTGCCTCCAAGTGCTTCGGGACTGCACCCAACTACTGCCTGTTTGCACGACTCCTTTGAGCCGTGGTAGGGTAGTAATCTAAGTACAGTGGGAGCACACTCGAAGCGAAGTGACAGTGTCAAGTCGGCGGACTAAGCTGTACTCATGTCACCTGGGAACTGATAACTGACGATAGGTATAATACCAACCAACAATTCCCGATGAGTCCTGTCCAGTGTACTCGTAACCTAACGAGCACCAGCATAGTATCTCAAGTACGACGTACTGACGGTTGTGGGACAGACCGTCTCCCTCGCTAGGATGAGAAGTGTTGGAGATAGTGCCCTCAGAGTCAATTATTGGATCACAAGGCACGTGATTGCAATGATTGAGGGGAGGACCTGTCCCAGTAGGACAGTCTTACTCAAGATGATAGTATGCTATATGGTTTATCTTTATCATCGTGTACTGCTTTAGGTGACCTTACGAGTCGCTATTACACGTTGATAGAGCCCCTAGGATTCTTGCTTGACTACCAGCAGTATGAGGGCGATCATATACGTGGGAGCTGGGGTCTATAAGCACATCCTTAAAAGGTCCCTAGTCGTAGGAGTTTCGAGACAGGGCATCGATACTCCAGAGTAGACTAGTGTATACAGTCGAGACCCCGACGAGGGGCGGTGGCCGGTCTCACAATCCACTGGTGTCAGTTGGTTCACCTAAGATGTATACAGGTGCTCATTGGGTTATGAGTACACCGGACAGGACTCGCCGGGAACCTGCTAGTTGGGATTATACCAGACGTCAGATAGCAGTTCCTTGGTGACATGTGTACAGGTTAGTTCATCGACCTGAGATCGTCATTTGTCTAGTGTGAGCTCCCACTGTGCTTTGATTACTACCCTACCACGCTCAAAGGAGACGTGCAAACAGGTTTTAGTTGGGTACAGTCCCGAGCCACATGGAGGCAGTGAGCGGATCTGCAGGGCTTCGTCTCTCCCGGTATTGGGGGTGAGGTCGCGCTGTGTCTAGGAGAGCCAGAACATGAAAAGTCCTTGGCCAAGGCAGGAGATTTGCTGGTAGGTATTCCAGTAGTATCTCAGGGTGTTCTGGGCTACACTCCGACACGACTTGTACCGCTTTTGGGGGTCTGACTTTTACCAACCCCCTAGGCCCGCCATGCGATGCTCATAGACGAACGGACCGGACTGTACGGATATTTTCACTGACAGGCTCAGTAGGGTGTCAGGATGAGTTCGCTCATTGACGTCCCTTTTGGTCAATAGCCGGTGGCCCGTCACGTATGGATAATACCTCTGACGTGCTAGTGGTTAAATCCACAGCCATAGTATTGACGAGTCTTTAGAGTCCACCACACTCAGTTACTCAGGTTTCGGGCGAAACGCTGTAGAGGCCGTATGGAGATATGGCAGGGTTCGATCAGATACGTGCGGTATTGCACGGATCGTGATCGGACGGTTTTTACTAGCCGGCTTTGGCTTAAGCCGGATCCTAGTATTAGACAGTGTAGTTTTGTCTCTTTGCATTTGTGTTCAGTGGGAATACAAATGCGGGCATGTATATGCAGTAGCAGGGTTTTTCTGTAATTTATTACGGGATCAGTTTTCTGAAGTTGCCATTTTGTATTCCGTTCCGGCCGGTTTTCCTTTGTTCTTTCGCGGCCGGACTTTCTGGTGGAGGGGGGTTATTTGCAAGTTTGCAAATAACTCATTATGGAGGGGTTTCTTGCATATGAATAGATTATGATGGCATCTTTTCTTTTCATGCATCATTACATGCATTAATTAGATTAGAGTTGATTTGTTTATGATGTGAGGCTTGCTTTTGATATGGTCACCTCTTTTCATTTCCTACACTCACCTCCCTTATTGTTTTAGTCTCATTCTCTCCACCATTTCCTTGATGAGGGGCCGGCCACTTTTGAGTGAGGGGGAGGTTCATTTTATTGAGAGAGGGAAATTGATACATCTCATTTTTTTTGCTTGCTCACAAAACCCTTCTCACCTCTCCAAAGTTCATTCTTTCTATCCCTCCATCAAGGCAACTTCATATACCCTAAAGAGACAATGGCTACTACACTATTCTACAGCAAATCTTGGACGCGTTGGCTAGCCAACTTCGCGCCCGAGTTGCCTCGGTCCAGAGGTGGGAGCCCGTAAAAGAATCCTGCTACGTGGTGCCCTTTCCGACGAGGAGGTGACGGACGGAGATTCCGCGGGAGATCGGAGTGGAGACGAAGACCGAAGGACACGGATCGCTTGGTATATCTCTTCACCCTTCTTTTAGTTTGCTAGATGCTAGGTTAATGGCCTGATCCGGGGAAAAAGTGCGCGGTGGTGTCGGTTTGCTAGTTTGCAAAGTTTTTGTTTCCGCGTTTCCGGCGTCGGATCGACGGCCGGGGCGCCGCCGCGGACTTACATTGGTATCAGAGACACGCCATTAACCATGCCTAGCTTGCTCTAGTATGTTTAAGACCCGATCGAACAAAAATCGCAAAAACCGTATTTTTAGTGCATGTGTTCTCTGTCGAATTTTTTTTGGCTCCAAAAATTTTTCAGGTTGTTTCAGAATACTGTGCAATGAAATCCAAGCAATCTGTGAAAATTTGGTCGCGAGATCTCTCCAAACCGCCACGGAACCGCGGCCAAACCCATGCTTGGGCCGCGGTTCCGCCGCGCCTTTTACGATTCATCGCACCAAATTTTAACAGTAGGCTTTTGGGTTGGAAATAGGGGTTTTGGGATATTCTTTTTAGGCCCAGATTTTCTGTAAGTGCTACAGTACTGCTTGGGGCCCACTTCGATAAATTTGTTCGATCGGATATTTTAAAAGTGTTAGTTCACAGTATTTACATTATATCTGCGACCGTGAATGTCACTCGATCGGTAAATCCAGTCTATCTGCTATAGCCCTTTTAGACGGATTTGCGAACGTGATATTCACGTTGATGTTCTGTGTTATGCTGTGATGTTGCGGATCGGTCGTGGGGGATAGCCTGGATGCAATGGTAGTACAGTTTTTTTTTATATGTACATTTGATATTGCGGGGCGAGCGTCCGACATGTGGACTGCCGTCACTGCCTGTTTGTATTATTATTTTGGGGCACAACCAGGTTGCGGTCGATGTACCCATTGTATGTATATTTTGCTTTCTGTACTAGGATTACCCCGCGGAGGGGTGCACGGATAGCCGGGTTCTAGAGGGCAACGAGCCCGCATCTCATGGCATTGAGACGAAGGGGGCTTTACTCTAGAATTGGCGGGCTATTCGCCGCACTCGTAGGGGGTACAGGTTGACCCAGGAGGGGTGCCCAAGTTACCGGATTCCGTGAAGTGCTGGGTGGTCCATTCATGTTGATGAAGGGGGCTACCTCACTTCAGGTTTTGGCGGGTAACTTGCCGTGCCCGTAGGGGTCTAGGATTTTCATTGCACAGGCTATCCACACGACCAGGGGAACGTCGGGTTTCTGCGGCGGCTCTGTGAAACCCGGGAATCCCAGATATCTGTATTGTTCTGTGATGCTATACATTTCTGTGTTGTTGCATTTTATCACGCCTTGAGCGAAAATTATATATTATATATATACTAGTAGATGTTGTATATGTTTTGCATCCGCGCTAGTCCAGTCCCCGCTCTGTCGTTAGTTAAGTAACCTAACGGGTGATGACGGGACCCAGTGGCGAATGCGGATGGCATATACGTACATCATTATTTTCGTTCTTTTGTGGTGTGATCAATTGATAGGACTGCGTTGATTCGGATCAATGCAAGATAAACAAACCTATTCTGATGTTGTTGGAACACTTTTTCAAAAAGCTGTTATTGCAAGGACGTTCTCTTTTGTTTTGCATCGTGGTATTCAGTTGGAATATCCTGCTCCTCAGTCGGCGAGGCAAGGGCCGAGATCCCTTCACCGGGATTGACCCCTTGGACAGAAGTTTGCGTCAGAGCAATAACTTCACTATAGCCGATTACTTTTGCTTTGCATCGTGGTATTCAGTTGGAATATCCTGCACCTCATTCTACAGGGAAAGAGCCGAGATCCCTTCACCGGGAGTGACCTCTTTAGCAAAGGTTTTCGTCACTATATTTTTTAAAAGCTATCCGGTTCCTTCAGCGATATCAAGTTCATTACGTTAAAGGGTTTCGCCAGAAACCATTCGTAGCCCTCCGTCGTTTCAGACGGGTAGCACGTAGTATTCATGCTATGTTTGTTGGCCTTCGTCAAGGCATAGTGTATGGTAGCTGCTTGTTGCCTTTCTGCTGCATAGATAGATGTGTTGATTTGGGACAGTCGTATAGCCTTGTTGGCCTTCGTCAAGGGCTTGTACGGGTGGGTTCAAATCAACCTGGACAATGACGGGTAGAACTTGACATGTGACTTATGATTTGTTGGCCTTCGTCAAGGTCATAAGAGCATGGGGCAAAAATCCACATCAGGAGTTTCAAAAGAACTGAAACTTGCCAGATATACGCATACCTTCTGGAGTGTGATAGCGTAAGCGGATTCCGTCATGTTATCATGCGATGATGGTTGGATCCCGATTCCCACTGATGAGTTGGTTTACTCCTCGGGTGATCCCGGCTAATTCTTCTTTCAGGTTTGGGGAAGAATTTGAAGTTACAGTGGGAGGTTTCCAGATTAGATAAAGTGATAACCATTCTGATCTAGGTTAGAGTGCACGCTGAGTGTTTCTTTTCTCTCTCTCTTTGGCAGCGACCATTGACCCGACCCTAGACTATGACTCAGTGACCAAGTTGACCGAACCTTTTTAACACTGGCTTTTGGATTGTCAGAGTTGCAAACCTCATTGCCACTCCTACTTTTACCCTTTTTCTCCGGGACACCCTGTATTACTACGAAAGTCCACTTCCATTGGACAAAACTATCGTATGGTTATATACGAACTCGAAGGAATTCGAGGATGGTTTCTGGTTCTGGAGAAAACGAATAGGACTATTCAGTTGTCTTTTCCTTTTTCCTTCTCTCTCAGATTGCGAGTACTCCTTGGTTTAGGAGATAGTACACCTATTACGCAAATTGGATAGTCTTCTTCCAAACCTTAGGCTGGTGCCGAACGATGGGGAATGAAGAAAACCAATTAGCCTAAACGGTGTACAGAAGGTATTAAGTTAAGACAAAGAAAGGGATTAGTAAGAGGGCAAAGTAAATTGCAACTGATATTCACGACCAAACCAAGTATTTCTTCGCCAATCCTAAATCACCTTTGTATTTCTCTAGGACACTCCGTATCACTACGAAGATCCCAGTTTATTGGATAATCCATCGTATGGTTATATACGAACTCGAAAGGAACTTGTTCCAGTTCGGGGATGGATCCTGGTTCAGGAGAAATAGGAATAAAGTTCATTCAGGTGTCTTTTATCTTCACCTTCTCTCGCGTTGCGAGTGCTCCTAGGACTAGGACAGTACACCCATTATGCTTATTGGATAGTCTTCTTCCAAACCATAGGCTGGTGCCGAACGGTAGGGAAGGAAGAAAATCATTTGGCCTAAAGGGGTGTACAGAAGGTAATGACTAAAGACATATAAAGGGATTTGGAGAAATGGCAAAGAATTATACGGTTATAGTTGTGAATCTGGATAATGGAAGAGGCATTACTAGGAATACCAGGATACCCCATCGAAACATTTCAATGTTTCAGTTTCACTGTGTACTGTTAATAAAAAAAACTGATTTCCCGATTAGACACTTGCTCCAGGGTATGTATTTACCAGGTATGATTCTCACATCTGTATGGTTTTACAGATGATGAGTGGGAGTAAGTTATTGGGAATTAGGTGACCATCCTCATTATATCGGGATTCGTTGTAATTGGTGATATTTGAGGAAGCCACCTGGGTTGTTTGCCGGTCGGCAAATATTTGGTTTTGAATATCCGTTGTTATGCACCAATTTTAAATTGATATATCTGTACGTCTATTTTTATAGAGTGAGATATACCTTTTTGAAATTATGTTTATGACATTTATCTATATCGGTGGATGGTTAGGTAAGGAGCATTGAACAGCGGTGTAATTCTTCTTAACCATAAATACAGTTTTCAACCTACGACACACAGTGAGTGAGTCATTTGACTCAAGGGACTTATACAGAGTATTGTATATTGTCCAGTATCCATTAGGACAGAGGGGTAGGTCCTCGTACTATATTCGGTTTACTTATAACTTCTCTAGTTCTTAGACAAGTGTTTCGTAGAAACACAAGGTCGAAGTTTTGAGAAGTTATAGGTATAAGAGTAAAGTAGAGAACCGGGTATTGCAAGTATCGGGATTCTTCAAAGTGATCGAAGATGTAGATACTTGTATATGGTATTCGGATAATAGTAATGGTTAAGAGAACTTGCTTCTCTTTCAGGTTACTCATAATTGGAAGTATTCCTATGTTGAGTAACGCTGATCGGCCTCTCTCCATTTACTTGACTTGCACTGGAGATAGCTGCATGATTTGAATCTGGTTCAATTAAATCAGTGCCTCTGTTTCTATATTGGATATAGAACAGTTCATATCTTGACATTGTTAAGGTACGGGGAGTTGTCCGGCTTATGCTTAAAACTGGACTCTGGATAACTCAAGGCACGTTTCTGTAATGGCTGTTTGTGGGTTGACCCGGGCTATGACGAGGGTTGACTTTCTACCATCTGGAAGATCAATAGCGATATTGTTCTTAACTCGCCACAGTTTTAATTAAAAATGGATTTTTTGAGAAAACAGTAGTGGGAGTATGGTAGAACTGGATGTGATTCCAGAACCGCAAACGATTACTGAAGATTTGATAAGAACCTAAAGATTCAATCTGGTTTGACATTCCATTGGCCACTCCGTAGATATGGTGGGTAACCTCAGGCGCTCGAGAGGTACTCCGGTAGCCTCAAGGACGGTGACAGGGAGGTTCTTGTTTACCCAAACTTGCCATTGCTGTTGTTCCAGACTGTGAGATCCGGCAGGAGGATGAGTATAGCGTCGTTCTAAACTAGCTTTAGAAGTGTACGCCTATATGACTCTGCCAGAGGGTTGTCGTAGTCAGTAGGAGCAGCGGAAGCATTGGTGGACATCAGGCTTATGTCTATTTATTGACTAAAGCAGATATAGCGGAGATAGATCATCTATTTCTGATGTGACAGTCATAGGTTTGACTTCATCAGAATAGGGGATGGATCTGTTAAGAAGGTAGTAGGGTTTGATGTCCTGGTATTTGATGACATACACAGAGTAGGAAGTGATATTCCTATACTACGATCGGTTATACTTTGGTCGTCACACAGTAGTTTCTCCACATAGGAATTGGATCTTATATCGCACATTCTGGTTACTAGATCTATGGTTTTAGATCTAGATTTGGGTGGTTTCCCAATCTGGGTACTTAGACAGCATTCTATGAGTATTTAGAATGGACGACTCCTGGCACGGTATTGTACCTGCAGGTAATGGAGTCACCCTCTCTAAAGGTGTCTTACAGACTAAAGGGGAGAGGGATACGCCTGATTGGCAGATCATTTGCTTAGGCAATTGAGTCAATCATGAGATGTCAAGTACCACACCAGATGTTGTTCTTGCAGTAGGTGCAATAAGTTGATGTTAATCCAATTCTGGAGAAAGAATCGGAAGCAGTTTTAGAATATAAGTTGATGTTCTAGGGATATGATAACAGCATTCTCCTTCGGGAGACAGTTATCATTCCAGGCTTCCAAGGTGACCTGGATGGCAGAGTGGCTGTCAGAGTTATAGTTTTCCCTTTGACGAGGGGCAGTATTTTAGACAGGTGGTCCAGGAGGATACTGAGGGAAGGTATGGCGCAGGATACTGATTAAGTTCAGTTGACGATACAGTCTAAGAAGTTTGGATTTGGAGTTCACTTCTGAGCTAGGTCCCATCAGACATCCAGACATATTCTAAGACAGGTATTGCCCATTTCGGGAGATGGCTTTCTCCGCGAACTTGGGATATAGAGAGACATAGAAAGAAACTTCAGAGCGGATCCACTCACTGAGGCTATTCCTCGAACACAATAGTTTCGCAAACGAGCTTTGAGAGACTGACTAGTAGAGGAGTTGGGTGTTCGGTATCACACGGGCTGTGAGTATGCGACATCGCAATAATTAGCTTTGAGTGCAAGTGGGAGATTGTTGGAGATAGTGCCCTCAGAGTCAATTATTGGATCACAGGCACGTGATTGCAATGATTGAGGGGAGGACCTGTCCCAGTAGGACAGTCTTACTCAAGATGATAGTATGCTACCTGGTTTATCTTTATCATCGTGTACTGCTTTAGGTGACCTTACGAGTCGCTATTACACGTTGATAGAGCCCCTAGGATTCTTGCTTGACTACCAGCAGTATAAGGGCGATCATATACGTGGGAGCTGGGGTCTATAAGCACATCCTTAAAAGGTCCCTAGTCGTAGGAGTTTCGAGACAGGGCATCGATACTCCAGAGTAGACTAGTGTATACAGTCGAGACCCCGACGAGGGGCGGTGGCCGGTCTCACAAGCCACTGGTGTCAGTTGGTTCACCTAAGATGTATACATGTGCTCATTGGGTTATGAGTACACCGGACAGGACTCGCCGGGAACCTGCTAGTTGGGATTATACCAGACGTCAGATAGCAGTTCCCTGGTGACATGTGTACAGGTTAGTTCATCGACCTGAGATCGTCATTTGTCTCGTGTGAGTTCCCACAGTGCTTTGATTACTACCCTACCACGCTCAAAGGAGACGTGCAAACAGGTTTTAGTTGGGTACAGTCCCGAGCCACATGGAGGCAGTGAGCGGATCTGCAGGGGTTCGTCTCTCCCGGTATTGGGGGTGAGGTCGCGCTGTGTCTAGGAGAGCCAGAACATGGAAAGTCCTTGGCTAAGGCAGGAGATTTGCTGGTAGGTATTCCAGTAGTATCTCAGGGTGTTCTGGGCTATACTCCGACACGACTTGTACCGCTTTTGGGGGTCTGACTTTTACCAACCCCCGAGGCCCGCCATGCGATGCTCATAGACGAACGGACCGGACTGTACGGATATTGTCACTGACAGGCTCAGTAGGGTGTCAGGATGAGTTCGCTCATCGACGTCCCTTTTGGTCAATAGCTGGTGGCCCGTCACGTATGGCTAATACCTCTGACATGCTAGTGGTTAAATTCACAGCCATAGTATTGACGAGTCTTTAAAGTCCACCACACTCAGTTACTCAGATTTCGGGCGAAACGCTGTATAGGCCGTATGCAGATATGGCAGGGTTCGATCAGATACGTGCGGTATTGCACGGATCGTGATCGGACGGTTTTTACTAGCCGGCTTTGGCTTAAGCCGGATCCTAGTATTAGACAATGTAGTTTTATCTCTTTGCATTTGTGTTCAGTGGGAATACAAATGCGGGCATGTATATGCAGTAGCAGGGTTTTTCTATAATTTATTACGGGATCAGTTTTCTGAAGTTGCCATTTTGCATTCCGTTCCGGCCGGTTTTCCTTTGTTCTTTCGCGGCCGGACTTTCTGGTGGAGGGCGGTTATTTGCAAGTTTGCAAATAACTCATTGTGGAGGGGTTTCTTGCATATGCATAGATTATGATGGCATCTTTTCTTTTCATGCATCATTACATGCATTAATGAGATTAGAGTTGATTTGTTTATGATGTGAGGCTTGCTTTTGATATGGTCACCTCTTTTCATTTCCTACACTCACCTCCCTTATTGTTTTAGTCTCATTCTCTCCACCATTTCCTTGATGAGGGGCCGGCCACTTTTGAGTGAGGGGGAGGTTCATTTTATTGAGAGAGGGAAATTGATACATCTCATTTTTTTGGCTTGCTCACAAAACCCTTCTCACCTCTCCAATGTTCATTCTTTCTATCCCTCCATCAAGGCAACTTCATATACCCTAAAGAGACAATGGCTACTACACTATTCTACAGCAAATCTTGGACGCGTCGGCTAGCCAACTTCGCGCCCGAGTTGCCTCGGTCCAGAGGTGGGAGCCCGTAAAAGAATCCGGCTACGTGGTGCCCTTTCCGTCGAGGAGGTGACGGACGGAGATTCCGCGGGAGATCGGAGTGGAGACGAAGACTGAAGGACACGGATCGCTTGGTATATCTCTTCACCCATCTTTTAGTTTGCTAGATGCTAGGTTAATGGCCCGATCCGGGGAAAAAGTGCGCGGTGGTGCCGGTTTGCTAGTTTGCAAAGTTTTTGTTTCCGCGTTTCCGGCGTCGGATCGACGGCCGGGGCGACGCCGCGGACTTACAAGAAGCGCATACGCTAGTCTACTCCGGAGTATCGATGCCCTGTCTCGATAGTCCTACGACTAAGGACTTGTATAAGGATGTGCTTATGGATTACCCAGCCCCCACGAGTGTGAGCACCATCGCAACGCTGGCAATCATGCAAAGATCCTAAGGGCTCTACTAATATGTATATAAGTGATATGCTAAAAGAAACACATGCACATATTGAAGTAGAGACAAACCAAGTAGCATACTACCATTTTGAGCAAGATTGTCTATACAACTGTGAAAATCCCAAGCTTCCATTAAGTAATATACAAGCTAGTATGATACAGTAATGGCCTCTAGGGCATATACACTAACACCTACCAACATTATCAAACTCCAAATAGTATGCAGCACTAGCAAGTTTCAGTTTCTTTAGAAACTCCCGATGTGGATTTTTGCCCCATGCTCTTATGACCTTGACGAAGGCCAACATATCATAAGTCATATGTCAAGTTCTACCCGTCATTTTCCAGGTTAATTTGAACCCACCCGTATATACCCTTGACGAAGGCCAAAATAGTAGTACGACTGTCCCAAACCAACGCAACTATCTATGCTACAGATAAATATTCAGCAGCTACCAATCGCTATGCTTTGGCAAAGGTCAAAATACATAGCTTGAATACTACTGAATATTTAACTGAAATGACGGAGGGCTACGAATGGTTTTGGCGAAACCGTGAACGTAGTGAACTTGATATAATCGAAAGAACCTGATAGCTTTTAAAAGGAGTGGTTTAAGCTCCGCGTTTTTAAAAGTTTTCTGTTTTGAAAAGAAACCGAGTGGTTTTGAAATTGTTCCAACGATTTTAACTTTGGTTTGTTTTCTTTGCATTAATATAATGCGTCCCATCAATTAATTCTACCATTACAGAAAACAACGAAAATATGACGTACGCTTATGCCATCCGCATTCGCCACGGGGCCCCGTCATCACCCGTTAGGTTACTTAACTAACGACAAAGCGGGGGCTGGACTAGCGCGGATGCAAAATATAAGCAACGCCTACTAGATATCATATATAGATATATACATTCGTCAGATTCAATGATAGCCATTCCAGATCACAGATGAACACATTGGATATACTAGGAATCCGCGTTTCATTCGAGCCTGCAACGAAAAACGGATTACACGGTCGTGTTGAATAGCCAAACCCCACCCTAGACCCCTACGGATGCCGCAAACTACCCGCCAAGTACCCGAAGTGGAGCAACCTCGCTCAACAACGTGAGTAGGCCACTCGGCACTTCAAAATACCCGGTAGTTTGTGCACCCCACCTTAGGTCTATCCTAGGAGCAAAAACAGTAAAAGAAATAATATACAATGGCGGCTACAACCTCAGCCCAGATGTGCGGCCATAAAATAATATTACATCAAATTACAAATTTTACATTGAATGAAAGATAAAGAAACTCTCATCTCACAAACTCCCGGCTATTCATCCGCGACAATCCAACAAGTTCATATACACAAACCAACATTACAGATCACAGATATGTATAACCCCCACTAATCGACGTATAGCGATTAATAGACGTTCAATACATATATCACATCACAGAATATCCGATTAGCAGAAGTACTTCGAATTTCGATCGATAACTTGATTTGAAACTACCCCGAGCACAACACAGTACTCAGCAAAATCTGGGCAGAAACAAACTATCTTAAAAATCACAAAACCATAACAGAGAACCCCAGAAGAAATTTGGTGCGCGGCCGAGTTGACTTGGCCGTGGATCCGCGGCGGATCGCTTGGATCGGCCGCGGATCCGCGGTCTTCAGAGTGACTCAGGCGCCCAAATTTCTACAGTTTTCCCAAAAAAGCCTGCACGTATTTTTAAGGTCCCCTGAAAAAATTTTGGACCAGTTTTTAAAAATGACAGAAAAGTGCATTTTTCGACGTGTTTTGCGATTTTTTTCGGCGATCGAATTTCTAACACTTTGATAACAAGTTAGTAATGGTTTAGCGAGGCTCTGATACCACTGTAAGTCTACGTTACCCACCCCGGTGCTTACGGGGAGGCGGAATAGGTAAAAAACAATTTTTTTAACGCAGGGTAACATGGACTAAAAACTTGAGGATCTTTGCCGAACCATTGCTAACAAACTACAAGAGGTTCTATCTACTATGATCAAGAGATTATACCTCACGATCCAAGTCCTTCGGGTCTTCTCTCCGCTTTCCTCCTCGTCCATTCAAGCTCCAAGGATCGATCCGGATCTTGGTCACCTCCGCGGCCTCCTTGAGTCGAAGACGATCCACCCGAGAGTTTGTAATCCGAGCTCCACCTCAAGCCGAGGTAACTAGGGTAAAAAGTATGCTACTCTTGATGTCCTAGGTGATGTAGAATATGATGGTGGATTTATTTGTCTATTTAAATCCTAATTATCTCAACACATGAGAACTAAAGGATTTCTTAGTGAGGAGGAGGAAGAAGAACAAAACATGAGAGCTCAAGTGAAGAGAGAGAATGCCAAAGAGATAATGAACCATATATCAAATAATTACTAATCTCTTATCATGATAAAGTTGATGGTTGCATTGATTTGACCATTATCATCACAAATCAAATCCAAAGCCAAAAAGCAAAAGAAGAGTTTAGAGCTCAAGAGAAAGATCCAAGTCAACAATGGTCAACTAGGTCAAAATGTCAAGCATGGTCAAATGGTCAAAACAATTAGCCATAACACAATTATCATTAAAAAGATTAGTAAACATTTTCCTCACCTCATAATGGTTTTGACGGAACCAACGGTCAAAACCCTAATGAGGCACCTCCTCCTTCTTCTCTCCTCACAACCGTGCATACACACCCGCATCCGCATTCCGTAGAATGCGAATGCACAGAAGACAAAACTAATCCATCCATACAATACTAGGATTCGGCTTAAACCAAAGCCCACTAGCATTGTCTGCCCGAACAGCATACGCGTACAAGTGTACGTAAGTGATCGTAGCCCTGCCGTAAAACCATACGGCCTCTACACCTTTCGCCCAGAGCAGGGAAACTCTCTGTGTGGGACTCTAAAGACTCAACACTATGCTGGTAGTGGGTTTAACCACAGACTGCAAGCGGCACTAGCTGTACGTAACGGTCCACAGGTAGATGTCGATAAGAAGGCCGATGAGGTAAACCCATCCGAACTCCTACTAAGCCTGAATGTGACAATCTCCGTACAGTCCGGTCTGTTCGTCTGAGTGTATCGCATGGCAGGCCTAGGGGGTGGTAAACGTCGGTCCCAAAATAGCGGTACAAGTCGTGTCGGAGTGTATCCCAGAACACCTTGAGATAACACTGGAAACGCTACCAATATATCTCGCTTACCCTGATCAGGGACTTTGTGTAATGGCTCTCCTAGACACAGCGCGATATCAACCCCCAATACCGGGAGAGACGAATCCTGTCTAACCGTCACTGCCTCCAAGTGCTTCGGGACTGTACCCAACTACTGCTTTTTTGCACGACTCCTTTGAGCCGTGGTAGGGTAGTAATCAAAGAACAGTGGAAACACACTCGAGGCAAAGTGACAGTGTCAAGTCAACGGACTAAGCTGTACTCATGTGGAACTGATAAATGACGGTATGAATAATATCAACCAATAGTTCCCAGCGAGTCCTGTCCAGTGTACTCGTAACCTAATGAGCACCCGCATACTATCTCAAGTACGACGTACTTATGGCTGTGGGACAGACCATCTCCCCTGCTGGGATGAGAAGCGCATACGCTAGTCTACTCCGGAGTATCGATGCCCCGTCTCGATAATCCTACGACTAGGGACCTATATAAGGATGTGCTTGTTGATTACCCAGCCCCCACTAGTGTGACTGCCATCACAACGCTGGTAATCAAGCAAAGATCCTAAGGGCTCCACTAATGTGTATAGGCGATATGCTAAAAGAAACACATGCACACATTAAAGTAGAACAAACCAAGTAGAATACTACCATTTTGAGCAAGATTGTCTATACAACTGTGAATATCCCAAGCTTGCATTAAGTAATATACAAACTAGTATGATACAGTAATGGCCTCTAGGGCATATACACTAACAATATCATCATTAATAATATGAAAGTAATTGATCCGATTTTTTTCAATATAGTATCTGAGCAACAATTGATCCATTTTCTCACTTAATTTAAGGTTTTGAGATCCAAAAATGGGAGTTGAAGAAAATTCCAAAGTTGAAAGACCTTCCGCAACCATCACAGAAGCCCAACACGGTAAGATTTTCTCTTTGCTTAATGGTAAACCACTGCTTACTGGAAATGCCCCGGATATTACATTTTTAGATGCTACTCCAGATGAATGGATCATTGATATAGGTGCTATAAATCACATGTAACAATTCAGAAAATATAAAATATTATTTTTGGAATTTAATATTAAAATAATATATTTCGCGAAAACTATTCGATTTGCGAATTTGGGGCTTTTGGTAAAATGGTATAAATATATACCAATGTTTGTGAAATAATTGGAGATTTAAAACGATTTATTCATTTAAAAATATATTTATCGGATTTGGGCATTTTTATAATTAATTATACGCAAGTTTAAATAAAACCCGATTAGTGCACTACTAATCACGATTATGCCAAATCCGTATTCTTAATTAATCATGGCTAGTGCACCATGTCATGTTGCAATTTGGTTACATGTTGTAGTAGTGTGTTTGTTGATATTTTGTTTTTAAAAGAGAAAAGAAAATGAAAAGTGAAGACGAATAATCGAGGGGAGAGAGAGGGGACCCATGATGGCATGGCATGACATATGAGAAGGTGAGGGTGAGAGCGAGAGAGAGAGACCTTGACCTCATTATTTTCCCTTCATCATCTTCATCTCCTTCTTCATCTCTTCCTCCATCTCCTCTACCTTCATGTTTCATCTCCAATCCTTCACCAAAACCCTATACTCCCTTCATTAAAAAGATGCACAACTTCATTCTCAACACTTTGGACCTTTCAAACTTAGATTTTGAAGACTTTGAGCAACTCAAGAAAATTCTTAAGTTGCCAAATGAGGTATTTTCTTTCACCATTAGTGTAGTATTTGAGTTCCTTTAACTTCTATTTTAGTTTAGAAGTGATTAAGTGAGGTTTAGTGACCTTTGAAAATTCCAAGTTGGGCTTAGGGTTTGATTTGAATTGAGGTGGTGCAATTGAGATTTAGTAGTGACCTTAAACCCAGGTAGTGTTAATCTTATAGACTAAAACTGAGAATAAAACCCCAAGACTTGGACTTTAGAGATTTTTCGTGTCGGTTTGTGAATATTGCGTGCCTACAGGGAATCTGGAATGACCTGGAATCTTTACAGGAAAAACTAGCAACTCTATTGACCTATATTGAGCATTAGAAGACCACACTGAAAATACGAACCCAATCAAAGCACCCCAGGATGGCGAGCTCGGATTCTATGGTGTTGTCACCGGATTTTTGTGGGCTTCTGATGTTAAGTTTTTGGCTATAGCTCATAATCCCTATAAACAACTCCCTGTAGTTGCTTGTTTTGTTCCAATTAACCTGAGAGAAAATCTGGGAGCATATTGGGTTAGTTTTGGCTATGTTTTCCGATATTGGAATTCTTGGTTTTGATATTTGTTATTGTATTTGGCCGTTGGATGTTTGTACGTCAACGACGATGGTTGTTTGGTTGTTTTTGCATGCGTAGGCTATAGGTTCTAACCTATGAGCGCACCGTGTGCCGTATCGGTTTTCCGGACTTGATTTTAATAGCATTGCGATTGTGTATTGATTGTAGGTACCTTCGCGTAGATTCTTAGACGATGAAGCACATCGACTACGGCTGAACAAGGAGTTCCGCAGATGAGTAGATTTATATCTACGGGGAAAGTCGGGTGGATGGTGTATAGCACCCTCGCAACCATTGATGTGTGATTTGTAATTTGGAGACAAGATATACCACAACTTAAGTTATAGTTAATGATTTTAGAGTGAAACGATATGATAGAAAAGATGTCTCGAATTGATATATATATATAAGGATGTGAAACGTAAATGTGAATCACGATATATAAATATATGTAGATGCAAGAGAATAAGTATGAGATTATAGAGGCAAGTTATGAGGTCGATAAATACGATATGAGATTAATAAGATGACTTGATGTGAGATATTGATGTGATGAAAAGAGTATACGGTGAAATATGATGACCTAGTTTGATATGTCATTATACGAATGCAAGGCGATATAAGAATATTGATACCTTTGTCGGTCCCATGATATGAGATTGATACGGATGTGACCTGATATATATATATATATATATATATATATGAGAATAATGAGTGATATGCCGTACGAGACTTAGATCCGTACCCTCATTGTTGTATTGGTCGATAGAATCCCTATTCTGATTGTTGTCGCTGCACGATGGTTTACCGCACGCGATGTTTTATCGGATGATTGATCCATACCCTTGGCTAGAGGATGCCGTACGATGGATTATACCGTACGTGATGTTGTGAGGCCGGATACCGATTGAGAGATTCACCGACTCGGTTATATTATAGATATTTGATCCCGGTCTACACCGCTTCGATTAGCCTCTACGTAGACGTTAGATTAGATACGTATACCTTATAGCATTTCGCTTACGATGTACTTTATGCTGCACTCCTGATATTCTCATTGTATTACATGTACCTATGCCAATACACCTACACAATTATCGAGGATGCGTATGTTACACTTACACAGATTGCCGGCTCACACGCATTCATCATCGATAATTGCTATGTCACTTACACAGTAGAATTGCCACATCATTATGCTATATTGCACGATATACTTGCTATGCTCACATCATTATGATATGTTGCATGATATACTGATATGCTCACATTTCTGTTCTATGTTTGCATACATCATGCTTTACGATTATATGCATTGAGATACTGTTTTCATGAGATTCTGGATTTGAGAACCGTGTTTATATTTCAAAGGAAAGTATGTATAGTTTTAAAAACCCGGTTTCTCTTGATATGATATTTCGAGACGTCCACCATGTGTTTTCTCTATTTTGAGATTGGTATGTGAAACCCGATTCGAGGAGCAGTAGGCACCGTCTGCGGGTACATGGTGGACCCGGTAAGGTATCCCGGGGCAAGAAATGATTGTCGTAGAGTAGCCGATGAGCCTGGCAGAAGGAACACTACCTACCGGTGATAGTATTTTGGCTCGGCGATTATTCGGAGGATAACGACCGGAGTCGTGAGATGATATGGGCCGATCCGGACTAACGGAGCCCATTGGCCAATCCGGACTGACGGAGCCCGAGATATGAGGATTTACGTGTCGATGTTGCACACGGGTTTCATGATGTTTCGAGTGTCGATGTTGGACACTCAGGTTCCATGATTTTGATGTGTCGTTAATGGACACAGGTTGATTGATATCCTCATATTTATATTCATATGCTTTCATGATATTTAGAGTGTCGATGTTAGACACTCAGGTTCCATGATGTTGTTGTGTCATTAATGGACCCGTGGATAATATCCACATGCATACATGCATTGATTATTGTTGGCATATATGCAGACACGGTCACCCTAAATATCATAGTATTACCTTTATGATATAGTTGACCTAGGAGTCGTTGTTTTATTCGATTTCTACCTGCTGATGTTTTCTACTCATGAGTTGGCAACTCACCCCCGTTGTGCCACAGTTCTTGCAGGTTGACCGCATGGATCGGTAGCGGTATCGCCGGCACACAGCTTGCTTTCGGGTGATTTACTTTGGTACGTGGGACATATTGGATCGTGCCCACTCTCGTATTATTATTCATGTTGTATCTAGTCAACTCCATCAATCAGAAACTAGTATTTGTATAAGTAGCAAGACTTGTGGTTATGAGACTTAGAGCGATGGGTGATATGTTCGCTTAGTGGGTTGATGTCTTACTTTATTCATTATCCTTTGTGTTGATCTTCACCGTTGGGCGTAGTATACATATATTTATGACTTGCCTGATTATGATTCCGTCGATTGGCGAAGAGCTAGCTCCCGCTTGGGGATACCTTTATTGTTGTTATGTATATGTGGTTTTGGGTCAAAATATAAAAGGGAGGTGCTGCCCAAATTTTTAAAAGATAAAACATGTTTTTAAACTAGTATAATCCACTTGCATTTTCATGTTCCATTATCTATGCATTTAAGAAAACTTTTGATTTTATCATACCTTTATTTCAAAACTTCACCTATTTTATTTTCTTTTAAAAAGTTTAGATTTCTGGGCTTCGGCTTATTTAAGTTACGTATGTTTTTAGACGTTGCGTGATTTAAGTGCCGGTCACGAATTAAATTTCGGGTCATGACATCACATGGCATCCGATCATAATATTTTTCAAGTCTGCATTCTATTTTATCTTATTTTTGTATGCCAAATGGTGAAAAAGTCTTGTAAAACATGTGGCAACAATTCACTTGCTATTACGATGTCCCTTTTCAAATTCAACTTGCTTTATGTTTATCAATTTACGAATTCTTTGAATTGCATGCTTATTTCTATCTTGATCATTGTGTCTGCTGTATTGCTTGCTAATGGTTTGATCTCTTCAAAAACTAGGCATCAACGGCTTGGTCAGCCTTCAAATCTAGTTTGGATTTCTTTCTAAGTTGGAGTCTTTTATTTCAAGATCTCATGGAAATAATTGTGGTGTTTGTCCATTTGCTAAAACAAATCCACCTCTAATAACAAATAGAAAAAAGAAGAAAATTGAAATAAAGATAAACAAATAGAAAAAAATTGAAATAAATATAGAATTCCAGAAAAATGGTCAGGATTTCATATTCATTGAGGATGCTTATAGTACCTTGACATGAAGTTTGTTAAAAAAAACCCAGATCTTCAAATATCTTAATTTACAACCTCTACTATTATAATGCCAAAAGAAGGGGATTAGTTAGTTCTTGACGCGATCTGGATCGCGCCAAGATGTTACCTTCCGTTGATCTGCTGATGGCGGCGATGGGTGGATAATATTGGATCTGAAGGCTGTCGCTCCTGAAGCGTGTGGATCTCAATAGGTTTGAGGTTGTGGTTGGTAAGATACCTACAAGGAAGTCCCGGGGTGGTTGTACCACCGAAGACCCTCCGACGGTCAAGTTAGACTAGAGATCCGAGCAGAGTAACGGCTTAGTGAAGTAAAAATGGCTTACTTGGACCGTCTGAAGAAGGGGTTTATATAGCGGTGGCAGCAGGCAGGGTAGGCGTGAGAATTACGCCGGCCGTTACGCTCCCGACGTCACGCCCGCGTGATGAGCGAGACCTCCCATTAATGGCGAGACAGGCTCGTTAATGGAGGATCATGGTGGCGTGGAACGTGGGATGTGGCCGGCGAAGATCTCGCGCATGGAGAGATTCGCGGAATAGCGGTTATGCCTGCAAGCGGTGCCGTTGGTCGGTCGTTGAGACCGAGGAAGATGACCTCGGCGGGAGAGCTCGTAGACGAGCGGGAGAGCCGAGGTATCTTGGTTCTGCGGTAGCCCGGAGACGAGCTGGGAGGGCCGAGGAGGCTCGGGCCTGCGATAGCTCGGATACGAGCTGTGAGACCGAGGAGGCCAATTATGCTGGGGGCTCGGCGGTGAGCCAGCGTTTGCTCGGTTAGACGAGCATAGGTGTGGTCTGGTCGGCTACTGTAGGTCCTTTCTCATGAGCCCCGGGACACATCATCTACCACGTGTCATGATCTGGGAGATCACCAATATCGAGCATCATCATTAGCCCCCCACTCCCGTCCCGACCAGCTGACGGGTCGGGTCAAGAGTGGTTTGCCTGGTCACCCGAGGTGAGCTCCTTTTTGAATATATCGTCGGGCGTGTCCCTGGGCAATCGGCTATTTTTTCTGGGCGATGCCAGCGAATCAGGGCGAGATCTCCGTATTAAAGAGGGTGTGCCAGATCGTGTGCACTTTTGCTGAGGCGACAGACCATGTGTCAGGTGACGGTTGGCTGATGTGATGTGCCACAGGCTTCTGGCGTCCGATGGGATGCTGCGCTTGCAACAAGTGGGGCGATCGTGGCCGTCGAGTGCAGTGAACCATTTTGGCGGGAGTCGATAGTCTCCATTGGATGAGGATGCCGACGGTATAAATCGAAGGGAGGCCTGATTCGGGATCTCTCTCTCTTCACATTTTCCTTATTCTAAGTCTTGTTAGCTCGACGCTCTCCCCTTTTAGGTCGGATTTTGCGTTTTCTCTTCTCGAGGATTTCTTCCCATCAGGTTAGATGTCTTGTTTTGAGAAGTTTGTAGATGTTGTAGGGGTAGATACT
Organism: Agapanthus africanus; assembly: GCA_030015575.1. Classification (NCBI taxonomy): domain Eukaryota; kingdom Viridiplantae; phylum Streptophyta; class Magnoliopsida; order Asparagales; family Amaryllidaceae; genus Agapanthus; species Agapanthus africanus. The sequence goes on along the minus strand of CM057351.1, from coordinate 211,596,424 downwards.
AGGGATTCTTCCATTGGGTTGGAGCCTCTTCGGGAATTTGGGGTCAGATCCTCTTCCCGGGGTCGCGCGTCTGGGGCGGTTCCCGGAGCGGTGGCGGTGGACGTCCCTGGTGCATCGTCCTCAGTGAGATATGAGGACGATCTTGTCACCGCTCTGGCTTGTTTCCATATTCCTTCCGGCTACATGCTACGATTGGCCAAGGAAGGAGAGAGGGTGGATCAGGTACGAGGTAGAGAGATCGCCTTGTACCTAGAAGCCCTTTGGGCCGGAATGCGCCTGCCTTTCTCTCTCGAGATTATAGCTGCGCTAAATTACTTTGGGCTAGCCCCGGGCCAGCTAGTGCCGAACTCCTGGAGGATTCTCCTTGGGTTCCTGGTCCGGCTGAAGCTGCAGATGATCCCCTTTAGTTTGTCCATCCTTGCCTCCTCTCTTGTTTACAAAAGTCATTCCGGAACTCGCGCAGACGACCCGAAGTGGGTTTACCTCTCCTTTAGGAATCAACGGTAGAGTGTAGCTAGGTCAGGAGTTGTCGTCTTGCCTTCTTCCATCCATGATTGGAAGAAAAAGTTTTTCTTCGTCGGGCCGCTAGAGGGTGAGGACTGGCCCGTACCCATCCAATGGTCTAGGGATAGGTGCTGGTAGGGAAATCCGTCCAATGACCCCGACGCAGTGAGGGTGGCGGGGTGGGATCCTATTCCCCGAACCGACGTGCTGCTTTCTGAGTGGGCCCTTAGTTGGGCCGGGCTCAGCCCCGCCCAGTTCGTCGGTGAGTTAGGCTTGTGTTTGTTTTTGTTTCTGTTTGTGTCGCTGATTCCATTATATCTTGTCTTGTGCAGAAACCATGGACGCAGACCTCCTCCGAGCAACCATGCGCGAGCCGAAGAAAGGGTCGAAGGCTGGAGGGGCCAGCTCTTCTCGTCAGGCGCCGGTCCTGGCTCCCCCACAGCCGTCCCGCCCCAACGCTCGAGTGCGGGTCGCACCCCGGAGCCCGGCCAGGCGCCGAGCAGAAAAAGGGCTCTGGGAAAGGATGCCCAGGCTTCGGAGGTGGTGTCGAGCTCCCCGCCGCCATCTCTCAAGAGGTTCCCTCGAACAGTTCCGCGGACCCCGGCCTCTCCGATCTTGGTGGACGAGGGGAGCTCCGCTTTGAGGTGCCTTCGGGGCTCTCCGTTGTTGACAGCTTACTGCACGACATGGAGAGGTCGGTCGGGGGCCGGGTCCATGGGGGGACGCTGAAGACACAAATGGCGTCCATCGCCTAAGAGGTCGTGCAGGTTAGTGCTCGCACATCGTCTCGTCGCTTGCGAGATTTGGTGCCCCTTTTTCTTCCAGACCCCCTCCGGTTTCTTCAGGTCCTTCAGCACGTCGCAATCGTCGCCCGTATGGAGGAGGAAGAGAAAGCCCCGGCGATGCGAGCCGCGGGCGAGCTCTTCTTACTGGGGGAGAGCTCAAAGCGGGAGATGGAAGCGGCGATGGCGAGGGTCGGTGCCCTTGAGGGCGAGGTGGCGGCCGGGAAGCAGGAGGCGGCGGCCGCGAGGCAAGAGGCGGAGGCCGTGAAGCAGGAGGTGGCGGCCTCGAAGCAGGAGGTTGCCAGGTTCTGTGAGGCCGCCCAGGCTGCCGAGGCCGAGCTTCGGAACTCCAGGGTGCTCGTCGGCACCATGAAGAAGTTCGTGGGCACCCTCCGGAAGGAGTTGGAGGCTGCGGGAGAGGCGGCGAAGCGAGCCGACCTCAGAGCGGCGAAGGCGGTGGAGAACTTCCAGAAGCCGGAACAGTTCTACACCGTCCTAGCCTAGGCCACCACCACCATCTGAAACGAGGCCCTCGACGCTGTCAAGGCTCGGATGCCAGAGTTCGCTGACAAAGAGCTTCGAGCCAAATATCCCCGAGGGGATGACGAGCAGGAGGATGGCCCCGGGGAGATACCCGACGAGGGCGACGCCGAGGCTTCTATGGTGGACGCTGGGCTTCCCGAGGTTGCGCCCGGCCCTGAGGCCTGAAGCCCCTTGTCTTCATGCTTTTTTCTTCTTTTTGTTGCCTCGGGTATTTTGTAGGCCTTCGGGCATTTTTGTAAGGCTGGGGAGCCCACAGTACCCTTGTAAAAGCTTTGACTTTGTGAATAAAGATTTTTGTTTTTGCAGTAGTGTTTGTTCTTGTATTTTCCTTTGTCGGTAAGAACTCGTATTTGCGCAACACTGCCTTCATTTTATGACGGTTCTTTGTCTAGCGATCACACATCGAGTTGAATCTGTTTGTTTGCTGAGTGTGCAAAGATCGGTGCGAAGACGGTATCTCCATGGCCCCGAAGTCAAGGTGGAGATTGCTTAGACGTAGAACAAGATGCCTCTTGACGTGGTCATGTTCCTTAGCGTGGGAAGCTTGGAGAGGCATGCCGGTGATCGACCGAGCAGGGTAGCTGTTCGGTGCCTCTTGGCGAGGGCTTTGATCCCTGGTGTGTCGGGGTAGGGAGCCACCAGCCAGGGATAACCGAGCAAGGGTGGGCTCGGTTGCATTTTTCGAGGGCTTTTGATCCCTAGCGCGGGAGGGGCCGTGAGTGGCCTACTAAGGATTGAGCCGAGCATGGTAGCTGCTCGGTGCCTCTTGGCGGGGGCTTTGATCCTTAACGCGGGAGGTGCCGTGAGTGGCATACTAAGGATGGCTGAGCTGCTCGGGGCCTCTGGGCTAGGGCTTTGATTAGCGCGGGAGGGGCCGTTAGTGGCCTACTAAGGATGGCCGAGCAGGGTAGCTGCTCGGTGCCTCTCGGCGAGGGCTTTGATCCTTAGCGTGGGAGGGGTCGTGAGTGGCCTACTAAGGAGGGCCGAGCAGGGTAGCTGCTCGGTGCCTCTTGGCGAGGGCTTTGACCCTTAGCGCGGGAGGGGCCGTGAGTGGCCTACTAAGGACGGCCGAGCAGGGTAGCTGCTCGGTGCCTCTTGGCGAGGGCTTTGATCCTTAGCACGAGAGGGGTCATGAGTGGCCTACTAAGGATGGCCGAGTAGGGTAACTGCTCAGTACCTCTTGTCATGGGCTTCGATCCTTAAGGACGGGCCGAGCAGGGTTACTTCTCGATGCCTCTTGGCGAGGGCTTTGATCCCTGGTTTGGTAGGGAGCTACCAGCCAGGGATAACCGAGCAAGGGCGGGCCCGGTTGCCTCTTGGCGAGGGCTTTGATCCCTGGTTTGTTGAGGTAGGGAGCTACCAGCCAGGGATAACCGAGAAAGGGCGGGCCCGGTTGCCTCTTTCGAGGGATTTTCATCCTTAGCGCGGGAGGGGCCGTAAGTGGCTTACTAAGGATGGCCGAGCAGGGTTGCTTCCCAGTGCCTCGTGGCGAGGGATTTTTGTCCTTAAGGATAGCCGAGCAGGGTTGCTGCCCGGTGCCTTTTGCGAGGGCTTTGATCCCTGGCGTTGTGGGGTAGGGAAGCTACCAGCCAGGGATAACCGAGCAGGGTAGCTACAGGGCTGCCTCTTGGTGAGGGCTTCGATCCTTGACGCTGGAGGGGCCGTGGGAGGCCTGCCAAGGATGAACCAAGCAACAAAGCTGCTCGATTAGTGAGGGCTTAGATCCCTGGCGATGTGGAGTAGGAGAGCTACCGGCCAGGGATAGCCGAGCAGAGTAGCTGCTGGGCTGCCTCTTCGTGAGGGCTTCGATCCCTGGCGTTGTGGGGTAGGGAAGATACCAGCCAGGGATAGCCGAGCAAGGAGATGATGGGTTGCCTCTTCGGGAGGGCTTCGATCCCTGGCACTGGAGGGGTCGTAGGAGGCCTGCCAAGGATGAACCAAGCAGTGAAGCTGCTCGGTTGCCTCTTTTTGAGGGCTTAGATCCCTGGTGTTGTGGGGTAGGGGAGATACCGGCCAGGGATAGCCGAGCAGGGTAGCTGCTGGGCTGCCTCTTCGTGAGGGCTTTGATCCTTGGAACTGGAGGGACCGTGGGAGGCCTGCCAAGGATGAACCAAGAAGTGAAGATGCTCGGTCGCCTCTTAGTGAGGGCTTTGATCCCTGGCGTTGTGGGGTAAGCAAGCTACCGGCCAGGGATAGCCGAGCAGGGTAGATGGAGGGGCCGTATAAGGCCTGCCAAGGATGAACCGAGCAGGGTTGCTTCCCGGTTGCCTCTTGGTGAGGGCTTCGATCCCTGGCGTTATGGGGTAGGGAAGACCAGCCAGGGATTGTTAGTGTTTATGCCCTAGAGGCCATTACTGTATCATACTAGTTTTTATAATCCTTAATTGAAGCTTGGAATATTCACAGTTGTATTGACAGTCTTGCTAAAAATGGAAGTATGCTACTTGGTTTGTGTCTACTTTAATATGTGCATATGTTTCGTTTAACGTATCGCTTATACATATTAGTAGAGCCCTTAGGATCTTTGCTTGATTACTAGCGTTGTGATGGCAGTCACACTAGTGGGGGCTAGGTAGGCTATAAGCAACATCCTATACAGGTCCCTGGTCGTAGGATTATCAAGACAGGGCATCGATACTCCGGAGTAGACTGGTGTATACGCTTCTCATCCCAGCATAGGGAGATGGTCTGTCCCACAGCCATCAGTACGCCGTACTGGAGATAGTATGCATGTGCTCTTTAGGTTACGGGTACACCGGACAGGACTCGCCGGGAACTGCGGGTTGGTATTATACCCATCGTCAGATAGCAGTTCCCAGGTGACATAAGTACAGCTTAGTCCGTCGACTTGATACTGCTACTTCGCCTCGGGTGTATTCCCACTGTACTTAGATTACTACCCTACCACGGCTCAAAGGAGTCATGCAAACACGTAGTAGTTGGGTGTAGTCCCGAAGCACTTGGAGGCAGTGGCGGTTAGACAGGATTGGTCTCTCCGGGTATTGGGGGTTGATATCGCGCTGTGTATGGAGAGACATTACGCAAAGTCCCTGGCCAGGGAAAATGAGATTTACTGGTAGGCTTCCAGTAGTTTCTCAAGGTGTAATAGGCTTCACTCCGACACGACTTATACCGCTATTAGGGGTCTGACGTTTACCGCCCCCTAGGCCCGATATGCGATAGTCCTAGATGAACAGACCGGACTGTACGGATATTGTCACATTAGGCTCAATAGGAGTTCGGATGGGTTTCCTCATCGTCCTTCTTATCGACATCAACCTGGGGACCGTTACGTACAGCTAGTACCGCTTGCTGCCTGTAGTTAAACCCACTGCCAGCGTAGTGTCGAGTTTTTAAAGTCCCACACAGAGAGTTTCCCTGCACCAGGCAAAAGGTGTAGAGGCCGTATGGTTTTACGGCAGGGCCGCGATCACTTACGTACACTTGTGCACGTATTATGATCGGGCAGATAATACTAGCGGGCTTTGGTTTAAGCCAGATTCTAGTATTATACAGATGGATTTATTCAGTCAAAGATTATCCGTGTTTTTCAGAAATACGGATGGGAGGGGCAGTCTCGTAATTTGTCGGGAAGCTTCTAGAAGAAGATGACTCGTTTGTTTTTATTTCTTTTTGGATTAAACACAAATGAGGTGGAGAGATGAGTTGTAAGTTTTCATTAAATCCTTAATGACTCATGAGGTGATTCACCCTTAGGTTTAAATGAAGCTCACAAGATATTTCTAGATATTTGTATGCTTCATTATATTCTTTCATGAGTTATTATTCATTATCATTATCACAAAAGCTTTCTCTCTCCTCAAGTCTTCATCTTCTTCCTCAAACCCTAAAAGCTCTCATGAGTTGAGAATCCTAGGGTTTAAGTGACTAAGTAATCCATCTAAATACTCTACACCCTCTAGGACTTCTAGATTAGCGATCTAGAAGCCGTAGTTATCTCAGATTTGAGATTTGAGCTCGGACTATAGACTCTCGGGTGGATCGTCTTTGACTCGAGGAGGCCGTTGCGGTGCCCATGTTCCATAGAGCCTACAAGGTGTGGAGGACAGCGATGAAGACCCGAAGGACAAGTAACGTGAGGTATAACTTCGAATCCGAGTAGTTAAACCTTTCGTAGTTTGCGAGTTATGGTTTAGACATTATCCGTGTGCTCAAGTCCATGTTACGAAGCTTTGATAATTGTTTTTTATATATTCCGCCTCCCCGCAAGCTCGTTGGGTGCATGACATGGACTTACAGTGGTATCAGAGCCTACTAAACCTTTACTAGCTTGTTAGCAACTAATTAGAACTTCGATCGTCGGAAAAACACGAAAACATAACCCCGGACCCCTCAAGTTTCTTTCAATTTTAAACGTGTCAAAAAATTTATTTGATAGGTATGAAAATTCACAACAGGGAATTCTAAGAATACTGGAGAAATACGATATCCCAACTCGGTGAGACTGCCGCGGAAGCGCGGCGGATTAGTGCAATCCGCCGCGGATTAGTGCAATCCGCCGCGGATCCGCGGCCGAGACAACTCCGAGTTGACTCGTATTTACACAGTAACTCTTAGTTTTGGGTGTTTTGTTATTCTGTATTTTTTGTTTCTGCCCAGGTTATTTCAGTGTTGTCTTGCATTTGGGGTAGAGACGGAAAAAGGTTGTCGATCGAAATTCTAAGTTATTTGCTAATCAAGTATTATCTGTGATGTTTAATGTGTTCGTAAACCTCCCCTAATTTTTAGTATGTCGATTAGCAGGGGGTTGCACATTTCTATAATGGTTTTTACTGGTTTGTGTATATGAACTTCATTGGATCGTTATGATGATTAGATGGGGTTTGAGATGAGTTTTTATATTCTTTCATTCAATGTAAATTGTAATATGATGTAATATTCTTTTGCGGGGCACATCCGGGCTGAGGTTGTAGCCACCGTTGTATTATTTCATTTACTGTTTTATGCTCCTAGGATAGACCCAAAGTGGGGTGCACAAACTACCGGGTACTTTGAAGTGTTTAGTGGCCTACTCACGTTGTTGAGGGAGACCGCTTCACTTCGGGTACTTGGCGGGTAGTTTGCCGTACCCGTAGGGGTCTAGGGTGGGGTAATGGCTATTCATCACAACTGTGTAATCCGTCTTTCGTTGCAGGCTCAAAGGACACGCGGATTGCTTGTATATCCAATAATGTTCATCTGTGATCTGGAATGCCTATTATTGCATCTGACGCATGTACAGTATCTATATATGGTATCTATTAGGCGTTACTTATGTTTTGCATCCGTCTAGCACAGCCCCCGCTCTGTCGTTAGTTAAGTAACCTAACGGGTGAATGACGGGACCCAGTGGCGAATGCGGATGGCATAAGCGGACGTTGTATTTTCATTGTTTTCTGCAATGATAGGATAATTGATGGGACGCATTATTTTAATGCAAAGATAAAAAAAACCAAAGTTGAATCGTTGGAACAAATTTAAAAGAAACCACTCGGTTATTTTAAAAGAGCAGATTTTTAATTATGGAGCTTTAACCACTCCTTTTAAAAAGCTATCAGGTTCCTTCGATTATATCAAGTTCACTACGTTCACGGTTTCGCCAAAACCAGTCGTAGCCCTCCGTCATTTCATATGAATGGTCAGTAGTATTCAAGCTATGTTTGTTTGGCCCTTAGTCAAGACATAGTGATTGGTAGCTGCTGGGGTGTTCACATGTAGCATAGATAGATGCGTTGGTTTGGGACAGTTGTATTACTTTGTTTGGCCCTTAGTCAAGAGTATATACGGGTGGGTTCAAATTAACAAGATAATGATGGGTAGAACTTGACATGTGACTTATGATTTTTTGGCCCTTAGTCAAGGTCATAAGAGCGTGGGGCAAAAATCCACATCGGGAGTTTCTAAAGAAACTGAAACTTGCTAGTGTTGCATACCATTTGGAGTGTGATAATTTTGGTAGGATTCCTTCAGCTTTATCACACAATGATATTTGGATCCCGATCCTACTGTGAGTATCCGCTACTCATCAGGAGATTCGTCACTTAACGATCAATGCTATAAACCAAGTAGGTGTCTAGAACAGTGTCAGCGGGGCTACGCCTCCAGAGAAAAGAGGTTATTTAATTAAGGAACTTCGTGAAAGCGTCGTAAAACCTCCCTCGAAGTACCGACACTAGCCTGGCTGAACGGTTAAGCAAGTCTTGTACGGTGAGATCAGTCCTGACTAATTCTTCTTTTATGGTTTGAGGAAAGATTCGAGAAACAGTGGGAGCAATCCAGTTTAGATAAACTAAAAACAAATCTAAACTTACAAGAGCATCATGCTAAAGTTTTCTCTCTCTCTCTCTCTCATTGCAGCGACCATGTGACCATGACTAGGTTACATCTAGATAACAAAATGACTGAATCTGGCTTTTATGATTGGCAAAGGTCTGTCCAGATGTCCATTGCCTATGACAACCTGGACCACCCTATTACTACTCAAGCCCCCACCGTCCCAGGTCCAGTTTCCACCGTCGCGGATATGGATATCCATCAGACAAGGGAAAAAGATAGTGCGAATGCCAAGTGCCTCGTGTTGGCTTCAGTTGATAGTGTATACCAGAAGCAGCACGAGAAGATGGACTTAGTTTCCATCTTTCACCATAACAAAGATTTATATGGAGAGCAATCTCGTATCGCAAGATATGAGACCTCGAACGAATTGCTTCAAGCGAGGTTGGCTGTCGGGTCATCTGTAGGGGACGACGTCCTTACAATGACTAGCTATATTGATGAGCGCACAGACCTGGAGACTACGTTGGGAAACAGGTCATATGCTGACTTATTTCCACAGTCCCTACCCTCTACTTACACCTTTAAAGAAACCAGGGAGACACCCGCTCTTCTTAATGGGGGACCTTCTTCTTCTGCATCCAGGGCGAAAGCAAAGGGTGAAAAGAAGAAGACCTCCACAAAGCCGATATACGGTGTCAGTGAAGTAGAAGGAAAGGGAAAAGCAAAAGTTTCGGGACTTGGTGTAGGTAAAGAGGGATGTTCCTATTGTTATGGGAACGGGCATTGGCAGAAGGATTGCAGGGCTTTGGAAGCCAGTAGCCAGGATACGAAGCATGTTGTGGCTTCGGCCTCGAGTGTGTTTGTGATTGAGAACTGTTTGTCAATTAACTCTACTTCCTGGGTACTAGATACCGGATCAGGATCTCATATCTGTAATTCATTACATGCTTTGAGAAACCGTAGAGTTATCAGGGTAGGTGATTTGTCTCTCAGAGTTGCAAACGGAATGAGCATGGAAGCTGAATCCGTGGGAGAATATTGCATAGGTTTGACAAGTGGGCAGATATTGATTCTACGTAACTGTTTATATGTACCTAGTTTGACTTGTAATATCATATCAGTGTCTTCACTTTCGAGAGAGGGATATGACTTTACATTCGTAAGCGATGTAGTTCACATCCACCAAAATCAAGTTCTGATTGGGTCCGGTACATTAGATGATGGTATATACGTATTGAATCAAGCTCAGGTTTTCAATGTCCAGAACACACTTAAAAGAAAGTCACATCATTGAAACACGGTTGACAAAGTTACATAGAGAAGGATATTTGAATCCGTTCGAATATCAATCTTATGCTACTTGTGAATCTTGTCTCATGGGAAAGATGACAAAGACTCCGTTTACTGGACACGGAGTAAGAGCGAGCGAGCTCTTGGGACTCATACACAGCGATGTGTGTGGTCTAATGTCTACATATGCGCGCGTTGGTTATTCCTACTTCATTACTTTTACGGATGATTTCTCTAGGTATGGACATATCTTCTTAATGAGGCATAAATCCGAGGCCTTTGAGAAATTCCGAGAATACAAGAATGAAGTGGAAAACCAGACAGGAAAAAGTATCCAGACACTGAGATCTGATCGAGGTGGTGAATACTTAAGTGCCGAGTTCCTGGGATACTTACAAGAGAATGGAATTCTCTCTCAGCTTACTCCTCCATACTCACCACAACACAATGGTGTATCGGAAAGGCGGAATCGAACCCTATTGGATATGGTACGTTCCATGATGAGTAAGGCTGAGTTACCGTGATGTTTCTGGGGTTATGCACTAGAATCAGCTGCATATCTTTTGAACCAGGTTCCAACCAAGACTGTGCCTACCACACCATATCAGATGTGGAGTGGGAAGAAACCCTGTCTTAAACACTTTAGGACATGGGGATGTCCAGCTTTTGTAAAAAAGCAGCATCCGGACAAGCTCGAGGCACGCTCAGTACAGTGTAAGTTTGTGGGATATCCAAAGAACTCCAAGGGGTATTATTTCTATTACGCAGAGGAACAAAAGGTTTTTGTTTCTCGTCATGCCCACTTCTTGGAAGCTGAATTTTTAGAAAATCAGACGAGGGGGAGCGGAATAGAACTGGAAGAAATTCCAGAACCACATGCTGTTACTGAAAGTTTGGTGGAACAAGAAGGTTCAGAAGAAAGGGACATCCCAGCGCCTATCCGCAGAAGTGGTAAGCAGTCTCATCCGCCCGAGAGATACTACGGTTTTCTCATAGACGAGGATCGAGAAGATTGCATCATTGATAATGATGACCCTACTAGCTTCCAGTAAGCCATTTAGAGCGGCGACTCGGTAAAATGGCTGGATGCAATGCGGACCGAAATGGAGTCCATGTACACTAACAAAGTATGGACTTTGGACATTGCTCCAGATGGGGTAAAACCCGTAGGATGCAAATGGATCTTCAGAAAGAAGATTGGTGTGGATGGACAGGTTGAAACCTATAAGGCTAGACTTGTTGCAAAGGGTTTTCGTCAAAGACCTGGTTTGGACTATGATGAAACTTTTTCTCCAGTAGCTATGCTCAAATCCATTCGGGTCCTTCTTGCCATTGCTGCCTTCCATGATTATGAGATCTGGCAGATAGACATAAAGACGGCTTTTCTAAATGGTAATTTGGAAGAATGCGTCTATATGGATCAGCCAGAGGGATTCATTCAGAGAGGGAGCAGCGGTAAAGTGTGCAAGTTTCTTAAGTCCATTTATGGACTAAAGCAGGCATCGCGGAGTTGGAACATTTATTTTGATGATACTGTCAAAGAATTCAACTTTATCAAGAATCCAGATGAACCATGCATATATAGTAAGATTGTAGGGAGAGCTGTAGTATTCCTCGTCTTGTACGTGGATGACATTCTCCTAATAGGAAATGATATTCATTTGCTATAGTCAGTCAAAGGATTCTTATCACAGAAGTTCTCCATGAAGGATCTGGGTGATGCCACCTACATTCTGGGGATCCAGATCTATCGTGATAGATCAAAAAGGATGTTGGGACTTTCGCAGTCCAGGTACATAGACACCATATTGAAAAGATTCAGTATGGAAGATTCTAAGCGCGGTAACCTACCGGCTTGTCACGGAATCAACCTCTCCAAAGAGATGTCTCCCAAGAATGATTTGGAAAGGGATCGCATGTCGATTATACCCTACGCTTCTGCGGTAGGCTCTATAATGTATGCGATGTTATGTACCAGACCAGATGTAGCATACGCATTGAGCGTTGTAAGCCGGTATCAGGCAAACCCAGGGGAGAAGCACTGGATAGCAGTAAAGAACATTCTCAAGTACCTGAGGAGGACTAAGGAGATGTTCTTGGTGTATGGTGGAAAAGACGTCCAGATCGAGGCATTTGCCGACTCCAGCTTCCAGAGTGACAAGGATGACTCCAAGTCCATGTCGGGTTATGTCTTTACCCTCAATGGAGGGGCGGTCTGTTGGAAGAGTTCCAAGCAGGACACCGTTGCTGACTCAACGATGGAAGCGGAGTATACAGCTGCTTGCGATGCCGCAAAAGAAGCTGTCTAGATGAAGAAGTTCCTCACAGAACTTCAGGTGGTTCCTACCAGTGTTGATCCAATACCTCTGTATTGCGACAACAACGGCGCTATAGCTTTAGCAAAGGAACCCAGGTCCCATCAGAAGTCCAGACACATCTTAAGGCGGTATCACCGGATCAGGGAGATCGTAGATCACCGGGAGATCGAGATAAAGAGAGTAGATACGGAGAATAACACTGTTGATCCATTCACAGAGACCATTCCTCAGACGCAGTTCGAGAGGCTATTCGAGATGATAGGTCTGCGATATGCCAGTACATGGCCCTAGTGAAAGTGGGAGATTGTTAGTGTTTATGCCCAAGAGGCCATTACTGTATCATACTAGTTTGTATATTACTTAATGGAAGCTTGGGATATTAACAGTTGTATTGACAGTCTTGCTAAAAATGGTAGTATGCTACTTGGTTTGTGTCTACTTTAATATGAGCATATGTTTCGTTTAACGTATCGCTTATACATATTAGTAGAGCCCTTAGGATCTTTGCTTGATTACTAGCGTTGTGATGGCAGTCACACTAGTGGGGGCTGGGTAGTTTATAAGCAACATCCTATACAGGTCCCTGGTCATAGGATTATCGAGACAGGGCATCGATACTCCGGAGTAGATTGGTGTATACGCTTCTCATCCCAGCATAGGGAGATGGTCTGTCCCACAGCCATCAGTACGTCGTACTGGAGATAGTATGCAGGTGCTCGTTAGGTTACGGGTACACCGGACAGGACTCGCCGGGAACTACAGGTTGGTATTATACCCATCGTCAGATAGCAGTTCCCAGGTGACATGAGTACAGCTTAGTTCGTCGACTTGATACTGCTACTTCGCCTCGGGTGTGTTCCCACTGTACTTAGATTACTACCCTACCACGGCTCAAAGGAGTCATGCAAACAGGTAGTTGTTGGGTGCAGTCCCGAAGCACTTGGAGGCAGTGGCGGTTAGACAGGATTCGTCTCTCCCGGTATTGGGGGTTGATATCGCGCTGTGTATGGAGAGCCATTACGCAAAGTCCCTGGCCAGGGCAAACGAGATTTACTGGTAGGCTTCTAGTAGTTTCTCAAGGTGTAATGGGCTTCACTCCGACACGAGTTATACCGCTATTAGGGGTTTGACGTTTACCGCCCCCCTAGGCCCGATATGCGATAGTCCTAGACGAACAGACCGGACTGTACAGAGATTGTCACATTAGGCTCAGTAGGAGTTCTGATGGGTTTCCTCATCGTCCTTCTTATCGACACCTACCTGGGGACCGTTACGTACAGCTAGTACCGCTTGCGGCCTGTGGTTAAACCCACTGCCAGCGTAGTGTCGAGTTTTTAGAGTTCCACACAAAGAGTTTCCCTGCACCGGGCAAAAGGTGTAGAGGCCGTATGGTTTTACGGCAGGGCCGCGATCACTTACGTGCACTTGTGCATGTATTATGATCGGGCAGATAATACTAGCGGGCTTTGGTTTAAACCAGATTCTAATATTATAAAGATGGATTTATTCAGTCAAATATTATCCATGTTTTTCTGAAATACGGATGGGAGGGGCAGTCTCGTAATTTGTCAGGAAGCTTCTAGAAGAAGATGACTCATTTGTTTTTATTTCTTTTTGGATTAAACACAAATGAGGTGGAGAGATGAGTTGTAAGTTTTCATTAAATGCTTAATTACTCATGAGGTGATTCACCCTTAGGATTAAATGAAGCTCACAAGATATTTCTAGATATTTGATCAAGAAATATTTGTATGCTTCATTATATTCTTTCATGAGTTATTATTCATTATCATTATCACAAAAGCTTTCTCTCTCCTCAAGTCTTCATCTTCTTCCTCAAACCCTAAAAGCTCTCATGAGTTGAGAATCCTAGGGTTTAAGTGACTAAGTAATCCATCTAAATACTCTACACCCTCTAGGACTTCTAGATTAGCGATCTAGAAGCCGTAGTTATCTCAGATTTGATATTAGAGCTCGGACTATAGACTCTCGGGTGGATCGTCTTTGACTCGAGGAGGCCGTTGAGGTGCGCATGTTCCATAGAGCCTACGAGGTGTGGAGGACAGCGATGAAGGCCCGAAGGACAAGTAACGTGAGGTATAACTTCGAATCCGAGTAGTTAAACCTTTCATAGTTTGCTAGTTATGGTTTAGACACGATCCGTGTGCTCAAGTCCGTGTTACGAAGCTTTGATAATTGTTTTTCATATATTCCGCCTCCCCGCAAGCTCGTGGGGTGCGTGACATGGACTTACAGGGATAGACGAGCAGGGTTGCTGCAGGGCTGCCTCTTGGTGAGGGCTTCGATCCCTGGCGTTGTGGGGTAGGGGAGCTACCGGCCTAGGATAGCCGAGAAGGATAGCTGCTGGGCTGCCTCTTGGTGAGGGCTTCGATCCCTGGTGTTGTAGGGTAGGGAAGTTACCATCCAGGGATAGCCGAGCAAGGTTGCTGCAGGGCTGCCTCTTGGAGAGGGCTTCGAACCCTGGCGTTGTGGGGTAGGGAATCTACCAGCCAGGGATAGCCGAGCAGGGTAGCTGCAGGGCTACCTCTTGGTGAGGGCTTCGATCCCTGGCGCGGGGGGGGGCATGGTTGGCCTGCCAAGGATGAACCAATCAGTGTAGCTGCTCGGTTGCCTCTTAGTGAGGGCTTCGGGAAGATGGACAGTCGCGATTGACACGCGCCACGAACACGTGGAGGAGGCGAAGCGCCAGAGCCACATCGTTTTGATTTCGCATCGAGCGGCGCGGTGTCTGCCGCGTGGCGGCACAGTTGCGGGAGACCGTTGAACTCCGAGGGCGTTGTTGGCTATAAAATAGAGAGATTGTTGATGACTCCTTTCCTCACACCCAAAACGCAAGAATGGAGAACTTCCCATTCACCATCCCCAAAATCATAAGCTTCGAGGACGTGTATCTCTATGATCAGTACTGCACTGATGACACAGTGCAGTTGGTGATAGGACGGATCGAGGATCATTTCAGCCGATAGCTCCCCCGGCGCTCCTCCCTACTTCAGTTGTTGATGTACTCCATCTAGAGGACGTCGCCGTGGCTCTACAACCCTTATCCGAGCAGCTGAAAGACGAGGCCGTTGGCAAGCTGAGGTCTCTAAAGCGTTTCGGCCTGATCTCTGCGAGCCTGCTCAATCGCTCGGAGGCGCTCGTCCTTGAGTTCTTCCACTTGAGGCTTGATGTCGACGCTAGCGGGGGTCACCGAAGGGAGAGGTTAGACGCCGCGAGGGCTCGGCTGGCGGAAATATCCTCAGAGTACCATGAACAGTGCTCTCTGTACCCCATTCCCCCGTTGTTGTAATATATATTTTTATGTACGGCTGAGGAGCCTATAGTACGTTTTGAATGAATAAGATTCTTTTTCTTTTCTGCAATGCTTTATTGATCACTTTATTATATAAACAAAAGATCTCAAGAAAGATATACATTGCTCTGAAAAGAAAATACATGTTAGTAGATGTTCTTATTCGTGCAGCTTGAGCCCCCCGGATGTCTGTTGGCATCTATGCCCGGCATAGGGTACCGAGCTTCGTGGGTACCAGGTGTATCCTCCGCAGACACTACCATGATCTGGCCGATGGTCAGCTCGGCGGGAGGGGGCGCTGCTCCTGCTCGCGGTCAGCTTGCCGCTTGTCCTTTAGGTACGCTGCGAGGTGCCCCGAACGGATGAGCTCTTCAATATAGTCTCAGAGTTGTTTCCAGCTCTCCGTGGAGTGGCCCAGCGATCTGTGAAAACAGCAGTAGGGGCCCCGGGTTCGCTTTGAGGCCATTTGCGAGACCGGGGGAAGCTTGAAGAACCCCTCGCCCTTGGCCTCCTCTAGTAGCACCTCCTGGGAGACGTTGAGCGGGGTGTACTCCTGGAATTTTGGGAGACAGGGTTTTTGCCACTCAGGTCCCCTTCTCTCTTCTCTTGCCCTCTTCTTTTGGTCAGTTTGCTCTGCCCGGGGGAGATTTGCGTTCACCTCGGATTCGAGCTGGACCTCGCGTTCAGTCCAAGCCTTCACCTCGGCCATGGTCTTAGGTTGCGCTAATGCAAAGGAGCGTAACCACTCCTTGTTCCTAAGACCAGACCTCAGATCTGTGATGACCATCTCGTCTCAATGCTCTGGGACCTCGATAAGGGCGTTGTAGAAGCGGGTGACGTATGCTTTGAACGTCTCCTTGTCCCCGCTCTTGATCGTGAAGTGATGGTCGACTGTGCGTTTCTGTCGCTTGTTCCCGACGAAGTGGCCGATGAATTGTGTGGCCAGCTCGTCGAAGTTTGAGATCGAGCGTGGTTCGAGTCCTCGGAACCAGTCTCTCCCAGAGCGGATGAGAGTGGTCGGGAAAGCTCGACACTGGGCGGCGTCGGAGTTGTCTTGGAAGCTCATTCCCGCGGTGAATGCATCCAAGTGGTCCTTCGGGTCAGATTTGTCGTCGAAGAGGGAGACCTTTGGGGGCTTGTTGCGGGAGGAGACATGGACGGCGAGCAGCTCCTTGGTGAACGGTTTTGTGAGCGAGTCGGCGGCGTACTTAGCCTCATCGCTCAAACGGTGTCCTTCCCGGTGCATACCCTCGATCTTCTTCTCGAGGGCGTCGAGTCGGACGTGGTATCCTGACGACTCGGCGCATTCAGATCCCCGGCCTCTGCTATTGGAGGCCTGCGTCTGGCCGCGACTCCGGTTCCTCTCAATGAGGTTCCTTAGATCCTCCGGCGAGGTGGCCCTCGAGCCACCGCGGCGAGTTCCGTCCGCGTGACCCCGTCGAGGGAGGGGTGTCGGTTATGCCTGGTAACAGGCGAGCTGACAGACATCTCCTCGGGAGGGACAGGCGCGCGAAGGATCTCGGGGCAAGGTGCTCTGGCGACAGACCTCGGTGTCAAACTATGGGGTGCCCAGCGGGTCTCAGAACGTATCGGCCCGGGAGATCTACGGCCGTGGGAGGTAGCGAGGCAGTGGTCGGCGGTGCCGTCACAAACGGAGTTTTCTCTCCCCCTGTAGGGGTCCTGGTCCAGAGGCGGGGGAGCGCCGACTTGGTAATCTTGCCCCGCCGTTTGGATGCGGATCAGCGCGTCCACAACAGAAGCGAGTCGGTCTATCCGGCCGGCGAGTGCGTTGATGGCATTCGGTGGAGGAGCTTCGTCCGCACCTCCGTTGAGGAAGAGGAGGCGGCTGGTGCTTGGATCGTCGTGATGATCGCTCGCCATTGGATTGAGATCGGAAACTGAACTTTTGTTTTTGTGGAATCAAGGAGTTCCCACAGACGGCACCAGTTGACGTGACCTGGATCGTGCCAAGATGTTACCTTCCGTTGATCTGCTGATGGCGGCGATGGATGGCTGAGATTGGATCTGGAGGCTGTCGCTCCTGAAGCGTGTGGATCTCAATGGGTTTGAGGTTGTGGTTTCCGAGCTACCTGCAAGGAAGTCCCGGGGTGGTTGTACCATTGAGGACCCTCCGACGGTCAAGTTAGACTAGAGATCCGAGCAGAGTAACGGCTTAGTGGAGTAAAAATTGCTTACTTGGACCGTCTGATGAAGGGGTTTATATAGCGGTGGCAGCAGGCGGGGTAGGCGCGAGAACCACGCCGGCCGTTACGCTCCCGACGTCACGCCCGCGTGATGAGCGAGACCTCCCGTTATTGGTGAGACAGGCTCGTTAATGGGGGATCGTGGTGGCGTGGAACGTGGGATGTGGCCAGCGGAAATCTCGCGCATGGCGAGACTCGCGGGATGGCGGTTACGCCTGCAAGCGGTGCCGTTGGTCGGTCGTTGAGACCGAGGAAGATGACCTCGGTGGGAGAGCTTGTAGACGAGCGGGAGAGCCGAGGTATCTTGGTTCTGCGGTAGCCCGGAGACGAGCTATGAGGGCCGAGGAGGCTCGGGCCTGTGATAGCTCGTAGACGAGCTGTGAGGCCGAGGAGGCCAATTGTGCTGGGGGCTCGAAGGTGAGCCAGCGTTTGCTCTGTTGGACGAGCATAGATGTGATCTGGTCGGCCACTGTAGGTCCTTTCTCGTGAGCCCCGGGACACGTCATCTGCCACGTGTCATGATCTGGGAGATCACCGATATCGAGCATCATCATTTCTCTTAAGAATTGAGCCTCCAATTTTATGCCATATAGAATTCGTGTATGTGTCAAAATATTATTAAACTATCAAATTAAATGTTATAAAAAGAAAAAGAAAAATAACCAAATAACTAAATTCTCCCCGTTAGAAACTATCTCCACCTTTCATGGGCAACTATCTTTTTGTTTAAAACTAATCATATCATTTCAAAGTTAAGAAACTTTTATGTTAAATTATTTAGGAAACTGTCTATCAATTATATTTTATTTTCAAACTACATGTGTACCTAACTGCAAAATTACTTGTATGATTAATCTCTAATCAATTGTAAGAATTAAATTTTCTAGAAGGAGATATTTTCTTATGTCCTCAAGATAAACGAGTTGTGTGCAATTAGCCCTCTGTCACTAGTTTTCAAAAGTCTCTTGACATGCATTAATGAATGTTGTTTCCCTTGGTTTCCCAATTTGCTAAGCAAAATTGTGGTGTCAATCAATCTTGTCATGCCAATTTGGAGCCATAGCATTCGGCAGTCAATACACCTTACCAAATAAAATTAATATTGTAACCTAACATATAGGTTAGTCTAGGCCATGTCTTAATCAATGGAAGCGTCTTCCAAAATTCACTTTGCCATTTCCATCTATATTGACACCATTCATTGGACCCAAGCTAAAGAGATGGTGCTCAATGTCTTTATCTTTTTATTCTCATGCTTTATATGGAAAGTAAAAATATTCCCATATAGAAAGAGATTTCTTACAAAATTATCAAATCTACTGTTACATTGAGAACCCTGTAGATCCATGCATCATTTTCTTATTTTCTCAAAAAAAAGAATTTAAAAATCCAGAAAATTTCAAAGTGGCTCAATCATCAAAATGTTATGTCTAATGCTTTTAGGGCCTGTTTGGTAGATGGATTTTGTAGGATTCTTGAGTTTTGGATTTGAGAATTCTTGGATTCACAAAATTTGTGTTTGGTTAGCTTGGATTACAAACGTGGATTTGTATGGATTATGTGATGGGGCCCACAAAAAAAATGGATTTCAAAATTCATCAAAATTGAGAGTATTCTTGAGTATTCTCACTATTTGGTGTCCCCGTTTGTACTTTAGATATTAAAAAACTGTCCATCTCTCTATCTCTCTCTTTATTCTTCAAATCCAAATCTCATTTACTTTTTTCCAACCAAACAAGAATTATAAGGATTTATAAATCCAATATAAGGAATCTAATACCAACCAAATACAAAATTAGCTAATCCAGATTTTCAATCGTACTATTTAGGAATCCAAATTTCACAATCCAGCAACCAAACGGCCCCTAAGTTTCATCTAAAACATAATAAGATTTGATGGAGCCCACCATTTTGAAATGTTTATACTATAATTTTATTTCCGCTGTAAATAAAATAAATATGTCCTCTGTACACACGCACATTGCATGCAAAACCACCTTATTCTGCTTTTACTTGGAACACCCACATGTACTCAATTACCATGTATCAGATATTTTTTCCCTTTCCCTTCTAATTTTTGCCAGTTATACATTTTAATTTAGGCTTTCGATAACCCAATATATTCTCCGGCAAAATGCTCCTTTTCATGACTGCTTAATTTTGAAATGGTACGTGGGCTTTATGTTTAGGGTTTTTTTTTTTGCGGGAATCAAAAAACAAGAATGGGAATTGAGATCTTACGAAAGAAAATTTAAAATGTGTCCCCTGAAATTGATATTTCTTTGTTTGTTTATGAAGAATTGGAATGGTTTTTTTCCCCTTCAATCTTTTCCTTTATTTGATTAAACAAAGAAAAGTGAGAATTGAGTTTTGGGAATTGTATAAAGAGGAGAGAGAGAGAAAGTAAGTAAGCATAAATTTTCTCTAATAAATTAACACCTCTAATCCTATGTGTCTTTAGGAATGGGCAATTCCATCCAAAAAAGATTGGATTTGAAATTGCCGAAAGGTGGTGTCAATGTAACACCTTAGATTTTCAATTAATGGTAATAAAGCGATGATGCGGATTTGTTTTTAATAAAGGTTTACTAAAATAGTTTTGAAATATTTTATAAGAAGTAATGAATATTTTATTAATATTTATTTGGGCTTGCACACACATATGCATGATAACCTAGGGATAATTGAGGTGTTAACCATACTTAAGTAGTCATGGCACCTTAACCCTATTTTAATTAAATCTTATGTAGTATTTAAATTAATTTGTTAATCAGTCTTTTTTTTATATTAAGATTTGAATTTGGAGAGAGAGAGGGTTGACCTTGGACTCATCATGAGGCATGGGGCAAGCATGCCATGCATTTATTGTGGAGAGAGAAGGGGAGGCATGGCTTGTGTTAAGCTCACCCCTCATTCTCTCATCCCTCACTCACACACATGCACCCTCACACTCTCATCTCCTACTCACATTCTAATACTTCAGCACTCTCTTCCCTCAACTGAAAGCCTCTTCAAATTCTTCACAAAATCCTTCACTAATCCTCACTATTTTCACAAAACTCACAAAAACCCTTCCTTAAACTTGGTCCAAAGCTCATGGAGATCACTTGGGGGTATGGAAAGCTAGGGTTTTGAGCAAGTGTGGTTAGATATAGTCTCTAAACTGTTAATTAGGACCTTTTAGTGTGGTGTGGCTAATTAGTTTCAGTTTGGAAACTTAAAGTTTCAGTTTTTGTGCTAAATATCGTATCTTTGTGTCGTTTTGTAATATCGACAACCTGCTGTGACCCCGAGACTTGTTGGTGAGACCAAACAGTGAGGTAGTGATGTACTATTTACCCTAAGTGACCACCTGAAGAACGAGACCAATCTGGGCAGTTTTGGCCGGCGAGGTGGGGGCCATATCCGGCGACCTCGGCCATAGGAGGGAGTCAGGGGTTGTAGTTTGGAGGGTAGATCTATGTAGAGGTTTAAGAGTGTTTGGTACCACTAGATTTTTATGTATGGACCATAGGTGAAATCTGGGAGCTGTTGTGAGTGTTTGCATGACCATAGTGACACGTTACCCTGACCTGAACCATAGAATTGAACCCGATGCACAAACTTTAGAATTGATCCATGTCGGTTTTGTGAGCATTTTGGGTGTCCTGGGAAATCTGGAGCAACCCAGGAAAATTTTGAGAGTAGCAAACAATACCAGGGACCTAGATACACTACCAGGAGACCACCATGACAGAACGAACCCATTCAGAGCATAAGGGGCCGAGGAGGCCGGAATTTTAGCTTATGTGGCCGGCCTGGTGTGGGAGTTAGGGGGCAAGGTGGTTACAGTAGGTCATATACACTATGTACATAACCCTAGACTTGTTTTCTTAGCTTTATTTGTCCTGAGTCAAATTCATGGAGCATTTTAGTGTGATTTTGGCTATGGTTTTCCGTATTTTGAATGATGAGTTTTGATATTTGGATTCGTTTTTGGTTGTTGCATATTTGTACATCGACAACAAAGGTTGTTTGATTGATTTTGTACGCGTATGCTATAGGTTCTAACCTACGAGCAAGGCACGTGCCGTTTTGGATTTTAGAACTTGATTTTAATAGCGTTGCGATATATGTTGTTATTGTAGGTACCTTCGCGTGGATTCCGAGGCGACGGAGCGTGGCATCAACGACTTCGGCAAGCGAAGACCACGGTGAGTAGATCTATATCTACCGGGGAAGTCGGGTGGATGGCGTATAACACCCCCGCAAAGTCTTGATGGAAACTGATTTATAGAATATGGTTAAGGAAACCTAGATTTGGAAACTAGGGTTAGAGTTAAATGATAGTTAGTGAAACCATATTAGAAACTAGAGGATAGTTAGAAGTGATATGTAACGACTATTATAGGATGACGGAATTTGAGGATGACATGTGACGACATTGCCGTTTAGGGTACTATAAGACTAAATAGCCGATGTAGATGTGTCATCCGAACCATACCTTTTCTAAACCGAAGAATCGTATGTACCTTTTAAATATATACTTTGAGGGACGTTACGGATTTTCAAATGATATCTTTTCCTTAAAAACACCGTAACTCATATTTTCAAAACTACGATTCGCTTCCTTTAAAATCTGCTTGTATGGTTCGGGTGTGTATGTTAGATTAGATTCTTCTACTTATAGTAGAGATAGAATGTTTATGTAAACTCGACTTGATGTGAGATATAAATGCGATGAAAGAATATAAGACTGATATGATGATATGTTGATATGATGACATGATGATATGATGATATGTTGGTATACGGATGCGAGTCGATCGAGATGATTTATACCCTGCCGGTCCCATGATATGCGATTATTGCGAATGTGACCTGGGACATAGGTATATATATATATGTGTGTGTGTGTGTGTGTGTGTGTAGAATGTTGTGAATCATGGATGATAGGCCGTACGTGATATAAGGCCGTACCCTCATTTATCTTATAGGATAATAGGATCCCTGTTAGCTTAATACCGCCGTACGATAATTTTCCGTGCTTTATGAGTTTAACTTGATGTCTGATCCATACCCTCGACTAGAGGCTGCCGTACGATGTATTATACCGTACGCGATATTGTTAGGCTGGATGCTGATTGATAGATTTACCGACTTGATCATGTAGATACGTATACCGTCAGTTTTTGCATACCTTATGCTGCATTCATATTATTCTCATTGCCTTGTTTATACATGTGATTGTACACCTGCACCATTATCGATGATGCGTACGTTACATGTACACAGATTGTAGGCTCACACACTTCATCATCGATAATTGCCATGTCACTACACAGTAGGATTACTGCATCATGATATGACTCTTCGCATAACCTGCTTGCGCACATACACATTGTATATTCATATTGGTGCACATATGCATTGATACATTCATATTTGCGCACATGCACATTGTATATTCATATTGGTGCACATATGCATTGATACATTCATATTTGCGCACATGCACATTGTATATTCATATTGGTGCACATATGCATTGATGCATCCATATTTGCGCACATGCACATTGTATATTCATATTGGTGCACATATACAGTGATACATACATACTTGCGCATATTCATATTGTGCCTACATAGATAACTAGTTTTATTGGGAAATTGGGAACCGCATGTTATATTTTAAAAACTAGAATCATTTAAAAGAGCGGTTTTCCCTTAATATGTCATATCACTATTCCATGTTGCTTGATATACGGATATGCTTGCATCTCTATTATATGTCGCATACGTCATGCTATATGATTTTACGCAATGAGATATGCTGTTTTCATGAGATTTCTGGATTTGAGAACCGTGGACATTTTAAAAGAGATTATGTGTTGTTTTAAAAACCCGGTTTCTCTTGATATAATATTTCAGTGCGTCCACCATGCGTTTTCTCGGTTCTGAGACGTGTGACATGTGAAACCCGATTCGAGGAGGCGGATGAGGCCGATTGCGGGTACATGGTGGACCCGGTATGGTACCCCAGGGCAAGAAAGGGATGCTGTGTATACAGACGGTGAGCCTGGCAGAGGGACTACTACCTACCGGTGATAGTATTTGGGCTCGGCGGATATCCGGAGGATACCGACCGGAGTCGAGAGATGATATGAACCGATCCGGACTGACGGAGCTCGTGGGCCGATCCGGACTGACGGAGCCCGATATATGAGGATTTTCGTTCCGATGCTGGGCACGGTTTTCATGATATTTTCGAGTGTCGATGCTAGGCACTCAGGTTCCATGATTTTGATGTGTTGCGAGGGACACCGTTGATTTATATCCTCTTACTTTCATGCACACTCTTTTATGATGTTTACGTACATACATACATTGATTATATGGGTGGACGAGATCCACATGCATACATACATTGATTACATGGATGGATGAGATCCACATGCATACATACCTTGATTATACTGTTGGATGTTATCCACATGCTTATAGGCATTGACTACCTTGTTGGCACACATACCGACCCGGTCACCCTAGATGTCATAGTATTACCTTTATGATATAGTTGACCTAGGAGTCGTTATTTATTCGATTTCTACTTGTCGATATATTTCTAGTCACGAGTTGGCAACTCACCCCCGTTGTGCCACAGTTCTTGCAGGTTGCCCGTTTGGATCAGTTGCGGCTTCGCTGGCACACAGTTGCATCCGGGTGTTTTGCACTAGTAGGTGGGACATTTGTATCGTACCCACTCGTGTATCTATATTTCATTATTATATCTAGTTAACTCCATCAATCAAATTTAGTAAATTGTATAAATAATGAGACTTAGTGGGATTGTGGTTGCGAGACTTAGAGCGAGGGGTTTTTCGCTACTTGTGGTATTTATGTCTTGCTTTCCTTTATCTTTTGTGGTGAACTTCGCCGTTGGGCGTCGTATACTTATTCTTACTATATTGCATGATTGTGATCCGCCGTTTGGCGAAGAGCTAGCTCCCGCATGGGGATGCCTTTATCATCTTCATGTATTTGTGGTTTTGGATCAAAATATACAAAGGAGGTGCTGCCAAAATTTTTAAAAGACGAAACATGTTTTCAAATTAGTAAATTTCACTTGCATCATTCATGTTCCTTTTTTATGCATTAAGAAAACTTGATTTCATTATACATTTATTTCAAAACCTCACCTCCTTTATTTTTCTTAAGAGGTTTAGATTTCTGGGTTTCAGCTTACTTGAATTCCGTTACGCCTTTAGACGTTGCATGATTCAAGTGCTGGTCACGAGCTAATATTTCGGGTCGTGATAAAGTTGGTATCAGAGCGTCGGTTTAAACTTGGTTCGAGTCTAAGTTTGACTATGCGGAATCTAGGGCGGGCATGTATTTTGGAACCTAGGCTTGACCTTACGGAACTTAGACTTGAACGGGGGAGGGGGGCATTAGACCCGAACTTTCATTTCATAGGTTGACCCTGATTGATGGAGTAGCTAGCTTGAGTAGAGTGACGTACCGTACGTATGTTCCGCGGCATATTTACGATACGATACTCCACTTAAGAAACCTTAGGATGTACATATTTTGAGACCAGTGATTCTCTTCGTATCCATGATTATACATCCATTTGAGATCCTTGATTTTATTTGTTCCATGATCATACTCTCATTGATGATGTTCCTTCGTATGATCATGTATCCATGTCGGATCTGTCGTTTCCTTCCATGCCGTTGATCTGTTTTCATCGATCGATTGAGGTTCTTGTCACCATGGTTGAGCGCAGATTAAGCTGCTGCTGGTGTTTCGGTCAGGGCGAGCTCGTCTGGTACGAGGGCCGACCATTATGTTTTCTGGTGACATGGGAACGTCTAGATGTAGTTTTGTGTTGTGACCTCCTGTTGAGGCGAGTGTTTGGTTTTGCACCAGATGATCGGGCCTTTGATAGAGCTTCCAGTTGCGAGAGGACTGTTGATGTACAGCATACCTCAGAGATATTGATGTCGCCTACCGTGCAGACAGATGACCCAGCTGTTGCTGAGATTGATAAGATGTCGCTTTCAGAGCTTACGAGCTGAGATCGCCAGAGCTTCTAGGAAGAAATGCGACAGATGATAGCTAGCCTACCCCGAGTTGAGAGATGAAGGTGATTCGTCAGATTGATGTACCAACGTAGGCCCAGTTTAGTTGAAGATTTCCAGTGTGGAGAGTCTTACTCAGATCTAGAGCAGACCGATCCAGAGATGACCGTCGATGTATCGCCTTTCCTGAAGGATTGAGGCATTGTTTAGCGTGCAGACGAAGGGTATTCACATGTTGTATGGGCGAAGCTAAAAGGTTCGAACGAGTGTCAGAAACACATTTTTCCTAAGTTTAAAGTGTTCAGAGGAACATGCAGGTAATTCTCTGGACCCTCTAGAAGAATGAAACCCTAACTCGACATGATGACCAGGGAACCGCTTTGAACCTTAGGGTTTGTAGCAGTTTAGCAGTGCCATCAGTGAGGCTTGGGTTTGCCCTTCTACGGCTGGTCTAGAGGTGCTGTGGTATATACCAAATATTTTTAGACTGCGCTCAGGTGTTGAGCCTTCGGGAAATTTTCGGGCCTTGATGACTCGATCGAAAAGTTTGACGTCGTCCGGATACCATGTGATAAGAGATCAGCAAGCTGACCAGCTTCGGATAGAGGACCTCACCCAGATGCGTTGTGAGTTGATCAAGAGCGGGCGAGTATAGAGTATTCCTCCGATGGTTGGGGCGAGTTCCCGAGGACGTGTTCGGCCAGATATCTTCTACAGAGTGATGAAGATACCGAGTTCATGACTTCGAGTCCGTGTGAGAGACTCCGGATTTACTGAAGCCGAGGACCATTTCAGTACGCAGATAGCACGGTGTGACGTCGAAGTGGACGATGATACAGACGAGTGGAGCCAGAGGTTCATGCGAGATGCTGACGAGCTGTTGCTACTCCCCGTCGAGATTAGAGATCTGATATATATACAGAGGCGTTGGGATACGGCCAATTCTCGAGGAAACATTGTGCTGAAACGCAGATGTCCAGAAAATAAGAAAAGATTATGTAAGAGCACCAGCCTCCGTACAGTTCGGCATAGGAAAGATCAGAAGAGACCTCGAGCAAGATTTCCTTCCAGGACACTGCTGCAATAAGAATTGCACCCAGGATCAGATGTGTGATGTGTATTCAGAGAGCCAGAGGCCGACGCCAATGAAGTGCTGTCTTACGAGTGGTCATGATGATTGACCGGGAGATGACCAGATAAGTGCCAGAACGGAATCGTCCCCGTTAGCACACCTGACAGGGCCGATGAGCCGATGGATTGCGAGATTGGTAATCCGAGGATAAGATGAGTACCCAGAGACAGAGGACGCCAGACCGTGAGCAGGAGGCGAGTGGATAATCTTGTTCTGCCGATTTTAGGCGCATCGACTCATTTTTCGACATTGTAGGAGGTGTACCTCAATGTCCATTGTTTCGATTTGCGTTGGTGATCTGAGTATCACGCTTATATCGCCTGGATTTGAGTTTTGATGAAGAGTTTCCTGATATTGATTTCGTGCACCATGGCTATACCTACTGGGTATTTACATTTTGCGTATAGTTGTCGCACTTGATATATATTTTATACACAGTTGTGTTGATTTGCGATTTGTGCATATCTATTGCATTAATATCGATTTTGTACCTTCGTAGCATGTGTTTATGATTTCATGGATTTCATACGGATGATTTGATTTTTGCACTCAGTATAGCTTATATGTGCTTGTAGTGCATTGACACGTATTTTGGGCACCACAGTTGCACCTGACTTCATTTTGATGTCATTTGAGATATTTATTGTGATTTCATGCCCAGGGCATGCATATGATTTGATTTATGTTTTCGGCATAGTTTTCATGCACTTTTAGTATTTGATTTGCTTTTGTGCACGCTGATGCACATGGTTGTGAGATTTTATACCGCGGTATACCTGATTTGGATTTGGATCGAAATGTGTTGTATACCGTCGATTTCGATTTTGATACTCGATATCTTTTTTGTGTATCTTATGCACCTGATTAGATCATTGCGCATGATCAGCGATTGATAATGGATTTCGTGATTTCGTGCATGTGGGATGCACATGATTTAGATTTTATTCATGCATGTTGGATGCACCTGATTTGGATTTTCGCGCGTGTTGGGCGCATGAAATGAGATGCGATTTTGGTGCACACCAGGTGTACTAAATCGGAATTCTTATGCATATCAGATGCACCCGATATTGTTTTCGTGCACACCCGTTGCACTAGACAGATGCTTTTGTGCACACCCGTTACACTTAGTTTTGCTTTGTGCGTATAGTGGCACCTGTATTTGGGTTTGATTTCCATGTACACCAGACGCTTGTGATTATTGGATACGCCTTTTAAGGCTAATTTTGCTTTTGAGCACTTTGTTTTCATGTTAGGCACTGTATTGTGTAGTATCCAAACAGGACTGATCCGAGGACAGTACCTGAGTACTTTGCATGCATTAAAAGTTTACCAAGAGGTTTTTGAAAAAGAGCTATAGTCTCGCTATTTCCTACGTGTCCGTGAGCGACACGAATGTTATAAATGTTGTCGTGCACACCCGTTGCACTGGACAGATGCTTTTGTGCACACCCGTTGCACTTAGTTTTTCTTTGTGCGTATAGTGGCACCTGTATTTGGGTTTGATTTCAATGTACACCAGACGCTTGTGATTATTGGATACACGCCTTTTGAGGCTGATTTTGCTTTTGAGCACTTTGTTTTCATGTTGGGCGCTATATTGTGCAGTAGCCAAACAGGACTGATCCGAGGACAGTACCTGAATACTTTGCATGCATTAAAAGTTTACCAAGAGGTTTTTGAAAAAGAGATATAGTCTCTCTATTTCCTACGTGTCCGTGAGCGACACGAACATTATAAAGGAAAACCTTTGGGATATTTTGAAAAAAAAAAGGGGGCGGAACGCATATTTGAGCAAAAACATATATGGACATATACTATTATTTCACAAATGAGCGTCCGTCACTTAGGCCGTGAGTTACGCATCACACGGAGATTTAGAAAAGATTTTTGCATGAGTTTTATTTAGTTCTTGAAAGTTTTCCAAAGATGCGTACTATACACGTATTATAGTATTTGACTAGTGTATATTGGATTTCAGTAGTAGATTTCGAGATCTATATCTCTATTGTAACTCTGAGGATATGCGTGCAAATCCAATGATTTGTGTGACGCTTGACGGAGTTCGATTTTGAGCTTTGTACTCGTTTTCTTGCGCACTTGATGCGCGGTGCTATTTCTGTATCTTCCGTGATTTCGGAGCCCTGTTGATTTGAGCTGATTATTGAAATGTTTTAGATTTTGGGGGTTTAAATTTAAATTCGGGGACCGAATTTCTTTAAGGGGGGAAGATTGTAACACCTTAGATTTTCAATTAATGGTAATAAAGCGATGATGCGGATTTGTTTTTAATAAAGGTTTACTAAAATAGTTTTCAAATATTTTATAAGAAATAATGAATATTTTATTAATATTTATTTGGGCTTGCACACACATGTGCATGATAACCTACGGTTAATTGGGGTGTTAACCATGCTTAAGTAGCCATGGCACCTTAACCCCATTTTAATTAAATCTTATGTAGTATTTAAATTAATTTGTTAATTAGTCTTTTTTTTTATATTAAGATTTGAATTTGGAGAGAGAGAGGGTTGACCTTGGACTCATCATGAGGCATGGGGAAAGCATGTCGTGCATTTATTGTGGAGAGAGAGGGGGAGGCATGGCTTGTGTTAAGCTCACCCCTCATTCTCTCATCCCTCACTCACACACATACACCCTCACACTCTCATCTCCTACTCACATTCTAATACTTTAGCACTCTCTTCCCTCAACTGAAAGCCTCTTCATATTCTTCACAAAATCCTTCACTAATCCTCACTATCTTCACAAAACTCACAAAAACCCTTCATTAAACTTGGTCCAAAGCTCATGGAGATCACTTGGGGGTATGGAAAGCTAGGGTTTTGAGCAAGTGTGGCTAGGTATAGTCTCTAAACTGTTAATTAGGACCTTTTAGTGTGGTGTGGCTAATTAGTTTCAGTTTGGAAGCTTAAAGTTTCAGTTTTTGTGCTAAATATCGTATCTTTGTGTCGTTTTGTAATATCGACAACCTGCTGTGAACCCGAGACTTGTTGGTGAGACCAAACAGTGTGGTAGTGATGTACTAGTTACCCTAAGTGACCACCTGAAGAACGAGACCAATCTGGGCGGTTTTGGCCGGCGATGTGGGGGCCATATCCGGCGACCTTGGCCATAGGAGGGAGTCAGGGGTTGTAGTTTGGAGGGTAGATCTATGTAGAGGTTTAAGAGTGTTTGGTACTACTGGATTTTTATGTATGGACCATAGGTGAAATCTAGGAGCTGTTGTGAGTGTTTGCATGACCATATTGACACGTTACCCTGACCTGAACCATAGAATTGAACCCGATGCACAAACTTTAGAATTGATCCATGTCGGTTTTGTGAGCATTTTGGGTGTGCAGGGAAATCTGGAGCAACCCAGGGAAATTTTGAGAGTAGCAAACAATACCAGGGACCTAGATACACTCCCAGGAGACCACCATGACAGAACGAACCCATTCAGAGCATAGGGGGCCGAGGAGGCCGGAATTTTGGCCTATGTGGCCGGCCTGGTGTGGGAGTTTGTGGGCTAGGTGGTTACAGTAGGTCATATACACTATGTACATAACCCTAGACTTGTTTTCTTAGCTTTATTTGACCTGTGTCAAATTCAGGGAGCATTTTAGTGTGATTTTGGCTATGGTTTTCCGTAATTTGAATGATGAGTTTTGATATTTCGATTCGTTTTTGGTTGTCGCATGTTTGTACATCGACTACAAAGGTTGTTTGGTTGATTTTGTACTCGTATGCTATAGGTTCTAACCTACGAGCAAGGCGCGTGCCGTTTTGGATTTTAGAACTTGATTTTAATAGCGTTGCGATATGTGTTGTTATTGTAGGTACCTTCGCGTGGATTCCGAGGCGACGGAGCGTGGCGTCAACGACTTCGGCAAGCGAAGTCCACGGTGAGTAGATCTATATCTACCGGGGAAGTCGGGTGGATGGCGTATAGCACCCCCACAAAGTCTTGATGGAAACTGATTTATAGAATATGGTTAAGGAAACCTAGATTTGGAAACTAAGGTTAGAGTTAAATGATAATTAGTGAAAGCATATTAGAAACTAGAGGATAGTTAGAAGTGATATTTAACGACTATTATAGGATGACGGAATTTGAAGATGACATGTGACGACATTGGCGTTTAGGGTACTATAGGACGAGATAGCCGATGTAGATGTGTCATCCGAACCATACCTTTTCTAAACCGAAGAATCGTATGTACCTTTTAAATATATACTTTGAGGGACGTTACGGATTTTCAAATGATATCTTTT
The DNA here is from genome assembly GCA_030015575.1 of Agapanthus africanus. Classification (NCBI taxonomy): domain Eukaryota; kingdom Viridiplantae; phylum Streptophyta; class Magnoliopsida; order Asparagales; family Amaryllidaceae; genus Agapanthus; species Agapanthus africanus. The sequence goes on along the minus strand of CM057351.1, from coordinate 211,565,719 downwards.
CCTTAAAAACACCGTAACTCCTATTTTCAAAACTACGACTCGCTTCCTTTAAAATCTGCTTGTATGGTTCGGGTATGTATGTTAGATTAGATGCTTATACTTATAGTAGAGATAGAATGTTTATGTAAACTCGACTTGATGTGAGATATAAATGCGATGAAAGAATATAAGATTAATTTGATGATATGTTGATATCATGACATGATGATATGATGATATGTTGGTATACGGATGCGAGTCGATCGAGATGATTTATACCCTACCGGTCCCCTGATATGCGATTATTGCGGATGTGACCTGGGACATAGGTACACACACACACACACACATATATATATAATGTTGTGAATCATGGATGATAGGCCGTACGTGATATTAGGCTGCACCCTCATTTATCTTTTAGGATGATAGGATCCCTATTAGCTTAATACAGTTGTACGATGATTTTCCGTGCGTGATGAGCTTGACTTGATGTCTGATCCATACCCTTGACTAGAGGCTGCCGTACGATGTATTATACCGTACGCGATGTTGTTGGGCTGGATGCCGATTGATAGATTTACGGACTCAATCATGTAGATACGTATACCGTAAGTTTTTGCATATGATTACCTTATGCTGCATTCATTTTATTCTCATTGCCTTGCTTATACCTGTGATATTATACCTGCACCATTATCAATGATGCGTATGTAACACGTACACAGATTGTAGGCCCACACACTTCATAATCGATAATTGCCATGTCACTACACAGTAGGATTACTGCATCATGATATGACTCTTCACATAACCTGCTTGCGCACATACACATTGTATATTCATATTGGTGCACATATACATTGATACATTCATATTTGCGCACATGCATATTGTATATTCATATTGGTGCACATATACATTGATGCATCCATATTTGCGCACATGCACAATGTATATTCATATTGGTGCACATAGACAGTGATACATCCATATTTGCGCACATACACATTATTGTGAATACCGACCGGGATGGTATGTTGATACATCCATATCCTCGCATTTATATCTCATATCAGTCTTATATTCTTTCATCGCATTTATATCTCACATCATGTTAAGAAAGGGATGCTGTGTATACAGACGGTGAGCATGGCAGACGGACTACTACCTACCGGTAATAGTATTTGGGTTCGACGGATATCCAGAGGATACCGACCGGAGTCGAGAGATGATATGGGCCGATCCGGACTGACGGGGAGCGATATATATATCTATCTATCTATCTATATATATATGTATATATATATAGAATGTTGTGAATCATGGATGATAGGTCGTACGTGATATTAGGCCGTACCCTCATTTATCTTTTAGGATGGTAGGATCCCTACTAGCTTAATGCCGCCGTACGATGATTTTCCGTGCGTGATGAGTTTGACTTGATGTCTGATCCATACCCTTGACTAGAGGCTGCCGTACGATGTATTATACCGTACGCGATGTTGTTAGGCTGGATGCCGATTGATAGATTTACCGACTCGATCATATAGATATGTTTACCGTCAGTTTTTGCATATGATTACCTTATGCTTTCATTGCCTTGCTTATACCTGTATTAGTACACCTGCACCATTATCGATGATGCGTATGTTACACGTACACAGATTGTAGGCCCACATACTTCATAATCGATAATTTCCATGTCACTACACAGTAGGATTACTGCATCATGATATGACTCTTCGCATAACCTGCTTGCGCACATACATGTTGTATATTCATATTGGTGCACATATACATTGATACATTCATATTTGGGCACATACACATTGTATATTCATATTGGTGCACATATACATTGATACATCCATATTTGCGCACATACACATTGTATATTCATATTGGTGCACATATACAGTGATACATCCATACTTGCGCATATTCATATTGTGCCTATATAGATAACTAGTTTTATTGGGGAATTGGGAACCGCGTGTTATATTTTAAAAACTAGAATCATTTAAAAGAGCGGTTTTTCCTTAATATGTCATATCACTGTTCCATGTTGCATGATATACGGATATGCTTACAACTCTATTATATGTCACATACGTCATGTTATATGATTTTACGCATTGAAATATGTTGTTTTCATGAGATTTCTGGATTTGAGAACCGTGGACATTTTAAAAGAGATTATGTGTTGTTTTAAAAACCCGGTTTCTCTTGATATGATATTTCAGTGCATCCACCATGCGTTTTCTCGGTTCTGAGACGTGTGGCATGTGAAACCCGATTCGAGGAGGCGGATGAGGTCGATTGCGGGTACATGGTGGACTCGGTATGGTACCTCGGGGCAAGAAAGGGATGCTGTGTATACAGACGGTGAGCATGGCAGAGGGACTACTACCTACCGGTGACAGTATTTGGGCTCGGCGGATATCCGGAGGATACCGACCGGAGTCGAGAGATGATATGGGCCGATCCGGACTGACGGGGCGCGATATATGAGGATTTTCGTGCCGATGCTGGGCACGGTTTTCATGATATTTTCGAGTGTCGATTGTTGGAGATAGTGCCCTCAGAGTCAATTATTGGATCACAGGCACGTGATTGCAATGATTGAGGGAGGACCTGTCCCAGTAGGACAGTCTTACTCGAGATGATAGTATGCTATCTGGTTTATCTTTATCATCGTGTACTGCTTTAGGTGACCTGACAGGTCGCTATTACACGTTGGTAGAACCCTAGGATTCTTGCTTGACTGCCAGCAGTATGAGGGGGATCATATACGTGGGAGCTGGTAGTCTATAAGCACATCCTTAAAAGGTCCCTAGTCGTGGGAGTTTCGAGATAGGGCATCGATACTCCACAGTAGACTAGTGTATACAGTCGAGACCCCGACGAGGGGCGGTGGCCGGTCTCACAAGCCACTGGTGTCAGTTGGTTCACCTAAGATGTATACAGGTGCTCATTGGGTTATGAGTACACCGGACAGGACTCGCCGGGAACATGCTAGTTGGTCTTATACCTGACGTCAGATAGCAGTTCCCTGGTGACATGTGTACAGGTTAGTTCATCGACCTGGGGATCGTCATTTGTCTCGTATGAGTTCCCACTGTACTTTGATTACTACCCTACCACGCTCAAAGGAGACGTGCAAACAGGTTTTAGTTGGGTACAGTCCCGAGCCACATGGAGGCAGTGAGCGGATCTTCAGGGGTTCGTCTCTCCCGGTATTGGGGGTGAGGTCGCGCTGTGTCTAGGAGAGCCATTACACGAAGCCCTCGGCCGAGGCAGGAGATTTACTGGTAGGTATTCCAGTAGTATCTCAGGGTGTTCTAGGCTACACTCCGACACGACTTGTACCGCTTTTGGGGGTCTGACTTTTACCAACCCCCTAGGCCCGCCATGCGATGCTCATAGACGAACGGACCGGACTGTGCGGATATTGTCACTAACAGGCTCAGTAGGGTGTCAGGACGAGTTCGCTCATCGACGTCCCTTTTGGTCAATAGCTGGTGGCCCGTCACGTATGGCTAATACCTCTGACGTGCTAGTGGTTAAATCCACAGCCATAGTATTGACGAGTCTTTAGAGTCCACCACACATTCAGTTACTCAAGCTTTCGGGCGAAAAGCTGTAGAGGCCGTATGGAGATATGGCACGGTTCGATCAGATACGTGCGGTATTGCACGGATCAGGATCGGACGGTTAGTACTAGAGGCCGTATGGGTATATGGCAGGGTTCGATCAGATACGTGCGGTATTGCACGGATCAGGATCGAACGGATATTACTAGCCGGCTTTGGTTTAAGCCGGATCCTAGTATAGTACAGTGTAGATTTTGTCTCATTGCATTTGTATTTCGGTCGGAATACAGATGCGAGTGTGTATACACAGTATCGGGGTTTTCCTGTAATTTATTACGGGACCAGTTTTCTGGAGTTGCCAGTTTGCTTTTCGTTTCGGCCATTTTCATTTGTATATTTCAATGGCCGAAGATTGGTGGAGGAGGGCTTATTTGCATTTGTGCAAATAAGCAATTTGGAAGGGGGTCTTTGCATATTTTTGTATCATGATACTTGCACCATCATTGCTTGACTTTCTTTAGTCATCATGGCTAGTCTTGTAGTGTCATGATGGCATGACCTTTTGGTGATGATGATGGATTATGATGGTTGTATGAGTGTTGGAGTTTCTTTGTGATCATTTCTTTGCATGATAGCCTTTTCTCTCTCTCCCTTGGATTATGATGTAGGATACCCCATTTTTGAGACCCTCTCTCTCTCATTCTCTCCATTCGACAATAGTAGCCGGCCAATTTTTGGAGGGTGGCTGCCCATTATTTTGGTTGGGGGATTTTGGTTCTCTTCATGCAAGAAAAATCCCCAAGTTCATCTCGAAAAAGTTCACATCTCAAACCTCCACCATATTGCAACTATCTCAACCCCAAATGAGACACAAGTTCCACACTACATTCTACAGCAAATCTTGGGCACGTCGACTCGCCAGCTTCGTGCCTGAGTTGCCTCGGTATAGAGGCGGGAGCCCGTAAAAGAAACAGGCGACGTGGTGCCCTTCCGACGAGGAGGTGGAGACTGGAGATTCCGCAGGAGATCGGGACGACGACGAGAAGACCGGAGGACACGGATCGCTCGGTATATCTCTCTTCCCCATCTTGTTGTTAGCTAGGACTAGTTAATGGTACGATCCGGGTTTTTAGTGTGCGGTGGTGCTGGTTCAAGAAAATTAAAGTTAACCATCGCTTCCGCATTTGGCCTCGGGATGGAGGCCGGGGCGCCGCCGTGCACTTACAGTGGTATCAGAGCCTCGCCATTAATATAGTCTAGCTTTGTCTAATGTGTTTTACATTTCCGATCGAACAAATGTTCCAAAACCGTGTTTTTCAAAACAACAGTTTTCTGTCGAAATTTTTTTGTCTCGAAAATTTTTTCAGGCAGTCTCAGAATACTGTGCAGGGAAGTATAAGCCTACTGTAGAAATTTGGTCGCGAGATCTCATTACTCGACCGCGGAACCGCGGCCAAACCCATGCTTGGGCCGCGGTTCCGCCGCTGTTTTGACCAATCGTTGCACCAATTTTTTACAGAGGCCTTCTGGGTTGAAAATAGGGTTTTTGGAATATTAATTTTGGGTCCAGAATTTCTTGATGTGCAACAGTAGTACTTGGGGCCCACTTGTTATAATTTTGATCGATCGGATATTATAAACACATTATTTCACAGTATTTACATTATATCTGCGACCGTGAATGTCACTTGATCGGTAAATCCTGTCTAACTGCTATAGCCCGGTTAGACGGATTTGCGAACGTGACTTTCACGTTGATGTTCTGTGTATTGCTGTGATGTTGCGAATTGGTCGTGCTGGATAGCCTGGTTGCAGTGGCAGTACAGTTTTGTTGTATTATGTACATTTGATATTGCGGGGCGAGCGTCCGACATGTGGACTGCCGTCACTGCCTGTTTGTATTATTATTTTGGGGCACGACCAGGTTGCGGTCGATGTACCCGTTGTATGTATAATTTACTTTTTGTACTAGGATTACCCCAAGGTGGGGTGCACGGATAGCCGGGTTCTAGAGGGCAACAGGCCCGCATCTCATGGCATTGAGACGGAGGGGGCTTCACTCTAGAATTGGCAGGCTATTCGCCGCACTCGTAGGGGGTACAGGTTGACCCAGGAGGGGTGCCCAAGTTACCGGATTCCGTGAAGTGCTGGGTGGTCCATTCACGGTGCTGAAGGGGGCTGCCTCGCTTCAGGTTTTTGCGGGTAACTTGCCGTGCCCATAGAGGTCTAGGATTTCATTGCACAGGCTATCCACACGACCAGGGGAACGTCGGGTTTCAGTAGTGGCTCTGTGAAACCCGGGGATCCCAAATATCTGTATTGTTCTGTGATGCTGTACATTTCTGTGATGTTGCATTTTATCACGCCTTGAGCGAAATATAATATATTGGTATATATATTAGTAGATGTTGTATATGTTTTGCATCCGCGCTAGTCCAGTCCCCGCTCTGTCGTTAGTTAGCTAACCTAACGGGTAATGACGGGACCCAGTGGCGAATGCGGATGGCATATACGTACATCAGTATATTTTCGTTCTTTGTGGTGTGATCAATTGATGGGACTGCGTTGATTCGGATCAATGCAAGTTAAAAACAAACCTAATCTGATGTTGTTGGAACACTTTTCAAAAAGCTGTTATTGCAAGGACGTTCACTTTTTGTTTTGCATCGTGGTATTCAGTTGGAATATCCTGCTCCTCAGTCGACGAGGCAAGGGCCGAGATCCCTTCACCGGGAGTGACCCCTTGGACAAAAAGTTTTCGTCAGGGCAATGACTTCACTATAGCCGATTACTTTTGCTTTGCATCGTGGTATTCAGTTGGAATATCCTGCACCTCATTCTACGGGGAAAGAGCCGAGATCCCTTCACCGGGAGTGACCTCTTTAGCAAAGGTTTTCGTCACTATATTTTTAAAAGCTATCCGTTCCTTCAACGATATCAAGTTCATTACGTTAAAGGTTTTCGCCAGAAACCATTCGTAGCCCTCCGTCGATTCATATGGATGGTCAATAGTATTCAAGCTGTGTATGTTGGCCAAAGTCAAGGCACAGTGATTGGTAGCTATTGGGGTATTCATGTGCAGCATAGATAGATGCGTTGGTTTGGGACAGTCGTACTGCCATTTTGGCCAAAGTCATGGGTAGGTACGGGTGGGTTCAAATTAACCTGGAGAATGACGGGTAGAACTTGACATGTGACTTATGATATGTTGGCCAAAGTCAAGGTCATAAGAGCATGTGGCAGAAATCACATCGGGAGTTTCTAAAGAAACTGAAACTTGCCAGATATGCGCATACCTTCTGGAGTGTGATACCGTGAGCGGATTCCGTCACGTTATCATGCGATGATAGTTGGATCCCGATTCCCACTGATGAGTTAGTTTACTCCTCGGGTGATCCCGACTAATTCTTCTTTCAGGTTTGGAGGAGAATTTGACGGTACAGTGGGAGGTTTCCAGATTAGATAAATTGGTAACCATTCTGATCTAAGTTAGAGTGCACGCTGAGTGTTTCTTTTCTCTCTCTCTCTGGCAGCGACCATTGACCCGACCCTAAGACTATAACTCAGTGACCAAGTTGACCGAACCTTCTTAAACACTGGCTTTTGGATTGTCAGAGTTGCAAACCTCATTGCCACTCCTACTTTTACCCTTTTCTCCAGGACACCCCGTATTACTACGAACGTCCACTTCCATTGGACAAAACCATCGTATGGTTAGATACGAACTCGAAGGAATTTATTCGAGGATGGTTTCCGGTTCTGGAGAAAACGGATAGGATTATTCAGTTGTCTTTTCCTTTTACCTTCTCTCAGGTTGCGAGTGCTCCTTGGTTTAGGAAACAGTACACCTATTACGCAAATTGGATAGTCTTCTTCCAAACCATAGGCAGGTGCCGACCGGTAGGGAATGAAGAAAACCAATTAGCATAACGATGGTGTGCAGAAGGTATTAAGTTAAGACAAAGCAAGGGATTAGTAAGAGGGCAAAGTAAACTGCGACTGATATTCACGACAAAACCAGGTATTTCATTACCACTCCCACTTCACCTTTGTATTTCTCCAGGAAACTCCGTATCACTATGAAGATCCACAGTTTATTGGATACTCCATCGTATGGTTATATACGAACTCGAAAGGAACTTGTTCCAGTTCGGGGATGGATTCTGGTTCAGGAGAAATAGGAATAAGGTTTATTCGGTTGTCTTTTATCTTCACCTTCTCTCGCATTGCGAGTGCTCCTAGGATTAGGACAGTACACCCATTATGCTTATTGGATAGTTTTCTTCCAAAACATAGGCTGGTGCCGAATGGTAGGGAAGGAAGAAAACCATTTGGCATAAGGGGTGTGCAGAAGGTAATGACTAAAGACTTATAAAGGGATTTGGAGAGGTGGCAAAGAATTATACGGTTACAGTCGTGAATCTGGAAGAGGCATTACTAGGAATACTGGGATACCCTATCGAAACGTTTCAATATTTCAGTTTCGCTGTGTACTGTTAAAGGAAAACTGATTTCCCAATTAGTCCTTACTCCAGGGTATGTATTTACCAGGTTTGATTCTCACATCTGTATGGTTTTACAGATGATGAGTAGGAGTTGGTTAGTGGGAATTAGGTGATCATCCTCATTATATCGGGATTCGTTGTAATCGGTGATATTTGAGGAAATCACATGGGCTGTTTGCCGGTCGGCAAATATTTGGTTTTGAATATCCGCTGTTATGCACCAATTTCAAATTGATATATCTGTACGTCTATTTTCATAGAGTGAGATATACCTTTTTGAAATTATGTCCATGACATTTACCTATATCAGTGGATGGTTAGGTAAGGAGCATTAAACAGCGGTGTAATTCTTCATAACCAAAGGTACAGTTTTCAACCTACGACACACAGTGAATGAGTTATCAGACTCAAGGGACTTATACAGAGTATTGTATGTTGTCCAGGGTCCATCAGGACAGAGGGGTTGGTCCTCGTACTATATTCGGTTTACTTATGACTTCTCTAGTTTTTAGACAGGTGTTTCGTGGAAACACAGGGTCTGAATTTTGAGAAGTTGTAGGTATTTGAATAAAGTAGAGAACCGGATATTGCAAGTATCGGGATTCTTCAAAGTGATCGAAGATGTAGATACTTGAGTATGGTATTCAGATGATAGTAATGATTAAGAGATCTTGCTTCTCTTTCAGGTTATTCATAATTGGAAGCATTCCTAAGTTGAGTAACGCTGATTGGCCTCTTTCCATTTAGTTGACATGCACTGGAGACAGCTGCATGATTTGAATCTGGTTCAATTAAATCACTGCCTCTGGTTCTATATTGGATATAGTACAGTTCATATCTTAACATTGTTAAGGTACGGGGAGTTGTCCGGCTTATGATTAAAACCAGACACTGGACAACTCAAGGCACGTTTCTGTAATGGCTGTTTGTGGGTTGACCCAGGCTATGACGAGGGTTGACTTTCTACCATCTGGAAGATCAATAGTGATATTGTTCTAGACTCGCCACAGTTTTAAATAAAATAGATTTTTTCAGAAAACAGTAGTGGGAGTATGGTAGAACTGGAAGTGATTCCAGAACCACAAACGATTACTGAAGATTTCATAGGAACCTAAAGATTCAATCTGGAATGACATTCCATTGGCCACTCCGCGGATAAGGTGGGTAACCTCAGGCACCCGAGAGGTACTCTGGTAGCCTCAAGGACGGTGGCAGTGAGGTTCTTGTTTATCCACACTTGCCATTGCTGTTGTTCCAGGCTGCGAGACCCGGCAGGAGGATGAGTATAGCGTCGTTCTGAACTGGCTTCAGAAGTGTACGTGTATATAACTCTGCCAGAGGGTTGTCGTAGTCAGTGGGAGCAGCGGAAGCATTGGTGGACAGGTGGCTTATGTCTATTTATAGACTAAAGCAGATGTAGCGGAGATAGATCATCAATTTCTGATGTGACATTCATAGGTTTGACTTCATCAGAATAAGGGATGGATCTGTTGAGAAGGTAGTAGGGTGTGATGTCAAGGTATTTGGATGACATACACAGAATAGGAAAAGAAACTCCTATACTACGATCGGTTATACTTTGGTCGTCACACAGTGATTTCTCCACATGGGACTTGGACATTATATCAGACATACTGGTTACTAGATCTATGGTTTTAGATCTAGATTTGGGTGGTTTCCCAATTAAGGATACTTAGACAGCATTCTAAGAGTATTTAGAATGGACGACTCCTGGCACGGTAGTGTACCTGCAGGTAATGGAGTCACCCTCTCTAAAGGTGTCTTACAGACTAAAGGGGAGAGGGATGTGCATGATTGGCAGATCACTTGCTCAGGTAATTGAGTCAATTATGAGATGTCAAGTACCACACCAGATGTTGTTCTTGCACTAGATGCAATAAGTTGACATTGATCCTATCCTGGAGAAACAGTCGGAAGCAGTTTTAGAACATAAGCGGATGTTCTAGGGATATGATAACGACAGCCTCTTTAGGGAGACGGTTATCATTCCAGGCTTCCAAGGTGACCTGGACGACAAGGAGGTTGTCAGAGTTATAGTTTTTCCTTCTGACGAAGGGTGGTATTTTGGACAGGTGATCCAAGGCAATACTGAGGGAGGCATGGCGCTGGATACTGATTAAGTTCAGTTGTCGATACAGTCTAAGAAGTTTGGATTTGGAGTTCATTTATGAGCTAGGTCCCATCAGACATCCAGACACATTCTAAGACAGGTATTGCTCATTTCGGGAGATGGGTTTCTTCGCGAACTTGAGATATAGAGAGACATAGAAAGAGACATCAAGGCGGATCCACTCACTAAGGCTATTCCTCGAACGCAATAGTTTCGCAAGCGAGCTTTGTGAGACTGACTAGTAGAGGAGTTGGGTGTTCGGTATCACACGAGCTGTGAGTATGCGACATCGCAATAATTAGCCTTGAGTGCAAGTGGGAGATTGTTGGAGATAGTGCCCTCAGAGTCAATTATTGGATCACAGGCATGTGATTGCAATGATTGAGGGAGGACCTGTCCCAGTAGGACAGTCTTACTCGAGATGATAGTATGCTATCTGGTTTATCTTTATCATCGTGTACTGCTTTAGGTGACCTGACAGGTCGCTATTACACGTTGGTAGAGCCCCTAGGATTCTTTCTTGACTGCCAGCAGTATGAGGGCGATCATATACGTGGGAGCTGGTAGTCTATAAGCACATCCTTAAAAGGTCCCTAGTCGTGGGAGTTTCGAGACAGGGCATCGATACTCCACAGTAGACTAGTGTATACAGTCGAGACCCCGACGAGGGGCGGTGGCCGGTCTCACAAGCCACTGGTGTCAGTTGGATCACCTAAGATGTATACAGGTGCTCATTGGGTTATGAGTACACCGGACAGGACTCGCCGGGAACATGCTAGTTGGTCTTATACCTGACGTCAGATAGCAGTTCCCTGGTGACATGTGTACAGGTTAGTTCATCGACCTGGGGATCATCATTTGTCTCGTGTGAGTTCCCACTGTACTTTGATTACTACCCTACCACGCTCAAAGGAGACGTGCAAACAGGTTTTAGTTGGGTACAGTCCCGAGCCATATGGAGGCAGTGAGCGGATCTTCAGGGGTTCGTCTCTCCCAGTATTGGGGGTGAGGTCGCGCTGTGTCTAGAAGAGCCATTACACGAAGCCCTCGGCCGAGGCAGGAGATTTACTGGTAGGTATTCCAGTAGTATCTCAGGGTGTTCTGGGCTACACTCCGACACGACTTGTACCGCTTTTGGGGGTCTGAGTTTTACCAACCCCCTAGGCCCGCCATGCGATGCTCATAGACGAACGGACCGGACTGTACGGATATTGTCACTGACAGGTTCAGTAGGGTGTCAGGATGAGTTCGCTCATCGACGTCCCTTTTGGTCAATAGCTGGTGGCCCGTCACGTATGGCTAATACCTCTGACGTGCTAGTGGTTAAATCCACAGCCATAGTATTGACGAATCTTTAGAGTCCACCACACATTCAGTTACTCAAGATTTTAGGCAAAAAGCTGTAGAGGCCGTATGGAGATATGGCACGGTTCGATCAGATACGTGCGGTATTGCACGTATCAGGATCGGACGGTTAGTACTAGAGGCCGTATGGGTATATGGCAGGGTTCGATCAGATACGTGCGGTATTGCACGGATCAGGATCGAACGGATATTACTAGCCGGCTTTGGTTTAAGCCGGATCCTAGTATAGTACAGTGTAGATTTTGTCTCATTGCATTTGTATTTCGGTCGGAATACAGATGCTGGTGTGTATACACAGTATCAGGGTTTTCCTGTAATTTATTACAGGACCAGTTTTCTGGAGTTGCCAGTTTGCTTTCCGTTTCGGCCATTTTCATTTGTATCTTTCAATGGCCGAAGATTGGTGGAGGAGGGCTTATTTGCATTTGTGCAAATAAGCAATTTGGAAGGGGGACTTTGCATATTTTTGTATCATGATACTTGCACCATCATTGCTTGACTTTCTTTAGTCATCATGGCTAGTCTTGTAGTGTCATGATGGCATGACCTTTTGGTGATGATGATGGATTATGATGGTTGTATGAGTGTTGGAGTTTCTTTGTGATCATTTCTTTGCATGATAGCCTTTTCTCTCTCTCCCTTGGATTATGATGTAGGCTACCCCATTTTTGAGACTCTCTCTCTCTCATTCTCTCCATTCGACAATAGTGGCCGACCAATTTTTGGAGGGTGGCTGCCCATTATTTTGGTGGGGGGATTTTGGTTCTCTTCATGCAAGAAAAATCCCCAAGTTCATCTCGAAAAAGTTCACATCTCAAACCTCCACCATATGGCAACTATCTCAACCCCAAATGAGACACAAGTTCCACACTACATTCTACAGCAAATCTTGGGTACGTCGACTCGCCAGCTTCGTGCCCGAGTTGCCTCGGTATAGAGGCGGGAGCCCGTAAAAGAAACAGGCGACGTGGTGCCCTTCCGACGAGGAGGTGGAGACTGGAGATTCCGCAGGAGATCGGGACGACGACGAGAAGACCGGAGGACACGGATCGCACGGTATATCTCTCTTCCCCATCTTGTTGTTAGCTAGGACTAGTTAATGGTACGATCCGGGTTTTTAGTGTGCGGTGGTGCCGGTTCAAGAAAATTAAAGTTAACCATCGCTTCCGCATTTGGCCTCGGGATGGAGGCCGGGGTGCCGCCGTGCACTTACAGTGGTATCAGAGCCTCGCCATTAACATAGTCTAGCTTTGTCTAATGTGTTTTACATTTCCGATCGAACAAATGTTCCAAAACCGTGTTTTTCAAAACAACAGTTTTCTGTCGAAATTTTTTTGTCTCGAAATTTTTTTCAGGGAGTCTCAGAATACTGTGCAGGGAAGTATAAGCCTACTGTAGAAATTTGGTCGCGAGATCTCATTACTCGACCGCGGAACCGCGGCCAAACCCATGCTTGGGCCGCGGTTCCGCCGCTGTTTTGACCAATCGTTGCACCAGTTTTTTACAGAGGTCTTCTGGGTTGAAAATAGGGTTTTTGGAATATTAATTTTGGGCCCAGAATTTCTTGATGTGCTACAGTAGTACTTGGGGCCCACTTGTTATAATTTTGATCGATCGGATATTATAAACACATTATTTCATAGTATTTACATTATATCTGCGACCGTGAATGTCACTTGATCGGTAAATCCTGTCTAACTGCTATAGCCCGGTTAGACGGATTTGCGAACGTGACTTTCACGTTGATGTTCTGTGTATTGCTGTGATGTTGCGGATTGGTCGTGGGGGATAGCCTGGTTGCAGTGGCAGTACAGTTTTGTTGTATTATGTACATTTGATATTGCGGGGCGAGCGTCCGACATGTGGACTGCCGTCACTGCCTGTTTGTATTATTATTTTGGGGCACGACCAGGTTGCGGTCGATGAACCCGTTGTATGTATATTTTACTTTCTGTACTAGGATTACCCCAAGATGGGGTGCACGGATAGCCGGGTTCTAGAGGGCAACAGGCCCGCATCTCATGGCATTGAGATGGAGGGGGCTTCACTCTAGAATTGGCAGGTTATTCGCCGCACTCGTAGGGGGTACAGGTTGACCCAAGAGGGCTGCCCAAGTTACCGGATTCCGTGAAGTGCTGGGTGGTCCATTCACGGTGCTGAAGGGGGCTGCCTCGCTTCAGGTTTTGGCGGGTAACTTGCCGCGCCCGTAGAGGTCTAGGATTTCATTGCACAGGCTATCCACACGACCAGGGGAACGTCGGGTTTCAGTAGTGGCTCTGTGAAACCCGGGGATCCCAGATATCTGTATTGTTCTGTGATGCTGTACATTTCTGTGATGTTGCATTTTATCACGCCTTGAGCGAAATATAATATATTGGTATATATATTAGTAGATGTTGTATATGTTTTGCATCCGCGCTAGTCCAGTCCCCGCTCTGTCGTTAGTTAGCTAACCTAACGGGTAATGACGGGATCCAGTGGCGAATGCGGATGACATATACGTACATCTGTATATTTTCGTTCTTTGTGGTGTGATCAATTGATGGGACTGCGTTGATTCGGATCAATGCAAGTTAAAAAAAAACCTAATCTGATGTTGTTGAAAACTTTTCAAAAAGCTGTTATTGCAAGGACGTTCACTTTTTGTTTTGCATCGTGGTATTCAGTTGGAATATCCTGCTCCTCGGTCGACGAGGCAAGGGCCGAGATCCCTTCACCGGGAGTGACCCCTTGGACAAAAAGTTTGCGTCAGGGCAATGACTTCACTATAGCCGATTACTTTTGCTTTGCATCGTGGTATTCAGTTGGAATATCCTGCACCTCATTCTACGGGGAAAGAGCCGAGATCCCTTCACCGGGAGTGACCTCTTTAGCAAAGGTTTTCATCACTATATTTTTAAAAGCTATCCGTTCCTTCAACGATATCAAGTTCATTACGTTAAAGGTTTTCGCCAGAAACCATTCGTAGCCCTCCGTCGTTTCATATGGATGGTCAATAGTATTCAAGCTGTGTATGTTGGCCAAAGTCAAGGCACAGTGATTGGTAGCTATTGGGGTATTCATATGCAGCATAGATAGATGCGTTGGTTTGGGACAGTCGTACTGCCATTTTGGCCAAAGTCAAGGGTAGGTACGGGTGGGTTCAAATTAACCTGGAGAATGACGGGTAGAACTTGACATGTGACTTATGATATGTTGGCCAAAGTCAAGGTCATAAGAGCATGTGGCAGAAATCACATCGGGAGTTTCTTAAGAAACTGAAACTTGCCAGATATGCGTATACCTTCTGGAGTGTGACACCGTGAGCGGATTCCGTCACGTTATCATGCGATGATAGTTGGATCCCGATTCCCACTGATGAGTTAGTTTACTCCTCGGGTGATCCCGACTAGTTCTTCTTTCAGGTTTGGAGGAGAATTTGACGGTACAGTGGGAGGTTTCCAGATTAGATAAATTGGTAACCATTCTGATCTAAGTTAGAGTGCACGCTGAGTGTTTCTTTTCTCTCTCTCTCTGGCAGCGACCATTGACCCGACCCTAAGACTATAACTCAGTGACCAAGTTGACCGAACCTTCTTAAACACTGGCTTTTGGATTGTCAGAGTTGCAAACCTCATTGCCACTCCTACTGTCACGACACGAAAGTACGGAACATGACCGGCACTTAAACTACGAACGTCTCGAGACGTACATAATCTAAGTAAACTGAAAACCCAGAAATCCAAACCAAGAAAAGTAGTAGAGTGCAGGAAAAACCAACTTAAAGCATGTAGTTTCAATAGCATAAGCCGAATTATGCGGTTTTTAAGACATCAAAAATTTACTGAAAATTTCGGCAGAGTCTCCTTTGTAAATACTGGCCCCCAAACGGGATACAACATGAATAGTATACGAAATCAAGAAAAAAGGCATCCCCAAGCGGAAGCTAGCTCTTCGTCAATCGACAGTCACAACCACACAAGCAATATAATATACAACGCCAACGGCGAGGATCAAAACTCAAAAGGAAACTCAAAACCACCAGAAATATAACGAGCGACTCTAAGGTCGAAAGAATAAACAACACTGGTCTCTATCTCAATAAATACATGTTTGGTTGATGGAATTTACTAGATACAACGGAATAATATTATACAAAGTAATATGATGGGTACGATACAAGAAAAACCCACCTACTAGCAAGTCACCCGAATGAAACTGAGCCCGCAAAGCCGTAAAGAAACATGTACGGCAAAACCTGCAAGAAACTGGGGCATAACGGGGGTGAGTTGCCAACTCGTGAATAGAAAAACATCTACGAATAAAAATCGCATGTATGACGGAATCCTAGGTCATACGATCATAATATATAATCCTCCAATAACATGCAGCCTATAACAAGGCAAAGGTAAATATCTAACCCGAGTGTAATCTCATGTGCCCGTGTCAGTGCCTCAGGTAGCAATATATCATATGAATGAGGTATGAATGCACGGAACAGAATGCATGTACTGACGAAAACTTCTTTCATAAATCAGTGAGATTTCTGTATTTTTAAAGTGAGGTACCATAAATGAAATCAGCATAAAACAGTGCCCAGCATCGACACAAAACAAGTGTCTAAATATCTCGATATCTCTGTATCACAATCTCTGTACCTCAATATCTCAAAATCAATATCTAGGGTGCCGTCAATCCAGACCGGCCCCTACCATCCATCTCAAGACCACGACGGTATCCTCCGGATATCCGACGCATCGGTAATATCACCGGTCGGTAGTGCTCCCCTACCAGGCTCAACGTCAACAACACATTCCTCTTGCCCCGGGGTACCGCACCGGGCCCACCATGTACCCGAAACGGTTCATCCATCTCCTCGAATCGGGTCTCGAAATCCATCAGCAAACTCATGGTGGACGACTCATACATTATAGGAAAACCGCATTTTTTATTTAAAAAGAAAGAAAGCGGTTTATATATGTTTTGCGGTTTTCCTCCAAATCCATAAAATATCATGGGAATCCGAATCATCAATAGCATGTAAAAACATGAATATAAGCATGAGAATCCATGAATACGGCATAACAATGAATAACAGTATGCATGAAGTAGCAGGTAATAACTACAATGTCTAAACTATTAGTTAACATGCTATGTCAAGCAATAATATTTTCTAAGGTGTACGTGACATGGCAATTACCGATGAAGATGTGTGTGAGCCGGCAAGTAAGTGTACGTGGTACATACGCATCATCGGTAATGGTGCTGGTGTCCTAACAGCAGATATCAATAATGGAGTATGAAACATAATATAAGCATACGATGCGAAGCGAACCACAATAAGGAGCGGGAGCTGAAAACTAGACGCAACTATAACTAATCTGCATTAATCTAATATAAGTCCTACAAATGGTGCCTTTTGAAATAACACGAATCATGGGGTTTTGAAAATAGGGGCTACGGTGTTTTTATGAAAAGATACGTCCTTTGAAATATCCGTAGGATCCCTTGACCTGTCTTTTAAAATACCCACGACCCGATAGTTTGAAATAGGTAGGAGTCTAATCTAATCTAACAACTACACTAAACTATACGGCTGAACTAACAAGCTAAGCTACAGGTAAGGAAACCGCCTAACATCTGAGTCGATACATATACATACCTGTATATATATTAGTCGGTGATCCCGCCTCAATAATATCATATCCGATATCATATCTATAATCAGACATCCCAAGTCAAGAGTGCGGATCAATCATCAAAATATAGCTCATACGTAAATCCGTCGTACGGCATCCCAAATCTGGGTACGGGTCAATATCACATTCATCATACTATTCATCTGATATCCTCTTTATCAAATATCATGATCGGGGTACTGATCTACGTCTAGTACAATATTTATACCATCTATGTATGCATGCATGTATAAGAATCACTACGTCAAAAAGACCCGCTAAAACATCATGTCGTATCTCAATACGAACCAAAACACATCACGGATCTTCTGGCCTCAAGCCCAATATCATCGACTCATCTCAAATCCCAATTACTATCCTCAAATCCAGTATATAAACACATAGTCCCATACCCATGTGTAAATATACACATCAATATATAATCCCATGTACGCACATATGAAAGAAGAATGTATGCAAATATGGGTGTGTGTGTGTATGTGTGGTGCAACCACTACTCTAGGGTTTCGCAACACTAAACCAATCCAATCACACCAAGGATCCATCTCTATCATCAATAATCTCAAACAATATATAAACAATATATATATGTGTGCATACGTATTCGTATACTTCACCACGAACTGCGGGGGTGCTATACGCCATCCACCCGACTTCTCCCCGTAGATATAAATTTACTCACCTGGTCCTCGCTTGCCGGTGCCGACGCCGCCATGCGCTTGCTTGTCGTCTCGAAGTCCACATGGGGTACCTACATATCATAACGCACCGTATCGCATTAAAATTAAATTCGAAATCGAAACGGCATACGAAAAATCAAATCAGCACGCGTATCACGCATAGGTCCAAACCTATCGCCTACGCATGCAAGAATAGTCAAACCAACCCTCGATGTCGATGTACAAACGTCAAACCATCGAGAAAAATCCAATCACACTCATTTGCACATTCACGAACACTAATTTTAATATAAACTAGGTTAAAACTCACAAAACCCCCAATTCCACTTAGAAAGTCATTTTTCCGTAAATCTAGCAAGCACAATTCGCCGTTTTTGTACAAAACATGATGTTTAAATGAATGTAGCGGCCAATATACTTATTAAATATCTTAAATAAGTCATATAAACAATTCCCGGAATTTAATCTCATTAAATTTCAAAAACCCTAATATTCTAGTTTACAAAATACCTAAAATTTAACAATTTCAAAGCAAAAATGCACAAACTACAATCTAGCTTAGATTTGCATGATCTAAAGCATTAAACCACACTTAATAAAGTTGATGAAGTCATGAAAAACCTAAACACATTTTTAATCCCAAGTATTTAACCAATTTCAAAAACCTAGTAAGCAAATTAGCAAATTAACACAATTTTTAAACTAACCATTAGCACAAGCTACTAATCTTGTATTAACATGACAAAAAGCCTAAAAATAACACACAACCATACATCAATTTTATAAAACCCTAAGTTGCATTCAAATTCCTAACTTGAATTCCAAAACTTGCAACTTAAGCCTAATTAACACTTAAGTAGTTTAGCTTTAAGAAATTTGTAACAAATTAAGCAAAAATGTTTTAGAATTATACCCCAAAAACATTTGAAGATCCACAAGCATCCATGGCCTCCCAAAATGCTCTCTTTTCACAAAGATCCATGCTATACGGGCTAGGCTAAAATGGGTAGGAGTCGGATTTGGGTTTTGGGATTTTTTTTTTGATGGATTTGAGGCAATTTTTGATGAAGTTTGAAGAGAAAAGAGAAGGGAAATGGGGGGGCTGTTGCTGCTGTAGGAGGGGGGGCTGCTGGAATGGGAGTGGAAGAGGAGAGAGAGGGAGGTAGAGAAAGTGGGGGGAGAAGTCAAAGTCAATTCAAGGTCAAAGGTCCACCTCATTTCTCCATTTTCTTTTCTTTTCTTTCATTTCTTTTCCTTTGAAATTCAAGTGGGGAAAAAGATGGTGGCTGCTGAATTCAGCCAAGGGAAGAAGTAAATGGGGGTGTGTGGGTATGGGTACGGGTGTGGGGTGATGAAAAATGATAAATACAATACCCCAAACATCCATTTACGCTAAAAAAAAGCCTTTTTTCTTCAATAATTTCTAAACCGTTTTGGCAAATAATTTCATTCCAAAAACCATATGAAAAAATTTTATTTAATGTTTTATGATGCACAAAATTTGTTTCAACTCATTCCAATTTATAATTTTCCCTAATTAAATATATTAGTGACGGCTTAAAATAATATTAAAATAATATTAAAATAATATTTTTTTCAGAAAATTTGAAATTTCACCAGTGGCTCAATAAACACCAAATAATAGCAATTACATAGCTAGAATATGTATATTTAATTTTTATAATAAGATATTTGTATTTTGACTTTTTACAGAAAACCCCCTTATTTTACCGATTTTTTCGAAATTTCACCGAAACGATTTTCAAAACGTTACAATCTTCCCCCCTTAAAGAAATTCGGTCCCCGAATTTAAATTCAAACTCCCCCAAATACTAAAACATCTAAGAAAACCATCAAGTTGTCGGGGCTCCGAAATTGTAAATACATAAAACAAATCGTAGCGCAGCGCATGCGCTTGAAAAATGAGCATATAACTCAAGTCAAAACTCCGTCAAGCATCCCGCAATCATCGGAGTCATGGAGAAGACATCAATGCCAAATCCAAATCAAACCAATATGATATAACTCGAAACTATACATGTAAACATCGAATCTATATCTGTAAGTATCTGAAGGAAATGCATGCCAAATCTCTTTAAGTCGCTGTGTAACGCGTATAACACTGCACAGTGGCGGACGTCTATCATAAGAAAATAACTATATACATATATACCTTTGTTTGAAATGTTCGTCCCGCCGTTTTGGAAACAATTTAGAAGGGTCTCCTTATTTTAAACCTTTCGTGTCATATCAGATACGTAGGTAAATACTGAGGCTATAGCTCGCTTTTTGGAAATCCCTTCAATAACTATCAATGCATGCAAAAATATATTCAGGTACTGTCCTCTGACTAGTCCTGCTCAGTACGAAAACACGTAGCAATATCATAAAAACGTACTGCTCTATACGAAATCAATCCCAAAATATGCACATGAATGCTACGTGCGTCTGGTGCGCACGGAAATGAAAATCCATGAATGTGCCATACATGCGCACAGAAACAATATCTAAGTGCATCGGGTGTGCACAAGCATCTGTCGTAGGCAACGTGTGTGCCTGACAGCAAGGACAGGTGCATCTGACACGCACGAAGAATCTCGATTTAGTGCATTTGGTGTGCACCAAAATCGTATCTCATAACATGCGCCCAACATGCGCGAAAACCCCAAATCAGGTGCATCCATCACGCACGAAATCACGAAATCCAATATCAAGCACCGAACATGCGCAAAATCCAATCAAGTGCACACGGTGCACAAAACAAATATCGAACATCACAATCGAAATCGAAGTCCAGTGCATCTAAGTGCACAAAAGGCGTATCACTGCACTGCAAGCATATATAAACTATATAGAGTGCAGGAACGAAATCGCGTGCGTGCATACGCACAAAATCAACTCAAATGTCTAAAACCGTAAAATCACAAACATGTGAAACTAAAGCACGAAAACGATATCAAGTGCAACACTGTGCAAAGATCGTAAATCCTCAATCATCAAAATCAAATCATACGAATAAATCACCCAAAACATCGTAATCAATAATGGAGGAACAGTACCGCTCAAGCGCATCCTCTAAGAATCTCGGCCAACTGTCGCGGTCACTGGTGGGACGTCTCGTCGATGATCATGAACTCTGTCCTGCTGGTGTGTGTAACCATGACCACTCCTGGGTCAAGGTCTTCACTGTGAATTACCAATCTTTCGGTCTATCGGCTCATCGGCCCTGTCAGGTGTGCTGACGGGGATGATCCCGTTCTGGCACTTCTCTGGTCATCTCTCGGTCAATCATCGCGACCACTCGTATGACAGCATATCACTGGCGTCGGCCTCTGGCTCTCTGAATGTACGTGACCCATCTGATCCTGGGTGCAAGTATCATTGCAGCAGTGTCCTGGAAGGAATCCTGCTCACGGTCTGTTCCATGTCTCGTCTCTGCCAACTGTCCGGAAGTCATTGTCCTTTCCTATATCTGCATCTTGCTCTGGAACGACTGCATACTCATCGCGACTCCTTCTGGAAGGTAAGTCCAAGTACCATGCCTCGGCATGCGCATCGCATCTCTGATGTCGGCGGAGTGGAACGTCATCTCGTCTAGATCTGGTGCGAACCTCTTACTCCACTTTTCTCTAATGTCGTCTGCTTTGGACACGTCTCGTCGCGGCTGCATGGATTAAGCTCCAACGACTATCCTCGTATCTGGAGTCTCCCAAGAATGCATCTCACCACCTAGCATCCGAATTAAGTCGAGCCATCCGATCGAGTCATCAAAACCTCATAATCCCCCAAGAGCTCAACATCTTGGGCACAGTTTAATAGTATCGAGTACATACCCCAGCATCGGTGGTCCAGCCGTAGAAGGGCAAACCCAAGCCTCACTAATGGCGCCGTAGAACTGCCGCAAACCCGAAGGTTCAAAGGCTTTCACACGGTCATTAAGTCGAGTTAGGGTTTCATTCTTCTAGAGGGACCATAGAATTGCCTGCATGTCTTTCCGACTACTTTAAACTTGGAATAATAGGTTTCTGACATTCGATCGTCTCTGTCGACTCCCAACGTCTCCGCGTGAAGTCGTCTCCAGCTGGAATCAATCTATCTGATGACCTCGCATTGGGGTAGCGAACGATCCACATGTCCTAGTCATTCATCATCGGGTGACTAGCGACCTTCTATCATCTCTTAGTACAACTCGTACTGTAATAGCTCCAACATCTGGGGCGATATCTCGTCGTTCGCAGCAATAACTAGCTCACTCGTCTGCACGCTGAACAGTGCCTCAAACATCATGAATAAGCAATACACCAACGGTCATCAAAATCTGGTTGGCCTCTATCATTGGCTTGATCCTCTGGTACTGATCGGCACGTCCGAGAAATCTCGTACAGCGATCTATCCAAACGCTCGTGGCGTGAAAACACAACAAAAAGACACATCTCTGCAATCCTGTGTCGCCGGAATTACGCCCTGGTCTGTCATCGTTCGTGCTGACCGCAACTCTAGCCGTAGCTCTCCCTGCCGTAATCGTAGCAGCAAAACCAAACTGGTACCGATGAGGCTAGATCAGGAAGGAATATAATACTGAACAAGGAAATGTACATCCTAAGGCTTCATAAGTGGAGTGGCGTGTCGTAAATATGCCGCGGAACATATCAACGGTACGTCACTCTACTTTAGTCACCTATTCCATCAACCAAGGGTCATCCTACGCTCCGAAGGTTAAAACCTAACGCTTTGATACCAACTTGTCACGACCCGAAAGTACGGAACATGACCGGCACTTAAACTACGAACGTCTCGAGACGTACGTAATCTAAGTAAACCGAAAACCCAGAAATCCAAACCAAGAAAAGTAGTAGAGTGCAGGAAAAACCAACTAAAAGCAAGTAGTTTCAATAGCATAAGCCGAATTATGCGGTTTTTAAGACATCAAAAATTTACTGAAAATTTCGGCAGAGTCTCCTTTGTAAATACTGGCCCCCAAACGGGATACAACATGAATAGTATACGAAATCAAGAAAAAAGGCATCCCCAAGCGGGAGCTAGCTCTTCGTCAATCGACGGTCACAACCACACAAGCAATATAATATACAACGCCAACGGCGAGGATCAAAACTCAAAAGGAAACTCAAAACCACCAGAAATATAACGAGCGACTCTAAGGTCGAAAGAATAAACAACACTGGTCTCTATCTCAATAAATACATGTTTGGTTGATGGAATTTACTAGATACAACGGAATAATATTATACAAGGTAATATGATGGGTACGATACAAGAAAAACCCACCTACTAGCAAGTCACCCGAATGAAACTGAGCCCGCAAAGCCGTAAAGAAACATGTACGGCAAAACCTGCAAGAAACTGGGGCATAACGGGGGTGAGTTGCCAACTCGTGAATAGAAAAACATCTACGAATAAAAATCGCATGTATGACGCAATCCTAGGTCATACGAACATAATATATAATCCTCCAATAACATGCAGCCTATAACAAGGCAAGGGTAAATATCTAACCCGAGTGTAATCTCATGTGCCTGTGTCAGTGCCTCAGGTAGCAATATATCATATGAATGAGGTATGAATGCACGGAACAGAATGCATGTACTGACGAAAACTTCTTTCATAAATCAGTGAGATTTCTGTATTTTTAAAGTGAGGTACCATAAATGAAATCAGCATAAAACAGTGCCCAGCATCGACACAAAACAAGTGTCCAAATATCTCGATATCTCTGTATCACAATCTCTGTACCTCAATATCTCAAAATCAATATCTAGGGTGCCGTCAATCCAGACCGGCCCCTACCATCCATCTCAAGACCACGACGGTATCCTCCGGATATCCGACGCGTCGGTAATATCACCGGTCGGTAGTGCTCCCCTGCCAGGCTCAACGTCAACAACACATTCCTCTTGCCCCGGGGTACCGCACCGGGCCCACCATGTACCCGAAACGGTTCATCCATCTCCTCGAATCGGGTCTCGAAATCCATCAGCAAACTCATGGTGGACGACTCATACATCATAGGAAAACCGCATTTTTTATTTAAAAAGAAAGAAAGCAGTTTATATATGTTTTGCGGTTTTCCTCCAAATCCATAAAATATCATGGGAATCCGAATCATCAATAGCATGTAAAAACATGAATATAAGCATGAGAATCCATGAATACGGCATAACAATGAATAACAGTATGCATGAAGTAGCAGGTAATAACTACAATGTCTAAACTATTAGTTAACATGCTATGTCAAGCAATAATATTTTCTAAGGTGTACGTGACATAGCAATTACCGATGAAGATGTGTGTGAGCCGGCAAGTAAGTGTACGTGGTACATACGCATCATCGGTAATGGTGCCGGTGTCCTAACAGCATGATATCAATAATGGAGTATGAAACATAATATAAGCATGCGATGCGAAGCGAACCACAAAAAGGAGCGGGAGCTGAAAACTAGACGCAACTATAACTAATCTGCATTAATCTAATATAAGTCCTACAAATGGTGCATTTTGAAATAACACGAATCATGGGGTTTTGAAAATAGGGGCTACGGTGTTTTTATGAAAAGATACGTCCTTTGAAATATCCGTAGGATCCCTTGACCTGTCTTTTAAAATACCCACGACCCGCTAGTTTGAAATAGGTGGGAGTCTAATCTAATCTAACAACTACACTAAACTATACGGCTGAACTAACAAGCTAAGCTACAGGTAAGGAAACCGCCTAACATCTGAGTCGATACATATACATACCTATAATCAGACATCCCAAGTCAAGAGTGCGGATCAATCATCAAAATATAGCTCGTACGTAAATCCGTCGTACGGCATCCCAAATCTGGGTACGGGTCAATATCACATTCATCATACTATTCATCTGATATCCTCTTTATCAAATATCATGATCGGGGTACTGATCTACGTCTAGTACAATATTGATACCATCTATGTATGCATGCATGTAGAAGAATCACTACGTCAAAAAGACCCGCTAAAACATCATGTCGTATCTCAATACGAACCAAAACACATCACGGATCTTCTGGCCTCAAGCCCAATATCATCGACTCATCTCAAATCCCAATTACTATCCTCAAATCCAGTATATAAACACATAGTCCCATACCTATGTGTAAATATACACATCAATATATAATCCCATGTACGCACATATGAAAGAAGAATGTATGCAAATATGGGTGTGTGTGTGTATGTGTGGTGCAACCACTACTCTAGGGTTTCGCAACACTAAACCAATCCAATCACACCAAGGATCCATCTCTATCATCAATAATCTCAAACAATATATAAACAATATATATATGTGTGCATACGTATTCGTATACATCACCACGAACTGCGGGGATGCTATACGCCATCCACCCGACTTCTCCCCGTAGATATAAATCTACTCACCTGGTCCTCGCTTGCCGGTGCCGACGCCGCCACGCGCTTGCTTGTCGTCTCGAAGTCCACATGGGGTACCTACATATCATAACGCACTGTATCGCATTAAAATTAAATTTGAAATCGAAACGGCATACGAAAAATCAAATCGGCACGCGTATCACGCATAGGTCCAAACCTATCGCCTATGCATGCAAGAATAGTCAAACCAACCCTCGATGTCGATGTACAAACGTCAAACCATCGAGAAAAATCCAATCACACTCATTTGCACATTCACGAACACTAATTTTAATATAAACTAGGTTAAAACTCACAAAACCCCCAATTCCACTTAAAAAGTCATTTTTCCGTAAATCTAAAACGCACAATTCGCCGTTTTTGTACAAAACATGATGTTTAAATGAATGTAGCGGCCAATATACTTATTAAATATCTTAAATAAGTCATATAAACAATTCCCGGAATTTAATCTCATTAAATTCCAAAAACCCTAATATTCTAGTTTACAAAATACCTAAAATTTAACAATTTCAAAGCAAAAATGCACAAACTACAATCTAGCTTAGATTTGCATGATCTAAAGCATTAAACCACACTTAATAAAGTTGATGAAGTCATGAAAAACCTAAACACATTTTTAATCCCAAGTATTTAACCAATTTCAAAAACCTAGTAAGCAAATTAGCAAATTAACACAATTTTTAAACTAACCATTAGCACAAGCTACTAATCTTGTATTAACATGACAAAAAGCCTAAATATAACACACAACCATACACCAATTTTATAAAACCCTAACTTGCATTCAAATTCCTAACTTGAATTCCAAAACTTGCAACTTAAGCCTAATTAACACTTAAGTAGTTTAGCTTTAAGAAATTTGTAACAAATTAAGCAAAAATGTTTTAGAATTATACCCCAAAAATATTTGAAGATCCACAAGCATCCATGGCCTCCCAAAATGCTCTCTTTTCACAAAGATCCATGCTATACGGGCTAGGCTAAAATGGGTAGGAGTCGGATTTGGGTTTGGGGATTTTATTTTGATGGATTTGAGGCAATTTTTGATGAAGTTTGAAGAGAAAAGAGAAGGGAAATGGGGGGGTGGGTTGTTGCTGCTGTAGGAGGGGGGGCTGCTGGAATGGGAGTGGAAGAGGAGAGAGAGGGAGGTAGAGAAAGTGGGGGGAGAAGTCAAAGTCAATTCAAGGTGAAAGGTCCACCTCATTTCTCCATTTTCTTTTCTTTTCTTTCATTTCTTTTCCTTTGAAATTCAAGTGGGAAAAAAGATGGTGGCTGCTGAATTCAGCCAAGGGAAGAAGTAAATGGGGGTGTGTGGGTGTGGGTACGGGTACCCTTTTCTCCAGGACACCCTGTATTACTACGAACGTCCACTTCCATTGGACAAAACCATCGTATGGTTAGATACGAACTCGAAAGAATTTATTCGAGGATGGTTTCCGGTTCTGGAGAAAACGGATAGGATTATTCAGTTGTCTTTTCCTTTTACCTTCTCTCAGGTTGCGAGTGCTCCTTGGTTTAGGAAACAGTACACCTATTACGCAAATTGGATAGTCTTCTTCCAAACCATAGGCAGGTGCCGACCGGTAGGGAATGAAGAAAAACAATTAGCATAACGATGGTGTGCAGAAGGTATTAAGTTAAGACAAAGCAAGGGATTAGTAAGAGGGCAAAGTAAACTGCGACTGATATTCACGACAAAAACAGGTATTTCATTACCACTCCCACTTCACCTTTGTATTTCTCCAGGACACTCCATATCACTACGAAGATCCACAGTTTATTGGATACTCCATCGTATGGTTATATACGAACTCGAAAGGAACTTGTTCCAGTTCGGGGATCGATTCTGGTTCAGGAGAAATAGGAATAAGGTTTATTCGGTTGTCTTTTATCTCCACCTTCTCTCGCATTGCGAGTGCTCCTAGGATTAGGACAGTACACCCATTATGCTTATTGGATAGTCTTCTTCCAAACCATAGGCTGGTGCCGAACGGTAGGGAAGGAAGAAAACCATTTGGCCTAAGGGGTGTGCAGAAGGTAATGACTAAAGACATATAAAGGGATTTGGAGAGGTGGCAAAGAATTATACGGTTACAGTCGTGAATCTGGAAGAGGCATTACTAGGAATACTGGGATACCCTATCGAAACGTTTCAATATTTCAGTTTCGCTGTGTACTGTTAAAGGAAAACTGATTTCCCAATTAGTCCTTACTCCAGGGTATGTATTTACCAGGTTTGATTCTCACATCTGTATGGTTTTACAGATGATGAGTAGGAGTAGGTTCGTGGGAATTATGTGATCATCCTCATTATATCGGGATTCGTTGTAATCGGTGATATTTGAGGAAATCACATGGGCTGTTTGCCGGTCGGCAAATATTTGGTTTTGAATATCCGCTGTTATGCACCAATTTCAAATTGATATATCTGTACGTCTATTTTCATAGAGTGAGATATACCTTTTTGAAATTATGTCCATGACATTTACCTATATCAGTGGATGGTTAGGTAAGGAGTATTAAACAGCGGTGTAATTCTTCATAACCAAAGATACAGTTTTCAACCTACGACACACAATGAATGAGTTATCAGACTCAAGGGATTTATACAGAGTATTGTATGTTGTCCAGGGTCCATCAGGACAGAGGGGTTGGTCCTCGTACTATATTCGGTTTACTTATGACTTCTCTAGTTTTTAGACAGGTGTTTCGTGGAAACACAGGGTCTGAATTTTGAGAAGTTGTAGGTATTTGAATAAAGTAGAGAACCGGATATTGCAAGTATCGGGATTCTTCAAAGTGATCGAAGATGTAGATACTTGAGTATGGTATTCAGATGATAGTAATGATTAAGAGATCTTGCTTCTCTTTCAGGTTATTCATAATTGGAAGCATTCCTAAGTTGAGTAACGCTGATTGGCCTCTTTCCATTTAGTTGACATGCACTGGAGACAGCTGCATGATTTGAATCTGGTTCAATTAAATCAATGCCTCTGGTTCTATATTGGATATAGTACAGTTCATATCTTAACATTGTTAAGGTACGGGGAGTTGTCCGGCTTATGATTAAAACCAGACACTGGACAACTCAAGGCACGTTTCTGTAATGGCTGTTTGTGGGTTGACCCAGGCTATGACGAGGGTTGACTTTCTACCATCTGGAAGATCAATAGTGATATTGTTCTAGACTCGCCACAGTTTTAAATAAAATAGATTTTTTCAGAAAACAGTAGTGGGAGTATGGTAGAACTGGAAGTGATTCCAGAACCACAAACGATTACTGAAGATTTCATAGGAACCTAAAGATTCAATCTGGATTGACATTCCATTGGCCACTCCGCAGATAAGGTGGGTAACCTCAGGCACCCGAGAGGTACTCCGGTAGCCTCAAGGACGGTGGCAGGGAGGTTCTTGTTTACCCACACTTGCCATTGCTGTTGTTCCAGGCTGCGAGACCTGGCAGGAGGATGAGTATAGCGTCGTTCTGAACTGGCTTCAGAAGTGTACGTGTATATGACTCTGCCAGAGGGTTGTCGTAGTCAGTGGGAGCAGCGGAAGCATTGGTGGACAGGTGGCTTATGTCTATTTATAGACTAAAGCAGATGTAGCGGAGATAGATCATCAATTTCTGATGTGACAGTCATAGGTTTGACTTCATCAGAATAGGGGATGGATCTGTTGAGAAGGTATTAGGGTGTGATGTCATGGTATTTGGATGACATACACAGAATAGGAAAAGAAACTCCTATACTACGATCGGTTATACTTTAGTCGTCACACAGTGATTTCTCCACATGGGACTTGGACATTATATCAGACATACTGGTTACTAGATCTATGGTTTTAGATCTAGATTTGGGTGGTTTCCCAATTAAGGGTACTTAGACAGCATTCTAAGAGTATTTAGAATGGACGACTCCTGGCACGGTAGTGTACCTGCAGGTAATGGAGTCACCCTCTCTAAAGGTGTCTTACAGACTAAAGGGGAGAGGGATGTGCATGATTGGCAGATCACTTGCTTAGGCAATTGAGTCAATCATGAGATGTCAAGTACCACACCAGATGTTGTTCTTGCACTAGATGCAATAAGTTGACATTGATCCTATCCTGGAGAAACAGTCAGAAGCAGTTTTAGAACATAAGCGGATGTTCTAGGGATATGATAACGACAGCCTCTTTAGGAAGACGGTTATCATTCCAGGCTTCCAAGGTGACCTGGACGACAAGGAGGTTGTCAGAGTTATAGTTTTTCCTTCTGACGAAGGGCGGTATTTTGGACAGGTGATCCAAGGCAATACTGAGGGAGGCATGGCGCTGGATACTGATTAAGTTCAGTTGTCGATACAGTCTAAGAAGTTTGGATTTGGAGTTCATTTATGAGCTAGGTCCCATCAGACATCCAGACACATTCTAAGACAGGTATTGCTCATTTCGGGAGATGGGTTTCTTCGCGAACTTGAGATATAGAGAGACATAGAAAGAGACATCAAGGCGGATCCACTCACTAAGGCTATTCCTCGAACGCAATAGTTTCGCAAGCGAGCTTTGTGAGACTGACTAGTAGAGGAGTTGGGTGTTCGGTATCACACGGGCTGTGAGTATGCGACATCGCAATAATTAGCCTTGAGTGCAAGTGGGAGATTGTTGGAGATAGTGCCCTCAGAGTCAATTATTGGATCACAGGCATGTGATTGCAATGATTGAGGGAGGACCTGTCCCAGTAGGACAGTCTTACTCGAGATGATAGTATGCTATCTGGTTTATCTTTATCATCATGTACTGCTTTAGGTGACCTGACATGTCGCTATTACACGTCGGTAGAGCCCCTAGGATTCTTGCTTGACTGCCAGCAGTATGAGGGCGATCATATACGTGGGAGCTGGTAGTCTATAAGCACATCCTTAAAAGGTCCCTAGTCGTGGGAGTTTCGAGACAGGGCATCGATACTCCACAGTAGACTAGTGTATACAGTCGAGACCCCGACGAGGGGCGGTGGCCGGTCTCACAAGCCACTGGTGTCAGTTGGTTCTCCTAAGATGTATACAGGTGCTCATTGGGTTATGAGTACACCGGACAGGACTCGCCGGGAACATGCTAGTGAAAGGTTCCTAGGCACCCTAATGAGGTTATACAAGGCATCGAACATGCCATTTTCTAATTTTAACGGTGCCTACAAACCCTAACAAGATCGTTTGCTAGAAAACTAGGCGAAAAAGAACTAGTTAACAACTTAACTAATGGGATATCGGAAATACAACCTTTGTAGATTCGGTGCTCCACCTCCATAGCTCCGCAACGAAGTCGTCTCCGCTGTCCAAAAAGAATCCGGGCTCTAGAGTCGGCTTCGTCGGAGAATAAACGAGCTAGGTCGTCGATGTCCATGCCGAAGATGATCTACGTCGAGGCATCGCTAAATCAAGCTCCACCTTCACCTTGCCATGAAAACTTGTGAAGGAAACACACTCTACTACTTGGCAAGAGGTAGAGGATGAAGAAATAGGAATTGGGTAGACTTTAGAATTGGATTTATCACTCATTTCATCAAGTTGCCATTGATGGTCAAGCTTTTCTTCACTTGAAGGAAGAAGAAGAAGAAGCTAAAATATTATGATAAGAATATTAGAATTGAAAAGAGAAATCAATCCTTATCATATAATGAACCATGGTTAGATGTAGAGAGTTAACTAAGGTTTAAGTGAGTGGTAAGGGTTAAGCATGAGACAAAATGGTCATTAAGTCAAAGTCTTCATGAAGGTTCATGAATGAACAAAAGAAAGCAACCATTTTCCTCATTTTGCCTTTTCTTTTTCCAAAAAGATAAATGAATAAAAAGAAATCAAAAACCCTAATCACCCACTTAACAATAGTTTAATTCTTAACACTTAACCATAATGCATGTATCATCAAACATGATACAATATAGTGCACAAAATCATATCGCATATGTAATGCGCACATCCGAGTGAGAAAATTCATTATAAAGTGAACCGATACTAGTTAATGCAAAGTAATATATCAAATATATAATTATGCATTAAATCATTAAATCAACACTTGATTTAATGATCCGGTCATATCGCATATAACCGACTAGTATCATTAGTAACAACTTATCGAATCAACACTTGATCCGATAACCCGGCTATATCGCATATAACCGATCAATGTCACATCGCGAGAATCGAATACAGTATCACATACTGGTATTATTCTCGGTCCCGCACATATCTCATATGCGCTCCTATTTCATTTCGCTTGAGCCAGGAAACCTCTGTGTAGGACTCTAAAGACTCGTCAATACGCCGGCAGCAGATGATGATCATATCAAGCATCCACAAGCCGCAAGCGGTCTGCTAAACGTAACGGCCACCCGGGTATTGAGCGATCTGAAGATCGACGAGCAAGCCCGCTCACACTCCAGTGAATACAACCAGTAACACTACCGTACAGTCCGGTCTGATCGTCTGATATGTCGCATATCTTGCCTAGGGGTGGTAAACGTCAGACCCCAATAGCTCGATAAGTCGTGTCGATATGAGGCTCATAACGGGTCGAGAAACTACTGGTAACACTTACCAGCAGTTCTCTGATCAGCCCTGGCCAGGGACTTCCTGTTATAGCCAATCGAACACAGTGCAACATCAACCCCCTATACCGGGAGAGACGAATTCCCTCCTATCGCTCATTGCCTCCATGTGACTCGGGACTGTACCCAAAAACCACCGTTTTGCACGCCCTCTTGGACGTGGTAAGATGGAAATCAAAGCACAGTGGGAACCACACAAGACTCTATGACGATCTCGGGTCAACAGACTACTCTGTACCAGTGTCACCAGAGAACTGCCATCTGACGTAAGGTATATTACCATCTGGGAGTTCTCGGCGAGTCCGTCCAGTGTACCCAGTCTCTACTGAGCACCCGTATATTATCTCCGATGTCAAACACCAATGGATATGGGATCATCCATCGCCCATCTATATGGGTCGAGAAGGTATACGCTAGTCTACTCTGGTATATCGATGCCCCATCTCGATACACCCACGACTAGGGACTTTGAAGGATGTACTTATGGACTACCATGTCCCCACTAGTATGATCCGCATCATAGTCCAGGTAGTCAAGTACACATCCTAAGGGCTTTACCAACATGTAACAGAGAGACAATCAGTATACACGTTAAGGTAAAGAGTAACCAGATAGCATACTATCATGTCGAGCAAGAAAGTCCTCCCTATATATGTCCCGGCATCCACTACAATATACATCCAATGTACAGTAATGGACTCTAGGGCATACATATAACTAACAATCTTCCACTTGCACTAGGGCCATCTGTAGCAGTGGTCGAAGTATCTCATACTCAACCATCCCATAAAAGTCTCTCTCTGGGAATAGGCCTTCGTGAGTGGATCCGCTGCGTTATCCTCTAAGTCTGCTCTCCTTGCCTCGATCACCCTGGAGATCAACCATCTCCATGATCAGGTGATACTGCCTTAGAATAAGTCTGGATCACTGATGGGAGCGGCGTTCCTTGGCATAAGCCACAACTCCATTGTCACACAATGGGAGGAACATAGTTCATCTCATGAACCATTATACATCCAAACAGCCTCTTTGGTAGCATCTTAAGTAGCGATGTATCCTGCCTTTATCGTCTAGTATGCCACAGTATCTTGCTTGGAACTCTTCCGACATACCGTCCCTTTACTGAGGGTAAAGACAATGCCTGCGACTGACATTCAGTCGTCTTTATCACCCTGGAACACTTCCAGTGATTCTCCCAGGATCGATTGATACCATCTCACTACAACTAGAGAGATTCCTAACATCCATTTAGATCTATCTCATAGATCCAAAATCCAGGATTTAGTAGGTATCATTTTGATCCTATATGGAGAATCCTAGTGATAGGCGGAGATTGATCAAGCGTAGCATAAGAAACTCCTTTCTTATCAAGAGTATGTCATCCACGTACTCTACGAGGATCACCACCATACTCCCTACTACCTTTTTGTTTATACAAGGTTCATCTACCATTTTGATGATGTCAAACTCTTTGACTAATCCATCAAAACAGATGTTCCAACTCCGCGATGCCTGCTTTATCCTATAAAGCATCTTGCACACGTTTCCGCTGCTCCCACTGTCTACGAAGCCCTCTGGCTGTGTACTTATAGACACTCTCTTCTAAACATCATTTAGAAAAGCTGTCATGACACCCAACCACCAGATATCGTAGTCATGGTATGTAGCCGTGACAAGTAGGATCTGGATGGACTTAAGCATAGCTACTTAGAAAAGGTTTCATCATCATCCATACCTGGTCAATGATGTAGACCTTTAACAAGTCTAGCTTTGAAAGTCTCAACTTTTTCATGTACACCAAGTAATCTTCTCAAGATATACTTGCTCCTGATGGGGATTTAACCCTTCAGATATAGCAACCAAAGTCCATACTTTGTTGGTGTATAAGGATTCCATCTCAGATCGCTAAACATCCAGCCATTCTTACAGAGTCTCACTCCTGATGGCCAGCTCGAAGCTAGTTGGGTCATCATCTCATGACGCATTCTTCGCTCCCACTGTCATAGAGAAACTGAAGTATCTCTCAGGTGGGTGAGGAACCCTACTAGATCGGCGGAGAGGCTGAGGTTCGTTGGAATCTACTGAATCCTTTGGTTCTGTCAAATCATCAGCTGCATTTTGTATAGCTGGAACCTTTCCAGTTCTACATAACAGTATTTGCCTCGAGCTTGTCCGGATCATGCTTTTAGACATAGGCCGAACAACCCCAAATCTTAACTGACTTAAGAGATGGGCTCTTCCCCTTCCATATCACATATGAAGTGG
This sequence comes from Agapanthus africanus, assembly GCA_030015575.1. NCBI lineage: Eukaryota > Viridiplantae > Streptophyta > Magnoliopsida > Asparagales > Amaryllidaceae > Agapanthus > Agapanthus africanus. The sequence continues at coordinate 211,531,500 of CM057351.1, read as the reverse complement.
TAGGCACTGATTTGATTCGAACCTAATTCAATAGGTATGCAACTTCTCAAGTGCATAACACCTTAAAAGGAAATAGGTAACTCAGTATTACTCATCATAGAGCACACCATATCAAATAGGGTGTATCTGCTCCGCCCCGATATACCATCGTGCTATGGTGTATACGGAGGAGTAATGCTGAGAGAGAATCTCATTCTCCTTTAGAATAGTCCAGGATTTCCGTGCTCAAGTATTCTCCTCCTTGATCACATCAAAGGACATAATACTTATACCCGTATTTTGGTTCTCTACTTCTAACTTATATTCTGTGAATATCTCAAAAGGTTTGGACTTGTGTTTCAACAAGAACATATGTCTGAATCTAAAGAGATCATCAGAGAACGTAATGAAGTATAAAGAATCAGTCCTGGCATGTGTAGACAGGAGACCTTACATACATCATCATGTATCAGTCCCAAGAGTTCATCAACTCTTTCTCTGTTTCCAATAAACAGAGCTATGGTCATCTTATCTTTGTGACATGACTGGCGAGTTTCACAAGATGTAAATTCAAACTGATTTAAATATGCATCTATATGTAACTCTAGCTAGTCGGGTCACATTGATCTGACCTAGTCTACAATACCTCAAGAAGAATCCGTTCATTTCTGAACTCTTCCTCTTGTGTGTGTTCCGAATACTAAGAACTGTAGTTTGATTTAGAACATCAATGCTTTTAGATAACGTGCCTGAACCGATCAACTTTTGATATAGGAAATGTACAAAACATTATCCAACAATACAAAATATTATCGTTTCTTTACTAATAAAGAGATAGATATGATTTTGTATATCAGGTTCGGTATCTAATAACATACGTTCAAAATCAATGTATTACAATACAGGGTGACAGTGACCAACAGACTTGGCTGTAACACTTGCCCCGTTTTCTGCCTCATGAAACTTATCACCCGTTCTCAATTTTTCTACCTTTTTGTAGCCCTATGTAACATCTTACATATCTGGGATCCTGATCCGGTATCATATACCAAGGATGCGGAGGATACTGAAAAACAGTTCTGTATAATGAACACACCCGAAGATGATGCATCAACATGCACTCTCTTCGTTTGGGCGGCATGGGAAATCTGGTATTCCCCAATTTCCTGCTCTGTCTTATAACAATTATAAGTTGGAGCGGGACCAACGTTCCCCAGCTCAGTAAAACAAGCGGGTTCGGTCAATAATCCGTTATTATCTTGATTAAGGCGTGATATGGTCGCTACCAGGAGAGAGAGAGAAGAAAACACTCAGCGTGCGCTCTTGCAAGAATAGATTGGTTATTATTTTATCTAATCAGGATGGCTCCCACTGCTTTTTATCAAATCTTCCTTCAAACCCTAAAAGGAAAGACTAGCCGGGATTAATTACACACTACAAGTTCGCCAATCTTTCAGCCAGGCCAGTGTCGGTACTTTGAGGGAGGTCCCCCGTGCTTTCGCACGAACCTAATTAATGTAAACCTCGTTTTCCCAGAGGCGTAACCCCGTTGACACCTTTCTAGACACCTACTTGATCGGCTAATTGTAATGTATAAAACTCTCCCAGGAGTAACAATTACTCGCAGCGGGTATCGGGATCCAACTATCTCATAGAAGGTATGCAATCTCATTGCAAATTTAAACACTTGAAATTCCCAATAATATATTGCCCCTAGCTCGCTATGACCTTGACGCATGCCAAACAACCCATAGTCTGCTAGTCAAGTTCAACCCGTCATTTCCTGATTGAATTAAACCCACCCGCACGACCCTTGACGCATGCCAAACAACGCCGTACGAATACCCTAATCCAATCGCATCGTATGCTAGCAGATAAGCACTAGTTAGCTACCGTACACTACGCCTTGACGCATGCCAAACAACCCCAGCACGAATACTAACTAGTACTTATCTGAAATGACGGAGGGCTACGACAGGTTTTTCTGAAAACCTATTGCGTAATGAACTTGATATCGTTGTAGGATCGAATGAATTTTGAAATGGAGTGTTTTTTAGGCTTTTCAGTTTTTCTAAAGGAGTCACTCCCGGTGAAGGGATCGTCGGTCCTTTCCTCGTCGAATGAGGTGCGGGATATATCATATATATCGCTGTGCAAAGCAAAAACTCTTAAAAGCAATCAAAAGACAAACCGAGTGTGTAGCATCTGCCAGTTATTGCTAAAGGAGTCACTCCCGGTGAAGGGATCTCGGTCCTTTCCTCATCGAATAAGGTGCATGATATATCATATATACCGCTGTGCAAAGCAAGAACTGTAGCTACCTTGTTTTATTTTGAAATTCGATTCTACAACATCTTAGGTTTCTTTTATTTCATTAATCACATTAATGAAGTCCCATCATTTAAGTACCTAAACATTACAGATAAATACGACGTACACTTATGCCATCCGCATTCGCCTCGATGTCCCCTCGTGCACCGTTAGGTTAGGTAACTAACGGCAGAGCGGGGCTGGGCTAGCGCGGGTGTAAAACATAAGCAACGTCTATATAATATATCATATATACTATATACTGTATCTATCAAAGAACATCACATGATCACATCACAGATATCGCAGCAGAAGAAACATATGAAATATTGGATATACTAGGACGTCCGTGTTTTCAATACGAGCCAGTATAAAACACGGATTCCACGGTCGCGATGAATAGCCAAACCCACACCCCTAGACCCCTACGAGAGCGGTAAGTAACCCTACCAATTCTAGAGTTAGGAGACCCGGACTCGACTCCTCGAGTTGGTCTCCCACTGGACTCCAGAACCCGGTTACTTGTGCCCTCCTCCTTGGGTCTATCCTAGTGCGGAAAAGTAAATAATATACAAAAGGTGACTACTTCCGCAACCTGGAAGCGCCCCAATAAAAGAATATTACATACAAGTTTTTACATGAATGAAAATGAAAAACACTCATCTCACATAAAAACCCCCGGCTATTCAAACACGACGATCCAATATAACATATCCAGCAACACATAACATCACATGTTATCAACGTAAGTAAATATGCACATCCCAATTGTCGTTGACATATAGCAACGAAACCGGCGATATCACATATTACACTTACGGTCACAGAAAAGAAAGTGTAAAACTACAACAGTTGGAATCCGCAATCTGCATAGACATCGCATGCCTAATCAAATGAATTACTTAGACATCGCATGCCTAACAATTATAAACCCCGCATTTTAGTCTCTTATCGAAAACACTTTTCAATATCAAGTCGGGCAATTCAACAAGATTCCCGACATCCTGATCGAATGCTCGTCGCAAACTTCAGTAGGCGGCCGCACCCCTGATACCGTCGACGAAGTGCACCAAGGCGGAACACCGCTACCGCGAGCACCCGGACGGATGCTTTCGGCGGCGGGGTTCTCCTACAGTCACTTGGTCGGGGCTATGGAGTGAGGCTGTCTATTAAGTTTACCCGGCGAGTATCCGCGTACACTACGTGATTGCGACGGAGTTTTGATCACATCAAAATTCCGTGGCAACCGATCAAGTGAGACTAAAGTGCTATGTTTATAACATTCATTCAGTTATCACATAACTTTTGTGAATTCCAATTATTGTATCCCATTCCAGATAAACAGAAAATGTTAAACTTTTCGATCGAACAATCGAACACCCAAGTTTTCCCGATATGGATCAACACATGAAATAAGTCTAACAACATTCAGTTCGTGCCTTAGTACCAACGGTCCAGCCGTAGAAGGGTCAAGCCAACGCCTCACATGTGGCACGCCGTGCTGCCCCAAACCCGAAGGTTCAAAGGGCAGTTCAAGACGGTCACATAATCGAGTTAAGGTTTGTTGTCTTCTAGAGGGTCCATCGCGTTACTTGCACTACTTAGAACGTCGTTAAACTACGGAAAAATCCAACACTTGGAAATTTCCCGACAGGGGAAAAATTGGGTATTTATATCCGGTCGAACTTTTTAACATATTCTAAAAAATATCCGGAAAGCCAAATAGACAAAATTTGATACCCCGATCGAAACACCGAATCCCCAAAACTATTCCAGAAAAGCCAACTCTGGAATAAACTTTAAAAATTTCCAGAAAACTCAGAATCAGACAAAATGAATTACTGTGCAAATATGGGAAGGTGACGTCATCACCTAGCCGCGGAACCGCCGCAGAAGCTAGGCTTATGCCGCGGTTCCAACGCAATAAACACTGTTCATCCAAAAATTTTTGAATGGTAATTCTTATTTTTCCCTGCTGAATTTTTTTAGCAATTTTTAATATGGAAAAATCCACGTTTTACAAAACCGGACAGAGAGCATGTTTGGAATTGGGTTTCGGGTTCGTTCGGACTTCAAATTGCGTCTAGACTTCGCCTAAGTCTCTAGCTAGGCTCTGATACCAGTGAAAGGTTCCTAGGCACCCTAATGAGGTTATACAAGGCATCGAACATGCCATTTTCTAATTTTAACGGTGCCTACAAACCCTAACAAGATCGTTTGCTAGAAAACTAGGCGAAAAAGAACTAGTTAACAACTTAACTAATGGGATATCGGAAATACAACCTTTGTAGATCCGGTGCTCCACCTCCATAGCTCCGCAACGAAGTCGTCTCCGCTGTCCAAAAAGAATCCGGGTTCTAGAGTCGGCTTCGTCGGAGAATAAGCGAGCTAGGTCGTCGATGTCCATGCCGAAGATGATCTACGTCGAGGCATCGCTAAATCAAGCTCCACCTTCACCTTGCCATGAAAACTTGTGAAGGAAACACACTCTACTACTTGGCAAGAGGTAGAGGATGAAGAAATAGGAAGTGGGTAGACTTTAGAATTGGATTTATCACTCATTTCATCAAGTTGCCATTGATGGTCAAGCTTTTCTTCACTTGAAGGAAGAAGAAGAAGAAGCTAAAATATTATGATAAGAATATTAGAATTGAAAAGAAAAATCAATCCTTATCATATAATGAACCATGGTTAGATGTAGATAGTTAACTAAGGTTTAAGTGAGTGGTAAGGGTTAAGCATGAGACAAAATGGTCATTAAGTCAAAGTCTTCATGAAGGTTCATGAATGAACAAAAGAAAGCAACCATTTTCCTCATTTTGCCTTTTCTTTTTCCAAAAAGATAAATGAATAAAAAGAAATCAAAAACCCTAATCACCCACTTAACAATAGTTTAATTCTTAACACTTAACCATAATGCATGTATCATCAAACATGATACAATATAGTGCACAAAATCATATCGCATATGTAATGCGCACATCCGAGTGAGAAAATCCATTATAAAGTGAACCGATACTAGTTAATGCAAATTAATATATCAAATATATAATTATGCATTAAATCATTAAATCAACACTTGATTTAACGATCCGGTCATATCGCATATAACCGACTAGTATCATTAGTAACAACTTATCGAATCAACACTTGATCCGATAACCCGGCTATATCGCATATAACCGATCAATGTCACATCGCGAGAATCGAATACAGTATCACATACTGGTATTATTCTCGGTCCCGTACATATCTCATATGCGCTCCTATTTCGTTTCGCTTGAGCCAGGAAACCTCTGTGTAGGACTCTAAAGACTCGTCAATACGCCGGCAGCAGATGATGATCATATCAAGCATCCACAAGCCGCAAGCGGTCTGCTAAACGTAACGGCCACCCGGGTATTGAGCGATCTGAAGATCAACGAGCAAGCCCGCTCACACTCCAGTGAATCCAACCAGTAACACTACCGTACAGTCCGGTCTGATCGTCTGATATGTCCCATATCTTGCCTAGGGGTGGTAAACGTCAGACCCCAATAGCTCGATAAGTCGTGTCGATATGAGGCTCATAACGGGTCGAGAAACTACTGGTAACACTTACCAGCAGTTCTCTGATCAGCCCTGGCCAGGGACTTCCTGTTATAGCCAATCGAACACAGTGCAACATCAACCCCTATACCGGGAGAGACAAATCCCCTCCTATCGCTCATTGCCTCCATGTGACTCGGGACTGTACCCAAAAACCACCGTTTTGCACGCCCTCTTGGACGTGGTAAGATGGAAATCAAAGCACAGTGGGAACCACACAAGACTCTATGACGATCTCGGGTCAACAGACTACTCTGTACCAGTGTCACCAGAGAACTGCCATCTGACGTAAGGTATATTACCATCTGGGAGTTCTCGGCGAGTCCGTCCAGTGTACCCAGTCTCTACTGAGCTCCCGTATATCATCTCCGATGTCAAACACCAATGGATATGGGATCATCCATCGCCCATCTATATGGGTCGAGAAGGTATACGCTAGTCTACTCTGGTATATCGATGCCCCATCTCGATACACCCATGACTAGGGACTTTGAAGGATGTACTTATGGACTACCATGTCCCCACTAGTATGATCCGCATCATAGTCCAGGTAGTCAAGTACACATCCTAAGGGCTTTACCAACATGTAACAGAGAGACAATCAGTATACACGTTAAGGTAAAGAGTAACCAGATAGCATACTATCATGTCGAGCAAGAAAGTCCTCCCTATATATGTCCCAGCATCCACTACAATATACATCCAATGTACAGTAATGGCCTCTAGGGCATACATATAACTAACAGCTAGTTGGTCTTATACCTGACGTCAGATAGCAGTTCCCTGGTGACATGTGTACAGGTTAGTTCATCGACCTGGGGATCGTCATTTGTCTCGTGTGAGTTCCCACTGTACTTTGATTACTACCCTACCACGCTCAAAGGAGATGTGCAAACAGGTTTTAGTTGGGTACACTCCCGAGCCACATGGAGGCAGTGAGCGGATCTTCAGGGGTTCGTCTCTCCCGGTATTGGGGGTGAGGTCGCACTGTGTCTAGGAGAGCCATTACATGAAGCCCTCGGCCGAGGCAGGAGATTTACTGGTAGATATTCCAGTAGTATCTCAGGGTGTTCTGGGCTACACTCCGACACGACTTGTACCGCTTTTGGGGGTCTGACTTTTACCAACCCCCTAGGCCCGCCATGCGATTCTCATAGACGAACGGACCGGACTGTACGGATATTGTCACTGACAGGCTCAGTAGGGTGTCAGGATGAGTTCGCTCATCGACGTCCCTTTTGGTCAATAGCTGGTGGCCCGTCACGTATGGCTAATACCTCTGACGTGCTAGTGGTTAAATCCACAACCATAGTATTGACGAGTCTTTAGAGTCCACCACACATTCAGTTACTCAAGCTTTCGGGCGAAAAGCTGTAGAGGCCGTATGGAGATATGACACGGTTCGATCAGATACGTGCGGTATTGCACGGATCAGGATCGGTCGGTTAGTACTAGAGGCCGTATGGGTATATGGCAGGGTTCGATCAGATACGTGCGGTATTGCACGGATCAGGATCGAACAGATATTACTAGCCGGCTTTGGTTTATGCCGGATCCTAGTATAGTACAGTGTAGATTTTGTCTCATTGCATTTGTATTTCGGTCGGAATACAGATGCGGGTGTGTATACACAGTATCGGGGTTTTCCTGTAATTTATTACGGGACCAGTTTTCTGGAGTTGCCAGTTTGCTTTCCGTTTCGGCCATTTTCATTTGTATCTTTCAACGACCGAAGATTGGTGAGGGCTTATTTGCATTTGTGCAAATAAGCAATTTGGAAGGGGGTCTTTGCATATTTTTGTATCATGATACTTGCACCATCATTGCTTGACTTTCTTTAGTCATCATGGCTAGTCTTGTAGTGTCATGATGGCATGACCTTTTGGTGATGATGATGGATTATGATGGTTGTATGAGTGTTGGAGTTTCTTTGTGATCATTTCTTTGCATGATAGCCTTTTCTCTCTCTCCCTTGGATTATGATGTAGGCTACCCCATTTTTGAGACCCTCTCTCTCTCATTCTCTCCATTCCACAATAGTGGCCGGCCAATTTTTGGAGGGTGGCTGCACATTATTTTGGTGGGGGGATTTTGGTTCTCTTCATGCAAGAAAAATCCCCAAGTTCATCTAGAAAAAGTTCACATCTCAAACCTCCACCATATGGCAACTATCTCAACCCCAAATGAGACACAAGTTCCACACTACATTCTACAGCAAATCTTGGGCACGTCGACTCGCCAGCTTCGTGCCCGAGTTGCCTCGGTATAGAGGCGGGAGCCCGTAAAAGAAACAGGCGACGTGGTGCCCTTCCGACGAGGAGGTGGAGACTGGAGATTCCGCAGGAGATCGGGACGACGACGAGAAGACCGGAGGACACGGATCGCTCGGTATATCTCTCTTCCCCATCTTGTTGTTAGCTAGGACTAGTTAATGGTACGATCCGGGTTTTTAGTGTGCGGTGTTGCCGGTTCAAGAAAATTAAAGTTAACCATCACTTCCGCATTTGGCCTCGGGATGGAGGCCGGGGCGCCGCCGTGCACTTACATCGATGCTAGGCACTCAGTGTAACAACCGAGTTTAGTTATACCAATTTCTGTTTCCGTATTTATTTATCTGTGGTTTTTTATTTATTTATCGTGTTTGGGTGCGAATAATAATTTTACATTTACTTTGTATTCGACCCGACGCGCTCGCCTGAACCTGTTGGTTCATATTTATAGACTACCTGATTGATCATTTCTTTGTGTGTCGTTTTAGAAAATGAATAGAATCACAATCAAAGAATTATTTGACCGCAATCAACTACGGTGTCGGATGTAGTTTGTAAGTGAGTGCGGATCGTCCATAGGGATTGTGCGATTCGTTTTTATATTTGCTTCGTTTGAATTGAAAAGTTAATTGAAAAGAAAAGAAAACATGATTCGAGAGTTTAATTGATTCAAGTGTCACGAGTTTAATCAAGAATCAATAAACTGATAAACAATCAAGAATTGGGTTTCGATAATATTTCCAAACAAAAAGTCAAGAATCTAAATGAGGCTCGTAGAAAACGATCGGATCTATAAATGTGATGTAACCTCAAGATTTCGTGTTCTTGTCCTTCGAAGGATTGATGCGAGATCGATGATGATCGACGAGAGTTAGGGCTTTCTTGATGAAACTAGGGTTTCATCGTTTAACCCTTGTTCTTTCGTTAATTTCATTTACATTCTAGCCTCTAGCAATTTCAAGAAACGATCGTAACTCCCCAATCTCGAGCGATATCAATCAAGAAAGCATCGCAACGAAATGGGTCGTCGGTTCTTGAATTTGCTAGGGTTTACAAAACTCGTAGGAATCAAAAATCGATTCAAGATATATTACATCATCATTCTATTGATCGTCTCGACTCCTCGACGAGCGGAGTATTACTCAAACATCACAACAAGAATTATAACTAGAAATTTAGATTGACTCATGATGCAAGAATTTAAAGAAAACAAGATAAAAGAATTTCACCTTTTATTTATATCAACAATTTGATTACAGTCGCTCAAGAACTACAAGAGGAAGAATTAAATTGTCGACTTGGCTTCGCTCGGCTCCGTGAGTCGCGAATCGGCTTGGACCACTTGCTCCGTTGAAGACCGGCTCGGCTCCTAAAAGGTTGCAAGGCTTCTTGCTTGAATGGGTACTCGGGATCTTGGCTCTTGAATGGAATTAGGGTTAGGGTTTCACACAAATCCTCTCACTAGATTTGTGGAAGAAGAAGATGAAGAGAGAGAGATAGAATGGCTCTCAAAATGAACTAGAATAGGGTTGATTCCAAGATGAATCAAGATTGAATAATAAGTGAGCCTAGGGTCTTATTTATAGAACACCCAAACCCTAGGTCTAGGTTTGAAACTAAAATTCCCTCCAAAAGTTTGTTGAGGAGTTTCTAGAAAGAGTTTGTTAAGAGCTAGCTTAGGGTTTAAGCTAGGATTAATTAAGCTTAGAAAACCCTAGTTTGCTGATCTGGCAGAAACCTCTGGAGTCTTCTAGAACTTGGAGTGTCTTTCTGAACTGTAGAAGCTGAGACAGGAGTTTTGCACTAAAAATAAGAAGCTAATTCCTTTAACCCACCGCGGATCCGCGGCGCAAGCAGGCTCCTGCCGCGGATCCGCGGCAGTTTGTGGGTCTTGGGCCTTGGTATTTGTGGTGTAGTCTTTGGATTCCATTTAGGGCTTTTTCTGATGTGTTGAATTGTATTTTGCCTTTTGGATTGCTACCAGAACTGAAATCATTGAGTTGGCGTAACGTTTTAGCTGTACCCTGTAAATTTTGGCCTTTCTGCTGGATTTTCCTGCACAGATCTTAAAACAAGTGTTGCGCAAATGTAGAGATGATGCGATGCCATGAAATGCGGTCAATTTCCTTTATAGTGTCGGTTTAAGAGTCTAATACATGCAATCTGATATTTTGCGACAGTTTTGCTAATATGTAAAATATGAATGCCGTACACTTCTAAATGAGTGCAAATGATGAGGAAATTGCCGGCTAAAATATACAATATTTTCGACTAATCAAATTCCCCCAAACTTAATTTCGATCGTCTCGAGCGAACTGTTTTATTAAAAAGAGAAGGAGAAAATAAAGAAAGAGAAAAACTAACTAGCACACTTTCGTAGGCAACACGATTGCACTGAGCACGTGCAACAAGCCTTTAAACCTCTAGGTGTCCCTAGTAGGAGGAGTGTTGTCTCCTGAGGGTTTTCAGCGGATTGCACCCACAAAATCCAATAATAAACGGAAGATCATGAATATTACATTTAAAGACAAGAATTGTAAAAGAAAAGCTTCGAAAATTAGGGTTTCCAACTAAGCTAGCTTTTCGGTTGTCATGAGCCCTATCTTAATGGTCATGAAAAAATGTCAGAAATCACGTCCTCCCTCAATAAAACATCGTCTTATTCTTCATTCCTATCTTTCATCCAAACATCGATCATATAACCCTGCGTGTGTGTAAAGGACATCCCTACACCCGGAGAATTCAATTCAAGCTATCATACTCTTGCCCATCTGCCTCAGTACTTTTTAATTAATGAATATTTAGATTTTGCTCACACACTTTCATGCGACCGTTAATACTTCTTGAGGTACTAACCGACCGATTACTCCTGTGCTTGCTTACTTGGTGTATTTTCCTCGTCTTGTACCACCTTAGGCATAGCAGTGACTCCCAGACCAGTTGGCCTTAGGGCACTAGGTGAAGAAGCACCCTCGCTATATATTTTTTTATTGCCCTTGGTGATAACAAAACCAGTGTCCATTTTTCTCACCACTTTATATTTTTTCTATTCACTTTTTTTTTTATTTCCTTCATACATCGGCTTTAAGACAAGTGCATTTCAAGGTATCCTCTACTATCCCAGGCTTTAAGACGTGTGTAAGTGCGAATAGCAGGGTATCAACGTTCAAAATGTTTGGCTTCCAGAATAGAAACTATTTTTCAGACTTATTTTTATCCTCAGATTAGTGACTTCCTCTATCTTACTAACCTTTGGGACAACGGCTCATAACTACTTATTACTAGTTCGTATAAGAAAAACTTCTAATTTTCTTAGTTTTCTTAAATTTTTCTAATCTCATGGATGTAATTTTTCACTATCTAATCTTTTATTATCTTATTTATGTACAAAAAATATTTTTATCTTTTTGAAAATTTTTAAATTTTTATAGGATTTTTCAAAAATGTTTTGTGCTTATGCAAAGTGATATGCAAATGATGCGAAAATAAGCACAGACCTCCCCCAAACTTGTTTTCAACAGTGTCCTCACTGTTGCCTTCTGCTAAATCTCGAAAAACCTGTAAGCTTGGGAGGAATTTATTAGTGGGGGAAAAATATTTAAGTGAAGAACCTCCCCCCAAACTTATTTTTGGCTCAAAATTTTGTAAAAATTTTTCTTTTCAAGAGCCCGAAAAAAAAAATATACCCTCCCAAACTTGAGTTATGCAATGTTAAGTTTTGAAAATCACAAGTGGGGGTCAAAAATCATTGGTCGATGCCAAGCTTTGCAAAGACCGAAAGTTAACACCAACCATTCAAAAAATTTATCAATGCAGTGCTCTGATTGGTGGAAGAAGAAGTGGGGAAAGGGTAAGTGGTGGAATAGAATGTGTGTGCGTCTCATTTTGGAGAGACGATGCAGTGTATGCGATGGATTACTCGCATTCTTCTTACAGTCCATATGAACAGGTGGAGGTTCAATATCATTGATTTGGACATGATTCATCTCAACACCCGTGCTTTTTAGAAATGCGAGTTCATCAGCGAAGATCTCCTCAAAAGTTTCATCTATACCCCGAAGAAAAATGTCATCACAAGGTGCGGGGTGATCTTCAGACTCTAAAATCAGTTCATAATCAGTGTTAATTGTTTACCCGGACATCTCGGTGGAAGAGTCCGTATGTGTATGATACATAGTTGGGTCAAACAATAACATATGAAAAGAGTCAAGATCGGTATCAGGAGGATCATCTAATTCGCTGCTGTCGACATCCATTAAGTCGACAGAACAGAGCTGAGCAGTAGGTTCGGAGGGTACACTTCCTAACTTATAAATGTTCATCTCAATTGTCCTCTTCCCGAAGGATAGGGTCATAGAACCGTTACGACAATTGATGATAGCGTTGGAAGTGGCCAAAAAGGGGCGACCTAAAATCACCGGAATTTGATTCCGTGAGTTCGCTACAGGCTGTGTATCAATTACAATAAAGTCTACAGGGAATATAAATTCCCCGATTTTTATTAACACATCCTCTAGTTCACCCCTAGGTCTGGTGATTGAACGGTCAGCCATCTGGAGAGTGCAAAGAGATGGTTTCAACTCTCCGATCCCTAACTGCTCATAAACTGAGAAAGGAAGCAGGTTAACACTTGCCCCAAGATCTAGTAGAGCACGGTTAATGTGTTTCTCCCCAATAGAGATGGAAATCGTAGGATATCCAGGATCCTTACGTTTTCTCGGTAATTGTTGGGGGGAAAGCTGTGTCTACTGTTTTTGCCATGAATATCTTCTTGGGCATTTGTTTCTTCCTCTTTCTAGTGCAAAAGTCTTTAAGAACTTTCGCATATGCGGGGCCTTGTTGGATAGCATCTAGAAGAGGGATATTGATGTTAACCTGTTTAAACATTTCAGTGATCTTCTTCATATGTGGACTTGGTGTGTTAGCCCTTAACCGATTAGGATAAGGTGCTTTAGCAATAAGCGCTGGGCCCATCATAGGAGAAGGAAGTGTGTGTGGAAACGATCCCAGAATAGAAGTGGGGATCGTCCGTGGAGGGGTAAAAGAGGTGGGCTGTAGTGGCGAGCCTTTTGGGAAACGAAGAATAGGCTCGGAAGAAGGTGGTGGGGTAGAAGAAGTAGGGTCAGAACTAGAAGTGTGTGTGTGAGGAAAGGTCTCAGCCGGGGTGTTGATAGGATTGTCAATATCATCAACTTCTTCCCCAACATGATTGTCAAGCACTCTTCCAGATCTCAACGTGGTGATTGCATTCACATGATGTGAATAACCAGGATTGGGTAAGAATTGAGCTGGAAGTTTCCCTTTCTCTCTTGCACTAATTTCGGCTTTTTATCGTCCAATTTCTTCTTCCATCGATTTAATACTCTCGTTTTGGGACGCAGAGTTTTTCTCAATTTTATCGACGGATGACTTCATTTCAGCCGAAACTTGCATGATATTTGTTAAGACCAAATTCATGTATTGTGCAAAAGAAGAGGATTCATCAGTTCCGGTCAACTGTAAAGGACTAGACAGTGCAGGTGTGTTGACCTGATTTTGAAAATTATGTGCTTGAAAGGGGTGCTGACTTAATTGAAGTTGTGGTTGCTGTTGTGGTGGAGGGACCCTTTGGAAATTGTTTTGGTTTGGAACCGTGTTTTGAGAGTGTGATTGGTTCCAAGCAAAATTAGGGTGATTCCTCCAACCCTGATTATATGTGGAAGAAAAAGGATCGTTTCTCGGTCTTTGAAATGTGGCATTGGTATGCTCACGACCTTGAAACGGACATTCTTCCGTCAAGTGAGACGGATCAGAACAACAGCCATATACAGTTTTGGAAAGTGACGTTTGATTAAGGGAGGCAGCTAAAAATTTGTTTTCCATAGTCTCGAGTTTCTTGTGTATAGCTGAAATGTCAGCTCTAACTCCTATGAAAACATCCGATTGGTTATTGCCACTTCTAAATGATGGACTTTCCCACTGTAAAGACTTTTCAGCGAACTTTTCTAAATATCGCCAAGCTTCCCCATCATCCTTAGACATGAAGGTGCCTTGACACATGTTTTCAAGACTCTGTTTAGTGTTAGGGTTACTGCCCTCATATATAATTCGGCAAAGCTCCCATCTCGGGATGCCGTGATGAGGACACTGAACCAATAGATCCTTGAAACGTTCAAAGCATTTAGAGAATGGTTCAGTAGGGGGCTGGGCAAATTGATTCAGTTCGCTACGGATTCGAGCTGTCTTTTGTATTGGGTAAAATTTCTTAAGGAATGCAGCAACGAATTCTTCCCAATTCGTAATAGAGTGTGCGGTAGTGTTATATAGCCACTTCTCGGCTATATCGCACAATGTAAATGGAAGAAGTCGTAGACGCATAGCATCCACTGAAAGTTGTGACGTACCCATCATTGCGCATACGTTTTCAAATTTGGTAATGAAAACGTAAGCGTCCTCAGTCTCGAGTCCGTGGAATTTGGGTAAAAGATTGATATACTAGGGCTTAATTTCAAAGTTATCCCCATTGGCTGGTGGTGTGGATAAGCAGGTCGAAAGAGGACCTCGAATAGGGTAGCACCTCTCCTGGAGAGAGATGCGGGGTGGATTCTGCGCACCAACGGACGGCGGCAGATTAGGGTTAAAGAAATTTGATGGAGGTGGATCCATCAGTGTGGGTGTGGTAGTGGGTAAAGAAAAGGTAAGTGGAGAATTATCGACTTCGGAGTCGATAAAGGGTACACGGACTAAACGGGCACTAGAATCCCGTGTCCAGCCTATCTTGTACTAAAAAGGGTTAGTACAAGTGGCAGCGTTGACTTATAATTAGGGGTAAATGAATGCGGTGTTTGCTTTTGAAAAAGGGACGGATTTTTGAAAAATGATGCGACACAACAAATGCAGCACACAAACCCTAGAATCTAGTGGTCACCTAGGTCCGGCTCTAGACCGCTCCTAACTGCCAAAAGACAAGTCGCAGGATAGAATCCTCCACTGCCTCTTTGTTCCCCTGTTGCCGGATAAGTGCCAGGTAAGTGGGAAGGTACTCCACTACGTAAGTAGTGGGCCTAATTAATAACCACTAGCCTTAGACACACTCGCCTTAGGCACCACAGGAAAACGCTGATAAGCAATGAATTACCCACGGCCTTCTTCTGTCCTAATTGAGCGCGACAGTCCTTAGAGTCATCTTTAGATTTCTTTTAGTTAATGTGGGTCAATGCGGATGCAAGTTTGGTGGTTTTCGGGGCCTAGGAAGGGTAATGAAATCCCCACCTAATTTGGATTTGGCCGTGCCCCTTAATATCCGTATTTATAATGCAAACAACCAAGAAACAAAATCACGCACAAATTTAATTTGCAATTTGCGAGATGCTATTCTTTGCAAAGAATCCTGCAGAAAAGTATTAGTTGGAGCTAAAAAGAGGATAGAGGAGAAGGTAAGGAACTTACAGAGGAAAAATTGTACATAGAAGGCTTCAGGTAGCCGCGGAACCGCCGCAATAGGGGCTTATTGCCGCCCTTCCGCGGTCAAACAATGGGAAAAATGCACCAAAATATTTTCAGTGGCTTCCTGTTGATAACTCCAGCTCTCTGGAATTTTCCAAAATTTTTCCTCAATTGCCAAACAGCTCCAGATTTCCTTGCAATGAACCACAACAAATTGTTTAGGGTTTGCACGAATTTTGATCTCAAAATAACAATGGAATAAATCTTTCAATTCAAAACTATAATATGAAACGAATTAGCGCGTAATCCCCGGCAACGACGCCATTTGATTGATCATTTCTTTGTGTGTCGTTTTAGAAAATGAATAGAATCACAATCAAAGAATTATTTGACCGCAATCAACTACGGTGTCGGATGTAGTTTGTAAGTGAGTGCGGATCGTCCATAGGGATTGTGTGATTCGTTTTTATATTTGCTTCGTTTGAATTGAAAAGTTAATTGAAAAGAAAAGAAAACATGATTCGAGAGTTTAATTGATTCAAGTGTCACGAGTTTAATCAAGAATCAATAAACTGATAAACAATCAAGAATTGGGTTTCGATAATATTTCCAAACAAAAAGTCAAGAATCTAAATGAGGCTCGTAGAAATCGATCGGATCTATAGATGTGATGTAACCTCAAGATTTCGTGTTCTTGTCCTTCGAAAGATTGATGCGAGATCGATGATGATCGACGAGAGTTAGGGCTTTCTTGATGAAACTAGGGTTTCATCGTTTAACCCTTGTTCTTTCGTTGATTTCATTTACATTCTAGCCTCTAGCAATTTCAAGAAACGATCGTAACTCCCCAATCTCGAGCGATATCAATCAAGAAAGCATCGCAACGAAATGGGTCGTCGGTTCTTGAATTTGCTAGGGTTTACAAAACTCGTAGGAATCAAAAATCGATTCAAGATATATTACATCATCATTCTATTGATCGTCTCGACTCCTCGACGAGCGGAGTAACACAACAAGAATTATAACTAGAAATTTAGATTGACTCATGATGCAAGAATTTAAAGAAAACAAGATAAAAGAATTTCACCTTTTATTTATATCAACAATTTGATTACAGTCGCTCAAGAACTATAAGAGGAAGAATTAAATTGTCGACTTGGCTTCGCTCGGCTCCGTGAGTCGCGAATCGGCTTGAACCACTTGCTTCGTTGAAGACCGGCTCGGCTACTAAAAGGTTGCAAGGCTTCTTGCTTGAATAGGTACTCGGGATCTTGGCTCTTGAATGGAATTAGGGTTAGGGTTTCACACAAATCCTCTCACTAGATTTGTGGAAGAAGAAGATGAAGAGAGAGAGATAGAATGGCTCTCAAAATGAACTAGAATAGGGTTGATTCCAAGATGAATCAAGATAGAATAATAAGTGAGCCTAGGGTCTTATTTATAGAACACCCAAACCCTAGGTCTAGGTTTGAAACTAAAATTCCCTCCAAAAGTTTGTTGAGGAGTTTCTAGAAAGAGTTTGTTAAGAGCTAGCTTAGGGTTTAAGCTAGGATTAATTAAGCTTAGAAAACCCTAGTTTGCTGATCTGGCAGAAACCTCTGGAGTCTTCTAGAACTTGGAGTGTCTTTCTGAACTGTAGGAGCTGAGACAGGAGTTTTGCACTAAAAATAAGAAGCTAATTCCTTTAACCCACCGCGGATCCGCGGCGCAAGCAGGCTCCTGCCGCGGATCCGCGGCAGTTTGTGGGTCTTGGGCCTTGGTATTTCTGGTGTAGTCTTTGGATTCCATTTAGGGCTTTTTCTGATGTGTTGAATTGTATTTTGCCTTTTGGATTGCTACCAGAACTGAAATCATTGAATTGGCGTAACGTTTTAGCTGTACCCTGTAAATTTTGGCCTTTATGCTGGATTTTCCTGCACAGATCTTAAAACAAGTGTTGCGCAAATGTTGAGATGATGCGATGCCATGAAATGCGGTCAATTTCCTTTATAGTGTCGGTTTAAGAGTCTAATACATGCAATCTGATATTTTTCGACAGTTTTGCTAATATGTAAAATATGAATGCCGTACACTTCTAAATGAGTGCAAATGATGAGGAAATTGCCGGCTAAAATATACAATATTTTCGACTAATCACTACCCTAGCTTGTTACATAGACACGTGCATCTACTATAAACAGCATATTAACTTTTATTTGGCATCGCACATTTTATCATGTAACATTTTAGATCACGTAAAATAAATTTGCATTGCAATTCATAGCCTGCATGATACCCCTAACCCCGTGGTAGCGTCCGCGCATCTTGTTCTCGTCCCGTTCAGTGAAACAGACGTGTTTGGATAGCTACGTGCACGTACGTGCATCCTTTCTTGGGGGTATGCATTTTCGTTACCTAATTATTCATTTTAAAATTTGGAAGTTGCATATAATTTTCGTATTTTAAATCTAAATTTTTAGACCCGACCTGGGCGCATTTTGAAATACTTTAGTATCCCGCCTAAATTCAATTATTTGATTTTTTTTAAAATTTAATTCTAATATTTTTTTAACAGCCTAAAGATTTTCTCAGCCAGCTAAAATATTTCTTTAAAATATAAAATCTTTTTAAATTTTTAAATTCTTTCCTTAACCTATTTTCCCCCAGCTCTCTCTTTTTCCCTGGGCTCCACGTCGCGAGCCAATCAATTTCCCCATTTTTCTTGCGCTGGCCCTACATCTCTCTCCTTATCTCTCTCCATCAAGCGCTCAGTCTCTCTCTTCCCCACTAAAATACAATTTCATCTCTCCTCCCCTCTCTCTCTCCTCTCGCTACTCCTTATCTCTCTCTCTTCTCGCGTTCCTCTCTCTCTCCTCTCGCGATAGGTTTAGGTCCCGTCACCGCTTTCCCGCTACCGTCACCTCCCTTCTATTCTATCTTCTTCTCTTCTTTAAATGAAACCGAGCCCCATGAGAACCCATCGCAACCCTTCACCTCACCTCAAACCTTAACTCTAAACTCCATTCCCTCATCAACCCCTAACCTCAACCGAGCCTCTACCATCTCCTTCTCCTCCTCCTCGTCTTCTTCTTCTTCTTCACCCATTCCCGAGCACCTCCTGCAACTCCTCAACCCACAGAGCGCCTCACCGCTGACGATCCTCTTCACCTCGTCGCCATCACACCATTTTCCTTCTCTCCCTCTCCTCTGCATTCTTCCTCCTACACCAACCCCTGCAACCCCAGCCAACAAAACCCGAGCCCAAACCCTAAAACCACAGAAAACCCTAGACACCAAACTCTAGCTTCGCCGGAGATCGTTCACGGCCGTCGACACCCTCACGACCCCTCTCTGCAAACCCAGTGAGCATCCCCTCTTCTTCTCATTTCTCTTCTTCCTATTTCCTTTCTTCTCTTTCTTTTTTTTTCGTGCTTTTCTTTTCTTTAATTCTTGTTTTCTGTAGTTCGCCGGAGCCGTGACGACGTCGACGATCCTGACAACCCAGCGAGCGTACCTGATCCGTGTGATCCCCTTGTACGTTGTTTGGATTCGTTCCGTGTACCGTGCGCGCGTCGCGACTTTTTCCGCCGGCGTGTGACGTTCCGTATACCCGTTTCATGATCTGTCGAGGCAAGTAAAACTTGCTACATGCTATTTATATTACTTTATACTTATTTAACTGCATATTAAACCTGTAGATTAAATCTAATATCACATGTTCCATTTTAATATTCCGATGTTCCATTTATATCACTTGTAGATCTAGAACCTGAAACATTTCATATTGCATATCAGATTACGATACACGATATCCATGTCCATATTTAAATCACATAATGATTATTTATACAGCCCATAGTACTCTTTTAATAGCTTATAACCTTTCGGAAACCCGTTTGCATCCATCTAGCCTAATATATATACAATTGCATCCCTAGATCATTTAATACATAATAATGAGATTTTAACAGTCCATATTTGATAAAGTGTATTTTAATTAGTGTTGGAACCATAACCCTAACTCAAATCGATAACCGTGCATCCATATGTTTTAATCTGTACCTATTGGCATACCAAATTACAATGTTCCATTTTATTGTTCCATTAGTACCCCATACTTGTTTTGGTATACCCATGCTTATTTTAGTTTGATTATGAGCACCCACGTGATATTTGTGCACCCATGACATGACTTGATATACCATTACTTGACACGACGTGATACCGTGCACTTCTTGACATGACATGATACCTATATACTACCCGACTTGACCTGATGTACCATGGCTTTACCTGTTACCTGATCTTGTTACTAATGCCAACAAACTTGACCTGTTGTCCCTACGGACATTTCCTGTTGTCTATCGAGAAAAACCTGTACTTGCTTGATCCTGTGTTGGCATTAGCTCCAGATTTATTAATACCTGACTTGAACATATATAACTTGGGGGTATGGGGAAATCAATGATGAAACCTGACTTGTAAATCGACAGTTCTATACCTTTACTGATCAGTCTTACGGGCTAGGCCAGCCCCGGGGTGATGCTGCTGACATCACTCGTCATTACCTACTACCCTTTACTGTCTTGCGGCACGTCTCGGATTCAGCCCGAGAGTCATAGACCATGATCCCGGGCACGCACGGGATACTATTGAGTTACATCGATGATTCATCAAATTGATTTCAAAGACTTGAGAGTAGTTGACTCAGTAGACCAGTTTAGATTACTCACCGCACACCACCCTTCACTGTCTTTATTTATATTGTTGTTTTACCTGTTTTACCGTTCATGATCATACCTGCATGTATTGCTACCCCTGTTTATATTATTGCTTGATATTATGACGCACTGACGTCTGGGTTTTGCATGGCCCAGATTCTTTACCTTTGTTGCAGGCCGAGCAGGAGTATTTCAGTCAGGAGGCTGAACAGTGAGGACTTGCTAGTAGTTAGTTCATTTTACTTTCGGTATTTTCATTTCTGATGTGAGCCCGCATTATGGGACGTACATTCCAGTTTATTCTTGTATTGGATCTTTTGCTTCCGCATTATTTTATTCTTGACTCGTTTTATTCTGGCTTATGGACATGTATTAGATAGTTTATTATTGTTCTTGATATCTCTACAGCCGTAATGTGACCGTGGAAGGATATTTTCTATCCATAGGTAGCATGGTTGGCTATGTCACGTGCCTATCTTAGCGTACTCTGGGAAGCGGGGCGTGACACTCAGGTTCCATGATTTTGATGTGTCGCGAGGGACACCGTTGATTTATATCCTCATACTTTCATGCACACTATTTTATGATATTTACGTGCATACATACATTGATTATATGGGTGGACGAGATCCACATGCATACATACATTGATTACATGGATGGACGAGATCCATATGCATACATACCTTGATTATACTGTTTGATGTTATCCACATGCTTATAGGCATTGACTACCTTGTTGGCACACATACCGACCCGGTCATCCTAGATATCATAGTATTACCTTTATGATATAGTTGACTTAGGAGTCGTTATTTATTCGATTTCTACTTGTCGATATATTTCTATTCACGAGTTGGCAACTCACCCCCGTTGTGCCACAGTTCTTGCAGGTTGCCCGCTTGGATCAGTAGCGGCTTCGCTGGCACACAGTTGCATTCAGGTGTTTTGCACTAGTAGGTGGAACATTTGTATCGTACCCACTCTTGTATCTATATTTCATTATTGTATCTAGTTAACTCCATCAATCAAATTTAGTAAATTGTATAAGTAATGAGACTTAGTGGGATTGTGGTTGCGAGAGTGAGAGCGAGGGGTTTTTCGCTACTTGTGGTATTTATGTCTTGCTTTCCTTTATCTTTTGTGGTGAACTTCGCCGTTGGGCGCCGTATACTTATTCTTACTGTATTGCGTGGTTATGATCCGCCGTTTGGCGAAGAGCTAGCTCCCGTATGGGGATGCCTTTATCATCTTCATGTATTTGTGGTTTTGAATCAAAATATACAAAGGAGGTGCTGCCAAAATTTTTAAAAGACGAAACACGTTTTCAAATTAGTAAATTTCACTTGCATCAATCATGTTCCTTTTCTATGCATTAAGAAAACTTGATTTCATTATACCTTTAATTCAAAACCTCACCTCCTTTATTTTTCTTAAGAGGTTTAGATTTCTGGGTTTCGGCTTACTTGAATTCCGCTACGCCTTTAGACGTTGCGTGATTCAAGTGCTGGTCACGAGCTAATATTTCGGGTCGTGACAGTCAATTCTTATTTTGACGACGTCAATTCCCAAAACTTTAAATTTCTATTCCATGCAAACAAACAAAACAATGACGTGTCCCACCGAAAAAAAAAATTCCAATAAGTTTTGGCAATTCCTTGCAAACAATCGACCCGATCTGTTTACATGGATATCACAATGGGTTCCTACACATTCACCTTCAGTGCAACTTGCCTTTAAATAGAAAACAAAATTTTATTTCTCTATTAGTTTATGGCTATAAATTAGTAGGTCTTTGTTATATAACATGTTGTGCTATTGAAATGGATTAATATAGATTCGCCATGATTTGGTTGTCTTCAAATGTTCCTATCTAATATATAATATTATGTTATAAAGTTTATTCGCTATGTTTCATGCGAGCCATTATTTAAAAAGTAATTTGGAGAATAAGGGGGGAAAAGCAATTGCTTAGTAGTTGATCCCTAGACCTTTGGTCAAGTGGGACTATGCTATACCTTTCTTACAGACGTACATAACATTGCAAGAAAATGATGTACATTATTAATTTAAAGGTTAGAAATTTTCATATACAATTTAACTATATGGAAATAAAGATGTCAAATATTAGAAAATAGAATTCATTTTACTATCTTTGAATTATCAAATAATTTTAAATCCCAATTGTTAAAGATGAAGTTTAAAACAAAACATTAATGTGAAAATATTATCCTAAAAGATTTAAAGTGTTTAAAGGGGCTATGTGCAAATTTGAATATAAAATAGTTTAGAAAGCCTAACCCAGAAATTGCCCGAAATGAAATACCCAAGATTTGAACCCGCTACCGTAAGATCTAAGTTTTTATTGTAAGAACGGGTACTCTCCATGACTCATTTAACTAATCTTGAAACGTCACTCAGAATTTATTTGTTACCAACTTCTCCAATACGCATGTATATGAAACTCCAGAATGCTAGTGAAGGGTTCGCCTAGTTTTCCCTTTAAAGTCCAACTCTCTAATTGCGCAATCTGATCTAGAGAAAAATTATCCGTGGCATGTCGGTTCATTTTTCTCAGTAATAAAACTTAAACCGACACAAGAGTTGAATGATCCACAACTTCACCCTTTAGTTCTCATCTCCAAATATGAAAAATAAAACATTTTTTTGAAGCCTCCAAAACGTTATGGATTGACCTGTGGTTCTATTATTAGAAAAAGGTTTGTTTTGCTTTCATTTGATGTTCGAGTTAGATGATTTTAGATTGTTCAATTAAAGATTTTTAAGATATGATGATCAAGCAGATAGAGAGGTAGCTCCACTTTAATAGAAGAGAACCGATACCGATACTGATGATGCTCAATAACGGTAATTCCTTATATCATGACACATTTCGGATGACGTGTCACATCCGTAAACCAGTTAGGCCCCTGAAGGCCACGGATGGAGAACCAATGTGCTACAGTGGGGGATTCTCTCAAACCCTGTCTCCGAGATTGCACCCCACTCCTTGCCCCCGAGTACTTCAGCAGCCAAGCCAATTGTCCCTTCGCTCTACTACGAGCTATCACAGGCCCGAGCTCCCTCGGCCATTCGGCTCACCTCCGAGCCATCCTTCGGGCTGAGCTTCCTCGCCCTCCCGGCTCGCCTCCGAGCTATCACAGAACCAAGATGTCTCGGCCTCCTGCTCGTTCCCGAGACTCCCGCCCAGCTTATCTTCCTCGATCTCACCGACCGACCCACAGCACAGATCACAGGCGCCTCCGCCACGGCTCCGCGAATCTCACCATGCGCGAGATATCCGCCGGCCACGTCCCGCATTCCACGCCATCATGATCCCTCATTAGCGAGCCGGTCTCGTCATTAATGCGGGATCCCGCCTATCACGTGGGCGTTGTTAGTGTATATGCCCTAGAGGCCATTACTGTATCATACTAGTTTGTATATTACTTGATGGAAGCTTGGGATATTCACCTTGTATAGACAATCTTTCTAAATATAGTAGTATGCTACTTGGTTTGTTTCTGCTTTAATGTGTGCATGTGTTTCTTTTAGCATATCGCCATTACATATTAATGGAGCCCTTATGATCTTTGCTTGATTACCAGCGTTGTGATGGCAGTCACACTCGTGGGGGCTGGGTAATCCATAAGCACATCCTTATGCAGGTCCCTAGTCGTAGGACTATCGAGACAGGGCATCGATACTCCGGAGTAGACTAGCGTATGCGCTTCTCATCCCAGCTTGGGAGACGGTCTGTCCCACAGCCGTCAGTACACCGTACTTGAGATAGTATGCGGGTGCTCGTTAGGTTACGAGTACACTGGACAGGACTCGTCGGGAACTGTTGGTTGAAACTATACCTATCGTCAGTTATCAGTTCCCAGATGACATGAGTACAGCTTAGTCCGTTGACTTGACACTATCATTTCGCCTCGAGTGTGTTCCCACTGTACTTTGATTACTACCCTACCACGGCTCAAAGGAGTCGTGCAAACAGGTAGTTTTTGGGTGCAGTCCCGAAGCACTTGGAGGCAGTGACGGTTAGACAGGATTCGTGTCTCCCGGTATTGGGGGTTGATATCGCGCTTTGTCTAGGAGAGCCATTACACAAAGTCCCTGGCCAGGGCAAGCGAGATAGACTGGTAGGTTTCCAGTGTTATCTCAGGTGTTCTGGGCTACACTCCGACACGACTTGAACCGCTAGTAGGGAACTGACGTTTACTGCCCCCCTAGGCCCGCCATGCGATGTTCTCAGACGAACAGACCGGACTATACGGAGATTGTCACATTCAGGCTCAGTAGGAGTTCAGATGGGTTTACCTCGTCAGTCTTCTTATCGGCATCTACCTGGGGACCGTTACGTACAGCTAGTGCCGCTTGCGGTCTGTGGTTAAACCCACTGCCAGCGTAGTGTCGAGTTTTTAGAGTCCCACATAGAGGGTTATTCGCCTTTGGGCAAAACAGAGTAGAGGTCGCATGGTTTTGCGACAGGATTCGTTCACATCCGCGCACTTGTGCACGTTTGGCGTCCGGACAGACATTACTAGCGGGCTCTGGTTTGAGCCAGATCCTAGTATATGTTTTGGGGTTAGTTTTATCTCAGTAGTATTCATGTTCCTCGGAACACGAATGCGGGTGTGTATGCACAGTTGATTGAGGCGGAGGAAGAGGTTTTTCATTAGGTTTTGGAACGGGTGCGTATGCTCAGTTGACAGTCGTCTTTTTCCAAACCCTAATGAATTTGTGATATATCAATTAGTAATGTTATTTAAATGAAATTGTGTCATGGTTGGGTTTGTTGACTTGTTGACCAAGGTTGACCATGGTTGAAACTTTGACCATCATCATTTCTTTGCTAAGATGCTCTTTGATCTTTGCAAAAACATTTAATGTGAAATGATAATGGTCTTATCAAACCAACCATCACCTTTTTCATTTTGGATTAATATTATTAATTTGATAATTCACATATATTGTTATGGTTGTAAAAACTATTCTCATTATATCATAACCATTCTCTCTCCTCTCTTCATCTTCCTCCTCCTCTAGTTCAAGGAGAATCATTCTCATGAGTTGAGAAACCTTTCCTTGGAGATAAAACACCCTAAGCCACTCTCTACTCTTCCTAAGGTTGAAGGTCTAGCAAGCCGGAAACTTTAGTTTTCTCAAAGTTCGAGAAAGGAGCTCAAGGAAGAAACCTTCAGGTGGATCCATCTTCGATAAGAGAAGGCAACGAGGATAGCACCATCCGACCACCATCAAGAGTCAAAGAGAAGGAGTTCAAGTTGAGCTATAACCCCTAACCGAGTAGATAACTCTCTTGTTATTTGCTAGTGTGTAGTTTAGCTAAGATCCGTTTTCGTAGTCCATGTTACCTAAACCCTAAAAATCGTTTTTCACCATTTCCGCAAGCCCGAAAGAACCGGGAGAGGTAACGTGGACTTACAGTGGTATCAGAGCCTAACTAAACACACCCTAGAATGTTAGCAAAGTATCTATAATTTCGACCGGACAAAAAACCGCGAAACACCCCGGAAAATCCTAGTTTCTGCCGATTTTTATTTCTGCTCCAAAAATAATAAATCATGTCTTAAAAATCGGCTCAGGCTTTTTAATGAACAGGCAAGAAAAATGATCCAGCGAACCGACCAACTCACCGCGGTTTCGCGGCCGAGTTGACTCGGCCGTGGATCGTTTCTCCTGCAGTTTGTTTCTGGTGGTATTTTGTGATTTTTGAGATGGTTTGTTTCTTCCCAGAATTTCCAGAGAACAAATTTGTTTTTGGGGTGGTTACAAATCCGTATTTTGGTCGATTTTCTGTAGACTTTGGCTAATGGGTTATATCTGTAATGTTATATATGTATTGAACGTCTGCTAATCGCTATACGTCGATTAGTGGGGGTTATATATATCTGTGATCTGTAATGTTGATGGATTGTGTATATGAATTCGTTGGATTGTCGCGGATGAATAGCCGGGGGGAATTGTGAGATGAGAGTTTTGTTTATCTTTCAATTCTTGTAATATGTAAATTGATGTAATATTATTTGTTTGGCCGCACAACCGGGTCGGGGTTGTAGCCGTCATTGTATAATTTCTTTTGACTGTTTTTGCTCCTAGGATAGACCCAAGGTGGGGTGCACAAACTACCGGGTATCTAGAAGTGCCGGGTGGCCTACTCACGTCGTTGAGGGAGGTTGCTTCGATTCGGAGACTTGGCGGGTAGTTTGCCGCACCCGTAGGGGTCTAGGGTGGGGTTTGGCTATTCATCGCGACCGTGTAATCCGCTCTTCGTTACAGGCTCGTACGAATTGCGGATTCCTAGTATATCCAATGTATTCATCTGTGATCTGGAATGGCTATCATTGCATCTGACGAATGTATATATCTATATGCAGATATCTATTTAGGCGTTTCTTATATTTTGCATCCGCGCTAGTCCAGCCCCCGCTCTGTCGTTAGTTAAGTAACCTAACGGGTGATGACGGGACCCCGTGGCGAATGCGGATGGCATATGCGTACGTCATATTTTCGTTGTTTTCTGCAATGGTAGGATTAATTGATGGGACGCATTAAAATTAATGCAAGAAAAATAAACCAAAGTAAAAGTCGTTGGAACACTTTCAAAAACCACTCGGTTTCTTTTCAAAATAACTTTTAAACGCGGAGCTTAAACCACTCCTTTTAAAAGCTATCTCGTTCCATCGATTATATCAAGTTCACTACGTTCACGGTTTCGCCAAAACCATTCGTAGCCCTCCGTCGTTTCACATGGATGGTCAATAGTATTTAAGCTATGTTTGTTGGCCAAAGTCAAGGCATAGTGATTGGTAGCTATTGGGTATTCATGTGCAGCATAGATAGA
This sequence comes from Agapanthus africanus, assembly GCA_030015575.1. NCBI lineage: Eukaryota > Viridiplantae > Streptophyta > Magnoliopsida > Asparagales > Amaryllidaceae > Agapanthus > Agapanthus africanus. The sequence goes on along the minus strand of CM057351.1, from coordinate 211,504,360 downwards.
TGTGTTGGTTTGGGACAGTCGTACTGCCTTGTTGGCCAAAGTCAAGGGTAGGTGCGGGTGGGTTAAAATTAACCTGGAGAATGACGGGTAGAACTTGACATGTGACTTATGATTTGTTGGCCAAAGTCAAGGTCATAAGAGCATGGGGCAAAAATCCACATCGGGAGTTTCAAAAGAACTGAAACTTGCTAGCGCTGCATACCATTTGGAGTGTGATGATTCTGGTAGGATTCCTTCAGTTTTGTCACGCAATGATATTTGGATCCCGATCCTACTGTGAATATATGCTACTCCTCGGGAAAATTCTCGCTTAACGATCAATGCTATAAACCTAGTAGGTGTCTAGAAAGGTGTTAGCGGGGCTGCGCCCCCAGGGAAAAGAGGTTATTTAATTAAGGAACTTCGCGAAAGCGTTGGAAAACCTCCCTTGAAGTACCGACACTAGCCTGGCTGAACGGTTAAGCAAGTATTGTACGGTGAGATTGATCCTGACTAATTCTTCCTTTTTGGTTTGAGGAGGGATTCGAGAGACAGTGGGAGCCATCCTGTTTAGACAAATTAAAAACCACTCTAAACTTGCAAGAGCATCATGATAAAGTGTTTCTTCTCTCTCGCCTAATTGCAGCGACCAAACATCATGCCTGGACTTAAGTTACTACTAGATAAAAACATACTGACAGGGCCAAACTACAAAGATTGGCTCAGGAATGTCAAAATGGAAATCACTTACGACAAGTTGGGGTATCTCCTTACCACCAAAGCTCCCCCTGCCCCAGGTCCCACCTCCAGCGTTGCGGATAAGGAAATCCGTAAGACTTGGGAGATTGATTGCGCGAAGGCCAAGTGCCTCGTGCTTGCCTCTATGGAAAATGAACACCAGAGGAGGCACGAGAATATGGACCTTGAATCCATATTTCTTCATACAAAAGAACTGTATGGGGAGCAATCCCGTATCACCAGATACGAAGTCTCGAAAAAGCATGTTTTCGGCGAGATTGGCCATCGGATCACCGGTAGCAGAACACGTGCTTAAGATGATTGGCTTCATTGAGGAGCTCTCGGACCTTGGGACCACGTTGGAGAATGAGCTCTATACGGACTTGATTCTCCAGTCCCTTCCTTCCACTTACGCCCAGTTCATCCTGAACTTCAACTTACAGGAAAAGGAAGTTGAACTTTCAGAACTCCTCAACATGCTGAGGAGTGCAGAGGGCACCCTACAGAAAGGTAGGGAAACATCCACTTTGTTTGTAGAAGGATCTTCATCTTCTAGGTCCAAGGCGAAAGCCAAGGGAAAGAAGAAGAAAACCCCCGCCAAACCAAGGGGCGGTGTTAGTAAGGTGGATACGAAGGGAAAGGCAAAAGCAACAAAGGAAGCGGGAAAACTTGTGGGAAAGGAAGAATGCATTTACTGTCACAAGAGTGGACACTGGAAGAAAGATTGCAGGGCTTGGAAGGCCAGAACACAGGATCTGAAGCGAGTTGCGGCTTCAGCTTCAGGTGTGTATGTTATTGAAAACTGTCTATCAATAAACTCTACTTCCTGGGTATTGGATACCGGATCATGATCTCATATCTGTAATTCTTTGCAGGCGTTGAGAAACCGTAGGGTTTTGAAGGCAGGTGATATGATCCTCAGAGTTGCGAACGGAGCTGGCATGGATGCTGAGTCCGTGGGGGACTATCACCTGGGGTTGTCAGATGGACACGTTTTGGTTTTACGTAATTATTATTTTGTACCCAATGCAACTTGTAATATCATTTCTGTATCTTTAGTTTCTAAAGAAGGTTATGAATTTGCGTTTGTAAGTAATGTTGTAAACATTCACCTTAATCAAGTTCTGATTGGGTCAGGTACATTAAACAATGGAATATACGTATTAAACCAACCACAGATTTTCAACGTCCAGAATACACACAAAAGAAAGTCTCCGGAATCAAATCAGGCTTTCTTATGGCATTGTAGACTGGGTCACATCAATGAGAGAAGGTTGACGAAGTTACATACAGAAGGATATTTGGATCCGTTCGAATATCAATCATATGCAACTTGTCAATCCTGTCTCAAAGGAAATATGACAAAGACTCCGTTCACTGGACACGGAGTGAGAGCGAGCTCGCTCTTGGGACTCGTACACAGCGACGTGTGCGGTCCAATGTCTACACATGCGCGAAGCGGTTATTCTTACTTCATTACTTTTACGGATGACTTTTCAAGGTACGGTTATGTCTTCTTAATGAAACATAAATCCGAAGCCTTTGGAAAATTCCAGGAATATAAGAATGAAGTGGAAAAACAAACAGGCAAAAGTATCAAGACACTAAGATCTGATCGAGGTGGTGAATACTTAAGTGCCGAGTTCCTGGATTACTTAAAAGAGAATGGAATTCTTTCTCAGCTTACTCCTCCATACACTCCGCAACATAACGGTGTATCGGAGAGACGGAACCGGACCCTATTGGATATGGTACGTTCCATGATGAGTAACGCTGAGTTACCGCGATCATTCTGGGGATATGCACTAGAATTAGCTGCATACCTTTTGAACCGAGTTCCAACTAAGACTGTGCCTACTACACCATATCAGACGTGGTGTGGGAAGAAACCCTATCTTAAGCACATCAAGACATGGGGATGTCCAGCTTTTGTCAAAAAGCAGCATGCGGACAAACTCGAGGCACGCTCAGTACAGTGCAAGTTTGTGGGATATCCAAAGAACTCCAAGGGATATTTCTTCTATTGCGAAGAGGAACAAAAGGTTTTTGTTTCTCGTCATGCCCACTTCGTGGAAACTGAGTTTTTGGAAAATCAGATAAGTGGGAGCGCAATAGAACTGGAAGAAATTCCCGAACCACGAGCTATTACTGAAAGCTTAGTAGAACCAGAGGGTTCGAAAGATCAGGACATTCCTATGCCGCTCCGCAGGAGTAGTAGGCAGTCTCATCCGCCCGAGAGATACGTTTTTCTCATAGACGGGGATAGAGAGGATTGCATCATTGATAGTGATGAGTCGACTAGCTTCCAGCAGGCCATTCAGAGCGTTGACTCGGTAAAATGGCTGGATGCAATGCGGACCGAAATGGAGTCCATGTACACCAACAAAGTATGGACGTTGGACGTTGCTCCAGATGGGGTAAAACCCTTAGGATGCAAGTGGATCTTCAAAAGGAAGATTGGTGTAGATGAACAGGTTGAGACCTATAAAGCTAGACTTGTTGCAAATGGTTTTCGTCAAAGACCTCGTTTGGACTATGACGAAACCTTTTCTCCAGTGGCTATGCTGAAATCCATTCGGATTCTTCTTGCCATTGCTGCCTTCCACGATTATGAGATTTGGCAGATGGACGTAAAGACCGCTTTTCTGAATGGAAATTTAGAGGAGTGTGTCTATATGGACCAGCCAGAGGGTTTCATTCAGAGTGGGAGCAGCGGAAAGGTGTGCAAGTTTCTAAAGTCCATCTATAGACTGAAGCAGGCATCGCGGAGTTGGAACATCTGTTTCGATGAGACGGTCAAAGATTTTGGCTTTATCAAAAATCCAGATGAACCATGCATCTATAATAGATTTGTAGCACGAACTGTCGTATTCCTCGTTTTATACGTGGATGACATTCTCTTGATAGGAAATGACATTCCTATGCTACAATCTGTCAAAGGGTTCTTGTCACACAGGTTCTCCATGAAAGACCTGGGTGATGCCTCTTACATTCTGGGGATCCGAATCTATCGTGACAGATCCAAGAGGATACTAGGACTTTCACAGTCAAGGTACATTGACACCATACTGAAAAGATTCAGTATGGAAGATTCCGAGCGTGATAATCTACCGGCTTGTCACGGGATCACCCTCTCCAAAGAGATGTCTCCCAAGACTGATTTGGAAAGGGATCGCATGTCTATTATACCCTACGCTTCTGTGGTAGGCTCTATAATGTATGCGATGTTGTGTACCAGACCAGTTGTAGCTTATGCACTGAGTGTGGTAAGCAGGTGTAACATCTTAGAATGTGTTTTGTGGCTAATTATATTTTAATATATAGTTTTTATTAAAAAGTTTACCAATTTGGTTTTTAAATATTTTATCATATTTATTGAGTATTTTATTAGATTTTTTCTAGGCTTGCACACACTTGTGCATGTTAACTAGGGTGTTAACTTGGAGTTTAACCATTTCTTAATCTAGTGTTAATTATTAAGTGTTTTGGGTTTACTGAGCCTGATTTGGCCTTTTAGCCATCCCTTCGATCAAGGTTGTTCTTTAAAAAGAAAAATGGATTTAAATGGGGTTTCAAATTTAAAATGATTGTTCTTGTGTTGACCTTGGTGAGAGAGAGAGAGAGAGTGAGAATGGGGCATGATGGATTTGCCATGCTTCATTAAATGAAGAGAGAGAGTAGGGGTTTTGACTTTGTCTCTCATTATCACTTCTCTTTTCACTCATCCTCTCATTCTCTCACAAAACACACTCACATACACACACACACACACAAGCAGCTGAAGCTCCATCATCAGCAGCCCCAGCAGCACCAAACAACAGCAACAGTAGCAGCAGCAGCAGCCAATGCAGTTGCAGCAGCAGCAGCCAAGGCAGCACCAGCAGCAGACAGCTTCAGCAACAGCAACAGCACTTGGCAGCAACAACAGGAGCCCCAGCAGCAGTAGCAACCCCTCATCTTCTTCTTCACCTGCTCTCTAGGGTTCTATGGGGTATACTTCTTAACCCAATCCCCTAGTTGCTTTAGTTGTGCATCGATTAGCTTCGATTAGTGTTAATTAGCTAGTTTTGTGCTAGTTTTGGTGATTTGTGAGATGTTGTGGCAAATTGATGAATGTGTTGGTAAACCCTACCTATTTAAGTGTTATTAGGGTCACCTTAACTGAGTTTAACCCCAGATTTCACTAAAATACCATAGGGTTTCCTTTTAGTGCAAATTGGTGTTTTAAAGCGTTATTTATGACTTTCTGTGATCTGCTTTTGACCCGGATCCTTCAGAACAAAATTGAGAAAACTGGGGCATGCTCACTAGGTATAGATAACACCACCAGAACACGAGGCCCTAACTCCTATTCTTGGCCGCAAATTTAATCCTTCTGGCTGCAAATTGCGGCCAGGTCAGGGGCATGGGTCTTGGTGTTTTGTGTAGGGTTCTCTGCTTTGATTTGTAGTGTTTTGGTATGTATAGTTTTGTTAGATTTGACCTATAGGAAAATCTGGGGCAATATATCGTTTTGCATGTCCGTTTGTCTGCGCGATACGCGCGATACGTGAGTGGGTTCTGTGATCCAGCGTATCGCGGCGTGTCGCGATAGTTTTAGACACGTATACACACGATTCAGCGTATCGTGCACACGCGCGTTTAGTTCGCGACACGAGTTTCTCGTTTTGGTTCGATATCGCGTTTTGCAGAATATTTGGCTTATATTTGATTTCCATGTCTTATTTGCAGGGTTGCAGGCAGGGACTACGGACACAGCTACAGGGGGGAGCAGATGGTAGGATTCACCTAGCGTGGAGCGTAGGTGAGTAGATTTAACATCTACAGGGGAATCGCCCGCATGGCGTTATGCGTCTGGACTAGGATTCTAATACTTGTCGCATATTCTACGTCATTGTTAGAATTGCGCCTTTTCCCTTTTTACTTAGATATAGTTGTACTGTGACTAGTAGCCGTAGGGTACTGCACACATTATTGACGGTTCATGTTGCACGAGCACGGATTGTATGCTACACACACACCGTCAATAATTGCCATATCACACACTAACCATTATAGATACTATTGCTTATCATACTTGACATCTAGCTTATCGGTATACCTGTAGTGTATCTTACCATTAGTGATAGGTACATATACCTTGCACATATTTTACTTATACCGGGGGGGATATCCTACATATTCTATTTATACCCAGGGGGGTATACGACATATTTTACTTATAGGTAGATACCTATACTTAGCTGTACCTTATTGATTTCGCATACATCTGGTTTCAGCTACATATTTTCATTTATATGCTGGAATTCAGATATATCGCATATATGTATTCCTGGATTTGCGCATTCTTATTTTGATTTCACATGATGATTTCTGGATTTGGGAACCGCGGGAGTTCATGAAATTATGCATACATTGAAAAACCCGGTTTCCTTGATATGATATTTGCGCAGCCACCATGAGATTTATCGGTTCAGATTATATACTCCATACAAGGTGTGGTTGCCGTATGATGGTACATGTTGGGGCCCGGTATGGTTCCCCTCGGCAAGAAGATCGATGGATGTTGCCGATTGAGCCTGGAGGCGGGCGAGACCTACCGGTGACAGTATTGATGACTCGGCGGGGATCATGGAGATACCGTTGGGAGTCATGTACGTATGCATACGTCGAAAGGCGAGGGTCAGAGCTAGGCACTCGTGCTTTCGGGATAGCGTATGATACGTGATCAGGATTTCTGTGTCGATGATTGGCACATGGTTTTCATGATATTTCTTTAACACCTTTGTATATATAACAGGGGATTTAGCCGTTGTTATATATACCCTTACACCAATATTAGTGGAATGGGACACTAATATATGTGTATTTCCCCCATCATATTTATTTATGCAAATATATATATTTAGGATGCTAGAATCTTACTTGAGATGTGATTTGGGATATTAGGTGATTTATTGAGATTGGATACAGGTTACCTATGAGATTGTTGATTTGTACATTCGAGATATAGGAGATCTATTCGATTTTGTACATTGAAGAGATGTGAGACTTACATGATATGAGAGCCCAACTTAGGGGTTGATTTGAGGATTTGGGGATTTGAGTATCTTGATGGATTGTGATCCTGCCACGATATCAGGTTTCCGTGGAAATGCCATACTCCACCCCATACCTCACACTTATCTATTTTATGCACAGTTTCAAACATTGGTAGTACCTGTTAGTGTACCCTCATGATTGCTGCATATCTACTTTCTCATATCTCTATTGCATAGTTATTGCATACTCTTGTCATGTTATTATTGCTTTACATATTGATTGTACCTGCTCGTGTACTTTCCTTTATTCAGCATTTGCATGACATGTTATTACTGTAATCGCATATCTTAGATTCATGCTGTACATACATTCCTGCGATTACCTGCATATGTTATCTACTATTCACGAGTTGGCAACTCACCCCCAATGTGCCACAGGTGTTTCAGGTTGTTCCCCAGAGTAGTCGAGGCAGGCTATTCAGTATCCATCCATCATCTTTTGCTACAGATACCGCATCGGCTCACAGTACTATTTTGCTTAGGTGGGTTAGATGATTATCTGTATTTCATATTGTACATTCGTTGTATCTTGTACTCTCCATCTACTATTATGTTGTTGACTTAGAGACTTGGTGAGGACGTTATTGTATATTATTTGTGGATTAGGTGTCCTTCATATACAGTTTCCTTCCTATTGTCTCTTATTTCTTCGCTACGGCGTCGTATATTTATGATGTGATTGTTTTCCGCCGTTGGGCCAGTTTTTACAAAAAGGGGGTGTTGCCAAAATTTTAAAGAAAGAAAGTGGGACTTTTAAAGAATTTGGGTTGCGATTTCAAATGTTTCAAAAACTTATATTATCTTTTCCGTATTTTTATGGTTTAGATTTCTGGGTTTTGGCTTTCTTTTACTGCGTTACGTCTTTAGGCGTTGCGTAGTATTAGGGCCGTCACGGGCCAATTTTGGGTCGTGACAAAGTTGGTATCAGAGCGCTAGGTTTTACCTTTCGGAGTGTAGGATGACCTTAGTATGATGGAGTAGGTATCTTAAGCAGAGTAACGTAGTGTGCGTATGTCTGCAGCATACCCACGATGCGGTACTTCGCCTTAAGTGACTTAAGTACAATTTGCTTGAAATTCCTTCCTTGATGATTCATATCCTTGAGATTCGATTCCTTATTCTCATCGAATCTTATTTCCATTTTGCTTAGCCTTGCCGCCGATGACTATGGGGACTCAGAGTGATGCAGCGAGGGCCGATGTCAGAGTTGGCTCGGGTGAGACGAGTACTGACCAGGATGGCACTCTAGTTGCACAGGTGCAGACGGATCAGCCTACGACATACACTATTGATAGACTTTTGGCAGAGATGCAGGACTTCCGCCGGACTATGAGTTCATTGGTTGATGTCGTTCGGGAGCTACGACAGGAGGTTGTCACCCCTGTTACTCAGTTGTCATTTACGATCAGCATGCAGCAGTCCGTCACCTACATAGCACCAGTGGTTGCAGCTCCAGTTGACGAGGCGTATATTCCAGAGGCTCAGAGAGTTCCTGGACAGTGGAGGACTCGTACCAGTGTACCAGTCCAGAGACAGAGATTTGGTCATCGAGACAGATTTCGTGGCCGTCGCGGGAGCAGCAGAGGCTTAGGACGAGGACAGTCGTTCAGCTCTCATTCCCAGGATGGTCAACAGTCACCACGTGGATGTTTTCGATGCGGAAGCCTTCAGCACTTCGTCAGGGATTGTTCCTTAGCACCTCGTCAGGATCGTTTTCAGAGAGGCCGTGGACGTGGAAGGTTCACTCAGAGGGCTCAGTCTACCAGAGGAGTTCAGCCAGTTGCGGGTAGAGGGCAGACACAGGAGTTTGCTTCTACTCATCGGTACGCGCAGGCGTCCAATGTGGAGTTTTCAGGTATCCTTATTTCGCATGTTCTTTGATGTATTTGTTTGTTTTTCATGCTTGTACCGTGGTTGGGTAGATTAGTCGTAGTTGTGTTAACTTCTGTCAGCGATTCTTTTGTTGCGCAACACGTATTTCAGTTGTGTGCCAATCGGATAGGAGATAGAGATTCGTCCGTCATTTTGATCCTTCTAGAGATGTTGGATTTGACGTTCTCCTGGGCACGGACTGTTTAGCTACGTGTTAGGCGTCTGTGGACTACCATGAGGAAACAGTCAGTTTTGTTTTCCCGGCAGGTCAATTCTTGTTGTGCAGGCGGATAGCTGTGCCGCCTCTCACAGCTTGAATTCAGCCCTTTTTCGCTAGTCGGCTACTGAGGAGATGTCGTGGATTCTTGGCGTTCATTCGTGATACCGTAGCCACAGAGGGTTTGTTGGACCGGTGTTCCTTTCGTGCGAGAGTTTTCCGACGTTGTTCGGGATGAGCCGGCAAAGCTTAGGGAGCTTAAGGATCAGCTGCAGAGTTGTGGTTTGGGGAGTTTTGTACGTCTGAATGTTTCGCTTTTGGAAGCTCCTATTTCTGTTCGTCAAGGAGAAAGACGGCAGTTTAGGGTTGTGTATCGACGGATCGTTAATTGAACCGGCTTACGGTGCGGAGAGGTATCCCTTACCTCGCATTGACGATTTCTTCGATCAGCTCCAGAGTGCGAGACATTTTCTAAGTTTGTTTGGGATCAGGTCATCATTATTGCGGTTCGGAGTAATGGCATTCCGAAGACTGCCTTATGCGTGCGACGGGCTTTGTGTGTTTTTGTGAGTCGTTGGATTCACTGATGCCCTAGCAGCATTCGTAGATGTGATGAACCAGATTTCTTCAGGCCGTTCCTCGACCAGTTTTGTTGTGTTATTTACGACATTCTGGTCTATTTAATGTGTCTTGAGGAACAGGAGTAGCACTCGAGAATTTTTTATGTAGATACTGGGAGAGCACCAGCAGTTTGCTAAATTCTTGGAGTGTTTCTTCAGACTTGTTTTGTGTTCACTCCTAGGTCTTGTAGTTACGGGAGACGGTTTCGTATGGTTTCGAGGGAGATCGTGGCCGTACAGCTTAGGCCCAGACTGTTGGAGATAGTGCCCTCAGAGTCAATTATTGGATCACAGGAACGTGATTGCAATGATTGAGGGAGGACCTATCCCAGGAGGACAGTCTTACTCGAGATGATAGTATGCTATCTGGTTTATCTTTATCATCGTGTACTGCTTTAGGTGACCGGACATGTCGCTATTACACGTTGATAGAGCCCCTAGGATTCTTGCTTGACGACCAGCAATATGATGGCGATCATATACGTGGGAGCTGGTAGTCTATAAGCACATCCTTAAAAGGTCCCTAGTCGTGGGAGTTTCGAGACTGGGCATCGATACTCCATTAGTAGACTAGTGTATACAGTCGAGACCCCGACGAGGGGTGGTGGCCGGTCTTACAAGCCACTGGTGTCAGTTGGTTCACCTAAGATGTATACAGTTGCTCATTGGGTTATGAGTACACCCGACAGGACTCGCCGGGAACCTGCTAGTTGGTCTTATACCAGATGTCAGATAGCAGTTCCCTGGTGACATGTGTACAGGTTAGTTCATCGACCTGAGATCGTCATTTGTCTCGTGTGAGTTCCCACTGTGCTTTGATTACTATCCTACCACTGCTCAAAAGAGTCGTGCAAACAGGTTTTAGTTGGGTACAGTCCCGAGCCACATGGAGGCAGTGAGCGGATCTGCAGGGGTTCGTCTCTCCCGGTATTGGGGGTGAGGTCGTGCTGTGTCTAGGAGAGCCATTACACAAAGCCCTCGGCCGAGACAGGAGATTTACTGGTAGGTATTCCAGTAGTATCTCAGGGTGTTCTGGGCTACGCTCCGACACGACTTGTACCGCTTTTGGGGGTCTGACTTTTACCAACCTCCTAGGCCCGCCATGCGATGCTCTTAGACGAACGGACCGGACTGTACGGATATTATCACTGACAGGCTCAGTAGGGTGTCAGGATGAGTCCGCTCATCGATGTCCCTTTTGGTCAATAGCTGGTGGCCCGTCACGTATTGGCTTATACCTCCGACGTGCTAGTGGTTAAATCCACAGCCATAGTATTGACGAGTCTTTAGAGTCCACCACACATTCAGTTACTCAAGTTTCGGGCGAAACGCTGTAGAGGCCGTATGGAGATATGGTAGGGTCCGATCAGATACGTGCGGTACTGCACGGATCAGGATCGGACAGTTTGTACTAGTGGCCGTATGGATATATGGCAGGGTTCGATCAGATACGTGCGGTATTACACGGATCAGGATCGGACGGATATTACTAGCCGGCTTTTGTTTAAGCCGGATCCTAGTTTAGTACAGTGTAGATTTTTGTCTCATTGCATTTGTATCCGGTCGGAATACAGATGCGGGTGTGTATGCACAGTATCGGGGTTTTCCTGTAATTTATTACGGGACCAGTTTTCTGGAGTTGCCAGTTTGCATTCCGTTCCGGCCGGTTTTCCTTTGTTCTTTCCTGGCCGGACTTTTCCGATGGAGGGTGATATTTGCAAGTTTGCAAATAACATTTAGTGGACGGTTTATTTGTGAGATGAGAGATTATGATAGCATCTTTTTATTCCTTTCTTTTCTATCATCATTTCATGCATTTATGGTGATTAGAGTTGATTAGGAATTGATTTGAGTTTTGTTATCATGGTGTTTGGATGTGGTCACCCCTTCACCTTTTACTACCATCACCTCCCTTCTTGTTATGGTTTCATATTCATTCCTTCACCATTCTCACAAGAGAGAAGAGGCTTCACTTGAGAGAAAAAGAATGAGAGAGTTCATTTTTGGTTATGTGAGGAATTCTTCATCTCTATCCTTCTTGCTAGAAAATTGAAAGCACCAATTTTCTTAACCTCCTCCTTCATCCTCCATGGCAACTAAAACCCCAAATGAGATATAGCATCTACACTACATTCTACAGCAAATCTTGGGCACGTCGACTTGCCAGCTTCGTGCCCGAGTTGCCTCGGTATTGAGGTGGGAGCCCGTAAAAGATGCAGGCGACGTGGTGCCCTTTCGGCGAGGAGGCGACGACATGGAGACATGACTTTCCGCGGGAGATCGGGACGATGAAGAGAAGACCGGAGGACTCGGATCACTTGGTATACTTCTCTTCCCATCTCTTGTTAGCTAGTATAGGTTAATGGTTAACGATCCGGGTTTTATTGTCCGCGGTAGCGCCAGTTTCCAAGTAAGGAAAATTTTTGATCTGCATTTTGGCCTCGGTAAGACGGCCGGGGCGCTGCCGTGGCGCAACACAGACTTGGGTGCAGGACGGAGATCCGCAGATTTTTGGGCTTAGCAGGTTTTTACCGCCGTTTCATGCAGGATTGCTAGAGTAGTGCTGCACCGTCGACTGAATGGACCGGAAGGGAGGTTTCTTTTCTGTGGACTGAGGCATGTGTACAGAGTTTTCAGCAGTTGAAGATTCTGTTAATAACTGCATCAGTTCTTCCTTTGCTTCCTGGTTCGGGTGAACTTGTTGTTTAACTGTAATGTTTCTTGAGTGGGGCTCGAGTGTGTACTGAGGTGACACTATAGAGTTATCGCTTTTGCTTCCCTACATTTAGAGGAAGTACGAGAAGGATATTCCACTCATGATCTGGAGATGGCCGCGGTGGTTTTGCGTTGGTATCTGTTCGAGAGTCATGTCAGATTTTCACGGACCACCAGAGCCTAATGTACATCTTTCTGCAGCGGATTTTGATTGTTGTGATAGTCTTCTGCAGATTTACAGTTCTTGTGTGATCGTTGAGTACAGCTTAAGTTCGTCTCTACGGAGGGGACAACTTGCTCATGTCCGCGCCCGACCACTTTTCCTTAATCGTTTTCGCGAGACACTACCCGCCGATGCTCGTTCGTCAGAGATACTTAAGCATACTCGGCTGGGTAATGATTCGGAGTCCTTGATTTGTGACACGGTGTGCTAAGTTAGGGACGCGTGGGTGTACCTGATGTTATCAGGTAGAGACGTGTAATCCTAGCACATGCACATCTGTCAACTCTCTCTATTCATTCAAGTTCCACCAACATTGACGTGACTTACGAGATAGTTACGGGTGAACAGGGATGTAAGGAGAAGTCAGGTTCGTTTCAAGGTGTCTGTCTTGTTGTGTGCTTGGGTCGAGCATCTGAGGCCGGCTGGAGAGTTGCAACCTTTTACCGTTCCGAAGTAGGAGTGGGAGCAGATCTCCATGAATTTCGTTATGGTTTCTACCCAAGTTTAGTCAGGGTGTGACTCCATTCGGATTCTTGTCATCCGGTTATACTCAGTTTGCTGAGTTGTTCTTTGTTAAGCTGTGTGTTTGTGTTAGTTGTCGTCAGCAGTCGGGGATCGTCACTCGCCATCGTTAGGGTTCTCCTTCGATAGACGTTATCAAGAGACACTCCAATTGGCCACCTTTAGGTTTAGGGGTTAGGTTGTGTCGATCACCAGTCTGTTGTTTTTCTGACTCTGCGTAAGTAGGATTTTGGACCCCAGCTGTTTCTTCAGACTTCGGAGATGATCCGGTTGTTCAGGTCAGGATGAAAGTAGCCCAGCGCAAATAGAGGTCTTATGCCGACTGTGTTGGTCGTAGACTTAAGTGCGCAGTGGCAAATCATGTATTCCTGCGGATTTTTCCGGTGAATGACGTGTTGGATTTTGGGAAGTTTATCCCAGAATTTTGGTTCTTCTGAGATCCTATAAGCGAGTTAGTTTCGTTGCCTTTAATTTGGCACTTCCGACCAGATTATTGAGTTTTCACCCCGTATTCCTTGTGATGATATTTTACAATTACCTTCTTGACCTTTCTCACATGATTTGGCACCAGACCAATTAGCTTGGACACGATCTTTCGTTCACCAGCAGCCATGTGTGTTAATGGCTCGGCAGGTGGAGAAACGTAGGTCAAGGGTCTTGCCGTCTGTGAAGGGTTTTCTTGGACGTAGCCGTATAGTGAGATAATCACTTGGGAGGCTGCGAACGAGATTTGGGAGTTGTAATCTTCTCCTTGAAGATACGCGTAGCAATATATTTTTAAATTCGGAGATGAATTTCTTTTAAAGGGGGGGGGATTGTAACACCTTAGAATGTGTTTTGTGGCTAATTATATTTTAATATATAGTTTTTATTAAAAAGTTTACCAATTTGGTTTTTAAATATTTTATCCTATTTATTGAGTATTTTATTAGATTTTTCCTAGGCTTGCACACACTTGTGCATGTTAACTAGGGTGTTAACTTGGAATTTAACCATTTCTTAATCTAGTGTTAATTATTAAGTGTTTTGGGTTTAATAGTTCATGGTTGTTCTTTAAAAAGAAAAATGGATTTAAATGGGGTTTCAAATTTAAAATGATTGTTCTTGTGTCGACCTTGGTAAGAGAGAGAGAGAGAGAGAGTGAGAATGGGGCATGATGGCTTTGCCATGCTTCATTAAATGAAGAGAGAGAGTAGGGGTTTTGACTTTGTCTCTCATTATCACTTCTCTTTTCACTCATCCTCTCATTCTCTCACAAAACACACTCACACACACACAAGCAGCTGAAGCACCATCAGCAGCAGCCCCAGCAGCACCAAACAACAGCAACAGTAACAGCAACAGCAGCCAAGGCAGCACCAGCAGCAGACAGCTTCAGCAACAACAACAACATCTGGCAGCAGCAACAGGAGCCCCAGCAGCAGTAGCAACCCCTCATCTTCTTCTTCACCTGCTCTCTAGGGTTCTACGGGGTATACTTCTTAACCCAATCCCCTAGTTGCTTTAGTTGTGCATCGATTAGCTTCGATTAGTGTTAATTAGCTAGTTTTGTGCTAGTTTTGGTGATTTGTGAGATGTTGTGGCAAATTGATGAATGTGTTGGTAAACCCTACCTATTTAAGTGTTATTAGGGTCACCTTAACTGAGTTTAACCCCAGATTTCACTAAAATACCATAGGGTTTCCTTTTAGTGCAAATTGGTGTTTTTAAGCGTTATTTGTGACTTTCTGTGATCTGCTTTTGACCCGGATCCTTCAGAACAAAATTGAGAAAACTGGGGCATGCTCACTAGGTATAGATAACACCACCAGAACACGAGGCCCTAACTCCTATTCTTGGCCGCAAATTTAATCCTTCTGGCCGCAAATTGCGGCCAGGTCAGGGGCATGGGTCTTGGTGTTTTGTGTAGGGTTCTCTGCTTTGATTTGTAGTGTTTTGTCATGTATAGTTTTGTTAGATTTGACCTGTAGGAAAATCTGGGGCAATATATCATTTTGCATGTCCGTTTGTCTGCGCGATACGCGCGATACGTGAGTGGGTTCTGTGATCCAGCGTATCGCGGCATGTCGCGATAGTTTTAGACACGTATACACACGATTCAGCGTATCGTGCACACGCGCGTTTAGTTCGCGACGCGAGTTTCTCGTTTTGGTTCGATATCGCGTTTTGCGGAATATTTGGCTTATATTTGATTTCCATGTCTTATTTTCAGGGTTGCAGGCAGGGACTACGGACACAGCTACAGGGGGGAGCAGATGGTAGGATTCACCTAGCGTGGAGCGTAGGTGAGTAGATTTAACATCTACAGGGGAATCGCCCGCATGGCGTTATGCGTCTGGGCTAGGATTCTAATACTTGTCGCATATTCTACGTCATTGTTAGAATTGCGTCTTTACCCTTTTTACTTAGATATAGTTGTACTGTGACTAGTAGCCGTAGGGCACTGCACACATTATTGACGGTTCATGTTGTACGAGCACGGATTGTATGCTACACACACACCGTCAATAATTTCCATGTCACACACTAACCATTATAGATACTATTGCTTATCATACTTGACATCTAGCTTATCGGTATACCTGTAGTGTATCTTACCATTAGTGATAGGTACATATACCTTGCACATATTTTACTTATACCGGGGGGGATATCCTACATATTCTATTTATACCCAAGGGTGGTATACGACATCTTTTACTTATAGGTAGATACCTATACTTAGTTGTACCTTATTGATTTCGCATACATCTGGTTTCAGCTACATATTTTCATTTATATGCTCGCATTTCAGATATATCGCATAAAAGTATTCCTGGATTTGCGCATTCTTATTTTGATTTCACATGATGATTTCTGGATTTGGGAACCGCGGGAGTTCATGAAATTATGCATACATTGAAAAACCCGGTTTCCTTGATATGATATTTGCGCAGCCACCATGAGATTTATCGGTTCGGATTATATACTCCATACGAGGTGTGGTTGCCGTATGAGGGTACATGGTGGGGCCCGGTATGGTTCCCCTCGGCAAGAAGATCGATGGATGTTGCCGATTGAGCCTGGAGGCGGGCGAGTACCTACCGGTGACAGTACTGATGACTCGGCGGGGATCATGGAGATACCGTTGGGAGTCATGTACGTATGCATACGTCGAAAGGCGAGGGTCAGAGCTAGGCACTCGTGCTTTCGGGATAGTGTATGATACGTGATCAGGATTTCTGTGTCGATACTTGGCACATGGTTTTCATGATATTTCTTTAACACCTTTGTATATATAACAGGGGATTTAGCCGTTGTTATATATACCCTTACACCAATATTAGTGGAATGGGACACTAATATATGTGTATTGCCCCCATCATATTTATTTCTGCAAATATATATATTTAGGATGCTAGAATCTTACTTGAGATGTGATTTTCGGATATTAGGTGATTTATTGAGATTGGATACAGGTTACCTATGAGATTGTTGATTTGTACATTCGAGATATAGGGGATCTATTCGATTTTGTACATTGAGGAGATGTGAGACTTACCTAATATGAGAGCCCAACTTAGGGGCTAATTTGAGGATTTGGGGATTTGAGTATCTTGATGGATTGTGATCCTGCCACGATGTCAGGTTTCCGTGGAAATGCCATACTCCACCCCATACCTCACACTTATCTATTTTGTGCACGGTTTCATACATTGGTAGTACCTGTTAGTGTACCCTCATGATTGCTGCATATCTACTTTCTCATATCCCTATTGCATAGTTATTGCATACTCTTGTCATGTTATTATTGCTTTACATATTGATTGTACCTGCTAGTGTACTTTTCTTTATTCAGCATTTGCATGACATGTTATTTCTGTAATCGCATATCTTAGATTCATGCTGTACGTACATTCCTGCGATTACCTGCATATATTATCTACTATTCACGAGTTGGAAACTCACACCCGTTGTGCCACAGGTGTTTCAGATTGTTCCCCAGAGTAGTCGAGGCAGGCTATTCAGTATCCATCCATCATCTTTTGCTACAGATACCGCATCGGCTCACAGTACTATTTTGCTTAGGTGGGTTAGATGATTATCTGTATTTCATATTGTATATTCGTTGTATCTTGTACTCTCCATCTACTATTATATTGTTGACTTAGAGACTTGGTGAGGACGTTATTGTATATTATTTGTGGATTTGTTGTCCTTCATATACAGTTTCCTTCCTATTGTCTCTTATTTCTTCGCTACGGCGTCGTATATTTATGATGTGATTGTTTTTCGCCTTTGGGCCAGTTTTTACAAAAAAGGGGTGTTGCCAAAATTTTAAAGAAAGAAAGTGGGACTTTTAAAGAATTTGGGTTGCGATTTCAAATGTTTCAAAAACTTATATTATCTTTTCTGTATTTTTATAGTTTAGATTTCGGGATTTTGGCTTTCTTTTACTGCGTTACGTCTTTAGTCGTTGCGTAGTATTAGGGCCGTCCCGGTCCAATTTTGGGTCGTGACTGCATGTATCAGTCAAACCCTGGGGAGAAACACTGGATAGCGGTAAAGAACATTCTCAAGTACCTGAGAAGGACTAAGGAGATGTTCTTGGTGTATGGCGGAAAAGACCTCCAGATCGAGGCCTTTGCTGACTCCAGCTTCCAGAGTGACAAGGATGATTCCAAGTCTATGTCGGGTTATGTCTTTACCCTCAATGGAGGGGCGGTGTGTTGGAAGAGTTCCAAACAGGAAACCGTTGCTGACTCGACGATGGAAGCGGAATATATCGCTGCATCTGATGCCGCAAAAGAAGCCGTCTGGATGAGGAAGTTCTTGATAGAATTTCAGGTGGTTCCGTCCATTGTTGATCCAATACCTCTGTATTGCGACAACAACGGGGCTATAGCTTTAGCGAAGGAACCCAGGTCCCATCAGAAGTCCAGGCACATTTTGAGGCGGTATCACCTGATCAGGGAGATCGTAGGTCGCCAGGAGATCGAGGTTCGGAGAGTTGCTACGGAAGATAACACTGCTGATCCATTCACAAAGGCCTTACCCCAGACTCAGTTCGAGCGGCTGATCGAGATGATAGGTCTTCGATACGCCAGTACATGGCCTTAGTGCAAGTGGGAGATTGTTAATGTATATGCCCTAGAGGCCATTACTGTATCATACTAGTTTGTATATTACTTGATGGAAGCTTGGGATATTCACCTTGTATAGAAAATCTTGCTAAATATAGTAGTATGCTACTTGGTTTGTTTCTGCTTTAATGTGTTTCTTTTAGCATATCGCCTTTACACATTAGTGGAGCCCTTAGGATCTTTGCTTGATTACCAGCGTTGTGATGGCAATCACACTCGTGGGGGCTGGGTAATCCATAAGCACATCCTTATGCAGGTCCCTAGTCGTAGGACTATCGAGACAGGGCATCGATACTCTGGAGTAGACTAGCGTATGCGCTTCTCATCCCAGCTTGGGAGACGGTCTGTCCCACAGCCGTCAGTACGCCGTACTTGAGATAGTATGCGGTTGCTCGTTAGGTTACGAGTACACTGGACAGGACTCGTCGGGAATTGTTGGTTGGTACTATACCTATCGTCAGTTATCAGTTCCCAGGTGACATGAGTACAGCTTAGTCCGTTGACTTGACACTGTCACTTCGCCTCGAGTGTGTTCCCACTGTACTTTGATTACTACCCTACCACGGCTTAAAGGAGTCGTGCAAACAGGTAGTTTTTGGGTGCAGTCCCGAAGCACTTGGAGGCAGTGACGGTTAGACAGGATTCGTCTCTCCTGTTATTAGGGGTTGATATCGCGCTTTGTCTAGGAGAGCCATTACACGAGTAGTCCCTGGCCAGGGCAAGCGAGATATACTGGTAGGTTTCCAGTGCTATCTCAGGGTGTTCTGGGCTTCACTCCGACACGACTTGTACCGCTATTAGGGGACTGACGTTCACCGCCCCCCTAGGCCCGCCATGCGATGTTCTCAGACGAACAGACCGGACTGTACGGAGATTGTCACATTCAGGCTCAGTAGGAGTTCAGATGGGTTTACCTCGTCAATCTTCTTATTGGCATCTACCTGGGGACCGTTACGTACAGCTAGTGCCGCTTGCGGTCTGTGGTTAAACCCACTGCCAGCGTAGTGTCGAGTCTTTAGAGTCCCACACAGAGGGTTATTCGCCTTTGGGCAAAACAGAGTAGTGGTCGCATGGTTTTGCGACAGGGTTCATTCACATCCGCGCACTTGTGCACGTTTGGCGTCCGGACAGACATTACTAGCGGGCTCTGGTTTGAGCCAGATCCTAGTATATGTTTTGGGGTTAGTTTTATCTCAGCAGTATTCATGTTCCTCGGAACACGAATGCGGGTGTGTATGCACAGTTGATTGAGGCGGAGGAAGAGGTTTTTCATTACAGTTTTGGAACGGGTGCGTATGCCCAGTTGACAGTCGTCTTTTTCCAAACCCTAATGAATTTGTGATATATCAATTAATAATGTTATTTAAATGAAATTGTGTCATGGTTGGGTTTGTTGACTTGTTGACCATGGTTGAAACTTTGACCATCATCATTTCTTTGCTAAGATGCTCTTTGATCTTTGCAAAAATATTTAATGTGAAATGATAATGGTCTTATCAAACCAACCATCACCTTTTTCATTTTGGATTAATATTATTAATTTGATAATTCACATATATTGTTATGGTTGTAAAAACTATTCTCATTATATCATAACCATTCTCTCTCCTCTCTTCATCTTCCTCCTCCTCTAGTTCAAGGAGAATCATTCTCATGAGTTGAGAAACCTCTCCTTGGAGATAAAACACCCTAAGCCACTCTCTACTCTTCCTAAGGTTGAAGGTCTAGCAAGCCGGAGACTTTAGTTTTCTCAAAGTTCGAGAAAGGAGCTCAAGTAAGAAACCCTCAGGTGGATCCATCTTCGATAAGAGAAGGCAACGAGGATAGCACCATCCGACCACCATCAAGAGTCAAAGAGAAGGAGTTCAAGTTGAGGTATACCCCCTAACCGAGTAGAAAACTCTCTTGTTAGTTGCTAGTGTGTAGTTTAGCTAAGATCCGTTTTCGTAGTCCATGTTACCTAATCCCTAAAAATCGTTTTTCACCATTTCCGCAAGCCCGAAAGAACCGGGAGAGGTAACGTGGACTTACAGGTGTGACGTCGGGAGCGTAACGGCCGACGTAATTCTCGCGCCTGCCTGCCTGCTGCCACCACTATATAAACCCCTCCTTCAGACGGTTCAAGTAAGTCATTCTTTCCTCACTAGGCCGTTACTCTGCTCGAATATCCGGTCTAACTTGATCGTCGGAGGCTCCTCGGTGGTACAACCATCCCGGGACTTCCTTGCAGGTAGCTCAGGCTCAACCACCTCAAACCCATTGTGATCCACATGCTTTAGGAGTCAACCTCCAACCTAATCTCAGCCGTCCATCGTCGCCAACAGCAGATCTACGAAAGGCAACATCTTGACGTGATCCGACATCCATCAGCTGGCGTCGTCTGTGGGAAATTTTTGATTCCACTGAACAAAGTTCATCTTCCGATCTCAACTCAATGGCGAGCGCTCACCGCGACGATCCAAGCACTAGCTGCCGCCCCCTCACAATGGAGGCGTGGACGAATCTCCTCTCCTGAACTCCATCAACGCCTTAGCCGCCTGGATAGATCAACTCGCTTCCGTCGTGGATGCGCTCGTCCGTGTCCAAACGGCAGGGCAAGCTCCCCAGGTCGCCGCTTTCCCACATCAGGACCGGGACCCCTATAGAGGGAGCGAAGCCCTCACCAGGAGGCAGCCGAGCGGCTACCCTCCTCGGCTATTCCTGGCTGGTAGTTCACTACCCCACGACGCCAGGGATCTAAGCCCTCGCCAAGAGCCATAGGACAACAACCCTGTTCGGCCCGTCCTTAACAGGCCTCTCACGGCCCCTCCCGCGCCAGGGATCAAAGCCCTCGCCAAGAGGCACCGGGCAGCAACCCTTCTCGGCCCGTCCTTAAGGATCAAAGCCCTCGCCAAGAGGCACCGGGCAGCAACCCTGCTCGGCCCATCCTTAGTAGGCCTCTTATGGCCCATCCCGCGCTAAGGATCAAAGCCCTCGCCAAGAGGCACTGGGAAGCAACTCTGCTCGGCCCTTCCGTAAGGATCTAAGACCTCGCCAAGAGGCAACCGGGCTTATTCTTGCTCGGTTATCCCTGGCTGGTAGTTCCCTACCCCCACAACACCAGGGATCGAAGCCCTCACCATGAGGCAGCCGAGCGGCTACCGTGCTCGGCTATCCCTGGCTGGTAGTTCCCTACCCCACAACGCCAAAGATCGAAGCACTCACCAAGAGGCAGCCGAGCGGCTACCCTGCTCGGTTATCCCTAGCTGGTAGTTCACTACCCCACGATGCCAGGGATCAAAGCCCTCGCTAAGAGGTACCGGGCAACAACCCTGCTCGGCCCGTCCTTAAGGATCAAAGCCTTCGCTAAGAGGCACCAGACAGTAACCCTGCTTAGTCCGTCATTAGTAGGCCTCTTACGGCCCCTTCCGCGCTAAGGATCCAAGCCCTCACCAAGAGGCAACCGGGCCCGCCCTTGCTCGGTTATCCCTGGCTAGTAGTTCCCTACCCCACAACGCCAGGGATCAAAGCCCTTGCTAAAAGGCACCGGGCAACAACCCTACTCGGCCTGTCCTTAAGGATCAAAGCCCTCGCTAAGAGGCACCGGGCAGCAACCTTGCTCGGCCCGTCCTTAGTAGGCCTCTTACGGCCCCTCCAGTGCTAAGGATCAAAGCCCTCACCAAGAGGAAACCAGGCCCGTCCTTGTTCGGTTATCCCTGGCTGGTAGTTCCTTACCTCGCAATGCCAGGGATCTAAGCCCTCACTAAGAGGCATCCCAGCGGCTACCCTGCTTGGCTATCCCCGGCTGGTAATTCACTACCCCACGACGCCAGGGATCTAAGCCATCACCAAGAGGCGACCGAGCAGCTACCCAGCTCGGTCATCCATAGCTGGTAGTTCACTACCCACCGACACCAAGGATCCAAGCCCTCGCCAAGAGGCACCGGGCAACAACCCTGCTCGGCCTATCCTTAGCAGGCCTCTTACGGCGCCTCCCGCGCTAAGGATTGAAGCCCTCGCTATGAGGCAGCCGAGCGGCTACCCTGCTCGGCTATCCCTAGCGGCTACCCTGCTCGGCTATCCCTAGCTGGTAGTTCCTTACCCCGCAATGCCAGGGATCGAAGCCCTCACTAAGAGGCGACCGAGCAGCTACTCTGCTAGGTCATCCATGGCTGGTAGTTCACTACCAACCGACGCCAAGGATCAAAGCCCTCACCAAGAGGCCATCGAGCAGCTACCCTGTTCGGCCAATCTTTAGCGGGTAACTTCTTACCCACCGACGCGGAGGATCTGAAGCCCTCATCGTGAGGACGCCGAGTTTCTTCCAGCTCGGCGCATCCCCAGGGGCATCCTCCTGCCCATCAGACGCTGATGATCTGAATCCCTCCTCGTGAGGCCGCCGAGTAGCGTCCTGCTGGATGCATCCCCAGCGGACAGCCTCCTACCCATCAGATGCTGAGGATCTGAAGCCCTCCTCGGGAGGCCGCCGAGTTTCTTCCTGCTCGGCGCATCCCCAGCGGGCAGCCTCCTGCCTATCAGACGCTGAGGATCTGAAGCCCTCCTCGTGAGGCCGCCGAGTTTCTTCCTACTCGGCGCATCCCCAGTGGGCATCCTCCTGCCCATCAGACGCCGAGGATCTGAAGCACTCCTCGCGAGGCCGCCGAGTTTCTTCTTTCTCGGCGCAACTCCAGCGGGCATTCTCCTACCCATCAGACGTTGAGGATCTGAAGCCCTCCTTGCGAGGCCGTCGAGTAGCTTCCTGCTCGGCGCATCGCCAGCAGGCATCCTCCTGCTCATCAGACGCTGAGATTTGAACCCCTCCTCGCGAGGCCGCCGAGTTTTATCCTGCTCGGCGCATCCCCAGCGGGCATTCTCCTTCCCATCAGACGCTGAAGATCTGAAGCCCTCCTCACGAGGCCGCCGAGTTTCTTCCTTCTCGGCACATCCTCAGCTGGCATCCTCCAGCCTATCAACGCGGTGGGTCCAAAGCCTTCCTCGCGAGGCTGCGGAGTAGCTTCCTGCTTTTCGCATCCGCAATGGGTAGATTCTGTAAGTCCACGTTACCCGTCCCCGGTTCTTTCGGGGTTGCGGAAGCGGTAAAAATGATTTTTTCCGTTGAGGTAACATGGACTCAAAAACCGGATCTTTGCTAAACAAATTATCTAACAAACTAACTTAGTGGTTAGCTACTGTGTTAGGGGTTATACCTAATCTTGAACTCCTTCTCTTCGACTCCTTGTGGTGGTCGGATCGGCCTCACCTCGTCGTCTCCTTGTGCCAAAGATGGATCCACTCGAAAGCTTCTACCTTTGGCTCCAACCTCAATCTAGAGGAAACTAAAATACTTGGCTTGCTAGACCTTGTATTCTAGGATGAGTAGAGACGTGTTTTAGGGTTTTATCTCAATAGTTCTTGCTTCTCAACTCATAAGACAAGAGAACCATGAGCAAGAGGAAGAGGAAGAGGGAGAGCTTGAGGATGAGAGAGAAACAATATGATAGAATGAGCAAGACATTTTACAACCATGCTCTCAAAAGGAAAAATAATCATCATCATAATAATAATTAAGTAATTTGTGATGGTTCATGTCAATGGCATTATCATTTCATGCACTCATTTTGTAAAGAACAACAAGCAAGCCAAAAGTCATAGCCATGAAATGATAGCCATGCAATGATGATGGTCAACAAGTCCAAACTAGTCAACCGGTCCACAAAGTCAACAAGTCAACAAAGTCAAACTTTCAACCCAACCATGGCACAATAATACTTAATTAATATTATTATTAATCATATTTCTTATTCTCATTAGGGTTTAGAAAAAGTCAACAGTCAACAACCCTAATGAGAATCCTCTGCCTCTGTCAACTGTGCATACACACCCGCATCCGTGTTCCGAGGAAAACAAATACAAAGAGATCCTCCGCCTCTGTCAACTGTTCATACACACCCGCATCCGTGTTCCGAGGAACACGAATATAAACGAGATAAAACCAATCCCAAAACGTATACTATGATTTGGCTTAAACCAAAGCCCGCTAGTAATAACTGCCCGGACACCAAATGTGCACAAGTGCGCGGATGTGACCGAACCCTGTCGCAAAACCATACAACCTCTACTCATTTTGCCTAAAGGCGAATAGCTCTCTGTGTGGGACTCCAAAGACTCGACATTACGCTGGCAGTAGGTTTAACCACAGGCCGCAAGCGGTACTAGCTGTACGTAACGGTCCCCAGGTAGATGCCGATAAGAAGACTGATGAGGTGAACCCATCTGAACTCCTACTGAGCCTGAATGTGACAATCTCCATACAGTCCGGTCTGTTCGTCTGAGAATATCGCATGGCGGGCCTATGGGGCGGTAAACGTCAGTCCCCTAATAGCGGTACAAGTCGTGTCGGAGTGTAGCCCAGAACACCCTGAGATGACACTGGAAACCTACCAGTATATCTCGCTTGCCCTGGCCAGGGAAGACTATGTGTAATGGCTCTCCAAGACACAGCGCGATATTAACTCCCAATACCGGGAGAGACGAATCCTGTCTAACCGTCACTGCCTCCAAGTGCTTCGGGACTGCACCCAACTGCTACCTGTTTGCACGACTCATTTGAGCCGTGGTAGGGTAGCAATCTAAGAACCGTGGGAACACACTCGAGGCGAAGTGACATTGTCAAGTCAGCGGACTAAGCTGTACTCATGTCACCTGGGAACTGATAACTGACGATAGGTATAGTACCAACCAACAGTTCCCGACGAGTCCTGTCCAGTGTACTCGTAACCTAACGAGCACCCGCATACTATCTCAAGTACGACATACTGACGGCTGTGGGACAGACCGTCTCCCCTGTTGGGATGAGAAGCACATACGCTAGTCTACTTCGGAGTATCGATGCCCTGTCTCGATAGTCCTACGACTAGGGACCTGTATAAGGATGTGCTTGTAGATTACCCAGCCCCCACTAGTGTGACTGCCATCACAACGCTGGTAATCAAGCAAATATCCTAAGGGCTCTACTAATATGTATAAGCGATATGCTAAAAGAAACACATGCATATATTAAAGTAGAAACAAACCAAGTAGCATACTACCATTTTGAGCAAGATTGTCTATACAACTGTGAATATCCCAAGCTTTTATCAAATAATATACAAGCTAGTATGATACAGTAATGGCCTCTAGGGCATATACACTAACAATCTCCCACTTGCACTAAGGCCATGTACTGGCGTATCGAAGACCTATCATCTCGATCAGCCGCTCGAACTGAGTCTGGGGTAAGGCCTTCGTGAGTGGATCTGCAGTGTTATCTTCTGAATTTACTCTCTTCACCTCGATCTCCGGGCGATCTACGATCTCCCTAATCAGGTGGTACCGCCTCAAAATGTGCCTGGACTTTTGATGGGACCTGGGTTCCTTCGCTAAAGCTATAGCGCCGTTGTTGTCATAATACAGCGGTATTGGATCAACAATTGTAGGAACCACCTGAAGCTCCGTGAGGAACTTCTTCATCCAGACAGCTTCCTTTGCGGCATCGCAAGCAGCTATGTACTCCGCTTCCATAGTTGACTCAGCAACGGTCTCCTGCTTGGAACTCTTCCAGCAAACCGCCCCTCCATTGAGGGTAAAGACATAACCCGACATGGACTTGGAGTCATCCTTGTCACTCTGGAAGCTGGAGTCAGCAAAGGCCTCGATCTGGAGGTCTTTTCCGCCATACACCAAGAACATCTCCTTAGTCCTTCTCAGGTACTTGAGAATGTTCTTTACTGCTATTCAGTGTTTCTCCCCTGGGTCCGACTGATAGCGGCTTACAACGCTCAATGCGCATGCTATATCTGGTCTGGTACACAACATCGCATACATTATAGAGCCTACCGCAGATGCGTAGGGTATTGATGACATGCGAGCCCTTTCCAAATCAGTCTTGGGAGACATCTCTTTGGAGAGGGTGATTCCGTGACAAGCCGGTAGATTACTGCGCTTGGAATCTTCCATACTGAATCGTTTCAGTATGGTGTCGATGTACCTGGACTGTGAAAGTCCCAACATCCTCTTAGATCTATCACGATAGATCTGGATCCCTAGAATGTAGTTGGCATCGCCCAGGTCCTTCATGGAGAACCTCTGTGACAAGAATCCTTTGACTGACTGTAGCATAGGAATATCATTTCCTATTAGGAGAATGTCATCCACGTAAAAGACGAGGAATACCACAGTTCTCCCTACAATCTTACTGTAAATGCATGGTTCATCTGGGTTTTTGATAAATTCGAATTCTTTGACAGTATCATCAAAGCAGATGTTCCAACTCCGCGATGCCAGCTTCAGTCCATAGATGGACTTGAGCAACTTGCACACTTTACCGCTGCCCCCACTCTTATTGAATCCCTCCGGCTGATCCATATAGACGCACTCTTCTAAATTTCCATTTAGGAAAGCCGTCTTTACGTCCATCTGCCAGATCTCATAATCGTTGAAGGCAGCAATGGCAAGAAGGATCCGAATGGATTTGAGCATAGCCACTGGAGAAAAGGTCTCGTCATAGTCCAAACCAGGTCTTTGACGAAAACCCTTTGCAACAAGTCTAGCTTTATAGGTTTCAACCTGCCCATCTACACCAATCTTCTTTCTGAAGATCCATTTGCAGCCTACGGGTTTTACCCCTTCTGGAGCAAAGTCCAAAGTCCAAACTTTGTTGGTGTACATGGACTCCATCTCGGTCCGCATTGCATCCAGCCATTTTACTGAGTCACCGCTCTGAATGGCTTGCTGGAAGCTAGTAGGCTCATCATAATCAATGGTGCAATCCTCTCTATCCCCGTCTATGAGATAACCATAGTATCTCTCGGGCGGATGAGACTGCCTACTACTCCTGTGCAGCGGCGCAGGAATGTCCGGTTCTCCTGAAACTTCTGGTTCTTCCAAGCTTTCAGTAATAGCTTGTGGTTCTGGAATTTGTTCCAGTTCTATTGCGCTCCCACTTATTCCTTTTTCTAAAAACTGATGTTCCAGAAAGTGGGCATGACGAGAAACAAAAACCTTTTATTCCTCTGCGTAATAGAAAAGATACCCCCTGGAGTTCTTTGGGTATCCCACAAACTTACACAGTACTGAGCGTGCCTCGAGTTTGTCCGCATGCTGCTTTTTAACAAAAGCTGCACATCCCCATATCTTCAGATATTGAAGATGGGGTTTCTTCCCACACCACATCCGATATGGTGTGGTAGGCACAGTCTTGGAGGGAACCTTGTTCAAAAGATATGCAGCTGATTGTAGTGCATGACCCCAGAAGGATCGCGGTAACTCAGCCTTACTCATCATGGAACGAACCATATCCAATAGGGTTCGATTCCGCCTTTCCGATACACCGTTATGCTATGGTGTGTATGGAGGAGTAAGCTGAGAGAGAATTCCATTCTCTTTTAAGTAGTCCAGAAACTCGGCACTCAAGTATTCACCACCTCGATCAGATCTCAGTGTCTTGATACTTTTGCCCTTCCCTTTCATTCTACTTCCCTGGTTTCCTTCAGGGTATAAGCAGAGGGCAGAGACTGTGGAATCAAGTCAGTATTTGACTCGTTCTTCAACGTGGTCTTCAGGTCCGTGAGCTTAAAATAGCTGGTCTCTGTAAGGACGTTGCCCCCTACAGATGACCCGATAGCCAACCTCGCTTGAAGCAATTCGTTCGAGGTCTCATATCTTGCGATACGAGATTGCTCTCCATATAAATCTTTGTTATAGAGGAAGATAGAAACTAAGTCCATCTTCTCGTGCTGCCTCTGGTATGTACCATCAACTGAGGCTAACACGAGGCACTTGGCTTTCACACAGTCTTTTTCCGATGTCTTACGGATATCACTATCCGTGACAGGGGAAACTGGTCCTGAGACCGTTTGATTAGTTTAGAGGTGTCCCAGCTTGTCATGGGTAATGGACATCTGGACAGACCTTTGCCAATAATGACAGTCAGAGTCAGTCATTTTATTATCTAGATGTAACCTGTGTGTGGTCACTGGGTCGCTGCAATTAAGAGAGAGAGAAGAAAATACTCAGCATGATGCTCTTGCAAGTTTAGATTGGTTTTTAATTTATCTAAACAGGATGGCTCCCACTGTTTCTCGAATCCCTCCTCAAACCAAAAAGGAAGAATTAGTCGGGATCAATCTCACCATACAATACTTGCTTAACCGTTTAGCCATGCAAGTGTCGGTACTTCGAGAGAGGTTTTCCAACGCTTTCGCGAAGTTCCTTAATTAAATAACCTCTTTTCCCTGGGGGCGTAGCCCCGCTAACACCTTTCTAGACACCTACTTGGTTTATAGCATTGATCGTTAAGTGAGAAAGTTCCCGAGGAGTAGCATATACTCACAGGAGGATCGGGATCCAAATATCATCGTGTGATAAAACTGAAGGAATCCTACCAGAATCATCACACTCTACATGGTATGCAGCGCTAGCAAGTTTCAGTTTCTTTAGAAACTCCCGATGTGGATTTTCCCCCCATGCTCTTATGACCTTGACGAAGGCCAACATATCATAAGTCACATGTCAAGTTCTACCCGTAATTATCCAGGTTAATTTGAGCCCACCCGTACATACCCTTGACGAAGGCCAAAATAGTAGTACGACTGTCCCAAACCAACGCATCTATCTATGCTACAGATAAATATTCAGCAGCTACCAATCACTATGCCTTGGCGAAGGTCAAAATACATAGCTTGAATACTACTGAATATTTAATTGAAATGACGGAGGGTTACAAATGGTTTTAGCGAAACCGTGAACGTAGTGAACTTGATATAATCGAAGGAACGAGATAGCTTTTAAAAGGAGTGGCTTAAGCTCCGCGTTTAAAAGTTGTTTTTGAAAAGAAACCGAGTGGTTTTGAAATTGTTCCAACGACTTTACTTTGGTTTATTTTCTTGCATTAATTTAATGCGTCCCATCATTTAATCCTACCATTGCAGAAAACAACGAAAATATGACGTACGCTTATTCCATCCGCATTCGCCACGGGCCCCGCCATTACCTGTTAGGTTACTTAACTAACGACAGAGCGGGGACTGGACTAGCGCGGATGCAAAACATAAGCAACGCCTAAATAGATATCATATATAGATATATACATTCGTCACATGCAATGATAGCCATTCCAGATCACAGATGAATACTTTGGATATACTAGGAATCCGCGATTCGTTCGAGCCTGCAACGAAAGGCGGATTACACGGTCGCGATGAATAGCCAAGACCCCACCCTAGACCCCTACGGGCGCGGCAAACTACCCGCCAAATACCTGAAGTGAAGCAACCTCCCTCAACAACGTGAGTAGGCCATTCGGCACTTCGAGGTACCCGGTAGTTTGTGCACCCCACCTTGGGTCTTTCCTAGGAGCAAAAACAGTAAAAGAAATTATACAATGGCGGCTACAACCTCATCCCGGATATGCGGCCATATAAATAATATTATATCAATTACATATTACATCAAAAGAAAAGTTAAAGAAAACTCTCATCTCACAACCCCCGGCTATTCATCCGCGACAATCCAACGAATTCATATACACATACCAGCAACATTACAGATCACAGATATGTATAACCCCCACTAATCGACGTATAGCTATTAGCAGACGTTCAATACATATATCACATCACAGATATAATCCATTAGCCAAAGTCTATAGAAGTTCGATCAAAATACGGATTTGTAACCACCCCAAAACACAAATTTGCTTTCTGGAAAATCTGGGCAGAAAAAACATATTGTAAAAATCCCAAAATACCCCTATAAGAACACTGCAGGAAAATTGACCCACAGCCGAGTCAACTAGGCCGCGGATCCGCGACAGGAGCAATATCTTGCCGCGGTTCCGCGGTGCTTTGACCGAGTTAGTGGACCAATTTTCTCTTGTATTCTTTAAAAACCCTGAGCCGATTTTTAGTGTAAGTTTAATTATTTTTTGATCAAAAATAAAAATCGGCAGAAAGTTAACATTTCGGGCATGTTTTGTGATTTTTTTCTCCGATCGAACTTCTAGTTACTTTGCTGACATGTTAGATAGTGTTTAGCTAGGCTCTGGTACCACTGTAAGTCCACGTTACCCGTCCCCGGTTCTTTCGGGATTGCGGAAGCGGTAAAAAATGATTTTTCGGTGGAGGTAACATGGACTCAAAAACCGGATCTTTGCTAAACAAATTATCTAACAAACTAACTTAGAGGTTAGCTACTGTGTTAGGGGTTATACCTAATCTTGAACTCCTTCTCTTCGACTCCTTGTGGCGGTCGGATCGGCCTCACCTCGTCGTCTCCTTGTGCCGAAGATGGATCCACCCGAAAGCTTCTACTTTTGGCTCCAACCTCAATCTAGAGGAAACTAAAATACTTGGCTTACTAGACCTTGTATTCTAGGATGAGTAGAGAAGTGTTTTAGGGTTTTATCTCAATGGTTCTTGCTTCTCAACTCATGAGACAAGAGAACCATGAGCAAGAGGAAGAGGAAGAGGGAAAGCTTGAGGATGAGAGAGAAACAATATGATAGAATGAGCAAGACTTTTTACAACCATGCTCTCAAAAGGAAAAATAATCATCATCATAATAATAATTAAGTATTTTGTGATGGTTCATGTCAATGGCATTATCATTTCATGCACTCATTTTGTAAAGAACAACAAGCAAGCCAAAAGTCATAGCCATGAAATAATAGCCATGCAATGATGATGGTCAACAAGTCCAAACTAGTCAACCGGTCAACAAAGTCAACGAAGTCAAACTTTCAACCCAACCATGGCACAATAATACTTAATTAATATTATTATTAATCATATTTCTTATTCTCATTAGGGTTTAGAAAAAGTCGACAGTTAACAACCCTAATGAGAATCCTCTGCCTCTGTCTCTGTCAACTGTGCATACACACCCGCATCCGTGTTCCAAGGAACACGAATACAAAGAGATCCTCTGTCTCTGTCTCTGTCAACTGTGCATACACACCCGCATCCGTGTTCCGAGGAACACGAAAACAAAACCAATCCCAAAACGTATACTATGATCTGGCTTAAACCAAGGCCCGCTAGTAATAACTGCCCGGACATCAAACGTGCACAAGTGCGCGGATGTGACAGAACCCTGTCGCAAAACCATGCGACCTCTACTCATTTTGCCCAACGGCGAATAGCTCTCTGTGTGGGACTCTAAAGACTCGACATTACGCTGGCAGTGGGTTTAACCACAGGCCGCAAGCGGTACTAGCTGTACGTAACGGTCCCCAGGTAAATGCCGATAAGAAGACTGATGAGGTGAACCCATCCGAACTCCTACTGAGCCTGAATGTGACAATCTCCGTACAGTCCAGTCCGTTCGTCTGAGAATATCGCATGGCGGGCCTAGGGGGTCGGTAAACGTCAGTCCCTTAATAGCGGTACAAGTCGTGTCGGAGTGTAGCCCAGAACACCCTGAGATGACACTAGAAACTTACCAGTATATCTCGCTTGCCCTGGCCAGGGACGATTATGTGTAATGGCTCTCCATGACACAGCGCGATATCAACTCCCAGTACCGGGAGAGACGAGTCCTGTCTAACCGTCACTGCCTCCAAGTGCTTCGGGACTGCACCCAACTGCTACCTGTTTGCACGACTCATTTGAGCCGTGGTAGGGTAGCAATCTAAGAACAGTGGGAACACACTCGAGGCAAAGTGACAGTGTCAAGTCAGCGGACTAAGCTTTACTCATGTCACCTGGGAACTGATAACTGACGATAGGTATAGTACCAACCAACAGTTCCCGACGAGTCCTGTCCAGTGTACTCGTAACCTAAAGAGCACCCGCATACTATCTCAAGTACGACGTACTGACGGCTGTGGGACAAACCGTCTCCCATGCTGGGATGAGAAGCGCATACGCTAGTCTACTCCGGAGTATCGATGCCCTGTCTCGATAGTCCTACGACTAGGGACCTGTATAAGGATGTGCTTGTAGATTACCCAGCCCCCACTAGTGTGACTGCCATCACAACGCTGGTAATCAAGCAAAGATCCTAAGGGCTCTACTAATATGTATAAGCGATATGCTAAAAGAAAAACATGCACATATTAAAATAGAAACAAACCAAGTAGCATACTACCATTTTGAGCAAGATTGTCTATACAACTGTGAATATCCCAAGCTTCCATCAAGTAATATACAAGCTAGTATGATACAGTAATGGACTCTAGGGCATATACACTAACAGCTTCCTATGCTACAAAGACATGGATCCAAGACCCGCCGAATAAACTCATACTCAACTCGCGATCAGCGCCTCAACCTCGGCAAAGGGAGGATACCGACCTTCCCACACTCGTCTTTCGTTTGACTCATACTCGATACGCGACAAGAAAAACGCTGTGTCGTCCCCGAACAATCCACCATGAGGAATTACCAGCGCCAAGCCGAACAGAAAGAACCAAGCACTCCACTCTCGACCCGACCCGCAAATAGATCGGAACGAGAGTGGGTGGATAATGATGATGCTCAATAACGGTAATTCCTTATACCATGACACGTGGCGGATGACGTGTCACATGCGTAAGCCAATTACGCCTTTGAAGGCCACGGATGGGGGACCGGTGTGCTATAGTGGGGTTTCCCTCAAACTCTGTCTTCGAGGTTGCACCCCACTCCTTACCCCCAAGCACTTCAGCTGCCAAGCCAACTGTCCTTTCGCTCTACTCCGAGCTACCATAGGCCCGAGCTCCTTCAGCCATCCGGCTCGCCTCCAATCCATCTTTCAGGCTGAGCTTCCTTGCCCTTTTGGCTTGCCTCCGAGCTATCACAGAACCAAGATGCCTCAGCCTCCCGCTCGTTCCCCAGCCTCCCGCGGAGCTTATCTTCCTCGGTCTCACCGACTGACTCACACCACCGATCACTGGCGCCTCCGCCACGGCTCCGCCAATCTCGCCATGCGTGAGATATCTGCCGGCCACGTCCCGCATTCCACGCCATCACGATCCCCCATTAGCGAGCCGGTCTCGTCATTAATGCGGGATCCCGCCTATTATGCGGGCGTGATGCCGGGAGCGTAACGGCCGGCGTGATTCTCGCGCCTGCCTTCCTGCTGCCACCACTATATAAACCCTTCCTTCAGACGGTTCAAGTAAGTCATTCTTTCCTCACTAGGTCGTTACTCTGCTCAAATATCCGGTCTAACTTGATCGTCGGAGGATTATCGGTGGTACAACCACCCCGGGACTTCCTTGCAGGTAGCTCGTCCTCAACCACCTCAAACCCATTGAGATCCACACGCTTCAGGAGTCAACCTCCAACCTAATCTCAGCCGTCCATTATCGCCAACGGCAGATCTACGGAAGGTAACATCTTGACGTGATCCGACATCCGTCAGATACCGATACCCATAAATACCAATTTCCGATATTACTCCCGCCTTTAAGAAAATAAAAATAAAATAAAAATAAAATAAAATCAACTCCTCTTCCTCTCTTTAGGCCTTATTTTCGTTTAGATCTAGAATAATGATCATAGCTATATTTTTAGTGGAGGCATGTAGATTGTGAAAAATCTAATTCCCCATACCCTAGCTCTGTTGGAAAAGGTAAATAAAATACTACTATATTTAAATAAGCTAATATGACCGATCACAATCATTCAAAATAGATGGTTTATAAAAGATGAAAAGAGAAACTTACTGGGTTTTCGTTGTAAGAAGATCGAGGCGTGTTTGAAGAGCACTGTCCTTAGAAGTAGTTTCACGTCTCTCTCAGTGAACTTGATCGGATGCATAAGGTTCCAACGCGCTACCCCTCAATATTCAACGGTCGTTGTAAGTAATCGTGCACTCGATTACTGCAGCTTATGAACAGTTTTTAAACTATAGCTCCGGTATCACGGTTATAATAGAGAGATAAATTGAAATAGAGAAAAGAAAAGAAGAAATTTATCATCTCTATATTATGATTTTAGGACATGCTCTATTCATCAGAAACAAACAAGATATGTGTTATGTTATATAGAAATATGAAAAAACTTTGAAATAAATGAGAAGTTTATTGCAATTAAAATAAATAACGGAGAAAATCAATTAAGCCAATTTAATTACTATAATATTCTCGGTCAATTTCCCTATGTGCCCATCTCAAAACCAAGCAACACATATGCATAATTAAATTGAAAGACATGTTTGATTTTGAAATACCAATATTTCCAACAATTTGGCCCCTATTTCAAAACTCAATTTGAAAGTATATATTAGCATCTCTATTAGGGTTCTATGAGCATTAAGTATACAATTTAAAAAATCTAGAGATCTAAATATACTAAATAAGAATCGAACTAGAGAATTAGGATTTCAAAGATGAACAAAACATGTTCTAAGCTAAGTGAAGAGAGATTACAACCTTTGTAGTTGTAATATTTCAGAAAAATAAAATATTAATTTTGGGAATTTATATAATTAAATAATAAATATTACGAATATTTTAATGTGTGGAGATTGATTTTAATGATATGGTATAATTATATGTCGATAAATTGGGAAATATTTGGAAAATTATAAGAATTACTGAAATGAGGGTGTTTTATATGATATGAGCATTTATAGATTTTTAAATACTCATTTGTAAAAGGGTTAAGTGCTAAACTCGATTTATTTTCACTAATCTTGCATTAAACTTGATTATGCATCATGACATGCAACCAAATATTTGTTACATTTCTTAATTTGTTTGAAAACCATGCTTCATTTGTTATGTTACTTGGTCTTCATTTGTTTTTGGATTTGATAAGAAAAGATAAATAAAAAGAAAAGAAAAGAAAAGAATAAAGAATGGGGAGACAAGGAGGTATGAGCTTGGATGAGAGAGAGAGAGAGGGTGAGGGGTCTTCCCTTGATCATGACATTGTTCTCACTTCATCATCTTCATCATTTCTTCTTCCTTCACCTCCATGGCTGCCCTCCTTCCTCCACCACTTACACCACCTCACCTCACCACAAAAAACATAACAAAAACCATGCACCCTCTTCACAAAAAATGTGCACAAGCTCACTACAGGCATGTGGAACCAAGAAAGTTTGGATTTTGAGCACTTGGGGCAACTCAAGAATTTTCCTGAGTTTTCAAATGAGGTAATTCTTTCACCCTTAGCTTAGTACTTGAATTTGTATAGCCTCTAAACTAGTTTAGAATCCATTTAGTGAGGTTTAGTGAACTTGGAAAATTCCAAGATGAGGGTTAGGGCTTTTCTTGAGTTGTGAAGGTGCAATTGAGAGTACTTGGTGACTACAAACCTCTTTAGTGATAATCTTTTAGACCAAAACAGAAACAAAACCCAAAAACCTGGATTTAAAAACTTCTGTGTCGGTTTTGTGTTAAATTGAGCCTACAGGAAATCTGGAGTGATCCGAGACCATTACTGGAAAAACAAGCAACACCATTAACCTAGATTGAACACTAAGAGGCCACCCTGCAAAGACGAACCCATTCCGAGCATTCCAAACCGAGCAGGCTGGAATTTTGGTGTGTGTGACCGGCCAAACAGTGGGGGATCGTGTTGAAATTGGTTCTGTAGCTCATATACGCCCTATACTACACCACTGTATTGTTTGTTTTCCCCCATTTTACCTGAAACAAAATCTGGGACCATTTTCTTGAGTTGCTGTTTTGAATTGTGACTTTTAAACGACTTGATCTTTTGATATTGTGTTTTGTATCGGTCACTTGACATTTGTACGTCGATATCGGGTGTTGTTTGGTTGATTTGCATGAGTAGACCATAGGTTTTTACCTATGTGCGATACATGTGACGTTTTGATTTTCGTGCGCGATTTCGGTTTACGATACTATGTGTTTATATGTGTAGGAACCCTCGCGTGGACTTCGGACGATAAGGACGAGCATGGCGACGTCGACTTCAGCAAGCAAGGATCAAGGTGAGTAGATATATATCAATGGGGGAAGTCGGGTGGATGGCGATAGCACCTCGCAGTTTCTTAGTGTAATATACGAATACATTATATATATATAAATATGTGTATTGTGATACGTGGATGATTATCAAGATAGGCTTTAGGTGTTCATGGGTTAGTTTAGTGTAATTGTAAGATGGTGCTTATAGTGTAATTCCTTAGTCATGAACCCTAGAATAAGGTATACACACACACACATGCACACACGGGTTATGTTTTGGTGTGTGTGTGTGTGTGTGTGTATGTATGTATGTGGATGTGTTGTTATATATATATATATATATAAGTGTGATGAGAATGGTATATGATACTTGGAGATGAGTCGATGTGATTGGGCATGATGCCGTGAGATCGATGATGTGATTTGGGTCATGTTATGATATACTACATGATAGTATAGTGGATCGATAGGCGATGTGTTTTATTAAAACACGGATATATGTTTGGTGGTATCGGGATGTACTAGACTTTAGATCGGTACCCCTTGTTCATGATACGATGATAATGATACCAGATAAATAATGTGTGATTTGTGATAATTGACCCGTACCACGATTTGGGATGCCGTACGATGGATTTTACCGTACGATATATAATATAATGATAGATCTGCCCTCTTGACTCGAGGATGTCGTATGATATATTTTATCGTACGTGACGATATTGAGGCGGGATCACCGACTACTAGATATATGGACTCAGACTTAGCTGGATTTCCATACCCTTTCGATTAGTCTATTAGTTTAGTCCTATAGTTTATCAGGTAGATGTTAGACTGGGCTCGAGTCATACTTATTTTCTAAGCTAACGAATCGTGAGTATTTTAAAGACAGGCCGAGAGATACTACGGATATTTTAAAGGACGTACCTTTCTTTAAAACACCGTAGCCCCTATTTTCTAAAAACCACGATTCGTGCTATTTCAAATGCCAAAACTGTACGACTCGTATATATATAATGTATATTCTTATATGTTTCATTTACTATTCATTTTCCGTATATTCTTGTTGTCCGCATCGTATTGCATGCTTACACATATAGTTTCTTTTGCTATTATGAACCTATGTTGTTAGGACTCCAACGCTATTACCGATGATACGTATATCCACGAACACTTGCTTGCTGGCTCACACACATCATCATCGGTAATTACCATGTCACGTACACTTTAGAGAATACTACTTTATTGATATCGCTTGTTAGCTAATAGTTCCGATATATTATTACTGTGCTAGTTTAGATATTGCATTCTTTACATAGATACCCGTGCATGTATACATATTCATTTTCATGCAATATTATGGGGCTTTATGCCAGTATTCACTGTTTATTGACATCGTGATTTTGAGATTTCGGATTTCCATGAGATTTCTGGATTTGGAGAAACCGCAAGGATTTTATAAACTGATTATCATTTCTAAAAATAGAAATTGCGGTTTTCTTGTGATATGATGTGAGATATGTCCACCATGAGTTTTCTCGGCCCTTGAGCAGTATCATACACCCGATTCGAGGAAGATGATGAACCGTCTGCGGGTGCATGGTGGACCCGATGCAGTACCCCGGGGCAAGATGGTCGCTGATGATGGCGTTGAGCCTGGCAGTGGAGAACTACCGACCGGTTATTTATGACGCGGCGGATATCCGGAGGATACCGACGTAGTTGCGAGATATTTATGATTTCTGCGAGTCCGGATTGCCGGAGCCCAGGGCCAGTCCGGATTGCCGGAGCCCGAGATATTGAGACATTGAGATTTTATGATAGGCCAGTCCGGATTGCTGGAGTCCGAGATATTGAGATATTGGGATATATATTTTGTGCCGATGCTCGACACAGATTCCTTGTTGATTTCATTGATGATACTTCGATTTTTATGCAGAAATCTCATAGAGATAAGAAAACAGTTTTCTCATTTAGATGTATTCTGTTTTCATGCATTCATACATCATATATATGATATGTTGTTACCTAAGGCACTGACACGAGCACTGGTATTACACTTCTGTATAGATGTTTACCCTTGCCATTATTTTAGATGCTTCAGGTTATATATTGAGGATATATTATTGTATG
Source organism: Agapanthus africanus (assembly GCA_030015575.1). Classification (NCBI taxonomy): domain Eukaryota; kingdom Viridiplantae; phylum Streptophyta; class Magnoliopsida; order Asparagales; family Amaryllidaceae; genus Agapanthus; species Agapanthus africanus. The sequence continues at coordinate 211,466,236 of CM057351.1, read as the reverse complement.
ACCTAGGATAGAGTCATACATGCGATTTCTTCTCGGTGATTTTTTCTACTCACGAGTTGGCAACTCAACCCCGTTGTGCCACAGTTTCTTGCAGGTTTTGCTGTACAGGTTTCCTTGGCGGCTTTGCTTGCATACTGCTTCTTTCCGGGTGATTGCTTTGGTAGGTGGGTTCACTTTTCTTATAAAACCTAATTAAGTAATGGTCCTGGCAAGTAGTGGTCCTAATTAAGTAACCACTCGCCTTAGTCACACTTGCTTAGACACCACAAAGTCAGGTTTAGATAAACGATCGATGTCCACGACATATCGTATTTTCCTTTTAAAAGATATGTCAGAAAAGGTTTTATAAGAAAAGGGTATTTAAATGTATCATACACCCGATTCATAAGAAAAGTGAACCCACCTACGAAAGCAATCACCCGGAAAGAAGCAGTATGCCAGCAAATCCGCCAAGGAAACCTGTACAGCAAAACCTGCAAGAAACTGTGGCACAACGGGGTTGAGTTGCCAACTCTTGAGTAGAAAAAATCACCGAGAAGAAATCGCATGTATGACTCTATCCTAGGTCACCATGACTCTATCCAACGGGGTTGTGGCACAACGGGGTTGCTTTGGTATTTAAAGATATTGTTTTAAAATTGTATATGTCCACCATGAGTTTTCTTGGCCCTTGAGCAGTATCATACACCCGATTCGAGGAAGATGATGAACCGTCTGCGGGTGCATGGTGGACCCGGTGCGGTACCCCGGGGCAAGATGGTCGATTGCTCCGGCAATCCGGACTGGCCCTGGGCTGCGGCAATCCGGACTCGCAGAAATCATAAATATCTCGCAACTACGTCGGTATCCTCCGGATATCCGCCGCGTCATAAATAACCGGTCGGTAGTTCTCCACTGCCAGGCTCAACGCCATCATCTGCGACCATCTTGCCCCGGGGTACTGCACTGGGTCCACCATGCACCCGCAGACGGTTCATCATCTTCCTCGAATCGGGTGTATGATACTGCTCAAGGGCCGAGAAAACTCATGGTGGACATATACAATTTTAAAACAATATCTTTAAATACCAAAGCAACCCCGTTGTGCCACAACCCCGTTGGATAGAGTCATGGTGACCTAGGATAGAGTCATACATGCGATTTCTTCTCGGTGATTTTTTCTACTCACGAGTTGGCAACTCATCCCCGTTGTGCCACAGTTTCTTGCAGGTTTTGCTGTACAGGTTTCCTTGGCGGCTTTGCTGGCATACTGCTTCTTTCCGGATGATTGCTTTGGTAGGTGGGTTCACTTTTCTTATGAATCGGGTGTATGATACATTTAAATACCCTTTTCTTATAAAACCTTTTCTAAAAGTTCTAAGTTATATACAATTTTAAAACAATATCTTTTAAAAGGAAAATATGATATGTCGTGGACATCGATCGTTTATCTAAACCTGACTTTGTGGTGTCTAGGCAAGTGTGACTAAGGCGAGTGGTTACTTAATTGGGACCACTACTTGTAGTGGAGAGCCTCCCACTCACCTGGCACTTACCTGGCCGCAATTGGCGGTGAAGAGACGATTTGAGGCTTCTATGATTTATCGTTTAGACCATTTAGAAATAGGTTAGTTGGCTTAGGAAACCCTAGAATCTAAAATACGGAAATTTACACCCATTTACAGATAAATACCTTATCTTTTTAAAACCGTTTTCTAAATGATTGGTATTTATTAAATCTTTGCAAAGCGCCACTACAACCCACCTTTGGGGAACTCGTTAGGGTTAGTACGGTTTATAGTGCACCCTCGGGCTTAGTAGTGCGAGATTCAGACCTCCGCAAGGAGCATTCGGTCTCGAAAGGTTTAAAATACGTCATTTAAGAAAAATGAGATTTTTGGAAAATAAAATATTTATTAAAAATTATTCTTGTATAAACATATGTATATTTATTATTTAAACACCTATTTTATTATAAGATAAAGTTTCCACCTTTTCCTAAAAATTACAAGATTAAAAATTACATTAAAATACCATGAATTTCAACTAAATCAATATTACAAATTAATACCTTTATTTATATAATTAGGATATTATCACTAGAAATAACACAAATAAAATCACACTCATTATAACTATAAAGACGAATAATAAATCCTTGAGGTGTCTTGAAAACTATACAAAAGTATTTTTACATAAAACCCCCTCAAGTTTTATAAATTACAATAATGACCCTTACAAATATAGAACTTCGACTTACATTTCTTTTGGTCTGACTCGGGTTTGATTCTGATTATTTCTGACTTGAATATGGTTCAAGTCAATCTACATTCTTTAATATTCCAACTCAATATGAACACATGAATCCCAGAATCCAGTTAACAATCTATACAACTTGACTGAATCAACCCATGGATATACATCCATTATTCCGTTATTCCATTTACCTGATTATGCAGTTACAATCTGTTTACTGATATCATGGTTTTGGTCGGTCATCCAACTTACACAATACAATACAACAATACAATCAAAACACTACGGGCTTTAAGGGGTAGACTGGTACGGAATATGTTAAAGGTGGCACGAGATGGTCACTTAAGACGTAATTACATCCATGCCGTTGTTCCGTGGTATTATCGACGGAGCCTTGTACTACAGGTTACCAAGGTCCCCGGTGTAAGTGGGACTCCCCTCGTATACACTCGCATCATCTGTACCAGGCTACAAACAACAGCGTTAATACAATATTATAATACAACATTAAAAGCTCTCTCTCTCTCTCTCTTACTTTCTGTCTATTTTTCCCTTATCTTTGGGACATACCGAGCGACCTGTTCGCTGACGACATTCTATTTCTTTCTTCTTTGAATGTCGTCAGGTGCTTTGGACCCAGCAGAGATCGAGCCCACCGGTGAAGACTTGGAGCAGTTTCACGAAGACCCCGAGCTCTAGATATTGTACCTTGTTCTATTCAGTATTTTCATTTTCTGTTATGCAACTGTTTAGGCATCGCTTTTCATTTCAGTTGTATTTACTTTTCATGCATTGTAAGAATGTTATTAATAAAGTTGCTGTTATTTCTATATCTCTTGTCTTTTGTGATTTACTTTTATATTGCTTAGATACGCTTAGCGTATGTACTTCTAAGTATATACGTAGCGGACCTCGTCGCGTCCACTTCGCCGTACACTGGGAAGCGGGGCGTGACAGTGTGTCCATCAATGACACATCAAATCATAGAACCTGAGTGTCCAACACCGACACTCGAAACATCATGAAACCCGTGTCCAGTATCGACACGTAAATTCTCATATCTCAGGCGCCGTCACCAGGACCGGCCCTCATGTCCGTACATCTCATGGAACCTGAGTGTCCAACATCGACATTCGAAACATCATGAAAACATATACCTTTGTGTGTGTGTGTGTGTGTATCAGGATCTTTACCTCGTGTGTCCATCAACGACACATCAAAATCATGGAACCTGAGTGTCCAACATCGATACTCGAAACATCATGAAACCCGTGTTCAGCACCGACACGTAAATCCTCATATAATAAGCTCCGTCTGCGGGATCGACCCGCAGGCTCCGACAGAACGGGCCGTCCTGTATCCATCTCATGACTCCGGTCGGTATCCTCCAGATATCCGCCGAGTCCAAATACTGTCACCGGTAGGCAGTGCACCTCCCCTGCCAGGCTCATTGGCTAATCCATCGACATACCTTTCTTGCCTCGGGGTACCATACCGGGTCCACCATGTATCCGCAAACGGCCACTCCACTCCTCTCCTCGGGTTTCTCACACAAGTCTCAGAACCGAGAAAACTCATGGTGGACACACTGAAATATCATATCAAGAGAAACCGGGTTTTCAAACAACACATAATTTCTTAAAATACCCCCACGGTTCTCAAATCCATAAATCACACAAAATCCATATCTCAATGCATAAATCCATGAAATCTGATATATGCAACATAAAACAGCAATATGAGCATATTAAGGGAAAGACACTCTTTTAAATGAATCCATTTTTAAAATATATCCCGCGGTTTCCAATTCCTCCGAAATCAAGTGCAGCATCATATGAGGTGTACATGTAACTATAGCAAGATATGTGTATCTACATGTAAGCAGGTATGTATGATGCATTTCATAAGCGCAATAACACAATAATCAAAGTCTCAATGTCAAATGACAATACAATACAATCCGAGTCGGTGAATCTATCAATCGGCATCCAGCCTCACAACACCACGTACGGTATAATCTATCATACGGCATCCTCTAATCAAGGGTATAGATCAATCAACAGGTAAACTCATCACGTACGGTAATCCATCGTACGGCGGCATTAAACCATTAGGGATTCTATCAACCTATACAACAACGGGGGTATGGATCTAAGTCTCGTACGGCATATCACTCATTATGCACATCATTATCCATATATATATATATATATACCTATCTCTCAGGTCACATCCGTGTCAATCTCGTATCAGGGGACCGGCAAGGTATCAAATATTTCTATCGACTCGCATCCATATAACGACATATCAACCAAGTCATTATATCTTATCGTATACTCTTTTCATCGCATCAATCTCTCACATCAAGTCATTCTGCATATGCATTCTATCATATGAATCTCCAAGAGTTATGTCCCTGTAGCTTTCATCTCAATCTCGATATATACTAAATCATTAATATCACCTCTAACTATTTTTTAACCACATCTATAGTTTTCAAATGTAGATTTCTCCTACAGTATTCTATTTATATATCTCGGTCTCCATTCATAAATTTGCAGGGGTGCTATACGCCATCCACCCGACTTCCCCCGTAGATATAAATCTACTCATCTGTTAAAATCCTCGCTTAGCCAAAGTCGATGTGCTTCGTCGTCTCGGAAACCACGCGAATGTACCTACAATCATTATGAAATCGCAAAGCTATTAACATCAAGTTCCGAAATCCAAATACGGCACACGGTGCGCTCATAGGTTAGAACTTATAGCCTACGCATGCAAAACAATTAAGAAACCCTTGTCGTTGACGTACAAACATCCAACGACCAAAATACAATATCAGATCTCAAAACCAAGAACCCCAATACCGGAAAACTTAGCCAAAACCCTAACTAGGGTCGCTATTCATGAAAACCGCCAAGCCTAAAACCCAATCGTACCAATAACCCTATACTAGTAAACTGTAAAGTGGTTTAAGAAATTATACCGATCGATCCGTGTCCTTCAGTCTTTAATCTCAGTCCTTAGCATGTTGCGGCTGTCTCGACGAAGTTCGCTCTCCGGTCAAACTCGTCGAAGAGGACACACGTCGAGGATTCGTTATACGGGCTCCCGCCTCAAAACCGAGGCAACTCGGACATCCAGTTTGCTAGTCTAGATGTCCAAGAATGAAGTCGAGAGAGTGTAGGATACTTTGTCTCAAGACACCCAAGTATTTGGGTGGAGGAAAATTGAAGTTGCCTTGGTGTTAGAATGTGAGCACAATATTTGTGCAAGTAAGGAAATGAATGAATGGGCTCTGCCAGTATACTTCTCTGGGGATTTTCAAGTGGTGATGGTAAGAAATAAAAAATGGCGAGTGTATCCCTCATCTCCATAATAAATTAAACCCACACCCAAAAAGTCCACAGCCCCAACAAAAATATCCTAACTAAAACAAGAAACATAAAAGCAAAATTACAACCTCACTCACTCCAAGCCATGCTCATTTAATGTTCAAATGGACACCTCAAAAAAAAAACATGCTGCCCATGCTGCCCCATGCTCACGAAATTTCCTTGTAGGAAAATGCCAAAACAACATAGAATTTTGGCCAAAAAGATTTGCTAACAAATTCTATTAATTTATATTTATACCATTTTACGAAAACCCCAAATTCATAAATCGGTAGTTTTTACGAAATATATTATTTTAATATTAAATTCCAAAAATAATATTTTATATTTTCTGAAATGTTACAATCTTCCCCCTTAAATAAATTCGGTCCCCGAATTTAAATTTAAATCCCTAAGTGCTAAACATTTCAATAATCAGCTCAAATCAACGGGGCTCCGAAATCACGGAAGATACAGAAATACCACAGCGCATCCTGTGCGCCGGAAAATGAGTACGGAACTCAAAACCGAACTCCATCAAGCATCAGGAAAATCATCGGACTTGCACGCATATCATCGGAGTCACAATGGAGATACAGATCTCGAAATCCACTACCGAAATCCCATATGCACTAATCAAATACTATAATGCATATATAGTACGCATCCTTGAAAAACTATTTTAAAAACTGAATAACTCATGCCAAATCTTTCTCGAAATTGCCGTGCTATGCGTAGCTCACGGTACAAGTGACGGACACTCAAATATACGTTCCGCCGTTTTAAAATATCCCAAAAGGTTTTCCTTGAAAAAAAAATTCGTATCACTCGGGTCAGTCCTGTTTGGCTACTACATAATATAGTGCCTAACATGAAAACAAAGCGCTCAAAAGCAAAATCAGTCTCAAAGGCGTATCCAACTTCATATGCGTCTGGTGCGCACGGAAAAACCAAATCCAATACAAGTGCTACGAATGTGCACAAAAGAAAAAAAAACTAAGTGCAACGGGTGTGCACGAAAGCATCTGTAGCGTATAAAAATCTCAACTCAGTGCAACTAACATGCACGAATGAAAATCCCAACTCGAGTGCATCAGGTGTGCACAAAATCATATCTCATATCATGCGCCCAACGTGCGCGAAAATCCAAATCAAGTGCATCCATCATGCACGAATGAAATCGAAATCAAGTGCATCCCACATGCACGAATAAAATCATCTAGGTCAAGTGCATCCAACATGCACGAATAAAACCTAACTCAAGTACATCGATGCGCACAAAATCCAATACCACACGCCTAATATGCGCAAAATCCAACACAAGCGCGTCAGGTCCGTAAAAGCATCTAGTGCAGTAGTATGCATGAAAACGAACATCAAGTACACACGCGCACGAAAACACAAATCTGGTAAAACGAATGCTCAAAAATATAAATCGGGTACAACCAATGTACGGAGTATAAATCTAGTGCAACCAATGCACGAAATACCCACCTGGTGCAGCAAACACATGAAATGCAAATCTAGTGCAACCAATGCAAGAAATACGAATCCGGTGCAACAAATGCACAAAATACAAATCAGGTCCATCCAATTCACGAAATATAAATCCGGTACAACAAATGCATAAAATACAAATCGGGTGCATCCAGTGCACGAAATATAAATCTAGTGCATCCAGTGCACGAAATACCCATCTAGTGCAACAAATGCACAGAAACCCATCACTAACTCAAATGTGTATGAAAAATACACCGAGTGTACCAAGGTGTAGAAAAATAAAAAAACGTGTGAAACCGCGTGCACAAAACACATATCAATGCACTGCAAGCATGTGTGAGCTATTCCGTGTGCAAAAATCCCATCGAGTGTGTACCACATGCACAAAATCAAATCAACCGTATGAAATCCACAAAATCATGAACATGTGCTACCAAGGCACAAAATCGACATCAAGTGCAATTGATATACACAAATCGCAAATCAACACAACGGTGTATAAAATATATATATCAAGTGCAATAACTATGCACAAAATGTAAATACCCAGTAGGTGCAGCCATGGTGCACAAAAACAACATCATGAAACTCAATCATCAAAACTCAAATCCAAACGATATAAGCGTGATACTCGGATCACCAACGCAAATCGCAACAAATGACATTGAGGTACACCTCCTACAATGTCGGAAAAATGTCGGTGCGCCCAAAACTGGCAGAGCAAGAACATCCGCTTGCCTCCTGCTCACAGTCTGGCGTTCTCTGTTTCTAAGTCCTCATTTTCTCTGTGGATTACTCATCTCGCAATCCATCGGCATTGTCGGTCCGGTCCGGTGCACTAATGAGAACGTTCCGCTCCGGCATATCTCTGGTCAATTAGTATGATCACCCATAAGGCAGCACATCACTGGCGTCGGTCTCTGGCCTCTGAATACAAGTGACACATCTGATCCTCGGTGCAAATCATATTGCAGCAGTATCCTGGAAGGAACCTGCTGAAGGTCTCTTACGATCTTGCCTATGCTGAACTATACAGAGGCTGGTACTTTTGCATAATCTCTTCTCGTATTCTGGACATCTGCGTTCTAAGCACAACATTTCCTCGGGAACTGGCCGTATCCCAACGCCTCTGTATACGTATCCGATCTTTAATCTCGATAGGGAGTAACAACATCTCGTTAACATCTCACACGAACCTCTTGCTCCACTCGTCTTTATTATCGTCCACTTCAACGTCACGTCATGCTATTTGCGTACTGCAAATGTCCTCGGCTACAGTAAATCCAGAATCTCTCACACGGACTCGAAATCGCGAACTCGGTATCTTCATCACTCTGTAGAAGATATCTACCCGAACACGTTCTCGGGAACTCATCCCAATCATCGGAGGAATACTCAATACTCATCCGTTCTCGATCAACTCACAACGCATCTGGGTGAGGTCCTCTATCTGAAGCTGGTCTACTTTACTGATCTCCTATCGGAGCATCCAACGAACAACGTCATCTCTGGATCGATCTACTCTAGATCTGAATAAGATTCTCCACACTGGAAATCTTCAACTCAACTGGGCCTGCATCGGCGCATCAAATCTGACGAATCACTTCGTCTCTCAACTCAAGATAGACTAGCTATCACCTGTCGCATCTCTGCCTGGAAGCTCCAGCGATCTCAGCTCGTTAGCTCTGGAAGCGACATCACATCAATCTCAGCAACAGCTGGGTCATCTGTCTGCATGGTAGATGACATCACAATCTCTGAGGTATGTTGTACATCAACAGTCCTCTCACAACAGGCAGCCTTTAACAATGGCTCGATCATCCGGTACAAAACCGCACACTCGTCTCAAACGAGAGGTCACAACACAACCACTAAATCGATACGTTCCCATGTCACCAAGAAAAACATGATGGTTAGTCCTCGTCCATGACGAGCTTGCCCTGACCGCATCACTAGCAGCAGCTCAATCTGCGCTCAAACCATGGTGATAGGAATCTCAAGCAAGTATCGACGAAAATAGCTCATAAGGATGAAACGAATCAACAAATCCAGAATGAATACATGATCATAAGGAGGAAACAGAATCAGTGAGAGTATGATCATGGAAACGAATAGAATCAAGGATCTCAAATGGATGTATAATCAAGGGAACGAAGAGAATCACAGATCTCAAGATATGTACATCATAAGGTTTCTTATGCGGAGTATCGTATCGTAAATATGCCGCGGAACATACGTACGGTACGCCACTCTACTCAAACTACCTACTCCATCAATCAGGGTCAGCCTATGAAACGAAAGATCGGGTCTAATACCCCCCTGTTCAAGTCTAAGTTCCGTAAGGTCATGCCTATGTAACGAAAGAAATTACGCCCCAGACTCCATATAGTCAAAACTAGACTCGAACCAAGGTTAAACCTGGCTCTGATACCAACTTTGTCATGACCCGAAATATTAGCTCGTGACCGGCATTTAGATCACGCAACGTCTACAGGCGTAATGTAATTTAAGTAAGCCGAAACCCAGAAATCTAAACCTTTCAAAAAGAAGTGAGTAATAAAAACATTGATACAACATTTGGAAACCGTAAGTAAAAGTCCTTAAATCTCTTTTTTTTTGAAATTTTGGCAGCACCTCCTTTGTAAAAACTATCCCCGAATATGGGTACAACACAGAATATAAAGAAAGCATCCCCAAACGGGACCAATTCACGCCCATCGGCGGAAACAATCACCACAAGCATATATATGTATACGACGCCCAATGGCGAAGATCAACACAAAGGAAAATGAAAAGCAAGACACCAAACCCACCAAGCGAACATATAACCCATTGCTCAAGTCTCGTAACTACAAGTCTTGCTAAGTCTTACAGTTTATACAAATACTAGTTTCTGATTTGATGGAGTCGACTAGATACAATAGGAATAATAATAATGCAAAAGGGGCACGATCCAACATGTACCGCCTACCAAAGCAAATCACCCGAAAGCAAGCTATGTGCCAGCGATGCTGCTTCTGATCCATGCGGTCAACCTGCAAGAACTGTGGCACAACGGGGGTGAGTTGCCAACTCATGAGTAGAAAATATCATCAGGTAGAAATCTAAATAAACAACGATTCCTAGGTCAACTATATCATAAAAGTAATACTATGATATCTAGGGTGACCGTATCTGCATATATGCCAATAATAATCAATGCCTGTATGCATGTGGATCTCGTCCAACAATATATTCAATGCATGTATATATATGAGGATATCAAAGAACGTGTGTCCATCAATGACACATCAAATCATGGAACCTGGGTGTCCAACACCGACACTCGAAACATAATGAAACCCGTGTCCAGTATCGACATGTAAATCCTCATATCTCAGGCGCCGTCACCAGGACCAGACCTCATGTCCGTACATCTCATGGAACCTGAGTGTCCAACATCGACACTCGAAACATCATGAAAACATATACCTGTGTGTGTGTGTCTCTCTCTCTCTTTATATATATATATATATATATATATATATATATATATATATATATATATATGAGGATCTCTACCTCTTGTGTCCATCAACGACACATCAAAATCATGGAACCTGAGTATCCAACATCGACACTCGAAACATCATGAAACCCGTGTCCAGCACCGACACGTAAATCCTCATATAATATGCTCCGTCTGCGGGATCAACCCGCAGGATCCGGCAGAACGGGTCGCCTGTATCCATTGTAAGTCGATGTGCAACACCCCACGAGTTGCGGGGAGGCGGAAATATGAAAAACGATCTTGTTCTTGAAGCATATATCGACTAACCGAATATCTTTGCTAAACGATAATTAACAACTACCATAGAAGTTCTAAGCTACTATATAAAGAGATTATACCTAGCGAATCGTGTCCTTCTTCTTTTCGTTCTCTTCGTCCTCCTCGGCCTCCTCTAAGTGATAGATGATCCACCCGAGAACCCTAATCCAAGCTTTACCTCAAAACTTGAGGTAACTAAGTTTCTCTAGTTGCTAATCAAAGGAACTTAGATAATATAGAGTTAGGTTATGGAATGTTTAGTCTATTTTAATCCTTGTTCTCAACTCATGAGTGGTAGGAATAGAGCTTGAAGAGAGAATGAGCTTGAGGAGAGAGAAGGTGAACTAGAATAATGAAAATGAAATTGTTTCTTACTTGATATATGAAGCATAATGAATAAATCAATAAATGAATAAAATGAGATTATTCATCATGCTACATAAATGCATTATGAGTGATTCACTATGTGAGTCATTAAGCATTTAATAATGCATTAATAACATAATGAATCACACATTATGAGTCACAATATCATTAATGACAATGCCACCTAAACCCCTCAAGTCACCATGCTTCTAGAAGCTTCCCGGAAATTACGAGAACGCCCCTCCCATCCGTGAAAACATGGAAAAACTTTAGACTGTATAAATCCAATAACCTGATACTAGAATCTGTCTTAAACCAAAGCCGTCTAGTAAAAACTGTTCGAATGTCGTACGTGCGTTTAAATAAGTATTCGTCCGAACCCTTGTCGTAAAACCGTACAACCTTTATATTGTTTTGCCTGGAGTTGGGAAAACTCTGTGTGGGACTCTAAAGACTTGACTACTACGCTGGCAGTGGGTTTAACCATAGACCGCAAGCAGCACTAGCTGTACGTAACGGTGCCCAGGTAGATGTCGATAAGAAGGCCGATGTGGATACCCATCCGAACTCCTACTGAGCCTGTCCGTGACAATATCCGTGCAGTCCGGTCTGTTCGTCTAAGAGTATCGCATGTATGGTCTAGGGAGGTGGTAAACGTCAGACCCCTAATAACCGTACAAGTCGTGTCGGCATGGCTCAATTACCATCCGAGAATCTACTGATCAGTCTATCAGTAATTCTCAATCAGCTCTGGCCAGGGACTTATGGTAATGACCAACCGATCACCGTGCGATATCAACTCCCTATACCGGGAGAGACGAATCCCTAACAGTCACTCACTGCCTCCACGTGGCTCGGGACTATGCCCAACTAAAACCTGTTTGCACGACTCCTTTGAACCGTGGTAGGGTAGTAATCAAAGCACAGTGGGAACTCACACGAGAAAAATGACGACCTTCAGTCAACGGACTATCTGCACACATGTCACCTGAGAACTGCTATCTGACATTAGGTATAAATACCATCCAGTCAGTTCTCGGCGAGTCCTGTCCGGTGTACTCACACCCAGTGAGCATCGGTATACAATCTTAGGTGCACTCCACCAATGGCTGTGGGACCAATCCATCGCCCCTCCTCAGGGTCTAGATATGTATACACTAGTCTACTCCGGAGTACCGATGCCCAGTCTCGATACTCCTGCGACCAGAGACATCTAAGGATGTGCCTATTGACTATCTAGCTCCCACAAGTATGACTGCCATCACAACGCCGGTAGTCAGGCAAAACACCCTATAGGCTTTATCAACATGTATATATATATATATGAATACTACGCAAAATATATCATATGTTAAGATAAAGACAAACCAAATAGCGTACTATCATATTAAGCAAGACTGTCATGTACATACATATCCCCAGCATCCTATACAATGAAGGCCTCTACGGCATATATATCCAACAATCTCCCACTTGCACTAAGGCCTATAATTCGCGCAATGAGTACCCACTGTCTGCATTAGATCCAGTTGTTGGCGTACCGCATGCCCAACATCTCAAACAGCCTCTCGAACTGGACTTAAGGGATGGCCTTGGTGAATGGATCTGCCGTGTTTTCTTTTGTGTCCACTCTCCGTACCTCGATCTCCCGACGATCAACGATCTCCCTGATCAGGTGAAACCGCCTTAAGATATGCCTGGATTTCTGATGGGACTTCGGTTCCTTCGCTAATGCTACAGCCCCATTGTTATCACAATACAAAGGTATTGGATTGGCAATGGACGGAACCACCTGAAGTTCAGAGATGAACTTCCTCATCCAGACAGCCTCTTTTGCGGCTTCACTAGCAGCTATATACTCAACCTCCATAGTTGAGTCTGCGACGGTATCCTGTTTGGAACTCTTCCAACATACCGCCCCTCCATTGAGGGTAAACACAAAACCCGAAATGGATTTGGAATCATCTTTGTCACTTTGGAAGCCGGAGTCGGTAATAGCCTCTACCTGGAGGTCCCCATTACTGTAAATCAAGAACATCTCCTTAGTCCTTCTCAGGTACTTGAGAATGTTCTTTACCGCTATCCAATGCTTCTCACCTGGGTCAGATTGATACCTGCTTACCACACCAAGTGCGTAAGCTACATCTGGTCTTGTACATAACATCGCATACATTATAGATCCTACTGCCGAAGCATAGGGTATAATGCCATGCGAGCCCTCTCTTCATTAGTCTTTGGAGATATCTCTTTTGAGAGGGTGATCCCGTGACAAGCGGGCATATTACCGCGCTTGGAATCTTCCATACTAAATCTCTTTAGTATAGTGTCAATATACCTGGACTGTGAAAGTCCCAACATTCTAATGCCCAAAATGTAGGTTGCATCACCCAAGTCTTTCATGCAGAATTTCTGTGACAAGAAGAGCTTTACTGATTGTAGCATAGGGACATCATTCCCTATCAGTAGTATGTCGTCGACGTACAAAATGAGGAAGACTACTGCTCTTTCTACAATCTTCCTATAAATACATGGTTCATCTATATTTTTGATAAAGTCAAATTCTTTGACTGTCTCATCAAAGCAGATGTTCCAACTTCGCGATGCTTGCTTTAATCCATAGATGGATTTATGCAACCTGCACACTCTTCCGCTGCTCCCACTGTCTAAGAAATCTTCTGGTTGATCCATGTAAACACTCTCTTCTAAATGTCCATTTAGAAAAGCTGTTTTTACATCCATTTGCCAGATTTCATAGTCATGGAAGGCAGCAATGGCAAGCAGGATCCGAATGGATTTCAGCATAGCTACAGGTGAAAAGGTTTCATCATAGTCTAATCATGGTCTTTGACGAAAACCTTTTGCAACGAGTCTAGCTTTGTAGGTTTCCACTTGTCCAAGTGCACCAATCTTCTTTTTGAAGATCCATTTGCATCCAACTGGTTTCACCCTAGGAGGAGCAACTTCTAAAGTCCATACTTTATTGGTGTACATGGATTCGATTTCGGATCTCATAGCATCCAGCCACTTCACCGAGTCAATACTCGTGATAGCCTGCTGAAAACTAGTAGGCTCATCATCATCAATGATGCAATCCTCTCGATCCCCATCTAGAAGAAAACCATAGTATCTCTCAGGAGGATGAGAAAGCTTACTAGATCTGCGGAGTGGCGTTGGTTCGTCATGTTCTATTGAAATCTGAGTTTCTACTAAGTCCTCGGTAGCAGTTTGAGGTTCTGGAATTTCTTCCAGCTCTACCGCGCTCCCACCAATTTCTTTTGCAAGAAATTCGCTTTCTAAGAAGACAATGTGGCGAGCGACAAACACCTTTTGTTCTTCAGTGTGGTAGACCATGTACCCCCTTGAATGTTTGGGGTATCCTACAAACTTGCACAAAGCCGATCGTGCCTTGAGCTTGTCCGGACTATGCTTTTTAACATATGCCGGACACCCCCATATCTTGATATACTTGAGATATGGTCTCTTCCCGCTCCACATTTCATATGGAGTGGTAGGCACAGACTTAGTTGGAACTCTATTCAATAAGTATGCTGCTGATTCTAGAGCAAATCCCCAGATGGAAAGTGGCAACTCAGCACTACTCATCATTGAACGCACCATATCTAATAGGGTGCGGTTCCTCCTTTCTGATACACCATTATGCTGAAGTGTATAAGGCGGAGTAAGCTGAGAGAGAATTCCATTCTCTTTTAAGCATTCAAAGAAACTGGTACTTAAATATTCTCCACCTCGATCAGATCGAAGTGTCTTGATGCTTTTACCAGTTTGTTTCTTTACTTCATTTTTATACTTCTTAAACTTCTTAAAGGCCTCAGATTTATGTTTCATTAAGAACACATATCCATACCTAGAGAAGTCATCAGTAAAAGTGATGAAGTAGGAGTGACCGCTTCTCGCATGTGTAGACATTGGACCACATACATCACTGTGTACAAGTCCCAAGAGTTCTGTGGCTCTTGCTCCGTGTCCGGTGAAAGGAGATTTGGTTATTTTTCCTTTGATACATGATTGACAAGTTGCATATGATGAATATTCAAACGGATCTAGATATCCATCTTTATGTAACTTAGTCAACCTTGTTTCGTTTATATGACCAAGTCTACAATGCCATAGGAAGGCTTGATTTGAATCTGGAGCCTTTCTTTTAAGTGTGTTTTGAATATTGAAAATTCGAGGTTGATTAAGTATGTATATGCCATTTTCCAGTGTGCCATACCCAATTAGTTCTTGATTTAGGAGAATGTTCATGACATTTCTTTCAAGCGCAAAATTATATCCTTCATTAGATAACAAAGATACTGATATAATATTACACAACATACTGGGAATCCAAAAACAGCTGTACAACACCAAAATATGCCCACTAGTCAACCCTAGATGATATTCCCCTATTGCAATAGCATCTACATGCATTCCATTGCCCATCCGGAGAGTCATATCACCTGTCCCCAGTACTCTACTATTTCTCAGATCCTGCAATGAATTACAGATGTGAGAACCAGAACCGGTATCAAGTACCCATGATGTAGAGTTTACTGAAAGACAATTTTCGATTACGAACACACCTGAAGCAGAAGCAACAACTTGCTTCTTGTCCTTGGCTTTGAAGGCTATACAGTCCTTCTTCCAGTGCCCTTGCTTGTGACAATAAAAGCATTCGTTTATATCCGCTTTCACCCTTCCTGCCTTGTTCGTTCCCTGCACCTTCTTGACCCTACCCTTCGGTTTGGTGGCTTTTATCTTCTTCTTCCCTTTAGCTTTCGCTTTAGATTTAGAAGAGAATGATTGGCCAACATACAGAACTGGGGTCTTCTCCTTTTTCAAGGAGGTCTCTGCTACCCTCAACATGTTGAGTAGCTTTGGAAGATTAGCTTCCATTTCGTGCATGTTGAAGCTAAGCACGAACTGAGAGAAGGTGTGGGGAAGGGACTGCAAAATCAAGTCGATATACAAATCATTCTCTAGCACGCATCCCAGTTTTGCGAGTTCCTCAATGAGGCTGATCATTTTGAGGACGCGCTCTCCTACAGGCGATCCTGGAGCTAACCTCATCTGGAAGAGTTTTCTTGAGGTCTCGTACCTCGCGATACGGGAGTGCTCTCCATATAATTCCTTGACATGGAGAAAAATGGATATAATATCCATACTCTCGTGCTGTTTCTGGAGTTCATTGTTCATGGACGCCAGCACGATACACTTAGCTCGCTCACAATCTAGATCCCAGGTTTTGCGAACTTCCTTGTCCACAATTGAGGAATCTGGTCCTGGGATAAGGGGAGGAACATCGGTGGTAACATATGCTATTTTGTCATAAGTCAGTGCAATGTTGACGTTCCTTAGCCAATCTTTATAGTTCTGCCCGTTCAGTATATTTTTTTCAAGTAATAGTTTTAGTCCTGTCATGGTAGCTGCTAGAGAGAAAGAAAAGAAAACACTCAGCATATGCTTCTTGCAAGTTTAGATTGGTTATTAGTTTATCTAAACAGGATGGCTCCCACTGTTCCCTCAAATCCTTATTCAAAACCTAAAAGAAGAACCAGTCAGGATTTAATCACACGTCACAATACTTGCTTAACCTTTCAGCCAGGCCGGTGTTGGTACTTCAAGGGAGGTTTTCCAACGCTTTCGCGAAGTTCCTTAATTAAATAACCTCTTTTCCCTGGAGGCGTAGCCCCTCTAACACCTTTCTGGACACCTACTTGGTTTATAGCATTGATTGTTAAGTGAGAAAGTTTCCCGAGAGTAATCCTACTCATCAGTGGGATCGGGATCCAACTATCATTGTATGATGTACTAGGTGGAAGCCACTCTAGTAACCACACTCCAGAAGGTATGCTAAATCTGTAAGTTTCCTTTATGTTTAAAACTCCCGATGTGAGTTTTTACCCCAAGCTCTTATGACCTTGACGTAGGCCAACAAATCATAAGACGCAAGTCAAGTTCTACCTGTCGTTGTCCTGATTAATTTAGGTACATCGTACATGCCCTTGACGTAGGCCAACAAGGCTGTACGTCTGTCCTATACTAATGCATCTATCTTTGCAAAAAATAAGCAAACACACTGCTATCATCCACTATGCCTTGACGTAGGCCAACAAGCATAGCATGAATACGATGTGTTGTCTATTTGAAACGACGGAGGGTTACGGCTGGTTTTTGACAAAAAACCGTTAGCGTAGTGAACTTGATATGATCGAAGGAACCATGATAGCCTTTATTAAAAGGAGTGGTTTAAGCTCCGCATTTAAAATTTTGCTTTTTGAAGAAAACCGAGTGGTTTTGAAATTGTTCCAACGATTCAGTTTAGGCTTTATTTTTCTTTGCATTAAAAAATAATGTGTCCCATCTTTTAACCTATCATTACAGATAACAACGAAAATACAACGTCCTTTTATGCCATCTGCATTCGCCACGTGGTCCCGTCATCACCCGTTAGGTTACTTAACTAACGGCAGAGCGGGGGCTAGGCTAGTGCGGGTGTAAAACATAAGTGACGTCTAAATAGCTATCATATATAGATATTGTACATTCGTCAGACGCAATAATAGGCATTCCAGATCACAGATAAACTTTATTGGAAATGCAAGCAATCCGCGTTTCTTTTGAGCCTGTAAGAAAAGACGGATTACACATTTGTGATGAATAGCCATTACCCCACCCCAGAACCCTACGGGTACGGCAAACTACCCGCCAAGTACCCGAAGTGAAGCGGTCTCCCTCAACATCGTGAGTAGGCCACTAAACACTTCGAAGTACCCGGTAGTTTGTGCACCCCACCTTGGGTCTATCCTAGGAGCAAAAACAGTAAAAAGAAATAATACAACGGTGGCTACAACCGCAACCTGGATGTGCCCCGCAAAATAATATTACAACTTATTACAATTACATCGAATGAATTAATACAATAACCCATCACAAAACCCCGGCTAATCATCACAGCAATCCAATACAGTTCATAATAAAAAACAGTTAAAACATTACAGATATGTGCAACCCCCTGCCAACCGTCATACTAGCAGTTAGGGGAGGTTTACGAACACATAATACAGTTCACAGATATAATCAAACAAGCAAACATCGTATAATTTCGAACGATCAAACCCATTAGATTCTGCTCCAAAACTTCTCTGTAAACCTGAGACCTGAGCAAAAAATAAACATACCAGAAAAGACAAAATATTCACAGAAGAATAACTGGGGAGATTTGGGGTGAATCGGGCTCAACACGGCCGCGGATCCGCAACGGATCGGTGGTTTCGGCCGCGGTTCTGCGGTGTGTTGGCCGATTCATGCACCCAAATTTCTCCAGTGTTCTTATGTTTCCATGTAGGTTATTCTGGAGGTCCCTGAAAAATTTTTGGACCTCATTTTAAAATCGACAGAAACTATGTGAATACGATATCTTTTCCGGTTCGTTTTGTGTTCGAAATTCATACAACTTTGCAAGTGAGTTAATTATTGTTTAGTGAGGCTTTGATACCACTGTAAGTCGATGTGCAACACCACACGAGTTGCGGGGAGGCGGAAATATGAAAAACGATCTTGTTCTTGATGCATACATCGACTAACCGAAGATCTTTGCTAAACGATAATTAACAACTACCATAGAAGTTCTAAGCTACTATGTAAAGAGATTATACCTAGCGAATCGTGTCCTTCTTCTTTTCGTTCTCTTCGTCCTCCTCGGCCTCCTCTAAGTGATAGATGATCCACCCGAGAACCCTAATCCAAGCTTCACCTCAAAACTTGAGGTAACTAAGTTTCTCTAGTTGCTAATCAAAAGAACTTAGATCATATGGAGTTAGGTTATGGAATGTTTAGTCTATTCTAATCCTTGTTCTCAACTCATGAGTGATAGGATTAGAGCTTGAAGAGAGAATGAGCTTGAGGAGAGAGAAGGTGAACTAGAATAATGAAAATGAAATTGTTTCTCACTTGATATATGAAGCATAATGAATAAATCAATAAATGAATAAAATGAGATTATTCATCATGCTACATAAATGCATGAGTGATTCACTATGTGAGTCATTAAGCATTTAATAATGCATTAATGACATAATGAATCACACATTATGAGTCACAATATCATTAATGACAATTCCACCTAAACCCCTCAAGTCACTATGCTTCTAGAAGCTTCCCGGAAATTACAAGAACGCCCCTCCCATCCGTGAAAACACTGAAAAACTTTAGACTGTATAAATCCAATAACCTGATACTAGAATCTGGCTTAAACCAAAGCCGTCTAGTAAAAACTGTCCGAATGTCGTACGTGCGTTTAAACACGTATTCGTCCGAACCCTTGTCGTAAAACCGTACGACCTCTATATTGTTTCGCCTGGAGTTGGGAAAACTCTGTGTGGGACTTTAAAGACTCGACTACTACGCTGGCAGTGGGTTTAACCATAGACCGCAAGCGGCACTAGCTGTACGTAACGGTCCCCAAGTAGATGTCGATAAGAAGGCCGATGAGGATACCCATCCGAACTCCTACTGAGCTTGTCCGTGACAATATCCGTGCAGTCCAGTCTGTTCGTCTAAGAGTATCACATGTATGGTCTAGGGAGGTGGTAAACGTCAGACCCCTAATAACCGTACAAGTCGTGTCGGCATGGCTCAATTACCATCCGAGAATCTACTGATCAGTCTATCAGTAATTCTCAATCAGCCCTGGTCAGGGACTTATGGTAATGACCAACCGATCACCGTGCGATATCAACTCCCTATACCGGGAGAGACGAATCCTTAACAGTCACTCACTTCCTCCACGTGGCTCGAGACTGTGCCCAACTAAAACCTGTTTGCACGACTCCTTTAAACCGTGGTAGGGTAGTAATCAAAGCACAGTGGGAACTCACACGAGACAAATGACGACCTTAAGTCAACGGACTATCTGCACACATGTCACCTGAGAACTGCTATCTGACGTTAGGTATAAATACCATCCAGTCAGTTCTCGGCGAGTCCTGTCCGGTGTACTCACACCCAGTGAGCATCTGTATACAATCTTAGGTGCACTCCACCAATGGCTGTGGGACCAATCCATCGCCCCTCCTCAGGGTCTAGATATGTATACACTAGTCTACTCCGGAGTATCGATGCCCAGTTTCGATACTCCTGCGACCAGGGACATCTAAGGATGTGCCTATTGACTATCTAGCTCCCACAAGTATGACTGCCATCACAACGCCGGTAGTCAGGCAAAACACCCTATGGGCTTTATCAACAGGTATATATATATATGAATACTACGCAAAATATATCATATGTTAAGATAAAGACAAACCAAATAGCGTACTATCATATTAAGCAAGACTGTCATGTACATACATATCCCCAGCATCCTATACAATGAAGGCCTCTAGGGCATATATATCCAACATCCATCTCATGACTCCGGTCGGTATCCTCCAGATATCCGCCGAGTCCAAATACTGTCACCGGTAGGCAGTATACCTCCCCTTCCAGGTTCATCGGCTAATCTATCGACATACCTTTCTTTCCCCGGGGTACCATACCGGGTCCACCATGTACCCGCAAACGGCCACTCCACTCCTCACCTCGGGTTTCTAACACAAGTCTCAGAACCAAGAAAACTCATGGTGGACGTCATATCAAGAGAAACCGGGTTTTCAAACAACACATAATTTCTTGAAATACCCCCATGGTTCTCAAAACCATAAATCATACGAAATCCATATCTCAATGCATAAATCCATTAAATTTGATATATGCAACATAAAATAGCAATATGAGCATATTAAGGGAAAGTCGCTCTTTTATATGAATCCAGTTTTAAAATATATCCTGCAGTTTCCAATTCCTCCGAAATCAAGTGCAACATCATATGATGTGTACATGTAACTATAGCGAGATATATGTATCTACATGTAAGAAGGTATGTATGATGCATTTCATAAGCGCAATAACACAATAATCAACATCTCAATGTCAAATGACAATACAATACTACTTAGGGGTATATATAACTATAGCAGGGTATGCCATGCAACATAGCATAATGATGTGAGCATAGCAAGTATATCATAGCATGATGTAGCAATTCTATTGTGTGAGCGACATAGCAATTATCAATGATGAAAGTGTGTGAGCCGGCAATCTGTGTAAGTGTAACATACACATTATCGATAATGGTGTAGGTGTACTAGCACAGGTACATATATAATGCAATGAGAATATTATAAACGTAGCATAAGGTACATCGTACGCGAAATGCTATCAGGTATAGGTATCTACAATATATCCGAGTCGGTGAATCTATCAATCGGCATCCAGCCTCACCACACTACGTACAGTATAATCTATCGTACGGCATCCTCTAATCAAGGGTATAGATCAATCAACAGGTAAAACTCATCGCGTACGGTAATCCATCGTACGGCGGTCTTAAACCATTAGGGATTCTATCAACCTATACAACAACGGGGGTACGGATCTAAGTCTCATATGACATATCACTGATTATGCACATCATTATCCATATATATATATATATACCTATTTCTCAGGTCACATCCGTGTTAATCTCGTATCAGGGGACCGACAAGGTATCAAATATTTCTATCGACTCGCATCCATATAACGACATATCAACCAAGTCATTATATCTCATTGTATACTCTTTTCATTGCATCAATCTCTCACATCAAGTCATTTTACATATGCATTCTATCATATGAATCTCCAAGAGTTATGTCCCTATAGCTTTCATCTCAATCTCGATATATACTAAATCATTAATATCACCTCTAACTATCTTTTAACCACATCTACAGTTTTCAAATGTAGGTTTCTCCTACAGTATTCTATGTATATATCTCGGTCTCCATTCATAAATTTGCATGGGTGTTATACGCCATCCACCCGACTTCCCCCGTAGATATAAATCTACTCACCTGCTAAACTCCTCGCTTAGCCAAAGTCGATGCGCTTCATCATCTCGCAAACCACATGAATGTACCTACAATCAATATGAAATCGCAAAGCTATTAAAATCAAGTTTCGAAATCCAAATACGGCACACGATGCGCTCATAGGTTAGAACCTATAGCCTACGCATGCAGAACAATTAAACAACCCTTGTCGTTGACGTACAAACATCCAACGACCAAAATACAATATCAGATCTCAAAACCAAGAACCCCAATACCGAAAAACATAGCCAAAACCCTAACTAGGGTCGCTATTCATGAAAACCGCCAAGACTAAAACCCAATTGTACCAATAACCCTATACTAGTAAACTGTAAAGTGGTTTAAGAAATTATACCGATCGATCCGTGTCCTTCGGTCTTCAATCTCAGTCCTTAGCATGTTGCGGCTGCATCGACGAAGTTCGCTCTCCGGTCAAACTCGCCGAAGAGAACATACGTCGAGAATTCTTTATACGGGTTCCCACCTCAAAACCGAGGAAACTCGGACATCCAATTTGCTAGCCTAGATGTCCAAGAATGAAGTAGAGAGAGTGTAGGATACTTTGTCTTAAGACACTTAAGTATTTGGGTGGAGGAAAATTGAAGTTGCCATGGTGTGGCAATGCGAGCACAATATTTTTTCAAGTAAGGAAATGAATGAATGGGCTCGGCCAGTATACTTCTCTGGGGATTTTCAAGTGGTGATGGTAAGAAATAAAAAATGGTGAGTGTATCCCTCATTTCCATAATAAATTAAACCCACACCCAAAAAGTCCACAGCCCCACCAAAAATATCCTAACTAAAACAAGAAACATAAAAGCCAAAATTACAACCCCACTCACTCCAAGCCATGCCTATTTAATGTTCAAATGGACACCTAAAAAAAACATGCTGCCCCATGCTCACGAAATTTCCTTGTAGGAAAATGCCAAAACAACAAAGAATTTTGGCCAAAAAGATTTAATAACAAATTCCATTAATTTATATTTATACCATTTTACGAAAATCCCAAATTCGTAAATCGTTAATTTTTGCGAAATATATTATTTTAATATTAAATTCCAAAAATAATATTTTATATTTACTGAAATGTTACAGGCTTGGATGAGAGAGAGAGAGAGGGTGAAGGGTCTTCCCTTGACAATGACATTGTTCTCACTTCTTCATCTTCATCATTTCTTCCTCCTTCACCTCCATGGCTGCCTTCCTCCCTCCACCACTTACACCACCTCACCTCACCTCCCAAAACACATCAAAACCATGCACCCTCTTCAAAAAAAATGTGCACAAGCTCATTACAAGCATGAGGAACCAAGAAAGTTTGGATTTTGAGCACTTGGGGCAACTCAAGAATTTTCTTGAGTTGCCAAATGAGGTAATTCTTTTACCTTAGCTTAGTACTTGAATTTCTATAGCCTATAAACTAGTTTAGAATCCATTTAGTGAGGTTTAGTGAACTTGGAAAATTCCAAGATAAGCGTTAGGGCTTTTCTTGAGTTGTGAGGGTGAAATTGAGAGTATTTGGTGACTACAAACCCCTTTAGTGATAATCTTTTAGATCAAAACAGAAACAAAACCCAAAAACCTGGATTTAGAAACTTTCGTGTCGATTTTGTGTTAAATTGAGCCTACAGGGAATCTGGAGTGATCCGAGACCATTACTGGAAAAACAAGCAACACCATTAACATAGATTGAGCACTAGGAGGCCACCCTGCAAAGAGGAACCCATTTTGAGCATTCTAAACCGAGCAAGCCGGAATTTTGGTGTGTGAGGCCGGCCAAACAATGGGGGATCGTGTTGAAATTGGTTCTGTAGCTCATATACCACCTGTATTGTTTGTTTACCCCCATTTTACCTGGAAAAAATCCGGGACCATTTTCTTGAGTTGATGTTTTGAATTGTGACTTTTAAACGACATGATCTTTTGATATTGTGTTTTGTATCTGTCACTTGACGTTTGTACGTCGATATCGGGTGTTGTTTGGTTGATTTGCATGAGTAGACCATATGTTTTTACTTATGTGCGATTCGTGTGATGTTTTGGTTTTCGTGTACGATTTCGGTTTACGATACTATGTGTTTATATGTGTAGGCACTCTCACGTGGACTTCGGACGATAAGGACGAGCATGGCGACATCGACTTCGGCAGGCAAGGATCAAGGTGATGAGTAGATATATATCTACGGGGGAAGTCGGGTGGATGGCATATAGCACCCCCGCAGTTTCATAGTGTAATATACGAATACGTTATATATATATCCATGTATGTGTGTGTAGTGTGTGTGTGTGTATTTGTGATACGTGGATGATTATCAAGATAGGCTTTAGGTGTTCACCGGTTAGTTTTAGTGTAATTGCAATATAGTTCTTATAGTTTAATTCCTTAGTCGCGAACCCTGGAATAAGGTATACACACACACATGCACACACGGGTTATGTTTTGGTGTATATGATATATGTATATATATATGTATGTATGTGGATGTGTTGCTATATGTATGCTCTAGAGACCATTACATGATAGTGTATATACTGATGTGTGTGTGTGTGTGTGTATATATATATATATATATATATATATATATATATTCACAGGACAGTCTTGCTCGACATGATAGTATGCTATCTGATTTCTTTTTATCATATGTTCACTTGATCATGTTTTTACTCATTTGGTACATGTTGATAAAGCCCTAAGGATATTGGCTTGACTTCTGGGATTATGATGTGGATCATACTAGTGGGACACCTGTAGTTTATAAGCATATCCTTGAAATGTTCCTAGTCATAGGTATATCGAGATAGGGCATCGATATTCCAGTATAGACTAGCGTATACCATTCTTGTTCCATATGATGGGCGATGGATGATCCCATATCTATCTGGTGTGCTGACACCAAAGATTGTATACAGGTGCTCAGTGAGACTGGGTACACTGAACGGACTCACCGAGAATACTATGTGGTATTATATCATACGTCGGATAGTAGTTCTCAGGTGACACTGGTACAGGTTAGTCTGTAGACCCGAGATCGCCATAGAGGCTTGTGTGTCCTCCCACTGTATCTTGATCTACACCCTACTACGGCTCTACTGAGTCGTATAAACATGTGGATTTTGGATACAGTCCCGAGGCATATGGAGGCAAAGAGCGATAGGAGGGGTTTCGTCTCTCCCGGTATTGGGGGTTGATGTAGCGCTGTGCACGATTGGATATAACTGGAAGTCCCTGGCCAGGGCTGCTGAGATATTACTGATAAGTGTTATCAGTAGTTTCTCGATCTGTTGTAGACCATATTCCTGTATGACTTATTGATTTATTGGGGTCGACGATTCCATTCCTAGACTCAATATGTAGCATATCTGACGAAGAGACCGGACTGTACGGTAAGGGTTGCCAGTTGGATTGACGGGAGTTTTAACAGGTTCGCTTGTTCTACTTCTGATCGCTCAATACCCGGGTCACCGTTACGTTTAGCTGACCTCTTGCGGCTTGTAGGTGTTTGATGTGATCATCACCGACTGCCGGCGTATTGACGAGTCTTAGAGTCCCACATAGGAGTTTTCTGGCTCAGGCGAAACGATGTGGTGTACATATGAGAAATGTGGAGGAGCTCGATTAAATACGTGTATATGATGCCGTATTTTAATCGGGTGTTTTATATTTGTCGGGTCGTATGAGATATGACCGATTTATTAAATCAAGTGTTGATTTAATATTGACTTTTATCTCATTTAAATAAACCTTTTCTTTTTGATGGATGCATGCATGTATATGTACATGTTGATGTGCATACACACACATACATGCATTTGTATCATGGTTGATGATACATCAAAGATGACAATATAAGAAATACATGGAAAGTAAATATATTTGTATATATTAGAATGAGAAAAAGAAAATTGATTATTCATCATTGTTGACTTTTCTTTACTTGACCAAATTTAAACTATGGTTTGATTTTCCATTGTTATTTTTCTCATTCTAAAATATCTAGATATTTTATTAACCATGGTTTGAGTTTAGATATTTATGCTTGATATTTATCTCTCACTCTCTCATTATGATTATCATTATCTTTTTCATCCAAAAGAAAATATTTGCCATCTTCATCTTCCTCTCTCTAGCTCTCTCTTGAGTTTTATAAATTGAGTGAGATTAAAAGAAAGAAAGGGTTTTTATATGAGAACATAACCATATCATCACAGTACACTTCTTTAGCCCCTTGGTGTAGTTTGTTTGCTTCATCTTCTTTGTGATCTATTGGAGCAAGGAGCTTTGAGCAAAGGAACTCCGGGTGGATCGTCGTGGACGTGGAGGAGGTTCAAGCTAGCTCGTTCAAACCTTAGGAGGTCTACAAAGGTTGTAGTCTCTCCACTTAGTCATAAATTAACTTTAGTATGTGATACTATAAGTTTTACCCTATATTTCTAGTTCGATTCCTAGTTAAGTTTGCTTAGCACCTCTTAAAATCAAAGTTGTGGCATGTGTGATGCTTCCAAACCCTATATAAGGTGATAAAGAAACCCTACAGTGGTATTAGAGCCAAGCTAGAGCTTTAGAGTAACCTAGACGACGTTAAAAACCTCGAACGAACGAAATACGACGCCCGGGGGGTGCTTTCTGGAAATTTTTCAAAAATGTGGATTTTTTCATATTAAAAATACTCAGAAAATCGTGCAGGGTATTTTCTGGAATCCGTATTTTCTATTGATGGATAAATACAAAATACGGACCTCCTAGATATCCTATATGTTCTTCTGTTGCTTATATTCTTTGATGTGTTCATTTAATATATCTGAGACGAATGGAATATTATATATATGATATATAATAGACGTTGCTTATGTTTTGCACCCGCGCTAGCCCCGTCCTGGTATGCCGTTAGTTAAGTAACTTAACGGTGCATGACGGGACACTGTGACGAATGCGAGTGGCATAAGCGTACGTTATATTTTCGTTTCTTTCTGTGATGGCTTAACGAATTAAATGATGGGACTACATTAATGAGATTAATGTAAAGAAAAATGAACCTAAAAAGATGTTGTAGAATCGGATTTGAAACACACTCGGCCTTTTTATGAAAAAGCAAGTTTCAAAATGCGGAGCTTAAGCCACTCTTTTTAAACCCATTGGATTCTACAACGATATCAAGTTCAAAGCATTAAAAGTTTTCTTAAAAACTATCCGCAGCCCCCGTCATTTTAGGAAGTAGAGTACTTAGTATTCGTGCTGCGTATTTTGACTTTAGTAAGGTGCAGTGTACGATAGCTAAGTGATGTCTTCCTACACTGCATATGATGCAGATTAGTTACGACATTCATATAATTATGTTGATTTTAGTTAAGGGTCATGTGGGTGGGTCTAGTTAATCACGAAATGACGGTAAAAACTTGACTAGTACTTATGATATGTTGACCATAGTTAAGGTCATGAGTATTAGGGGTAAAAATAATATCGGGAATTTCAAGAGTTGAAATTTGCAATGAGATTGCATACCTTCTATATGATAGTAGGATCCCGATCCCACTGTGAGCAAAAGTTGCTCCCGGGAGAGTTTTGCACTTTACAATTAGCTAACCCATTAGGTGTCTCGAAAGGTGTCAAACGGGGCTACACCTCTGAGAAGAAGAGATTTATTTTAATTAGGTCCGTGCGAAAGCACGGGGAACCTCCCTCAACTACCGGCACCGGCCTGGCTGAACTGTTAGCAAAATTGCAGAATGTAATTAATCCCGGCCAGTTTTCTTTTTAAAGGTTTTAAAGAAAATTTGATAAAAACAGCGGGAGACATCGATTAGACAAGATAATAACCAATCTGATCTTTGCAAGAGCTTTCGCTGAGTGTATTCTTTTCTCTCTCTTAAACAACAGATACAAATGTCAGGACTCAAGCTTCTATTAGATAAAAATAAACCGAATGAGACCAATTATAAAGATTGGCTGAGGAATCTCAACATTGCCTTCACTTATGATAAGGTATCATATGTTCTCACGGCTCCAACCACGCCCATCCTAGGTCCTAAACCTTCAGTTTCAGATAGGGAAATCCGCAGGACATGGGACGCTGACTGTTCCACAGCCAAATGCCTCGCGCTTGCATCGATGGATAACACACATCAGAAGCAGCACGAGAATATGGTCGTACAATCCAAATTCCTCCATACATAAGAGTTGTATGGAGAGCAATCTCGCGTATTACGATACGAAGCATCCAGAAAGTTGTTTCAGATGCGAATGGCTCCTGGCACAGCAGTAGGAGACCATGTTCTGAAGATGATAGCTCTCATAGAAGAGCTTGAGGACCTTGGGTGGACAATGGACAATGAGCAATATACGGATATTATTCTGCAGTCTCTCCCCTCCACCTTTGCTCAATTTATAGTTAACTTCAACATGCAAAACATGGAGAAGGAACTACCTGAACTCCTTAATATGTTAAGGAGTGTAGAGAGCACGCTGAAGTCAGTAAAGACTCCCGTTTTGGGTGTTGGGCTATCTTCTCCTCTCGCCCGAAGGCTAGGGCTAAGGGAAAGATGAAGAAGAAACCCACCAAACCTAAGGGCGAAGTCAAAAAGGTTAAGGGGAAAGACAAGTCTAAGGTTGGGGAATCGGGGAAAGGAGAATGTTTCCACTGCAAGAAGACGGGACACTGGAAGCGGAACTGTACTGAGTACCTTGAACTCAAGAAGAACCATGGTGATGCTTCAGCCTCAGGTGTGTTCGTAGTTGAAAACTGTTTTTCTATTAACTCTGCTTCCTTGGTATTTGATACCGGTTCGGGTTCTCATATTTGCAATTCTTTGCAGGCGTTGAGAAATAGCAGAGTTTTGAAGACAGGTGATCATACTATCCAAGTTGGAAATGGTTCCAATGTAAATGCGGTTTCAGTAGGAGAGTATCACCTAGGGTTGCCATCGGGTTGTATATTGGTTTTGAACCCATGTTATTTTGTGCCAAGTATGCTTTGTAATATTATATCCGTTTCTTTGTTAGACAATGAAGGATATCATTTTGCTGTGCAGCACATTGTTATGAACATTAGACTTAATCAAGAGTTGATTGGTTGTAGTACACTTAATAACGGGATATACGTCCTTAATCAACACACAGTTTTCAACATTCAACATACAAGTAAAAGAAAATTTTCAGATATAAATGAAGCTTTTATTTGGCATTGTAGACTTGGTCATATTAATGAAACGAAACTAAACAAGCTTCATAAAGATGGATATTTAAATTCTTTTGAGTATAAATCTTATGCAACTTGCCAGTCTTGTATCATAGGTAAAATGACCAAAACTCCTTTTACTGGAAATGGAGAAAGAGCTACTAAGCTCCAAGACCTCATACATAGTGATGTATGTGGGCCAATGTCTACACATGCAAGAGGCGGTTTTTCTTACATCATAACTTTTACTGAAGATTTCTCAAGATTCGGTCATGTGTTTTTGATAACGCATAAGTCTGAAGCTTTCGAGAAATTCAAGGAGTACAAACTTGAAGTAGAAAACCAAACATGAATGAGAATCAAGATACTTCGATCAGATTGAGGTGGAGAGTACTTAAGTACTGAGTTCTTGAACTTCCTAAAAGAGAAAGGGATTCTCTCTCAGCTCACTCCCCCTTATACACCACAACACAACGGTGTGTCAGAGCGGCGGAATCGTACCCTATTAGATATGGTACAATCCATGATGAGTGATTCTGAGTTACCCCTCTCGTTTTGGGGGCATGCATTGGAAACTGCAGCTTTTCTGTTAAACAAAGTTCCAACCAAGACCGTGTCTACCACTCCTTGTGAGATATGGCATTGGAAGAGAACATCTCTTAAACGAGTTAAGATTTGGGGTTTTCCAGCTTTGTGAAAAAGCAGAATCCAGACAAACTCGAGCCACGATCGGTCAAATGTATATTTGTGGGATATCCAAAACATTCGTTTGGGTATCTTTTCTACCACAAGGAGGAACAAAAGGTGTTTATTTCTCAGTATGCCACATATTTAGAAAATGAGATTTTTCCAAATGATACTGATGGCAATGTGGTAGATCAAGAAGTGGTTCTAGAAACACAAGTTACAAATGACGACTTGGCTGAACCTGATGTTGTAACAGAATCTAATGAACCTCAGCCACTCCGTAGATCTGGTAGGACTTCTCGCCCACCGGAGAGATACTACGGTTTTCTCATTGATGGTGATAGAGAAGATTGCATCATGGATGATGATGATCCTGCCAGTTTTCATCAAGCTATCACGAGTGGTGACTCTGTGAAATGGCTGGATCCCATGAGATCCGATATGGAGTCCACGCACACCAACAAAGTATGGACTTTTGAGGATGTACCCTCCGGGATAAAACCTATAGGCCGCAAATGGATCTTTAAAAGAAAGATCGGTGTATATGGACAGGCAGAGACCTAAAAAGCAAGGTTGGTAGCGAAAGGTTTTCGTCGAAGACCAGGTTTGGACTATGACAAGACTTTCTCTCCGGTAGCCATGCTTAAATCCATTCGGATTCTATTTGCTATTGCTGCTCACTACGACTATGAAATCTGGCAGATGGACGTTAAAACTGCATTTCTAAATGGTGAATTAGATGAATGCGTTTATATGGATCAGCCAGAGGGCTTCATTGACAGTGGGAGCGGCGGAAAAGCATGTAAGTTGCTTAAATCCATTTATGGATTAAAACAGGCATCACGGAGTTGGAACATCTGTTTTGATGATGTTATCAAAGAGTTTGATTTTATCAAAAATACAGATGAACCTTGTGTTTATAAGAAGACTGTAGGGAAATCTGTCGCATTCCACGTATTGTACGTGGATGACATACTTCTGATAAGAAATGATATTCCTATGTTACAGTCGGTCAAATCATTCTTATCACAAAGGTTCTCCATGAAGGACCTGGGTGATGCCACGTACATATTGGGCATACGGATTTATAGGGATAGATCCAAACGGTTATTGGGATTGTCCCAAACCAAGTACATCAACACCATCCTAAAGAGGTTTAGTATGGAAGACTCCAAGCGGGGTGACTTACCCGCTTACGACGGGGTCACTCTCTCCAAGGACGATTGCCTAAAGTCTGATAAAGAGAGAGTTCGCATGAGCATTATTCCCTATGCTTCGGCAGTAGGATCGATAATTTATGCGATGTTGTGTACACGTCCTGATGTAGCTTATACACTTAGTGTAGTAAGCAGGTATTAGTCAAACCCAGGGGAGAATCACTGGATCACTGTGAAGAACATTCTTAAGTACTTGCGAAGGACTAAAGAATTGTTCTTGGTATATGGTAACGGGGATCTCCAAATGGAGGCCTTTACCGATTCAAGCTTCCAGAGTGATAAGGATGATAGCAAGTCTATCTCAGGGTTTGCATTTACCCTCAATGGAGGGACGGTAAGTTGGAAGAGTTCCAAACAGGATACCGTTGCCGACTCAACGATGGAAGCTGAGTACATTACTGCAAATGATGCTGCCAAGGAAGCCGTCTGGATGAGGAAGTTCATCTCGGAGCTAGGAGTAGTTCCAACCATTATTGATCCAATACCTTTGTATTGTGACAATAATGGGGCTATAGCGTTGGCCAAAGTGCCCAGGTCCCATCAGAAGTCCAGACATTCTGAGGCGATATTATCTGATCCGGGAGCTAGTTGATCGCCACGAGATTGAGATTAAGAGAGTAGATACAAAGGACAACACTGCGGATCCATTCACCAAGGCCCTCCCTCAGCCGCAGCATGAGCGACTTTTTGAGATGTTGGGTATGAGATACGCCAATAATTGACCTTAGTGCAAGTAGGAGATTATTGGATATATGTATGCCCTAGAGGCCATTATATGATAGTGTATGTACTGAAGTGTGTGTGTGCGCATATATATATATTTTTATATATATATATATAGATATATATATATATTCAGAGGACAGTCTTTCTCGACATGATAGTTTGCTATCTGGTTTCTCTTTATCATATGTTCACTTGATCATGTTTTTACTCATTTGGTACATGTTGATAAAGCCCTAAGGATATAGGCTTGACTACTGGGATTATGATGTGGATCATACTAGTGGGACACCTGTTGTTTATAAGCATATCCTTGAAATGTTCCTAGTCATAGGTATATCGAGACAGGGCATCGATATTCCAGTGTAGACTAGCGTATACTATTCTTGTTCCATATGATGGGCGATGGATGATCCCATATCCATCTGCTGTACTGACACCAAAGATTGTATACGGGTGCTAAGTGAGACTGGGTACACTGAACGGACTCACCGAGAACTCCTATGTTTTATTATATCATACGTCGGATAGCAGTTCTCAGGTGACACTAGTACAGGTTAGTCTGTAGACCCGAGATCGCCATAGAGTCTTGTGTGTTCTCCCACTATATCTTGATCTCCACCCTACTACGACTCTACTGAGTCGTACAAACAGGTGGATTTTGGATACAGTCCCGAGGCATATGGAGGCAATGAGCGAGAGGAGGGGTTTCGTCTCTCCCGGTATTGGGGGTTGATGTTGCGCTGTGCACGATTGGCTATAACAGAAAGTCCCTGGCCAGGGCTGCCGAGATATTACTGATAAATGTTATCAGTAGTTTCTCGATCTGTTGTAGACCATATACCGGCATGAAGTATTGAGTTATTGGGGTCGACGATTCCATCCCTAGACTCAATATGCAGTATATCTGACGAAGAGACCGGACTGTACGGTAAGTGTTTCCAGTTGGATTGACGGGAGTTTTGACAGGTTCGCTTGTTCTTCTTCTGATCGCTCAATACCCAGGTAGCCGTTACGTTTAGCTGACCGCTTACGGCTTGTAGGTGTTTGATGTGATCATCACCTACTGCCGGCGTATTGCCGAGTCTTAGAGTCCCACATAGGACTTTCCTGGCTCAGGCAAAACGATGTGGTGTACATATGAGATATGTGCAGGAGCTCGATTAAATACGTGTATATGATGCCGTATTTTAATCGGGTGTTTTATATTGGTCGGGTCGTATGAGATATGACCGGTTTATTAAATCAAGTGTTGATTTAATATTGACTTTTATCTCATTTAAATAAACCTTTTTCTTTATGATGGATGCATGCATGTATATGTAAATGTTGATGTGCATACACACATACATACATGCATTTGTATCATGGTTGATGATACATCAAAGATAGCAATATAAGAAATATATGGAAAGTATATATATATTTGTATATATTAGAATGAGAAAAAGAAAATTGATTATTCATCATTGTTGACTTTTCTTTACTTGACCAAATTTAAACTATGGTTTGATTTTCCTTTATTATTTTTCTCATTCTAAAATATCTAGATATTTTATTAACCATGGTTTGAGTTTAGATATTTATGCTTGATATTTATCTCTCACTCTCTCATTATGATTATCATTATCTTTTTCATCCAAAAGAAAATATTTTCCATCTTCATCTTCCTCTCTCTAGTTCTCTCTTGAGTTTTATAAATTGAGAGAGATTAAAAGAAAGAAAGGGTTTTTATATGAGAACATAACCATATCATCACACTACACTTCTTTATCCCTTTGGTGTAGTTTGTTTTTTTCATCTTCTTTGTGATCTATTGGAGCAAGGAGCTTTGAGCAAAGGAACTCCGAGTGGATCGTCGTGGACATGGAGGAGGTTCAAGCTAGCTCGTTCAAACCCTAGGAGGTCTACAAAGATTGTAGTCTCTCCACTTAATCATAAATTAACTTTAGTATGTGATACTATAAGTATTACCCTATATTTCTAGTTCGATTCCTAGTTAAGTTTGCTTAGCACCTCTTAAAATCAAAGTTGTGGTATGTGTGATGCTTCCAAACCCTATATGAGGTGATAAGGAAACCCTACAGTGGTATCAGAGCCAAGCTAGAGCATTAGAGTAACCTAGACGACGTTAAAAACCTCGAACGAACTAAATACGACGCCCGGAGGGTGCTCTCCAATTTTTTTTCAAAAACGTGGATTTTTTCATATTAAAAATACTCAGAAAATCGTGCTGGGTATTTTATGGGCCCACAAGAAGTATGAAGCCCTAACTCTACTATTGGACCGCGGAACCGCGGCAAGAATGGTCATTCTGCGGCAGTACCATGCGCCGTTGGTGAAGGTGGGGCTGTGCCTTCTTGCGCTGGCCCGTATTTACTTGCTGCAGTTTCTGGTAAATTTTAAAGCTGCTCAAGTGTTGAGCTTTCTGAGAAGTCATTGGGTGTTCAATCGTTCGATCGAATGTTTTAACTGCGCCTAGTTTATTAGTATGTGATACAATAATTGGAATCTACAAATTTGTTTGTTGCATGTAAATCTAGCATATCGGTCTCGAGAATAATCCGAAATCTTGTTGAATTATCCTTTTTATTTTGAAAAAGGTGTTTTCATGGGTGAGACCTAAATGCGAGCTTTACATTGTTAGGCATGAAATCTTGATTATGTGATATTCCGGGTTTGTGTTGTCTAAAGGCAGTTACGATTCCAATTGTAGTAGTTTTTCATTGTATTTCTCTGTGACCGTAAGTGTAGTTTGTGATGTATCGCCGGTTTCGTTGCTATACATCAACGACAATCGGGGTACGCATACTTACTTACGTTGATGATATGTGATATTATGTGTTGCTGAGATTTGATATGCAGGATTGTCGTGATTGAATAGCCGGGGATTTTATGTAAGATGAGAGTTTTCTTTTCATTCTTGTAAAATTAAATTGTATGTAATATTCTTTTATTTGGGGCACTTCCGGGTTGAGGATGATGTCACCAGTGTTGTATATTATTTACTTTTCTGCATTAGGATAGACCCAAGGAGGGGAGCACAAGTGACCGGGTTCTGGGGTTCAGTAGGAGGCCATCTCGAGGAGTCGAGACCGGGTCTCCTAAACTCCAGAATTGGTAGGGTCGATTGCCGCTCTCGTAGGGGTCTAGGGGTGTGGGCTTGGATATTCATCGCGACCGTGGAATCCGTATTTTCTATTGATGGATAAATACAAAATACGGATCTCCTAGATATCCTATATGTGCTTCTGCTGCTTATATTCTTTGATGTGTTCATTTAATATATCTGAGACGAATGGAATATTATATATATGATATATAATAGACCTTGCTTATGTTTTGCACCCGCGCTAGCCCCGTCCAGGTATGTCGTTAGTTAAGTAACCTAACGGTGCATAACGGGACACTGTGACGAATGCGAGTGGCATAAGCGTACGTTATATTTTCGTTTCTTTCTATGTTGGCTTAAGGAATTAAATGATGGGACTACATTAATGAGATTAATGTAAAGAAAATTGAACCTAAAAAGATGTTGTAGAATCGGATTTGAAACACACTCGGCCTTTTTATGAAAAAGCAAGTTTGAAAATGCGGAGCGTAAGCCACTCCTTTTAAACCCATTGGATTCTACAACGATATCAAGTTCAAAGCGTTAAAAGTTTTCTTAAAAACTATCCGCAGCCCTCCATCATTTTAGGAAGTAGAGTACTTAGTATTCGTGCTGCGTATTTTGACTTTAGTTAAGGTGCAGTGTATGGTAGCTAAGTGATGTCTTCCTACATTGCATATGATGCAGATTAGTTAGGACATTGATTGTTAGGATACGTGCGTGTCAAGTTTAGTTTTAAATACCGCAATCAAGACGGTTTTGCTTGTAGCTAGCCGGTTGAGTACGGGTCGTCCGCAGGGAGATGGGAGTCTTTTTCAAAGTGTTTTAACGAGTTAAGTCCTGTTTTTAGATTTTGTTGTGGTTATCTAAGTGTTAAGTTGATATTTAAAGAAAGCTTGTTAGGGTTAGGATTAGGTTAGTTTGAGTTAGGAGTCTCCACATCTTTCGTTGCCCCTCTTAATATCGGTGTTACGGTAATCGGCAACAACGGGGATTAGCACGACTAGGAAGGAACTTGCGAGTATAAGCTAGGCTTTCCAACGCATAGTCCTTCCTTTTGGTGCTTGTCCGTCCGTTCTTGGATCTTATCCATAACCTCCGGTTAATTCAACCACAACCGGTCTCACTACGGAATCACCGCTATCATGTAGGATAGGGTGCCGTAAGGAGCGGATTGTGGTTCAATTAGCGGGAGTCGATTTAAGTTGTTGGGCAAGGAAAGAGTGAGAGAGATTTCCTTCTCTCAAACTTCCCTTATCCTACCCTAACAAGTATAAAACTACTCACACTTCATGATAAGGAAAAACGAAACAAAACAAAAGAGGAAGATAGAAAGAAGGAGATTAGAAGAATACGACTAACTATTTGCGACCTCACCTTGGCGAGGATCGAGCGTAAGTATCATTGTCGTATGAATGATAAAGAAAAAGAGAGAAAAAAGAAACAACAAGAAAATAACAACAACTACTTAACAATTAAAATTACAACAAGTAAAGAAAGAGCAAGACAAGCATGATAATAAAATGATCTTCTTTATTTACCATTCCTCCCTCACAAAGCTCACTACAAGTTTAATGGAGAAGAGATGAGAAGAAGAAGAACATGTGAACTAAAACCTAGAAAAAGAAAATACAAGAATGGACCCTTTCCTTCTCAAACTTCTGGGCTATTTATAGGCTGGAGAATGGAAATCTAGGGCAACCACCAGAACCCAAACAGAATGACCAATATACCCCCCAAAATTCTGCAGGTGCGGCGCCAGTACGGCCGCGGATCCGCGGCCTGGACCCCACTTTGGCCGCGGATCCGCGGCCCTATAGGTGAGTTAGGGCATGGGTTTTCTTGTGGTCCCCTGGTTTGCTGTCCTCTGTTCTCTGGTTCATATATTTTATGAAAATACTTCCACATTTCTTCCAGAATTTCTGTTGAGGGAAAGGTGGACTTTTTGTCAAGATTTTGTCATGATTGCCTCGAGCTCCGCGTAGATCTCTTGGATTTTTTGCTACCATTGAGCCTTGTGCATGAGAATGACATTGATTTGACATTTTGTCTTCCTAAACTGGTATCTGGCAACATACGGATGAAGAACGGAGACCGTGTTTTATCTGTGGTTGGCAGGAACCCGGATTTTTGTCGTGTTTTCCATGAATTTCACCGTTTAGAACTGAGAACCTGTATCCTGCAATTGACTAGCAAACACGGCTCAAGAGTATCTACCGATATGCAATGTGACAAAAATTGGGCGGTATGAAAATGCAAAAATCTGATATGAACAAATACCCCCAAACTTATCATTTGCTCGTCCCGAGCTAAGTCCATTTATTCACAAAAAATTTCCTAACCTCACTTTCGCAGGGAACGCGATTGCACTGAGCATGTGCAACAAGCCGTTAAACCTCTAGGTGTCCCTAGTAGGAGGAGTGTTGTCTCCTGAGGGTTTTCAGCGGATACTACCCACAAAATCCGGTCAAGTTGGTTTTGTAAAATAACTAAGCTTCAAACCCTAAAGTTTTGTTTTAGAAAATAACAATTCTATAATCCTAAGTCTAGACCATCGAACCTTTATTTTTCACACCTCGCATCTTATTTAACTACAGATTTTATATGTCTTTACGTGCAGTGCAAATAGTGTCGTTAAGTTCCAGAAGGATCGATTAAAGTCATCATGTCGCACAATAAAGCCCAGATAACAATTTTAAAAGGATCACATAAGTTTTATAAAGAGTTAAGAATTTTTCAAGTTTCGTTTCCCAGTAAGGTTTCAACTTCAGAATTTCTATCTTCCTTAACAGGAAACTAAATCGTATTTTTCACTCCACCCTTTTCTTGTTTTCATTTCATACACACCTCTGTGAACGTGCAATAGTCTTTATCAAAGAGTAAAACCTTCATATCTCCGTTAAATTTTTTTTTAAAAGCCTGTCTTTTATCAAGATTATTCTCACACAAAGAACCGTTAGGAATTTTAACTCGGAGAGAACACTTGCTTGACTTTGTTTTAAAATGGACTTTCTAGGCTTCTTAGCGAGCTTTGGGCCAATGCACCCAAACCAGTTGGTTTTAGGGCATTAGGTGTAAAAACACCCCAGCGGACTTAATTACTCAAGTTACCCAGGTCCAAAAACAAAAGACAGTTTGTCGTGAAAATCAGATGATTTAATACGAACGGAGATATAACCGGCAGTTCCATTATTTTTTTGGATAAAAGACGTGTTTAGTGGGTTTGGTGTGTAATCATTCCAATCAAGTTTTAGATGGGTTATTTTTCAGACTTAGCTCCAATTACGGCATCAATAACATTCCTTCATATTCGCTTTACTTCATAAACTATTCTTGACATTACTTATTTCAGAACAAACCTATTTGATCCTCAGAAAATCATTTATCTGTTTAAAAGTTTAAACATGAAAGACTTGTCATCTAATTCCCAAAATCTTACGACACGTGTAGTGTGATATAAAGACGTATATCAGCTATAGTTAACTTCAAAGGAGAGTTATCTTTCAGGTTTTCAAAATCCAAACATAAGATCTAGTTATTCCTATTTTTTTCAAACAAAAAACCGTCGAATTTTGAATCAGAGTTATTCCACAAGCTAACTTGACAAAAAGGTTTTTATATATTTTTTTTAGAAAATTTTCAAATTTTTATGGATTTTATGGATATTAATATGCAGATGCAAAATATACATATGAATGCGAAGGTAAGAAATGCGTACCGAGTGTACCCCCAAACTTAAACTGGACAGTGTCCTCACTGTCGTAGCATTAAGAGAGCAGTTGGAAGGTTCAAAATTGTCGGTTAGTGATACACAATTTTTATTTGTTTTTGTTTTTAAAGAAAAGAAAAAGAATATACACAAATATATACAAAATGGTTTGTACATACCCCCAAACTTATTTGGAACAGTGTCCGCTGTTCTTGGCTGGATAACCGAAGTTTGGAGGTAGGCAGAGGAAGATCATTCAGGGTAAACCGGCTCCTGTAAGAACAGGAGCTCCTCTGTTGGTTCGGCGCTAAGGTACGGTTTGCATCGGTGTCCATTTACCTTGAAGAGTGAACCGTCCTTTGGATTTTCCAAATCCACAGCGCCCTGCGGATACACATTCCGCACAAAATACGGCCCTTTCCAGCGAGATCTGAGCTTTCCAGGATGGAAGTGAAGTCGGGTGTCGTAAAGCAGTACCTGCTGACCAGGTACGAAGGTTTTGCGCAAAAGGTGTTTATCGTGAAACACCTTCGTTCGATTCTTAACGACAACCGCGTTATCGTAAGCCTCATCCCTAAGCTCGTTCAGTTCGTTCAACTGCAGCTTCCGATGGCTGTCGCGTCCTCAAGAGACAGATTCAGCTCCTTTATCGTCCAAAATGCGCGATGCTCTATTTCGACAGGAAGGTGGCAGGCTTTTCCATACACAAGCCGATAGGGAGACATGCCAAGGTCGGTCTTATAAGCGGTTCTAAATGCCCAAAGGGCATCAGTGAGTTTCAGAGACCAATCCTTACGGTTCTTGGAAACCGTATTCTCCAGTATCTGCTTGATTTGCCGATTTGAAACTTCGGCCTGCCCGCAGGTTTGGGGGTGGTAGGGCGTAGAGAGCTTATGATTTATGGAGTATTTCCGCATCAAGGCTTCGAAAGTTTTATTGCAGAAATGACTTCCATTGTCGCTAATGATCGCTCGGGGGTGCCCAAACCGTGAGAAAATGTTTTCTTTAAGGAACCTGTTGTCGTTAGTTCGGCTGGGAACAGCCTCGACCCATTTAGAGACGTAATCAACAGCTAGAAAGATGTACAAGTTCCCAAAAGAGCTGGGAAACGGCCCCATGAAATCTATCCCCCAAACATCGAAAATCTCCACAACCAAGATCGGTTGAAGCGGCATCTCGTTCCTCCGGGATATCCGGCCCATGTGTTGGCACCGGGAGCAAGTCTTACAATAGTCGTGAGCGTCTTTGAAAAGTTGTGGCCAGTAGAAACCACATTGCAAGATCTTCTCAGCTGTCTTTCTGGGCCCAAAATGCCATCCACACGCTTGATCTTGGCAAAATGACAGCACACTCTTGAATTCCTCGTCAGGGACACACCGACGAATAATCTGGTCGGGACAGTACTTGAACAAGTAGGGTTCGTCCCAGTAAAAGTGTTTTACTTGGGATAAGAAGCGAAGTCTGTCCTGACTCGACCATTCGGTCGGTAGTAATCCCGTGGCCAAATAGTTCACAATATCTGCGAACCAGGGTTCGCAAGATACTGTCAAGAGTTGTTCATCCGGGAAAACGTCATTAATCGGAATTGGAAGCGAAGGCGAAGAAGGAAGTCGTGAGAGATGGTAGGCAACTACGTTTTCACATCCTCGTTTGTCCTTAATGACAAGGTCAAACTCTTGAAGCAAGAGGATCCAACGTATTAACCGAGACTTGGCATCTTTCTTCGCAAAAAGATGGCACAGAGCTGAATGGTCCATATAGACAATGACTGGAGAGCCGATGAGGTAGGGCCTGAACTTTTCTAAAGCAAATACAACAGCTAAGAATTCCTTCTCAGTTGTTGTATAGTTAAGTTGGGCGTCGTTCAGGGTTCGGCTCGCGTAATAGATTACGTGCGGCATCTTGTTGATGTGCTGTCCAAGGACAGCACCGATGGCAAAGTCGGATGCATCGCACATAATCTCGAATGGGTGCGTCCAGTCAGGTGAAGAAAGAACGGGAGCAGAAGTGAGTGAGCGTTTCAGTGACTCGAATGCAGTCACACAGCTCGTGTTGAAGTCGAAAGGCGTGTCCTTGGCCAGCAAAAGCCTCAAGGGCCTAGCAATCTTGCTAAAGTCCTTGATAAACCGTCTATAGAAACCGGCATGGCCAAGGAAGGCTCGGATATCTCTGACGCATCGGGGAGGAGGCAGATTGGAAATGACCTCAATCTTTGCTTTGTCAACCTCTATGCCATTTTGCGAGATGATATGTCCTAAGACAATACCTTCACGCACCATGAAGTGGCATTTCTCCCAGTTCAAAGTGAGATTCTTGTCCTTACATCGGGTAAGGACAGCGTCAAGATGCAGCAAACACTCGTCGAAGGAGTCGCCGAAGATGGAGAAGTCATCTATGAAAATCTCCAGAAATTTTTCCACCATGTCCAAGAAAATTCCCATCATACACCGCTGGAAGGTAGCGGGCGCATTGCATAGCCCAAAGGGCATGCGGCGATATACAAACGTGCCGAAAGGACAAGTGAAAGTGGTCTTGTCCTGGTCTTTTTCGGTGATGGGAATTTGATTATAGCCGGAGTAGCCATCAAGAAAGCAGTAGTACTCGTGTCCGGCCAATCGTTCAAGCATCTGGTCAATGAAAGGTAGCGGAAAGTGGTCTTTCCACGTTGCGGCGTTGAGTTTTCTGTAATCAATGCAAACTCGCCACCCGGTTTGGGTGCGAGTAGGGATTAACTCATTCGCCTCGTTGGTTATGACCGTGATGCCCGACTTCTTGGGGACAACGTGAATGGGGCTAACCCACTGGCTATCAGAGATAGGGTAAATGATACCACTATCTAGACATTTGACGATCTCCTTCTTCACATCCTCCTTCATGACTGGATTAAGACGTCTTTGTGGATCCCGGGCTGGTTTGGCATCATCCATCAGATGAATGTGATGCTCAACGATTAGGGGACTAATCCCCTTGATGTCCGTCATGGACCAGCCAAAATCTTGCCTGTTGCAGTGCAAGACCGCGAGAAGGGCTTTCTCTTGCTCTGGAGCTAGAGAAGCCGAAATGATGACAGGGAGGGTCTCGTTCTCACCAAAGTAAGCATACTTAAGGTGAGACAGCAACGGCTTGAGTTCGAGCGTTGGAGGTGAAATGATGGAAGGCAAGACTGGTGCAAAGGTCTCGAACTCAGAGGACTCCAGCAAAGGTTCAAAACGAGTGTAGGCAACCGAGTCGGATGGTTCAGGTAACTCATCCGGAAAGTCGAAGGATTCAAACTCGGGTTGTGCGCGGCTAAGATCGTTCGAGAACGTGAAACACTCGTATTCGTTATCGGGCGCAGAAACAGCAGCAGGTTCGAAGAGAAACGCACTAGTGGCGTCAAGATTATCGTGATCAAACAGAAACTCCTCGAATTCACACTCTTCTGGTGTGATCTCCTGGATCGAGCAGACGTCCAGTATATGAGCATTAGGTTCGGCGGGCTGATTCCACAACCTAAAAATGTTGAGTTCAATCGTCATATTTCCAAAAGAGAGGTTCATTGAACCATTGCGACAATTGATCACAGCATTTGAGGTTGCGAGAAATGGGCGACCGAGTATCACCGGAATTTGATTCCGGGGGTTAGCTACAGGCTGTGTATCTAAGACAATGAAGTCAACGGGGAATATGAAGTCCCCGACTTTTATTAACACATCCTCTAGCTCACCCCTAGGATGGGTGATCGATCGGTCAGCCATTTGGAGAGTGCAGTGTGTGGGTTTCAACTCTCCGACGTCTAATTGCTCGTATACTGAATACGGAAGCAGGTTAACACTGGCACCAAGATCTAATAGTGCGCGGTTGATGTTCTT
This sequence comes from Agapanthus africanus, assembly GCA_030015575.1. Lineage (NCBI taxonomy): Eukaryota > Viridiplantae > Streptophyta > Magnoliopsida > Asparagales > Amaryllidaceae > Agapanthus > Agapanthus africanus. The sequence continues at coordinate 211,423,521 of CM057351.1, read as the reverse complement.
ATCCCCAATGGTAATTGAAATCGTAGGACAGCCAGGGTCCTTCCGTTTTTGTGGTAAAGATTGGGTAAGGGCATCACTCACAGCACTAGCCAAGAAAACTTTCTTGGGTACCTGAGACTTCCTCTTTTTCGTGCACAAGTCCTTTAAGATTTTCGCGTCGGACGGGACTTGTTGGACAGCATATAAAAGAGGAATGTTAATGTTAACCTGCTTGAATAACTCCAGAATCTTCGCCATTTGAGGATTTTGTTTGTTAGACATCAACCGGCTTGGAAATGGAACATTTTGAAAATTGGTTGAGTCTAATGCTGGAGGAGGAGATTTTGGAGTTGGAATGGATCCCAGAATAGGTGTTTTCGTAGAGTGAGAAGTGGGTCCGTTCAGAGCAGAAGAAGAGGAAGGAGAGCCTGTTGAAGAACGGAGAATAGGCTCGGAAGACGAAGAAGAAGAAGATGAAGAAGAAGAAGCAGCGGCCGGGGTGTCATCGTTGATCCGTTTGCCAATGTTGTTTTGCAGCATCCTTCCCGATCTCAGCGTGGTTACGGCTCTCACATTATGGTTTTGTTGTTCAAGAGCAACATGTGCATTATGTGGGTGACCGGGATTTGGAAGTGGCTGGGACGGGAGCTTCCCCTTCTCTCGCTCGCTTAAGGCCGCGTTCAGCTGTGCAATCTGGGCCTCGATGCTCTTGATGCTTTGCCCGTGTGCGGCAGTGTGTTGCACTAAAGATTGAATCGAAGACTGGATGTTGGCGGTGGATTGAGTCGATTGTTTAACAAACGCCTCCAGACTTCGCTCAAGCGAGGAAACCTTATCATTGTTTGACGGAACAAAGTTGTTTGGTGGAAAAGTGTTGTTGGGTGCAAAGTTGTTCGTCTGGTTTTGGAAAGGTTGGGGTTGGAAGGGCTGCTGATACTGAGTTTGTTGTTGTGCTTGTTGTTGCGGCGGAGGGGCCCTTTGGAAATTGTTGCCTTGGAATTGATTCTGATTCTGATTCCAGGCAAAATTGGGGTGGTTCCTCCAACCGGGATTGTAGGTGGAAGAGTATGGATCATTCCTCGGTCTTGGCTGGAATGCATTAACCTGATCCTGTCCTTGCGATGGTGGATTGTAAGGACACTCTTCGGTCAAGTGAGAAGGATCGGAACAACAAGCGCAGATGGTACGAAGGGGGAGAACAGGGGCAGGAGTAGGAGAAGAAAATTTTCTCTCTATTGCTTCAAGCTTTTTTGTTATTGCAGCCATTTCAGCTCTCATCGCAATAGAGACATCAAGCTGGTGAATTCCTACCCTAGACTGACCGGTAGAAGTGGAGGTAGAAGAAGAAGAAGAAGTCGGTCTGGTGCTCTCCCACTGTAGCGTTTGCTCCGCAAGGTCGTCAAAGAACTGCCACGCTTCCTCGTCAGATTTCGATAGGAAGTGGCCCTGACAGATGGTTTCCAGCAACTGCTTCGTTGCTGGGTTCAGTCCCTCGTATAAGGTTTGGCAGAGCTGCCATTTCTCTATACCGTGGTGAGGACACTGAACAAGAAGGTCTTTGTATCGGTCAAAGCACTTCCAGAAGGGTTCAGAAGGAAGCTGGGAGAATTGGTTGATTTCATTTCGAATCCTTGCGGTTTTATGATTCGGATAGAATTTTTTCAGAAACGCTTTAACAAACTCGTCCCAGCTGGTGATTGAGTGGGAAGCGGTGCTATACAGCCATTTTTCAGCGAGATCGCATAAAGTGAACGGAATGACCCATAGACGTATAGCATCGTCCGACAGCTGGGTGGTTTTCATCATGGCACAGACGTTTTGAAATTTGTTGATGACGATATAGGCATCTTCAGATTCAAGCCCATGAAAACGTGGAAGCATGTTGATGAAATGGGGCTTAATTTCAAAGTTGTCCCCATTGGCCGGAGGAAGAGAAAGGCAGGTGGGAAGTGCAGAACGGGTGGGATAGAAACGATCCTGGAGCGCGATTCGCTGCGGCGCTACAACAGGCGGAGGTGGTAGGATATTGTTCTCCGTAGGAGGTGGAGCCAATCCAGCGGTGGTCAAAGAGATGTTCGGATTAAATCCCGACATCGCGGAAGAAGAGGTTGGTGAAGGTGAAGGTGAAGATGTATGAACAGAATTCCGGTCAACCTCGGAGTTGGCCGGCAAAGGAAGGGGTGAAAGAGGAGTGGACGGAGTATCGACTTCGGAGTCGATCGCGTAGTCGGTCGCGACTAACGTAACGCGGACTAGACGGGCACTAGTGTCCCGAGTCCAAGCGGACATACACTAAACGAGTTTAGTATAGTCAAAGCGGAGAAGGTGAGGGTAAGAAAACGTCAAAGGAGAAAGGCGATGGGTGGTGAGTGAAAAATGGAATTGGCGACAAAAGGGCAAGTTTTTATAAAAGTTTTTGATTTTTTTCTTTTTCTTTTAGAAAGATTTTTACAAGAGTATGTATTGAAATACGGCTTAAGCAATCACAAACAAGATATGCACAATCACACCTAGATCTAGGGTAACCTAGGTCTACTAGACCTGCTCCTGAACTTGATTGTCGAAGTTAAACAGTGTCGAGAAACGGGCTTAAAAATACACTGATCACGAGGCCAGGTAAGTGCAGAGATAAGGGGAGGTTGTCCAACGCTTTCGCGAAGTTCCTTAATTAAATAACCCTTTCTCTTTCGGCGGTTGCGCCTTTAACACTTTCCTAGACACCCCGTAAACAATGTACGGTTAAGCGAGGTTCTAAACATGGTTTATCTTCTCCTAATGAGCGCGAAGTCCTTAGGGCTGAAGTCTAGTATTTTTTAATTTACAATGGACAATGCATATGCTTTAGTGATTTTTGGGGTCCTGGGAAGGGTGATGAAATCCCCACCCAATCTGGATTGGTTTCAAGCCCCTTAAGTCCGTATTAAAGAAATGCAAAGCAGTAACAAATCAACTGCAAACAATTTTTATTTGCGGCGCAAAGAATCCTGCACAAGAACAGTTTATTGGAAGGGGGAGAAGAATTTGCGCAAAGAAGGCTGCAGCAAACACAATTTATTGGAGTTCAGAGGAGAGGGGAGAGGCAGAGGGACTTACAGAAAGAATTTGGCACACTGACCCCACCAAGTGGCCGCGGTTCCGCGGCAATAAGGCCCTAATGCCGCGGTTCCGCGGCGGAAATGAGGATTTGATGCTTCATTTTTCTGGTGTTGGCTCTGTTTAGTGTCCTCTGCTTATCTGGATGTGTGGAATTCTGATATGCTCACTGTATCTGCTCCAGATTTTTACAGTAGACCGGATGCTTCGTTTTTGTCCGTCGCGGTGTAGCCGCGAAATGTGGGTCTATCTTCCCACGTCTTTGGCACTGTACTTGAACTCCGTATTTTCAACGCCTTGGCCACTGAACTCGAACCTTGTATTTTCCTGCACACTTGCACAAAAGCTAATCAAAAATAACAAGATGATTTTTTTACAAAGTATATATTTTTTTCGGTTTTTTTTATACTTACAAATTAACCCGAAATTACACAAAGAAACAAACTACCGTCTCCCCGGCAACGGCGCCATTTGATTGTTAGGATACGTGCGTGTCAAGTTTAGTTTTAAATACCGCAATCAAGACGGTTTCGCTTGTAGCTAGCCGGTTGAGTACGGGTCGTCCGCAGGGAGATGGGAGTCTTTTTCAAAGTGTTTTAACGAGTTAAGTCCTGTTTTCAGATTTTGTTGTGGTTATCTAAGTGTTAAGTTGATATTTAAAGAAAGCTTGTTAGGGTTAGGATTAGGTTAGTTTGAGTTAGGAGTCTCCACATCTTTCGTTGCCCCTCTTAATATCGGTGTTACGGTAATCGGCAACAACGGGGATTAGCACGACTAGGAAGGAACTTACAAGTATAAGCTAGGCTTTCCAACGCATAGTCCTTCCTTTTGGTGCTTGTCCGTCCGTTCTTGGCTCTTATCCATAACCTCCGGTTAATTCAACCACAACCGGTCTCACTACGGAATCACCGCTATCATGTAGGATAGGGTGCTGTAAGGAGCGGATTGTGGTTCAATTAGCGGGAGTCGATTTAAGTTGTTGGGCAAGGAAAGAGTGAGAGAGATTTCCTTCTCTCAAACTTCCCTTATCCTACCCTAACAAGTATAAAACTACTCACACTTCATGATAAGGAAAAACGAAACAAAACAAAAGAGGAAGATAGAAAGAAGGAGATTAGAAGAATACGACTAACTATTTGCGACCTCACCTTGGCGAGGATCGAGCGTAAGTATCATTGTCGTATGAATGATAAAGAAAAAGAGAGAAAAAAGAAACAACAAGAAAATAACAACAACTACTTAACAATTAAAATTACAAGTAAAGAAAGAGCAAGACAAGCATGATAATAAAATGATCTTCTTTATTTACCATTCCTCCCTCACAAAGCTCACTACAAGTTTAATGGAGAAGAGATGAGAAGAAGAAGAACATGTGAACTAAAACCTAGAAAAAGAAAATACAAGAATGGACCCTTTCCTTCTCAAACTTCTGGGCTATTTATAGGCTGGAGAATGGAAATTTAGGGCAACCACCAGACCCAAACAGAATGACCAATATACCCCCCAAAATTCTGCAGGTGCGGCGCCAGTACGGCCGCGGATCGGCGGCCTGGACCCCACTTTGGCCGCGGATCCGCGGCCCTATAGGTGAGTTAGGGCATGGGTTTTCTTGTGGTCCCCTGGTTTGCTGTCCTCTGTTCTCTGGTTCATATATTTTATGAAAATACTTCCACATTTCTTCTAGAATTTCTGTTGAGGGAAAGGTGGACTTTTTGTCAACATTTTGTCATGATTGCCTCGAGCTCCGTGTAGATCTCTTGGATTTTGTGCTACCATTGAGCCTTGTGCATGAGAATGACATTGATTTGACATTTTGTCTTCCTAAACTGGTATCTGGCAACATACGGATGAAGAGCGGAGACCGTGTTTTATCTGTGGTTGGCAGGAACCCGGATTTTTGTCGTGTTTTCCATGAATTTCACCGTTTTAGAACCGAGAACCTGTATCCTGCAATTGACTAGCAAACACGGCTCAAGAGTATCTACCGATATGCAATGTGACGAAAATTGGGTGGTATGAAAATGCAAAAATCTGATATGAACAGACATTCATATGATTATGTTGATTTTAGTTAAGGGTCATGTGGGTGGGTCTAGTTAATCACGAAATGACGGGAAGAACTTGACTAGTACTTATGATATGTTGACCATAGTTATGGTCATGAGTATTAGGAGTAAAAATAATATCGGGAATTTCAAGAGTTGAAATTTGCAATGAGATTGCATACCTTCTATATGATAGTAGGATCCCGATCCCACTGTGAGCAAAAGTTGCTCCCGGGAGAGTTTTGCACTTTACAATTAGCTAACCCATTAGGTGTCTAGAAAGGTGTCAAACGGGGTACGCCTCTGGGAAGACGAGGTTTATTTTAATTAGGTCCGTGCGAAAGCACGGGGAACCTCCCTCAAGTACCGGCACCGGCCTGGCTGAACGGTTAGCGAAGTTGTAGAATGTAATTAATCCCAGCTAGTTTTCTTTTTAAAGGTTATAAAGAAAATTTGATAAAAACAGTGGGAGACATCGATTAGACAAGATAATAACCAATCTGATATTTGCAAGAGCTTTCGCTGAGTGTATTCTTTTCTCTCTCTTAAACAACAGATACAAATGTCAGGACTCAAGCTTCTATTAGATAAAAATAAACCGAATGTGACCAATTATAAAGTTTGGCTGAGGAATCTCAACATTGCCTTGACTAATGATAAGGTATCATATGTCTTCATGGCTCCAACCCCGCCCATCCTAAGTCCTAAACCTTCAGTTTCGGATAGGGAAATCCGCAAGACATGGGACGCTGACTGTTCCACGGCCAAATGCCTCGCGCTTGCATCGATGGATAACACACATCAGAAGCAGCACGAGAATATGGACGTACAATCCATATTCCTCCATACAAAAGAGTTGTATGGAGAGCAATCTCGCGTATTACGATACGAAGCATCCAGAAAGTTGTTTCAGATGCGAATGGCTCCTGGCACAGCAGTAGGAGACCATGTTCTGAAGATGATAGCTCTCATAGAAGAGCTTGAGGACCTTGGGTGGACAATGGACAATGAGCAATATACGGATATTATTCTGCAGTCTCTCCCCTCCACCTTTTCTCAATTTATAGTTAACTTCAACATGCACAACATGGAGAAGGAACTACCTGAACTCCTTAATATGTTAAGGAGTGTAGAGAGCACGCTGAAGTCAGTAAAGACTCCCGTTTTGGGTGTTGGGCTATCTTCACCCTCTCGCCCGAAGGCTAGGGCCAAGGGAAAGATGAAGAAGAAACCCACCAAACCTAACGGCGGAGTCAAAAAGGTTAAGGGGAAAGACAAGTCCAAGGTTGGGTAATCGGGGAAAGGAGAATGTTTCCACTGCAAGAAGACGGGACACTGGAAGCGGAACTGTACTGAGTACCTTGAACTCAAGAAGAAGCATGGGGATGCTTCAGCTTCAGGTGTTCGTAGTTGAAAACTGTTTTTCTATTAACTCTGCTTCCTGGGTATTTGATACCGGTTCGGGTTCTCATATTTGCAATTCTTTGCAGGCGTTGAGAAATAGCAGAGTTTTGAAGACAGGTGATCATACTCTCCATGTTGGAAATGGTTCCAATGTAAATGCAGTTTCAGTAGGAGAGTATCGCCTAGGGTTGCCATCGGGTTGTATATTGGTTTTGAACCCATGTTATTTTGTGCCAAGTATGCTTTGTAATATTATATCCGTTTCTTTGTTAGACAATGAAGGATATCATTTTGCCGTGCAACACAATGTTATGAACATTAGACTTAATCAAGAGTTGATTGGTTGTGGTACACTTAATAACGGGATATACGTCCTTAATCAACACACAGTTTTCAACATTCAACACACAAGTAAAAGAAAATTTTCAGATATAAATAAAGCTTTTCTTTGGCATTGTAGACTTGGTCATATTAATGAAACGAGACTAAACAAGCTTCATAAAGATGGATATTTAAATTCTTTTGAGTATAAATCTTATGCAACTTGCCAGTCTTGTATCAAAGGTAAAATGACCAAAACTCCGTTTACTGGACACGGAGAAAGAGCTTCTAAGCTCCTAGGCCTCATACATAGTGATGTATGTGGGCTAATGTCTATACATGCAAGAGGCGGTTTTTCTTACTTCATAACTTTTACTGATGATTTCTCAAGATTCGGTCATGTGTTTTTGATAAAGCATAAGTCTGAAGCTTTCGAGAAATTCAAGGAGTACAAACTTGAAGTAGAAAACCAAACATGAATGAGAATCAAGATACTTCGATCAGATTGAGGTGGAGAGTACTTAAGTACTGAGTTCTTGAACTTCCTAAATGAGAATGGGATTCTCTCTCAGCTCACTCCCCCTTACACACCACAGCACAACGGTGTGTCAGAGCGGCGGAATCGTACCCTATTAGATATGGTACGATCCATGATGGGTGATTCTGAGTTACCCCTCTCGTTTTGGGGGCATGCATTGGAAACTGCAGCTTTTCTGTTAAACAAAGTTCCAACCAAGACCGTATCTACCACTACATATTAGATATGGCATGGGAAGAGACCATCTCTTAAATGAGTTAAGATTTGGGGTTGCCCGGCTTTGTCAAAAAGCAGAATCCAGACAAACTCGAGCCACGATCTGTCAAATGTATATTTGTGGGATATCCAAAACATTCGTTTGGGTATCATTTATACCACAAGGAGGAACAAAAGGTGATTATTTCTCAGTATGCCACATTTTTAGAAAATGAGATTTTTCCAAATGATACTGATGGCAATGTGGTAGATCCAGAAGAGGTTCTAGAAACACAAGTTACAAATGACGACTTGGCTGAACCTGATGTTGTAACAGAATCTAATGAACCTCAGCCACTCCGTAGATCTGGTAGGACTTCTCGCCCACCGGAGAGATACTACGGTTTTCTCATTGATGGTGATAGAGAAGATTGCATCATGGATGATGATGATCCTGCCAGTTTTCATCAAGCTATCATGAGTGGTGACTCTGTGAAATGGCTGGATGCCATGAGATCCGAAATGGAGTCCATGTACACCAACAAAGTATGGACTTTGGATGATGTACCCTCCGGGATAAAACCTGTAGGCTGTAAATGGATCTTTAAAAGAAAGATCGGTGTAGATGGACAGGTAGAGACCTATAAAGTAAGGTTGGTAGCGAAAGGTTTTCGTCAAAGACCAGGTTTGGACTATGACGAGACTTTCTCTCTGGTAGCCATGCTTAAATCCATTCGGATCCTATTTGCTATTGCTTCTCACTACGACTATGAAATCTGGCAGATGGACGTTAAAACTGCATTTCTAAATGGTGATTTAGATGAATGCGTTTATATGGATCAGCCAGAGGGCTTCATTGACAGTGGGAGCAGCAGAAAAGCATGTAAGTTGCTTAAATCCATTTATGGATTAAAGCAGGCATCACGGAGTTGGGACATCTGTTTTGATGATGTTATTAAAGAGTTTGATTTTATCAAAAATACAGATGAACCTTGTGTTTATAAGAAGACTGTAGGGAAATCTGTCGCATTCCTCGTATTGTACGTGGATGACATACTTCTGATAGGAAATGATATTCCTAAGCTACAGTCGGTCAAATCATTCTTATCACAAAGGTTCTCCATGAAGGACCTGGGTGATGCCATGTACATATTGGGCATACGGATCTATAGGGATAGATCCAAACGGTTATTGGGATTGTCCCAAACCAAGTACATCAACACCATCTTAAAGAGGTTTAGTATGGAAAACTCCAAGCGGGGTGCCTTACCCGCTTGCCACGGGGTCACTCTCTCCAAGGACGATTGCCCAAAGTCTGATAAAGAGAGAGCTCGCATGAGCATTATTCCCTATGCTTCGGCAGTAGGATCGATAATGTATGCGATGTTATGTACACGTCCTGATGTAGCTTATGCACTTAGTGTAGTAAGCAGGTATCAGTCAAACCCATGGGAGAATCACTGGATTGCTGTGAAGAACATTCTTAAGTACTTGCGAAGGACTAAAGAATTGTTCTTGGTATATGGTAACGGGGATCTCCAAATGGAGGCCTTTACCGATTCAAGCTTCCAGAGTGACAAGGATGACAGCAAGTCTATCTCAGGGTTTGCATTTACCCTCATTGGAGGGACGGTAAGTTGGAAGAGTTCCAAACAGGATACCGTTGCAGACTCAACGATGGAAGCTGAGTACATTACTGCAAATGATGCTACCAAGGAAGCCGTCTGGATGAGGAAGTTCATCTCGGAGCTAGGACTAGTTCCAACCATTATTGATCCAATACCTTTGTATTGTGACAATAATGGGGATATGGCGTTGGACAAAGAGCCCAGGTCCTATCAGAAGTCTAGACACATCCTGAGGCGATATCATCTGATCCGGGAGATAGTTGATCGCCACGAGATTGAGATTAAGAGAGTAGATACAAAGGACAACACTGTGGATCTATTCACCAAGGCCCTCCCTCAGCCGCAACCTGAGCGACTTTTTGAGATGTTGGGTATGAGATAGGCCAATAATTGGCCTTAGTGCAAGTGGGAGATTTTTGGATATATGTATGCCTTAGAGGCCGTTATATGATAGTGTATGTACTGATGTGTGTGTGTGTGTGTGTGTGTGTATTCAGAGGACAGTCTTGCTCGATATGATAGTATGCTATCTGGTTTCTCTTTATCATATGTTAACTTGATCATGTTTTTACTCATTTGGTAAATGTTTATAAAGCCCTAAGGATATAGGCTTGACTACTGGGATTATGGTGTGGATCATACTAGTGGGACACCTGTAGTTTATAAGTATATCCTTGAAATGTTCCTAGTCGTAGGTATATCGAGACAGGGCATCGATATTCCAGTATAGACTAGCGTATACCATTCTTGTTCTATATGATGGGCGATGGATGATCCCATATCCATCTGGTGTGCTGACACCAAAGATTGTATACGGGTGCTCAGTGAGACTGGGTACACTGAACGGACTCACCGAGAACTCCTATGTAGTATTATATCATACGTCAGATAGCAGTTCTCAGGTGACACAGGTACATGTTAGTCTGTAGACCCGAGATCGCCATAGAGTCTTGTGTGTCCTCCAACGTTATCTTGATCTCCACCCTACTACGGCTCTACTGAGTCGTACAAACATGTGGATTTTGGATACAGTCCCGAGGCATATGGAGGCAATGAACGATAGGAGGGGTTTCGTCTCTCCCGGTATTGGGGGTTGATGTTGCGCTGTGCACGACTGGCTATAACAGGAAGTCCCTAGCCAGGGCTGCTAAGATATTACTGATAAGTGTTATCAGTAGTTTCTCGATCTGTTATAAACCATATACCGGCATGACTTATTGAGTTATTGGGGTCGACGATTCCATCCCTAGACTCAATATGCAGCATATCTGACGAAGAGACCGGACTGTACGGCAAGTGTTGCCAGTTGGATTGACGGGAGTTTTGACAGGTTCGCTTATTCATCTTCTGATCGCTCAATACCCGGGTAGCCATTACGTTTAGCTGACCGCTTGCGGCTTGTAGGTGTTTGATGTGATCATCACCTACTGCCGGCGTATTGACGAGTCGTAGAGTCCCACATTGGAGTTTCCTGGCTCAGGCGAAACGATGTGGTGTACATATGAGATATGTGCAGGAGCTCGATTAAATACGTGTATATGATGCCGTATTTTAATCGGGTGTTTTATATTGGTCGGGTCGTATGAGATATGACCGGTTTATTAAATCTAGTGTTGATTTAATATTGACTTTTATCTCATTTAAAAAAACCTTTTCTTTATGATGGATGCATGCATGTATATGTACATGTTGATGTGCATACACACATACATACATGCATTTGTATCATGGTTGATGATACATCAAAGATGGGAATATAAGAAATACATGGAAAGTAAATATATTTGTATATATTAGAATGAGAAAAAGAAAATTGATTATTCATCATTGTTGACTTTTCTTTACTTGACCAAATTTAAACTATGGTTTGATTTTCCTTTGTTATTTTTCTCATTCTAAAATATCTAGATATTTTATTAACCATGGTTTGAGTTTAGATATTTATGCTTGATATTTATCTCTCACTCTCTCATTATGATTATCATTATCTTTTTCATCCAAAAGAAAATATTTGCCATCTTCATCTTCCTCTCTCTAGCTCTCTCTTGAGTTTTATAAATTGAGTGAGATTAAAAGAAAGAAAGGGTTTTTATATGAGAACATAACCATATCATCACACTACACTTCTTTAGCCCCTTGGTGTAGTTTGTTTGCTTCATCTTCTTTGTGATCTATTGGAGCAAGGAGCTTTGAGCAAAGGAACTCCGGGTGGATCGTCGTTGACGTGGAGGAGGTTCAAGCTAGCTCGTTCAAACCCTAGGAGGTCTACAAAGGTTGTAGTCTCTCCACTTAGTCATAAATTAACTTTAGTATGTGATACTATAAGTTTTACCCTATATTTCTAGTTCGATTCCTAGTTAAGTTTGCTTAGCACCTCTTAAAATCAAAGTTATGGCATGCGTGATGCTTCCAAACCCTATATGAGGTGATAAGGAAACCCTACACTATACACACACACACATACGTATACACGTGTGATGAGAATAGTATATGATACTTGGAGATGAGTTGATGTGATTGGGCATGATGCCGTGAGATCGGAGATGTGATTTGTGTCGTGTTATGATATACTACATGATAGTATAGTGGATCGATGGGCGATGTGTTTTGTTCACACGCAGATATATGTTTGGTGGTATCGGAATGTACTAGATTTTAGATCGGTACCCCTAGTTCATGATATGATGATAATGATACCGAATAAATAATGTGTGATATGTGATAATTGACCCATACCCCGATTTGAGATGTCGTACGATGGATTTTACCGTACGATGTATAATATGATGATAGATCCACCCTCTTGACTCGAGGATATCGTATGATATATTTTATCGTACGTGACGCTATTGAGGCGGGATCACCGACTACTAGATATATCGACTCAGACTTAGATGAATTTCCTTACCCTTTCGATTAGTCTCTTAGTTTAGTCCTGTAGTTTATCAGGTAGATGTTAGACTGAGCTCGAGTCATACTTATTTTCTAAGCTAACGAATCATGAGTATTTTAAAGACAGGTCGAGGGATACTACGGATATTTCAAAGGACATACCTTTCTTTAAAACACCGTAGCCCCTATTTTCTAAAAACCACGATTCGTGCTATTTCAAATTCCAAAACTGTACGACTCGTATGTGTATAATGTATATTCTTATATGCTACGTTTACTATTCATTTTCTGTATATTCTTGCTGTCCGCATCGCATTGCATGCTTACACATGTAGTTTCTTTTGCTATTATGAACCAATGTTGTTAAGACACCAGCACTATTACCGATGATGCGTATGTCCATGAACACTTGCTTGCCAGCTCACATACATCATCATCGGTAATTGCCATGTCACGTACACTTTAGAGAATACTACTTTATTGATATCGCTTGTTAGCTGATAGTTCCGATATATCATTACTGTGCTAGTTTAGATATTGCATTCTTTACATAGATACCCGTGCATGTATACATATTCATTGTCATGCAATATTATGGGGCTTTATGCCAGTATTCACTGTTTATTGACATCGTGATTTTGAGATTTCAAATCTCCATGAGATTTCTGGATTTGGAGAAACCGCAAGGATTTTATAAACTGATTATTATTTCTAAAAATAGAAATTGCGGTTTTCTCGTGATATGATGTGAGATATGTCCACCATGTGTTTTCTCGTCCCTTGAGCAGTATCATACACATGATTCGAGGAGGAGGATGAACCGTCTGCGGTTGCATGGTGGACCCGGTGCGGTACCCCGGGGCAAGATGGTCGCAGATGATGGCGTTGAGACTGGAAGGGGAGCACTACCGACCGGTTATTTATGACGCGGCGGATATCCGAAGGATACCGACGTAGTCGTGAGATATTTATGATTTGGGTCAGTCCGGATTGCCGGAGTCCAGGGCCAGTCCGGATTGCCGGAACCCGAGATATTGAGACATTGAGATTTTATGATATGGGCCATTCCGGATTGCCGGAGCCCGAGATATTGAGATATTGGGATATATATTTTTTGTCGATGCTCGATACGGATTCCTTGTTGATTTCATTGATGATACTTCTGATTTTTATGCAGAAATCTCACAGCGATAAGAAAATAGTTTCTTATTTAGATGTATTCTGTTTTCATGCATTCATACATCATATATATGATATGTTGTTACTTGAGGAACTGACACGAGCACTTGGTATTACACTTTTGTATAGATGTTTACCCTTGCCATTATTTTAGATGCTTCAGGTTATATATTGAGGATATATTATTGTATGACCTAGGATAGAGTCATACATGCGATTTCTTCTCGGTGATGTTTTCTACTCACGAGTTGGCAACTCACCTCCGTTGTGCCACAGTTTCTTGCAGGTTTTGCCGTACAGGTTTCCTTGGCGGCTTTGCTGGCACACTGATTCTTTCCGGGTGATTGCTTTGATAGGTGGGTTCACTTGCTTCGTGACCACCGCAGTACTTTTATTTATTCAGTAGACTTGTATTAAATTATAGATTTAGAAGACCAGATGTATATTCTTTCGACCTTAGAGTCGCGCGCCTGTATTATTATGGTTTTTCCCTGGTTTCTTTCTGAGTTTTGATCCTCGCCCTTCGGCGTTGTATATTATATTGCTTGTGTGGTTGTTGCCGCCAATTGGCGAAGATCTAGCTCCCGCTTGGGGATGCCTTTATTCATTATGTGTATTATTCATGTTTGTACCCATTTGGGCCAGTATTTACAAAGGAAACTCTGCCGAAAATTTTGGAAAAGACTTGATGTTTTAAAAATGTTTAGTACGGCCTTCAAAGTGATTAATATGCAAACTTTTAATAAGTTTTCCTTCACTTTCTTTTCAAATGGTTTAGATTTATGGGCTTTTGGTTTACTTGAATTAGGTGTGGTCCTATAGACTTCACATGATTCAAGTGCCAGTCACGTGCTATTTCGGGCCGTGACAGTAGTCTAGTCATTCATTTTAAAAGCTCCGAATAGTAGTTCTAGAAATCTTCTTTAACCCCACTTGAAGAATGGAACGAGCTTGCTCGAAGTTTTCGTCATCGAAAATGATCCACCTTGAGGCAGCTCACATTCAAACTCACACTTCACCAATCAAAATAATAGTGAAGTAAACAATTTATACTAATTTGCTAGAGTAATGTAGATTGATGAAGTAAGAATTTTGCTTACTAAAAATCTTTCTTTTTTATTCTTTTTCTCAACCTAGAAAAAACTAGTGAGGAGAGGAAGAAGATGAACTTGGAAGTGAGTGTGAACCATGAGGATAAGATGAGATGAAGAAAATGATTAAGTGTATATGAATAAAACAAGAATGGAAGATGGGTCATGGCTTCTCAATACTTCTCCAAGCACCCAAACCTATGACTCATTCTTCTTCTCTTTTCCTTCATATATGTTTATCATTATCTTCTCATCTTTACTTCTAATGTGTTTCTCATACATCCTAGTTCCATGTATCATCAACCATGATACAAATGAATATATATATATATATATATATATATATTAAGCTCACTAAAGATTTTCTTCTCTTTATTTATATATATCAGGGTTGCTATGCACGCGCACAAGGGTCTACGAGGCATCAACCATGCCCGATTAAAAAATTAGCCGTGCCGAACAACCCGAATACGGATCTTTAAACTAGGGTTTAGGCGAAAACGAACATGTTAAACGCTTTAACACTAAGTGAGAGGGATTACAACCTTTGTAGATCCGGTCCTTCACTTCTTAAGCTCCGTGTTGAGGTCCCTTCGCTACGATCATCGTGTTCCCGACTCTCGAGAGGCTTCACGAAGAGAATGATTCAACCTTTGCTTCCGATCTTCGATACAAAGATGATCTACCTTGAAGTTTCGTTAACACAAGCTAACACTCATGAAATGATGTGAACACCCTCATCTAAATGGCAAGGGAAGATGAGGATGATGAAGTAGGATTTTTGCTCTCTTTATTTATCTTTTTCTCACATTTATTCATCACTTGGAAAAAAGCTAGTGAGCTTTTTCCATGAAGAAAGATGAAGGAAGAAGATGAAGAAGAATAATGAATTATCATTTTGTGATGAATAATAAAAGTTATCATAATCATTTATGCAACCATGGTTGTTGTAACCATTGTATAGAGTTTTCTAGGGTTAGGGTTTGGGTTGGGTTAAAGGGTGAGTCACAAAGAAATATCTATCATTATATCTTAGCAAATGACAAAAGAAAAGCTTCTAGAATCAACTAGAAGTGTTAACCCTAATCCAAACCCTAATCATCTTTAAACTCTCTAAACATGTTGCATTAATAATTATAATATGTTACAATATTATATATCACATATACAATATTTATTGTAACAAAATAAAATAATACATTTAACATATATCGCATATATATCAATGTATTACCCGAGTGAGAAAAATAATCTTTTAGTGAGCAAATATTAGTTAATGTAATTTAATATATAATATATATTATTATACATTAAATTATCGAAACAACACTTGATCCGACAATCCGGCTATATCGCATATAACCGACTAATATTTATCCGTACCGATTCACCGAATCAACACTTGATCCGATGACCCGGTTGATATCAAATATCGCGAGAATAGAATACGGTATCTCATATCGTATTATCCTCAGTCCCGCACATATCACATATGTGCCCCTACTCCGTTTTGCCTGAGTCAAGAAACCTCTGTGTAGGACTCTAAAGAATCGTCAATACGCCGGCAGTAGGTGATGATCATATCAAACACCAACAAGCTGCAAGCGGTCAGCTAAACGTAACAGCTACCCAGGTATTGAGCGCTCAGAAGATCAACAAGAATGCCTGTACATTCTCCTGTGAATCCAAACAGTAACACTCCCGTACAGTCCGGTCTCGTCGTCTGATATGTTGCATATCTCGCCTAGGGGTGGTAAACGTCAGACCCCAGTAGCTCGATAAGTCGTGTCGATATGAGGTCTATAACAGTTCGAGAAACTACTGATAACACTTACCAGTAAATCTCAGCAACCCTGGCCAGGGATTTCCGGTTATAGCCAATCGAACACAGCACAACATCAACTCTCTATACCGGGAGAGACGAATCCCCTCCTATCGCTCATTGCGTCCATGTGATTCAGGACTGTACCCAAAATCCACCTTTTTGCACGCCCTCTTGGACGTGGTATGATGGAAATCAAAACACAGTGGGAATCACACAAGACTCTATGACGATCTCGGGTCAACAGACTAAGCTGTACCAGTGTCACCAGAGAACTGCCATATGACGTAAGGTATAATACCATCTGGGAGTTCTCGGCGAGTCCGTCCAGTGTACCCAGTCTCCACTGAGCACCCGTACACCATCCTTGATGTCAAACACCGATGGATATGGGATCATCCATCGCCCATCATATGGGTCAAGATGCGTATACGCTAGTCTACTCTGGCGCATCGATGCCCTGTCTCGATACACCCTCGACTAGGAACAGTTATAGGATGTACTCGTCGACTACCGTGGCCCCACTAGTATGATCTCATCATAGTCCCAGTAGTCGAGTACATATCCTAAGGGCTTTATCAACATGTAACATAGAGACAATCAGAGTACATGTTAAGATAAAGTACAACCGGATAGCATACTATCATGTCGAGCAAGAAAGTCCTCCCTATATATGTCCTAGCATCCACTACAATATACATCGTATGTACAGTAATGGCCTCTAGGGCATACATATAACTAACAATCTCCCACTTGCACTAGGGCCATCTGTTGTGGTATCACATACCCAACAATTAGCTGCGGTTGAAGTATCTCATACTCAACCATCCCATAAAAGTCTCTACAGGGAAAAAGGCCTTTGTGAGTGGATCCGCGCTGTTGTCCTCTATGTCTACTCTCCTAACCTCGATCTCCCTGGAGATCAACCATCTCCATGATCAGGTGATACTGCCTAAGAATTATATCTGGATTTCTGATGGGACGGTAGTTTCTTGGCATAAGCCACAACTCCATTGTCACACAATGGTAGGAACGAAGTTCATTTCATGAACTTATATATATCCAGACTGCCTCTTTGGTAGTATCCTTTGTAACGATGTATCTTGCCTTTAATCGTCTAGTATGTCACGGTATCTAGCTTGGAACTCTTCCAACATACCGTCCCTCCATTGAGGGTAAAGACAATGCCTGCGACTGACATTCAGTCGTTGTTATCACCCTGGAACCTTTCCAGTGATTCTCCCCAGGATTGATTAATACCATCTCACTACAACCGTGAGAAATCTAACATCCAATCAGATCTATCTCATAGATCCAAAACCCAGGATTTAGGAGGTATTATTTTGATCTTATATGGAGAATCTTTGTGATAAGCGGAGATTAACCGAGCGAAGCATAGGAAAATCCTTCCCTATCAAGAGTATGTCATCCACGTACTCTACGAGGATCACCACCATACTCTCTACTACCTTTTTGTATATACAAGGTTCATCTACCATTTTGATGAAGTCAAACTCTTTGACTACCACATCAAAACAGATGTTCCAACTCCGCGATGCCTATTTTATCACATAAAACATCTTGCACACGTTTCCGCTGCTCCCACTGTCTACGAAGCCCTCTGGCTGTGTACTTATAGACGCTCTTTTCTAAAACATCATTTAGAAAAGCAGTCATGACACCCAACCGCCAGATATCGTAGTCATGGTATGTAGCCGTGGCAAGTAGGATCTGGATGGACTTAAGCATAGCTTTGAAAGTCTCAACTTTTCCATGTACACCAAGTAATCTTCTCAAGATATACTCGCTCCTGATGGGGATTTAACCCTTCAGATAAAGCAACTAAAGTCCATACTTTGTTGGTGTATAAGGATTCCATCTCAGATCGCTAAGCATCCAGCCATTCTTACAGAGTCTCACTCCTGATGGCCAGCTCGAAACTAGTTGGGTCATCATCTCATGATGCAATCCTCGCTCCCACTGTCATAGAGAAACCGAAGTATCTCTCAGGTGGGTGAGGAACCCTACTAGATCGGCGGAGAGGCTGAGGTTCGTTGGAAATTATTGAATTCTTTGGTTCTACCAAACTTCAGCTGTAGTTTGTATAGCTGGAACCATTCCAGTTGTACATAACAGACCTTGCCTCGAGCTTGTCCAGATTTTGCTTTTAGGCATAGGCCGGACAACCCCAAATCTTAACAAACTTAAGATATGGGCTCTTCCCTTTCCATATCACATATGAAGTGGTAGGCAACTGATTTGATTTGAACCTTATTCAATAGGTACGCAACTTCACAAGTGCATAACTCCCTAAAGGAAATAGGAAACTCAGTAGTACTCATCATAGAGCACACCATATCACATAGGGTGCTATTGCTCCGCCCCGATACACCGACGTGCTGTGGTGTATACGGAGGAGTAATGCTGAGAGAGAATCTCATTCTCCTTTAGAATAGTCCAGGAATTCCGTGCTCAAGTATTCTCCTCCTTGATCACATCAAAGGACATAATACTTTTACCCGTATTTTTGGTTCTCTACTTCTAACTTATATTCTGTGAATATCTCAAAAGGTTCGGACTTGTGTTTCAACAGGAACATATGTCTGAATCTTGAGAGATTATCAGAGAATAGAATGAAGTACAAAGAACCGGTCCTGGCATATGTAGACAGGGGACTTTCATACATCAGCATGTATCAATCCCAAGAGTTCACTAACTCTTTCTCTGTTTCCAATAAACAGAGCTATGGTCATCTTATCTTTGTGACATGACCGGCAAGTTTCACAAGATGTAAATTTAAACAAATTTAAATATGCATCTTTATGTAACTTCAGCTAGTCGGGTCGCATTGATATGACCTAGTCTACAATGCCTCAAGAAGGATTCGTTCATTTCTGAACTCTTCCTCTTGTGTGTGTTCTGTATACTAAGAACTGTAGTTTGATTTAGAACGTCAATACTTTTAGATATCGTGCCTGAACCGATCAACTCTTGATATAGGAAATGTTCAAAACATTATCCAACAATACAAAATTATATCCTTCTTTACTAATAAAGAGACTGATATGATTTTGTATATCAGGTTCGGTATCTAATAACATTCATTCAGAATCAATGTATTCTGGTAATACAGGGTGATAGTGACCAACAGACTTGGCTGCAACACTTGCACCGTTTTCTGTCTCATGAAACTTATCATCCGTTCTCAGTTCTCTACCTATCTGTAGCCCATGTAACAGATTACATATGCGGGATCCTGATCCGGTATTACATACCCAGGACGTAAAGGATACTGAGAAACAGTTCTCTGTAATGAACACACCCGAAGATGATGCATCAACATGCACTTTCTTCGTTTGGGCGGCACGGGAAATCTGGTATTCCCCAATTTCCTGCTCTGTCTTATAACAATTATAAGTTGGAGCGGGACCAACGTTCCCCAGCTCAGTATAACAAGCGGGTTCGGTCAATATATCCGTTTTATTATCTTGATTAAGGCGTGTTATGGTCGCTACCTGGAGAGAGAGAGAAGAAAACACTCAGCGTATGCTCTTGCAAGATTAGATTGGTTATCTAATATATCTAATCAGGATGTCTCCCACTGTTTTAGTCAAATCTTCCTTCAAACCCTAAAAGGAAAGACTAGCCGGGATTAATTACACGCTACAAGTTCGCCAATCTTTCAGCCAGGCCAGTGTCGGTACTTTGAGGGAGGTCCTCGTGCTTTCGCACGAACCTAATTAATGTAAACCTCGTTTTCCCAGAGGCGTAACCCCGTTAACACCTTTCTAAACACCTACTTGATCGGCTAATTGTAATGTGTAAAACTCTCCCAGGAGTAACTCTTACTCGCAGCGGGTATCGGGATCCAACTATCTCATAGAAGGTATGCAATCTCATTGCAAATTTCAACACTTGAAATTCCCAATAATATTTTGCCCCAAGCGATCTATGACCTTGACTGAGTCAACAAACCATAGACCGCAAGTAAAATTCAACCCGTCATTTCCCGATTGAATTAAACCCACCCGCACGACCCTTGACTGAGTCAACAAGGCCGCACGACTACCCTAATCCAATCGCATCATATGCTTTGCCGATAAGCACTAATCAGCTACCGCACACTACGCCCTGACTGAGTCAACAAACGCAGCACGAATACTAACTATTACTTATCTGAAATGACGGAGGGCTACGACAGGTTTTTAAGAAAACCCTTTGCGTAATGAACTTTATATCGTTGTAGAATCGAGTGATTTTTAAATGGAGTGTTTTTGAGGCTTTTCTAGTTTTGCTAAAGGGGTCACTCCCGGTGAAGGGATCGTCGGCCCTTTCCTCATCGAATAAGGTGCAGGATATTTCACAAATACCACTATGCAAAGCAAGAACTATAGAAGCAATCAAAAGAAAAACCGAGGGTTGTAGCATCTGCCAGTTATTGCTAAAGGAGTCACTCCCGGTGAAGGGATCTCGGTCCTTTCCTTATCGAATAAGGTGCTGGATGTTCTACAAGGAACACCGCAATGCAAAGCAAGAACTAGAGCTACCAGTTTTTAAACAAGTTTCTACAACATCTTAGGTTTCTTTTATTTCATTAATCTCATTAATGAAGTCCCATTTTATTATGCTTTACAAGCATCTCTTTTGAAACGAAATCTGCAATATAACATATATCTCATATATATATAAAATATAAACATTCGTCTCAGGCAGTAATATGATCTCATTACAGAACATTGCAGCAGAAGAACATATATGAAATATTGGATATACTAGGACGTCTGTGTTTTCAATACAAGCCTGTATAAAACACGGATTCCACGGTCGCGATGAATAGCCAAACCCACATCCCTAGACCCCTACGAGAGCGGCAAGTAACACTGCCAATTCTAGGGTTAGGAGACCCGGTCTCGACTCCTCGAGATGGTCTCCCACTGGACCTTAGAACCCGGTTACTTGTGCTCCCCGCCTTGGGTCTACCTAATGCGGAAAAGTAAATAATATACAACGGTGACATCTTCCGCTACCTGGAAGTGCCCCAATAAAAGAATATTACATACAAATGAATTTTACATGAATGAAAAAGAAAAAACTCTCATCTCACATAAAACCCCCGGCTATTCAAAACGCGACGATCCAATATAACATATCACAGCAACACATAATATCTCATATCATCAACGTAAGCAAGTATGCGTATCCCGATTGTCATTGATGTATAGCAACGAAGCCGGCGATACACCACATACTACGCTTACAGTCACAGAAAAGAAAGTGTAAAACTACAACAGTTGGAATCCGCAATCTCTTTAGACATCGCATGCCTAACCAAATGAATTCCTTAGACATCTCATGCCTAACAATTATAAACCCCGCATTTTAGTCTCATTATCGAAAACTCTTTTCAATGTCAAGTCGGGCAATTCAACAAGATTCCCGACATTCTGATCGAATGCTCGTCGCAAACTTTAGTAGACGGCCGCACCCCCAGATGCCGTCGACGAAGTACATTAAGGCGGAACACCGCTGCCGCGAGCACCCGAACGGATGCTTTCGGCGACGGGGTTCTCCTACAGTCACTTGGTCGGGGCTATGGGGCGTAGCTGTCTATTAAGTTTACCCGGCGAGTATCCGCGTACACTACGTGATTGCGACGGACTTTTGATCGCATCAAAATTCCGTGGCAACCGATCAAGTGAGACTAAAGTGCTGTGTTTATAACATTCATATTAGTTATCTCATAACTACCCGTGGATTCCAAATATTGTATCACATTCCAGATAAATAGACAAAGTTAAACTTTCCGATCGAATCATCAAACACCCAAGATTTCCCCAATATATCTCAACACTTGAAATCAGTTTAAAAACATCCATCACATGCCACAGTACCAATGGTCCAGCCGTAGAAGGGTCAAGCCAACGCCTCACATGTGGCACGCCGTACTGCCCTAAACCCTAAGGTTCAAAAGGCAGTTCAAGACGGTCACATAATCGAGTTAAGGTTTGTTGTCTTCTAGAGGGTCCACCGCGTTACTTGCACGACTTAGAACGTTCTTAAACACGAGGAAAAATCCAACTTTTGAAAAAATTTCCGACAAGGGAAAAAATGAGTTATTGATATCCGTTCGAACTTTTTAACGGTTTCTAAAATTATCCGGACAAACTAAACAAAGTTATAATATCCGATCGAAACAACGAGTCCCCAATACAACCCAGAAAACTCAACACTTGAGTAGAAATAAAAATACCCAGAAGAATCAGGAAGTACAGACGGTCATTACTGTGCAGAAACTAACCATCAATCAACAGTAACGGCCGCGGAACCGCCGCCAATGCGATGGTTTGGCCGCGGTTCCGCGCTTAAATAGTTGAGTTAGGGTGTCGTTTTTCACAGTAATTCCTAAAATACCCTGCTGAATTTTTTGAGCATTTTTAATATGAAAAAAATCACAGTTTTGAAAAATTTCCAGAAACTAGGGTATATCGGGTTTTCCGGGTTCGATCGGACATTAAACTTCGCCTAAAGCTCTAGCTTGGCTCTGATACCACTGTAGGGTTGCTATGCACGCGCACAAGGGTCTACGAGGCATCAACCATGCCCGATTAAAAAATTAGCCGTGCCGAACAACCCGAATACGGATCTTTAAACTAGGGTTTAAGCGAAAACGAACATGTTAAACGCTTTAACACTAAGTGAGAGGGATTACAACCTTTGTAGATCCGGTCCTTCACTTCTTAAGCTCCGTGTTGAGATCCCTTCGCTGCGATCATCGTGTTCCCGACTCTCGAGAGGCTTCACGAAGAGAATGATGCAACCTTTGCTTCCGATCTTCGATACAAAGATGATCTACCTTGAAGTTTCGTTAACACAAGCTAACACTCATGAAATGATGTGAACACCCTCATCTAAATGGCAAGGGAAGATGAGGATGATGAAGTAGGATTTTTGCTCTCTTTATTTATCTTTTTCTCACATTTATTCATCACTTGGAAAAAAGCTAGTGAGCTTTTTCCATAAAGAAAGATGAAGGAAGAAGATGAAGAAGAATAATGAATTATCATTTTGTGATGAATAATAAAAGTTATCATAATCATTTATGCAACCATGGTTGTAGTAACCATTGTAGAGAGTTTTCTAGGGTTAGGGTTTGGGTTGGGTTAAAGGGTGAGTCACAAAGAAATATCTATCATAATATCTTAGCAAATGACAAAAGAAAAGCTTCTAGAATCAACTAGAAGTGTTAACCCTAATCCAAACCCTAATCATCTTTAAACTCTCTAAACATGTTGCATAAATAATTATAATATGTTACAATATTATATATCACATATACAATATTTATTGTAACAAAATAAAATAATACATTTAACATATATTGCATATATATCAATGTATTACCCGAGTGAGAAAAATAATCTTTTAGGGAGCAAATATTAGTTAATGTAATTTAATATATCATATATATTATTATACATTAAATTATCGAATCAACACTTGATTCGACAATCCGGCTATATCGCATATAACCGACTAATATTTATCCGTACCGATTCATCGAATCAACACTTGATCCGATGACCCGGTTGATATCAAATATCGCGAGAATAGAATACGGTATCTCATATCATATTATCCTCGGTCCCGCACATATCACATATGTGCCCCTACTCTATTTTGCCTGAGTCAAGAAACCTCTGTGTAGGACTCTAAAGAATCGTCAATACGCCGGCAGTAGGTGATGATCATATCAAACACCCACAAGCTGCAAGCGGTCAGCTAAACGTAACAGCTACCCAGGTATTGAGCGCTCAGAAGATCAACAAGAAAGCCTGTACATTGTCCTGTGAATCCAAACAGTACCACTCCCGTACAGTCCGGTCTCGTCGTCTGATATGTTGCATATCTCGCCTAGGGGTGGTAAACGTCAGACCCCAGTAGCTCGATAAGTCGTGTCGATATGAGGTCTATAACAGTTCGAGAAACTACTGATAACACTTACCAGTAAATCTCAGCAACCCTGGCCAGGGATTTCCGGTTATAGCCAATCGAGCACAGCACAACATCAACTCCCTATACCGGGAGAGACGAATCCCCTCCTATCGCTCATTGCCTCCATGTGATTCGGGACTGTATCCAAAAGCCACCTTTTTGCACGCCATCTTGGACGTGGTATGATGGAAATCAAAGCACAGTGGGAATCACACAAGACTCTATGACGATCTCGGGTCAACAGACTAAGCTGTCCCAGTGTCACCAGAGAACTGCCATCTGACGTAAGCTATAATACCATCTGGGAGTTCTCGGCGAGTCCATCCAGTGTACCCAGTCTCCACTGAGCACCCGTACACCATCCTTGATGTCAAACACCGATGGATATGGGATCATCCATCGCCCATCATATGGGTCAAGATGCGTATACGCTAGTCTACTCTGGCGTATCGATGCCCTGTCTCGATACACCCTCGACTAGGAACAGTTATAGGATGTACTCGTCGACTACCGTAGCCCCACTAGTATGATCTCATCATAGTCCCAGTAGTCGAGTACATATCCTAAGGGCTTTATCAACATGTAACATAGAGACAATCAGAGTATATGTTAAGATAAAGTACAACCGGATAGCATACTATCATGTCGAGCAAGTAAGTCCTCCCTATATATGTCCTAGCATCCGCTACAATATACATCGTATGTACAGTAATGGCCTCTAGGGCATACATATAACTAACATGTTTATCATTATCTTCTCATCTTTACTTCTAATGTGTTTCTCATACATCCTAGTTCCATGTATCATCAACCATGATACAAATGAATATATATATATATATATATATATATTAAGCTCACTAAAGAATTTCTTCTCTTTATTTATATATATCAAATATATAAATATATATCAAATTATTAAACCAACACATGATTCAATAATCCGATTATATCATTTATAACCCGACTAATATCAAATATATATATGTTAGTGTATATGCCCTAGAGGCCATTACTGTATCATACTAGTTTGTATATTACTTAATGGAAGCTTGGGATATTCACCTTGTATAAACAATCTTGCTCAATATAGTAGTATGCTACTTGGTTTGTTTCTACTTCAATGTGTACTTGTGTTTATTTCAGTAAATCACTTATACGCATTAGTGGAGCCCTTAGGATCTTTGCTTGATTACCAGCGTTGTGATGGCAGTCACACTAGTGGGGGCTGGGTAATCTATAAGCACATCCTTATACAGGTCCCTAGTCGCAGGACTATCGAGACAGGGCATCGATACTCCGGAGTAGACTAGCGTATGCGCTTCTCATCCCAGTGTGGGAGATGGTCTGTCCCACAGCCATCAGTACGTCGTACTGGAGATAGTATGCGGGTGCTCGTTGGGTTACGAGTACACTGGACAGGACTCGTCGGGAACTGACAGGTTGGTATTATACCTATCGTCAGTTATCAGTTCCCAGGTGACATGAGTACAGCTTAGTCCGCTGACTTGACACTGGCACTTCGCCTCGAGTGTGTTCCCACTGTACTTTGATTACTACCCTACCACGGCTCAAAGGAGTCGTGCAAACGGGTAGTAGTTGGGTACAGTCCCGAAGCACTTGGAGGCAGTGACGGTTAGACAGGATTCGTCTCTCCCGGTATTGGGGGTTGACATCGCGCTGTGTCTAGGAGAGCCATTACACGAGTAGTCCCTGGCCAGGGCAAGCGAGATATACTGGTAGGCTTCCAGTGTTATCTCAGGGTGTTTTGGGCTTCACTCCGACACGACTTGTACCGCTATTAGGGGACTGACGTTTTACCGCCCTCTAGGCCCGACATGCGATGTATTAGACGAACAGACCGGACTGTACGGAGACTGTCACATTCAGACTCAGTAGGAGTTCAGATGGGGTTCACCTCGTCAGCCTTCTTGTCGGCATCTACCTGGGGACCGTTACGCACAGCTAGTGCCGCTTGCGGTCTGTGGTTAAACCCACTGCCAGCGTAGTGTCGAGTCTTTAGAGTCCCACACAGAGGGTACTCGCCTCTGGGCAAAACAGAGTAGAGGTCGCATGGTTTTGCGACAGGGTTCGTTCTCATCCGCGCACTTGTGCACGTTTGGAGTCCGGACGGATATTACTGGCTGGCTCTGGTTTGAGTCAGATACTGGTATATGTTTTGGGGTTGCTTTTATCTCTCAGTATTCATGTTCCTCGGAACAAGAATGCAGGTGTGTATGCACAGTTATTTGAGGAGGAGGAAGAGGACTTTCATTAGGGTTTCGGAACGGGTGCGTATGCACAGTTGACATTCGTCTTTTTCCAAACCCTAATGGATTTATGTTATATCAATTAATAATATTAATAAAATGAAATTGTGTCATGATTGGTTTTTTTGTTGACTTGTTGACCATGGTTGACTTGTTGACCATGGTTGAAGTTTTGACCATTATCATTACAAAAGAAAGATGCTCTTTGATTCTAGCAAATTCATTTAATGTTTGAAATGATAATGGTCATTCCTAAACCTTCCATCAACCTTTTCATTTTCATTATTATTATTAATTTGATAATTCTTTTGCTTTTTGTTATGGTTGCAAAAAGAAAAGAGCTCATTCTATCATTTAGCTTCTCTCTCCTCACTTCATCTTCTTCTTCCTCTAGCAAAAGGAGAACCCTTCTCATGTGTTGAGAATCACTCTCCTTAAAAGAAAAGCACCCTTTTGACACTCTCTACTCACTCTAGGGTCAAAGGTTTAGCAAGCCGAAGATTCTAGTTCTCTCCAAGTTCGAGAAAGAGCCCGAAGGTTGAACCCTCAGGTGGATCCATCTTCGACGGAAGAAGGCGACGAGAAGAGAACCATCAACCTCTACTAGGTTTCAAGAAGAAGGAGTTCAAGTTAGGTATAACCACTTTGCCGAGTAGTTAACTCTCCTTTGCATGTTTGCTAGTTTAGTTTAGAAAAGATCCCGACTTTGTAAGTCCATGTTGCCCCATGCGCTAAAAATTTGATTTTTATACCGTTTCCGCCTCCCCGTAAGAACCGGGGGTCGCAACATGGACTTACAGTGGTATCAGAGCCTAACTAAACTTAAACTAGCTTGGTAGTGAAGTGTAACGAAGTTCGGAACCGAAAAATCCAAAAACCAAACTTTTACAAAACCCTAGTTTCTGTTAAAAATTTTTCTGGTCAAAACAAGTTTTGTTATACACCTAAATTCGGCTCAGGGTTTTGTGTGAACACCCAAGAAAAACGATCCCCTGATTCATTCAAACCGCCGCGGTTCCGCGGCATGAGGTAGGCATTTGCCGCGGAACCGCCGCCGTTTGGAGTCCTCTCGTGATCGGGTTTCCTGCAGTGTTCTTCTGGTAGGGTTTTAGGATTTTTAAGATATATTATATGTGCCTAGATTTTCCGGAATAGAAATTTGTTTTTGGGGGCCTATAATTCCGTATTTTTTCCCCGAACTTCACTACACTTGGACTATATTGGTTATATCTGTGATGTTTGAATGTATTGAACATCGGCTAATCGCTATAAGTCGATTAGTCGGGGTTATACATCTCTGTGATCTGTGTTTGATATTGGAATGTGTATATGAATGTGTTGGACTGTCGCGGGTGAATAGCCGGGGTGGATGTGAGATGAGCTTTTGTTTTTTCTTTCATTCATTGTAAATGTAAATTGATGTAATATTATTATTTGTTTGGCCGCACAACCGGGTCGGGGTTGTAGCCGTCATTGTATAATTCTTTTTACTGTTTTTGCTCCTAGGATAGACCCATGGAGGGGTGCACAAACTGCCGAGTACTTGGCGGGTAGTTTGCCGCACCCGTAGGGGTCTTGGGTGGGGTATTGGCTATTTACCGCGACCGTGTAATCCGCTTTTCGTTGCAGGCTCGAACGGATTGCGGATTCCTAGTATATCCAATGTATTCATCTATGATCTGTAATGTCTATCATTGCTATATTTATAACTATTTAGGCGTTGCTTATGTTTTACAGCCGCGCTAGCCCAGCCCCCGCTCTGTCGTTAGTTAAGTAACCTAACGGGTGATGACGGGGCCCGTGGCGAATGCGAATGGCATAAGCGTACGTCATATTTTGGTTGTTTTCTGCAATGGTAGGATTTAAATGATGGGACGCATTAAAAGAACTAATGCAAGAATATCACGCATTAAAAGAACTAATGCAAGATAATAAACCAAGCTAAAGTCGTTGGAACACTTTCGAAAAACCACTCGGTTCTTTTCAAAACTAACTTTTAAATGCGGAGATTGAGCCACTCCTTCTAAAAGCTATCTCGTTCCATCGACTATATCAAGTTCACTACGTTCACGGTTTCGCCAAAACCATCCGTAGCCCTCCGTCGTTTCATATGAATATTCAACTGTATTCAAGCTGTGTTTGTTGGCCTTAGTCAAGGCACAGTGTTTGGTAGCTGGTGGGTATTCATATGTTGCATAGATAGAATGCGTTGGTTTGGGACAGTCGTATTGCCTTGTTAGCCATAGTCAAGGGTATATACGGGTGGGTTCAAATTAACCTGGATAACGACGGGTAGAACTTGACATGTGACTTATGATTTGTTGGCCTTAGTCAAGGTCATAAGAGCATGGGGCAAAAATCCACATCGGGAGTTTCATAAGTACTGAAACTTGCTAGATTTGCATACCATTTGGAGTGTGGTGATTCTGGTAGGATTCCTTCAGTTTCGTCACGCGATGATATTTGGATCCCGATCCTACTGTGAATATATGCTACTCCTCGGGAAATTTTTCACTAAACGATCAATGCTATAAACCTAGTAGGTGTCTAGAAAGGTGTTAGCGGGGCTACGCCCCCAGGGAAAAGAGGTTATTTAATTAAGGAACTTCGCGAAAGCATTGGAAAACCTCCCTCGAAGTACCGACACTGGCCTGGCTGAACGGTTAAGCAAGTATTGTGCGGTGGGATTGATCCCGACTAATTCTTCCTTTATGGTTTGAGGAGGGATTCGAGAGACAGTGGGAGCCATCCTGTTTAGACAAATTAAAAACCACTCTAAACTTGCAAGAGCATCGTGCTAAAGTGTTTCTTCTCTCTCTCCTAATTGCAGCGACCAATCGACATGACTGGACTTAAGTTACTTCTAGATAAAAATATATTGACAGGGCCAAACTACAAAGATTGGCTCAGGAATGTCAAGATGGCAATCACTTACGACAAGCTGGGGTATCTTCTTACCACCAAAGCTCCCCCCGTCCCAGGTCCCACCTCCAGCGTCGCGGATAAGGAAATCCGTAAGACTTGGGAGATTGATTGCGCGAAGGCCAGGTGCCTCGTGCTTTCCTCTATGGACAACGAACATCAGAGGAGGCACGAGAATATGGATTTGGAATCCATATTTCTTCATACAAAAGAACTGTATGGAGAGCAGTCTCGTATCGCAAGATACGAAGTGTCGAAGAAGTTGTTTTCGGCAAAGTTGGCCGTCGGATCATCGGTAGTGGACCACGTGCTTAAGATGATTGGCTACATTGAGGAGCTCGCGGAACTTGGGACCACGTTGGAAAGTGAACTCTATACGGATTTAATTCTCCAGTCCCTTCCATCCACTTACGCCCAGTTTATACTGAACTTCAACTTGCAAGAAAAGGAAGTTGAACTTTCAGAACTCCTCAACATGCTGAGGAGCGCAGAGGGCACCCTACAGAAAGGTAGGGAAACAACCGCTTTGTTTGTAGGAGGATCTTCTTCCTCTAGGTCCAAGGCAAAAGCCAAGGGAAAGAGGAAGAAAGCCCCGGCCAAACCAAGAGGCGGTGTTAGTAAAGTGGGTACGAAGGGAAAGGAAAAGGCAACAATGATTGCGGGGAAGCTTGTGGGAAAGGAGGAATGCTTCTATTGTCATAAGAGTGGACACTGGAAGAAAGATTGCAGGACTTGGAAGGCCAGGACACAGGAACTGAAGCAGGTTGCGGCTTCAGCTTCAGGTGTGTATGTTATTGAAAACTGTCTTTCTATAAACTCTACTTCCTGGGTATTGGATACCGGATCAGGATCTCATATCTGTAATTCTTTGCAGGCGTTGAGAAACCGTAGGTTTTTGAAGGCAGGTGACATGACCCTCAGAGTTGCAAACGGAGCTAGCATGGATGCTAAAGCCGTGGGGGACTATCACCTGGGAATGACAGATGGGCATGTTTTGGTTCTGCGTAATTGCTTTTTTGTACCCAACGCAACTTGTAATATCATTTCTGTATCTTTGGTTTCTAAAGAAGGTTATGAATTTGCGTTTGTAAGTAATGTTGTAAACATTCACCTTAATCATGTTCTGATTGGGTCAGGTACACTGAGCAATGGTATATACGTATTAAACCAACCACAGATTTTCAATGTCCAGAATACACACAAAAGAAAGTCTCCAGATATTAATCAGGCTTTCTTGTGGCATTGTAGACTGGGTCACATCAATGAGACACGGTTGACTAAGTTACATAAAGAAGGATACTTGGATCCGTTCGAGTATCAGTCTTATGCCACTTGTGAATCTTGTCTCATGGGAAAGATGACAAAGACTCCGTTCACTGGACACGGAGAAAGAGCGAGCGAGCTCTTGGGACTCGTACACAGCGACGTGTGCGGTCCAATGTCTACACATGCGCGAAGCGGTTACTCTTACTTCATTACTTTTACGGATGATTTTTCAAGGTACGGTTATGTCTTCTTAATGAAACATAAATCCGAAGCCTTTGAAAAGTTCCAGGAATATAAGAATGAAGTAGAGAAACAGACCGGCAAAAGTATCAAGATTCTAAGATCGGATCGAGGTGGAGAATACTTAAGTGCCGAGTTCCTGAATTATTTAAAAGAGAACGGAATTCTCTCTCAGCTCACTCCTCCATACACTCCGCAACACAACGGTGTATCGGAGAGACGGAACCGAACCCTATTGGATATGGTACGGTCCATGATGAGTAAGGCTGAGTTACCGTGATCTTTCTGGGGTTATGCACTGGAAACAGCTGCACATCTCTTGAACCAAGTTCCTACTAAAACAGTGCCTACCACACCATATCAGATGTGGAGTGGGAAGAAACCCTGTCTTAAATCCTTTAAGACATGGGGATGTCCGGCTTTTGTAAAAAAACAGCATGCGGACAAGCTCGAGGCACGCTCAGTACAGTGCAAGTTTGTGGGATACCCAAAGAACTCCAAGGGGTATCTTTTCTATTACGCAGAGGAGCAAAAAGTCCTTGTTTCTCGTCATGCCCGCTTCTTGGAAACTGAGTTTTTAGAAAATCAGATAAGTGGGAGCGCAGTAGAACTGGAAGAAATTCCAGAACCACAAACCATTAATAAAAGCTTAGAGGAACCAGAGGGTTTAAAAGAACAGGACATTCCTACGCCGCTCCGCAGGAGTAGTAGGCAGTCTCATCCGCCCGAGAGATACTACGGTTTTCTCATAGACGGGGATAGAGAGGATTGCATCATAGATTATGATGAGCATACTAGCTTCCAGCAGGCCGTTCAGAGCGTTGACTCGGTAAAATGGCTTGATGCAATGCGGACCGAAATGGAGTCCATGTACACCAACAAAGTATGGACGTTGGACATTGCTCCAGACTGGGTAAAACCCGTAGGATGCAAGTGGATCTTCAAAAGGAAGATTGGTGTAGATGGGCAGGTTGAGACCTATAAAGCTAGACTTGTAGCAAAGGGTTTCCGTCAAAAGACCTGGCTTGGTCTATGACGAAACCTTTTCTCCAGTGGCTATGCTGAAATCCATTCGGATCCTTCTTGCCATTGCTGCCTTCCACGATTATGAGATTTGGCAGATGAACGTAAAGACCGCTTTTCTAAATGGATATTTGGAGGAGTGTGTCTATATGGATCAGCCAGAGGGTTTCATTCAGAGTGGGAGCAACGGAAAGGTGTGCAAGTTGCTTAAGTCCATCTATGGACTAAAGCAGGC
The DNA here is from genome assembly GCA_030015575.1 of Agapanthus africanus. Classification (NCBI taxonomy): domain Eukaryota; kingdom Viridiplantae; phylum Streptophyta; class Magnoliopsida; order Asparagales; family Amaryllidaceae; genus Agapanthus; species Agapanthus africanus. The sequence continues at coordinate 211,391,386 of CM057351.1, read as the reverse complement.
ATCGCGGAGTTGGAACATCTGTTTTGATGAGACGGTCAAGGAATTTGGCTTTATCAAAAATCCAGATGAACCATGCATCTATAGTAGATTTGTAGCGAGAACTGTAGTATTCCTCGTTTTATACGTGGATGACATTCTCTTAATAGGAAATGACATTCCTATGCTACAATCTGTCAAGGGGTTCTTGTCACACAGGTTCTCCATGAAAGACCTGGGTGATGCCTCATACATCCTGGGGATCCGGATCCATCGTGATAGATCCAAGAGGATATTAGGACTTTCTCAGTCCAGGTACATCGATACCATAGTGAAAAGATTCAGTATGGAAGATTCCAAGCGCGGTAACCTACCGGCTTGTCACGGGATCACCCTCTCTAAAGAGATGTCTCCCAAGACTGATTTGGAGAGGGATCGCATGTCTATTATACCCTACGCTTCTGCGGTAGGCTCTATAATGTATGCGATGTTGTGTACCAGACCGGATGTAGCTTATGCACTAAGTGTGGTAAGCCGGTATCAGTCAAACCCTGGGGAGAAACACTGGATAGCGGTAAAGAACATTCTCAAGTACCTGAGAAGGAGTAAGGAGATGTTCTTGGTGTATGGCGGAAAAGACCTCCAGATCGAGGCCTTTGCTGACTCCAGCTTCCAGAGTGACAAAGATGATTCCAAGTCCATGTCGGGTTTCTTCTTTACCCTCAATGGAGGGGCGGTGTGTTGGAAGAGCTCCAAACAGGAAACCGTTGCAGACTCGACTATGGAAGCGGAATACATTGCTGCATGTGATGCCGCAAAAGAAGCTGTCTGGATGAGGAAGTTCTTGAAAGAACTTCAGGTGGTTCCGTCCATTGTTGACCCAATACCTCTGTATTGCGACAACAACGGGGCTATAGCTTTAGCGAAGGAACCCAGGTCCCATCAGAGATCCAGGTACATCTTAAGGCGGTATCACCTGATCAGGGAGATCGTGGATCGCAAGGAGATCGAGGTTCGGAGGGTTGCTTCAGAAGAAAACACTGCAGATCCATTCACCAAGGCCTTACCCCAGACTCAGTTCGAGCGGCTGATCGAGATGATAGGTCTTCGATACGCCAGTACATGGCCTTAGTGCAAGTGGGAGATTGTTAGTGTATATGCCCTATAGGCCATTACTGTATCATACTAGTTTGTATATTACTTAATGGAAGCTTGGGATATTCACTTTGTATAAACAATCTTGCTCAATATAGTAGTATGCTACTTGGTTTGTTTCTACTTCAATGTGTACTTGTGTTTATTTCAGTATATCACTTATACGCATTAGTGGAGCCCTTAGGATCTTTGCTTGATTACCAGCGTTGTGATGGCAGTCACACTAGTGGGGGCTGGGTAATCTATAAGCACATCCTTATACAGGTCCCTAGTCGCAGGACTATCGAGACAGGGCATCGATACTCCGGAGTAGACTAGCGTATGCGCTTCTCATCCCAGTGTGGGAGATGGTCTGTCCCACAGCCATCAGTACGTCGTACTGGAGATAGTATACGGGTGCTCGTTGGGTTACGAGTACACTGGACAGGACTCGTCGGGAACTGACAGGTTGGTATTATACCTATCGTCAGTTATCAGTTCCCAGGTGACATGAGTACAGCTTAGTCCGCTGACTTGACACTGGCACTTCGCCTCGAGTGTGTTCCCACTGTACTTTGATTACTACCCTACCACGGCTCAAAGGAGTCGTGCAAACGGGTAGTAGTTGGGTACAGTCCCGAAGCACTTGGAGGCAGTGACGGTTAGACAGGATTCGTCTCTCCCGGTATTGGGGGTTGACATCGCGCTGTGTCTAGGAGAGCCATTACACGAGTAGTCCCTGGCCAGGGCAAGCGAGATATACTGGTAGGCTTCCAGTGTTATCTCATGGTGTTTTGGGCTTCACTCCGACACGACTTGTACCGCTATTAGGGGACTGACGTTTTACCGCCCCCTAGGCCCGACATGCGATGTATTAGACGAACAGACCGGACTGTACGGAGACTGTCACATTCAGACTCAGTAGGAGTTCAGATGGGGTTCACCTCGTCAGCCTTCTTGTCGGCATCTACCTGGGGACCGTTACGCACAGCTAGTGCCGCTTGCGGTCTGTGGTTAAACCCACTGCCAGCGTAGTGTCGAGTCTTTAGAGTCCCACACAGAGGGGACTCGCCTCTGGGCAAAACAGAGTAGAGGTCGCATGGTTTTGCGACAGGGTTCGTTCTCATCCGCGCACTTGTGCACGTTTGGAGTCCGGACGGATATTACTGGCTGGCTCTGGTTTGAGTCAGATACTGATATATTTTTTGGGGTTGCTTTTATCTCTCAGTATTCATGTTCCTCGGAACAAGAATGCAGGTGTGTATGCACAGTTATTTGAGGAGGAGGAAGAGGACTTTCATTAGGGTTTCGGAACGGGTGCGTATGCACAGTTGACAGTCGTCTTTTTCCAAACCCTAATGGATTTATGTTATATCAATTAATAATATTAATAAAATAAAATTGTGTCATGGTTGGTTTTTTTTGTTGACTTGTTGACCATGGTTGACTTGTTGACTATGGTTGAAGTTTTGACCATCATCATTACAAAAGAAAGATGCTCTTTGATTCTAGCAAATTCATTTAATGTTTGAAATGATAATGGTCATTCCTAAACCTTCCATCAACCTTTTCATTTTCATTATTATTATTAATTTGATAATTCTTTTGCTTTTTGTTATGGTTGCAAAAAGAAAAGAGCTCATTCTATCATTTAGCTTCTCTCTCCTCACTTCATCTTCTTCTTCCTCTAGCAAAAGGAGAACCCTTCTCATATGTTGAGAATCACTCTCCTTAAAAGAAAAGCACCCTTTTGACACTCTCTACTCACTCTAGGATCAAAGGTTTAGCAAGCCGAAGATTCTAGTTCTCTCCAAGTTCGAGAAAGAGCCCGAAGGTTGAACCCTCAGGTGGATCCATCTTCGACGGAAGAAGGCGACGAGAAGAGAACCATCAACCTCTACTAGGTTTCAAGAAGAAGGAGTTCAAGTTAGGTATAACCACTTTGCCGAGTAGTTAACTCTCCTTTGCATGTTTGCTAGTTTAGTTTAGAAAAGATCCCGACTTTGTTAGTCCATGTTGCCCCATGCGCTAAAAATTTGATTTTTATACCGTTTCCGCCTCCCCGTAAGAACCGGGGGTCGCAACGTGGACTTACAATATATATATATATAATCATTAAATCAAATCTTGATTCAATGATCCGGTTATATCATATATAACCAGGATTTAATGATCCAGTTATATCATATATAACCCGGCTAATATCAAATATATATATATAATCATTGAATCAACACTTGATTCAATAATCCGGTTATATCATATATCATATAACGCTAGAATAGAATACGATACCATATACTCGTATTTAATCAAGCTACCGCACATATCTCCATACGTGCACAACTTCGTTTCGCTTGAGCTAGGAAACCTCTATGTGGAACTCTAAAGACTCATCAATACGCCAGCAGTAGGTAATGATCACATCGGATACCCACAAGCCGTCAGCGGTACTAGCTGAACGTAACAGTTACCCAGATATTGAATAAATAGAAGATCAACAAGCAAATTTTTCCAAACTCCCGTAGAGACTATACGCAACACTTACCGTACAGTCCGGTCTCTTCGTCTGATATGTTGCATATCGAGTTTGGGTGGTGGAATCGTCAGACCCCAATAACTCAATAAGTCATGCTGATGTGTGGTTTATAACCTTTCGAGAAACTTCTGATAACACTTAACAGTAAATCTCATCAGCCCTGACCAGAGACTTGTTGTTATAGCTAATCGAGTATAGCACAACATCAACTCCTAATACCGGGAGAGACGAAACCCCTCCTATCGCTCAACGCCTCCATGTGACTCGGGACTGTACCCAAAAACCACCTGTTTGCACGACTCATTTGAGCCATGGTAGGGAAGAAATCAAAGCATAGTAGGAACCACACAAGATACTATAACGATCTTGGGTCTACAGACTAACTGTACAACTGTCACCAGAGAACTGCCATCTGATGATAGGTATGGTACCATCTAGAAGTTCTCGGCGAGTCCTATTCGGTGTATTCATTCTCCAATGAGCACCTGTGTACAATCTTTGATGTTAAACACCAATGGTTATGGGATCAACCATCGCCCCATACAGGGTCAAGAAACGTACACACTTAGTCTACTCTGGAATATCGATGCCCTGTCTCAATACTCCCTCGACTAGGAACAATTAAGGATGTGCTTGTGGACTACACAAGCCCCACTAGTATGATCTGCATCACAGTCCTGGTAGTCAAGCCAATATCTAAAGGGCTTTATCAACATGTATCAAAGAGACAGTAAACTAAAACAAGTGCACATGTTAAGATAAAGAGCAAACAGATAGCATACTATCATGTCGAGCAAGAAAGTCATCTATATATACATGTTCAAGCATCCACTATAATATACAATAATGGCCTCTAGGGAATACATATTCCTAACAATCTCCCACTTACACTAAGGCCAGTTGTTGTAGTATCGCATACCCAACATCCCAAAATGTCTCTCGAAATGTGTCTGGAGAAGGGCCTTCATGAATGGATCCGCTGTGTTGTCCTTCGTGTCTACTCTCCTGACCTCGATCACGCGGTGATCAACCATCTCCCGGATTAGGTGATACCGCCTCAGAATATGTCTGGATCTCTGATGAGACCGGGGTTCCTTGACCAAAGCCACAGCTCCATTGTTATCACAAGACAAGGGTATTAGATCTTCAATAAATAGAACCACGCCAAGTTCAATAATGAACTTCTTCATCTAGACAGCCTCTTTGGCAGTATCGTTGGCAGCGATGTATTCAGCCTCCATCTTTGAGTCTGCAATGATGTCTTGCTTGGAACTCTTCCAACATACCGCCCCTCTGTTGATGGTGAAGACAAAACCCGAGACAGACTTGCTGTCTTCCTTATCACTCTGGAAGCTTGAATCGGTAAATGACTCCACTTGGTGTTTTCCGTTACCATACACCAAGAACATCTCTTTAGTCCTTCTCAAGTACTTAAGAATGTTCTTCACAGCTATCCAGTGTTTCTCCCCTGGGTCTGATTGATACATACTTACCACATTAAATGCGTAAGCTACATCCGGTCTAGTGTATAACATCACATACATGATAGACCCAACTGCAGAAGCATAGGGTATCATTTTCATGCGAGCCCTTTCCAAATCAGTCTTGGGAGACATATCTTTGGAGAGAGTGATTCCTGAACAAGCGGGTAAATTGCCATGCTTAGAATCTTCCATACTAAACCTCTTTAGTATTGTGTCTATGTACCTGGATTGGGACAATCCCAATATACTTTTAGATCTATCTGTATAGATCTTTATCCCCAGGTTGTAGGAGGCATCACCCAGATCTTTCATGAAGAACTTTTGTGATAGGAAGAGTTTGACCGAGTGCAGCATTTGATCATCATTTCCTATCAAGAGTATGTCATTGACGTACAATACGAGAAATACAACCTTACTCTCTACTATCTTTTTATATATACATGGCTCATCTATGTTTTTGATGAAGTCAAACTGTTTGACTGCTACATCAAAACAGATATTCCAACTCCGCGATACCTGTTTTAATCCGTAAATTGATTTAAGCAGCTTGCACACCTTTTCGCTGCTCCCACTGTCTACGAAGCCCTCTGGCTGTGTCATATACATGCTTTCTTCTAAATCACCATTTAGAAAAGCGGTCTTGACGCCCATCTGTCAGATTTCATACTCATGGTATGCGGCAATGGAAAGTAGGATCCTGATGGACTTAAGCATAGCCACTGGAGAAAACGTCTCAGCATAGTCAGCACCTGGTCATTGACGAAAACCTTTTGCTACTAGTCTGCCTTTGAAGGTCTCAACATTTCCATCTACACCAATCTTCTTCTTGAAAATCCACTTGCTCCCAATGGGTTTTACCTCTTCAGGAGAAACCTCCAAAGTCCATACTTTGTTGGTGTATATGGATTCCATCTCAGATTGCATAGCATCCAGCCATTTCATAGAATCCTCACTTGTGATGACCTGCTCAAAACTAGTCGAGTCATCATTTTCCATGATGCAATCCTCACTCCCACCATCTATGAGAAAACCGTGGTATCTCTCAGGTGGGTGAGAAACCCTACTAGATCTGCGGAGTGGCTGAGGTTCATTGGGGACTATTGAATTCTCCGGTTTGACCAAATTATCAGTTGTAGTTTGTGTACCTGGAACTTCTTCCAGTTCTACCGTACTTCCACTAATTTCTTTTGCAAGAAATTCCTTTCCCAAAAAAATTACCGTGCTGAGCAACAAACACCTTCTGTTCCTCGGTGTGGTAGAATATATGCCCTTGCGATTGTTTGGGATATCCATTAAACTTACATAGAACAGACCTTCTCTCGAGTTTGTCCGGATTTTGCTTTTTGACATAAGCCGGAAAACCCCATATCTTAATGAAATTAAGACATGGTCTATTCCCCTCCCATATCTCATATGGAGTGGTAGGCAAAGATTTGGTAGGAACCCTATTCAATATATAAGCAGCTGTTTCAAGCGCAAATCCCCGGAAGGAAATAGGTAACTCAACAATACTCATCATAGAGCGCATCATATCTAATAGGGTGCGATTCCTCTGTTCTGATAAACCATAATGATGTGGTGTATATAGAGGAGTAAGCTGAGAGAGAATCCCATTCTCTCATGCTTAAGTATTCCCCTTCTCGATCTGATCGAAGGATTTTAATAATTTACCTGTCTGGTTCTCTACTTCACACTTATATTCCTTGAATTTCTCAAAAGCTTTAGATTTGTATTTCAATAGGAACACATGTCCCAATTTTAAGAGATCATCGGTGAATATAATGAAGTATGAGGAACCATTTCTGGCATGTGTAGACATAGAACCGCATACATCACTATGTATCAGTCTCAAGAGTTCAGTAGCTCTTGCTCCGGTCCCGTAAACGGAGTTTTGGTCATCTAAACTTTGAGACATGTCCGACAAGTTTCATAAGATGTAAATTCAAACGGATTCAAATATCCATCTTTATGAAACTTAGCTAATCTGGTTGCATTGATATGACCAAGTCTACAGTGCCACAAGAAGGCTTCATTCATTTCTGAACTTTTCCTCTTATGAGTGTTTTGTATATTTAGAGAACTGTATTTTGATTTAGAACATATAAACCATTACACAACGTACTAAACCCAGTCAGCACTTGATTTAGGAAAATGTTCATAACATTTTTCTCTAATGCAAAGTTATATCCTTCTTTATCTAATAAAGAAATGGATATTATATTGCACATCATCGACAGTACGAAATAATAGTCGTTCAAAATCAATATATTACCAATTGGCAATACTAGGTGATATTCGCCGACAGTTTCGGCAGCAACAATTACACTATTCCCTACTCTGAGAGACATATCACCCTTTCCCAGTTCTCTACTTTTCTTTCACCCTTGTAACAGATTACAAATGTGGGATTCTGATCCGGTATCTAATACCCAGGACGTAGGGCAGACAGAGAAATAGTTCTCAATAACTAACACACCGGAAGAAGATGCATCAGAATGCTCTTTCTGTTAGTTATATTTATGCCCTAGAGGCCATTACTATACATGAGATGTATATTCTAGTGGATGCTTGGACATATATAAGGAGGACTTTCTTGCTCGACATGATAGTATGCTATCTGGTTACTCTTTACCTTAACGTGTACACTGATTGTCTCTCTGTTACATGTTGGTAAAGCCCTTAGGATCTGTACTTGACTACTTGGACTATGATGCAGATCATACTAGTGGGGACATGGTAGTCCATAAGTACATCCATCAAGGTCCCTAGTCGTGGGTGTATCGAGACGGGGCAACGATATACCAGAGTAGACTAGCGTATACCTTCTCGACCCATGTAGATGGGCGATGGATGACCCCATATCCATTGGTGTTTGATATCAAAGATGATATACGGGTGCTCAGTGGAGCTGGGTACACTGGACGGACTCGCCGAGAACTCCCAGATGGTATTATACCTTACGTCAGATGGCAGTTCTCTGGTGATACTGGTACAGGTTATAGTCTGTAGACCCGAGATCGTCATAGAGTCTTGTGTGATTCCCACTGTGCTTTGATTTCCACCTTACCACGTCCAAGTGGGCGTGCAAAACGGTGGTTTTTGGGTACAGTCCCGAGTCATATGGAGGCAATGAGCGATAGGAGGGGTTTCTTCTCTTCCGGTATTGGGGGTTGATGTTGCGCTATGCTCGATTTCCATAACAGGGAAGTCCCTGGCCAGGGCTGGTTTAGAGATTTACTGGTAAGTGTTACCATTAGTTTCTCGACCCGTTATGAGCCTCATATCGGCATGACTTATCGGTTATTGGGGTCTGACGTTTACCTCCCCTAGACTTGATATGCGACATATCAGACGAGGAGACCGGACTGTACGGTAGTGTCACTGTCAGGCTTTTTGCAGGAGTTGGAGCGGGCTTGCTTGATGATCTTCTGATCGCTCAATACCCGGGTAGCCGTTACGTCAAGCTAGTACCGCTGACGGCTTGTGGGTGCTTGAAATGATCATCACCTACTGCCGGCATATTGACGAGTCTTTAGAGTCCTATATAGAGATTTTACTGGCTCAGGCAAAACGAAATAGGAGCGCATATGTGATTTGTGCGGGACCGAGAATAATGCGAGTATGCGATACCGTATTATATTCTCGCGACTATTGTATCGGCCGGTTATATGAGATATAGCCGGGTTATCGAATCAAGTGTTGATTCGATAAATTGGTACATTTTGTGTTAGTCGGTTATATGAGATATAACCGGATTATTAAGTCAAGTGTTGATTTAATAATTTAGTGTATAATTGTATATGTGATATACTAATTTACATTAACTAACATTGGTTCACTTAAGCATTTGTTTTTTCTCACTTGTGCACAACATAATATATATGTGATATATATTAATTTGTGTTCATTTTGTATCATGGTTGTTGATACACACTACATGGGTGTATGAGACATACACCATTATAATTATATTGGTTAGGTTTTCATATTTAAAGTAATTCTAAAAACAAATGGATAATGAGCTCATATGCATGAAGCTTCATGAAGCTTATGCTTGCATTGAGTTAGTCCACTAGTTTTGTTTTACTTAAGATATTAATTAACCTAACCACTATAATTAGCCATGGTTATGTTTCTACATGTGTTAGTATATGATACCCACTCACCCATGGTTAGCTAACTCTCTCTTGATTAGTTTTTATTCTCATTTTGAGCTCATCTTCTTCCTCCTTCAATTTCTTTCTAGGGTTTGATAAAGAGAGAAATACATTGTGAGAAAAGAAATTCTAAAGTGTACCCATTTCCTATTTCATCATCCTCTACTAGACTAGCACTTTAGTTTAGGGTGTTTGCTTCACTAATTCTCTAGTTAGTGAAGTAGAAGCTTGAGTTCGTATTCCCTCGACGTAGATCATCTTCGGCCTCGAAGACTTCAAGCAATACCGTTGCAATCTTCTCATGGAGCCGTCCGAGAGTTCGGGAGTTCGATGATCGCAGCGAAGGGACTACAACAAGGAGCTTTAGAAGTGAAGGACCGATCTACAAAGGCTGTATTTCGTATTCACTTAGTGATAATTGTTATTTACTAGCATGTGTTACCCTAATTATCTAGCAAAGATCTTGTTTAGAGTTATTCGGCAAGGCTAAAAATTTAATCGGGCATGGTTGATGTCTTGTAGAACCTTCTTAGAGTGCCTAGTAACCCTACAGTGGTATCGGAGCCTAGCTAGAGTATTAGGCGACGTGTATACGAAGTTAAAACTCCGAACGAACTCCGAATCGCCAAAATGAACCCCTCTCTGGACAAATTTTAAAAACTGTGATTTTTCTGAATTAAAAATACCTAAAAAATTCAACAGGTGATTCTAGGAATTATTGTGCAAAATGAAAAAGTAAGGCGTACGTACTGCCGCGGAACCGCGGCAGTACCCTCCTTGTGCCGCGGATCCGCGGCCTTACAGTGAGATTGTGCTTTGGGTTTTGCACAGTAATACCCGTATCTGTTATTTCTATTTTCTGGGTATTTTTTATCCGACTCAAGTGTTGAGTGTTCTGGGGTTTATTTTGTATTCGTTGATTCGATCAGATAATTTAATTTCGTTATGTTTTTCCGGATAATTTAGAAAGTATTAAAAAGTTCGAACGGATATCAATAACTCACTTTTTCCCGACCCGGGAAATTTCCAAGTGTTGGATTTTTCCCGTAGTTTAAGAACGTCTAAATCGTGCAAGTTACGCAATGGACCCTCTAGAAGACAACAAACCTTAACTCGATTATGTAACCGTCTTGAACTGCCTTTTGAACCTTAGGGTTTGGGGCAGTACGGCGTTGCCACATGTGGGGCGTTGGCTTGACCCTTCTACGGCTGGACCATTGGTACTGTGGCATGTGATGGATGTTTTTAAACTCCCTTCAAGTGTTGAGAACTATTTGGGAAAACTTGGGTGTTTGATCATTCGATCGGAAAGTTTAACATTATCTATTTATTTGGAATGTGATACAATATTTGGAATCCACAAGTAGTTATGAGATAACTGATTTGAATGTCATAAACATAGCAGTTTAGTCTCAAATGATCGGTTGCCACGGAATTTTGATGCGATCAAAAGTCCGTCGCAATCACGTAGCGTACGCGGATACTCACCGGATAAACTTAATAGACAGCCACGCCCCAAAACCCCGACCAAGTGACTGTAGGAGAACCCCGTCGCCAAAAGCATCCGTTTGGGTGCTCGCGGCAGCGGTGTTCCGCCTTAGTGCACTTCGTCGACGGCATCCGGGGTGTGGCCGTCTACTAAAGTTTGCGACGAGCATTCGATCACATATCGGGAATCTTGTTGAATTTCCCGACTAGATATTGAAAAGTGTTTTCGATATAGAGACTAAAATGCGGGGTTTATAATTGTTAGGCATGTGATGTCTAAGGAGGTAGCGGATTCCAACTGTTGTAGTTTTACACTTTCTTTTCTGCGACCGTAAGTGTAATATGTGATATCACCGGTTTCGTTGCTATATGTCAACGACAATTGGGATGCGCATATTTACTTACGTTGATGACATGTGATGTTATGTGTTGCTGGATATGTTATATTGGATCGTCGCGTTTTGAATAGCCGGGGGTTTTATGTGAGATGAGGGTTTTATATTCATTCATGTAAAATTTATTGTATGTAATATTCTTTTATTGGGGCACTTCTGGGATGAGGATGATGTCACCATTGTATATTATTTACTTTTCCGCATTAGATAGACCCAAGGAGGAGAGCACAAGTAACCGGGTTCTAGGGTCCAGTGGGAGACCAACTTGAGGAGCCGAGTCCGGGTCTCCTAACTCTAGAATTGGTTGGGTTGCTTGCCGCTCTCGTAGGGGTCTAAGGGTGTGGGTTTGGCTATTCATCGCGACCATGGAATCCGTGTTTTATAGAGGCTCAAAATAAAACACGGACGTCCTAATATATCCATTATTTCATATGATTCTTCTGCTGCGATATCTGTGATGTGATCATTTGATATGTTGTGATAGATACTGTATATAGTATATATGATATATTATATAGACGTTACTTATGTTTTACACCCGCGCTAGCCCTGCCCCGCTCTTCCATTAGTTACCTAACCTAACGGTGCACGAGGGGACATCGAGGCGAATGCGGATGGCATAAGTGTACGTCGTATTTATCTGTGATGTTTAGGTGACTTAAATGATGGGACTTCATTAATGTGATTAATGAAAGAAAAGAAACCTAAAAGATGTTGTGGAATCGAATTTTCAAAAACAGGTAGCTCTAGTTCTTGCTTTGCATAGCGGTGTTCCTTGTAGAACATCCAGCACCTTATTCGATAAGGACAGAGCCGAGATCCCTTCACCGGGAGTGACCTCTTTAGTGAAACTAGCGAATGCTACAAACTCAGTTTGTCTTTTGATTGCTTCTATAGTTCTTGTTTTGCATAGTAGTATTTGTGAAATATCCTGCACCTTATTCGATGAGGAAAGGGCCGACGATCCATTCACCGGGAGTGACCCCTTTAGCAAAACTACAAAAGCCTAAAAAACACTCCATTTAAAATCACTCGATTCTACAATGATATCAAGTTCATTACGTAAAGGGTTTTCTTAAAAAACTGTCGTAGCCCTCCGTCATTTCAGATAAGTACTACTTAGTATTTGTAAGTCCACGTTGCCCACCCCGGTGCTTGCGGGGAGGCGGAAAACGGAATAAAAATCGGATTTTTATGAGCTTAGGCAACATGGACTATGCTTAGAAGGATCTTTGCTAAACAAAAACTTGCTAAAGCTAACTAGTAACTAGCTAAGTGCTAGAAAGGTTATACCTTGGGCTCTAAGTCCTTCTCTCCTTGCTCCTTGGAGTGATGGAAGGAGGTCACCTTGCTCGTCTTCTCACGCCGAAGAAAGATCCACCCGAAAGCCTCAACCTTTGGTTTCAACTCCAAGCTAGAAGTAATTAGGGTTCAAGAAGTGCTAGTCCTTCAACCCTAGATGAGAGTAGAGAAGATCAAGAGAGGGTTTTTCTCAAGCTCAAGTGTTTCTCAACACATGAGAGGGAGAGAGCTTGAGGGAGAGGAAGAACAAGAGAGAGAAAAGATATGATAGAATGAGAATAATGTGAGCCATTCTCACTAATATATGTATATTATTTTAATTAAATAATTAGCTAGATAATTGTCATGGTTAATCATGACATGACCATTATCATTTCAATTTGCAAGGATCAAAAAGCATCTTCCAAAAGAAATGATGATGGTCAAAGTGTCAACCTAGGTCAACAAGTCAATAAGGTCAAATGGTCAACAACCATAACCATGCATAATTATTAAACTAATTATCAATTAACTATAATACACACATAATCATTAGGGTTAATAAAATGACAATAGTCATTAACCATAATCAAAGTCCTCTCCCTCTGTCTCAAGCAACTGTGCTTACGCACCCGTATTTGTGATCCGAGGAACACGAATACAATGAGAAAAACCAATCCCAAATCATATACTAGGATCCGGCTTAAACCAAAGCCCGCTAGTATAAACTGTCCGGACAGCAAACGTGCACAAGTGCGCGAATGTGAACGAACCCTGTCGCAAAACCATGCGACCTCTACTCATTTTGCCTAAAGGCGAATAGCTCTCTGTGTGGGACTCTAAAGAATCGACACTACGCTGGCAGTGGATTTAACCACAGACCGCAAGCGGCACCAGCTGTACGTAACGGTCCCCAGGTAGATGTCGATAAGAAGACTGACGAGGCGAACCCCATCTGAACTCCTACTGAGCCTGTATGTGACAATCTCCGTACAGTCCGGTCTGTTCGTCTGATACATCGCATGGCGGGCCTAGGGGGGCGGTGAACGTCAGTCCCCTAATAGCGGTACAAGTCGTGTCGGAGTGAAGCCCAGAACACCCTGAGATAACACTGGAAACCTACCAGTATATCTCGCTTGCCTGGCCAGGGACTACTCGTGTAATGGCTCTCCTGGACACATCGCGATGTCAACCCCCAATACCGGGAGAGACGAATCCTGTCTAACTGTCACTGCCTCCAAGTGCTTCGGGACTGCACCCAAAAACTACCTGTTTGCACGACTCCTTTGAGCCGTGGTAGGGTAGTAATCAAAGTGCAGTGGGAACACACTCGAGGCGAAGTGACAGTGTCAAGTCAGCGGACTAAGCTGTACTCATGTCACCTGGGAACTAATAACTGACGATAGGTATAATACCAACCAATAGTTCCCGAAGAGTCCTGTCCAGTGTACTCGTAACCTAACGAGCACCCGCATACTATCTCAAGCACGACGTACTGACGGCTGTGGGACAGACCGTCTCCCACACTGGGATGAGAAGCGCATACGCCAGTCTACTCCGGAGTATCGATGCCCTGTCTCGATAGTCCAACGACTAGGGACCTGTATAAGGATGTGCTTATAGATCACCCAGCTCCCACGAGTGTGAGCGCCATCACCACGCTGGTAATCAAGCAAAGATCCTAAGGGCTCTATTAATATGTATATCAGCAATATGCTAAAAGAAACATATGCACATATTAAAGCAGAGACAAACCAAGTAGCATACTACCATTTCGAGCAAGATTGTATATACAACTGTGAATATCCCAAGCTTCCATCAAGTAATATACAAACTAGTATGATACAGTAATGGCCTCTAGGGCATATACACTAACAATCTCCCACTTGCACTAAGGCCATGTACTGGCGTATCGAAGACCTATCATCTGGATCAGCCGCTCGAACTGAGTCTGGAGCAAGGCCTTGGTGAATGGATCTGCAGTGTTATCCTCTGATGCAACTCTCCGGACCTCGATCTCCTGGCGATCCACGATCTCCCTGATCAGGTGATACCGCCTTAAGATGTGTCTGGATTTCTGATGGGATCTGGGTTCCTTCGCTAAAGCTATAGCCCCGTTGTTGTCGCAATACAGAGGTATTGGGTCAACAATGGATGGAACCACCTGAAGTTTTCTCAAGAACTTCCTTATCTAGACAGCTTCTTTTGCGGCATCAGATGCAGCGATGTATTCCGCTTCCATAGTCGAGTCCGCAACGGTTTCCTGTTTGGAACTCTTCCAACACACCGCCCCTCCATTGAGGGTGAAGACAAAACCCGACATGGACTTGGAATCATCCTTGTCACTCTGGAAGCTGGAGTCAGCAAAGGCCTCAATCTGCAGGTCTTTTCCGCCATACACCAAGAACATCTCCTTAGTCCTTCTCAGGTACTTGAGAATGTTCTTTACTGCTATCCAATGTTTCTCCCCAGGGTTTGACTGATACCTGCTTACCACCCTCAGTGCATAAGCCACATCCGGTCTGGTACACAACATCGCATACATTATAGAGCCTACCGCAGAAGCGTAGGGTATAATAGATATGCGATCCCTCTCTAAATCAGTCTTGGGAGACATCTCTTTAGAGAGGGTGATCCCGTGACAAGCCGGTAGATTACCGCGCTTGGAATCTTCCATACTGAATCTCCAGTATGGTGTCGATGTACCTGGACTGTGAAAGTCCTAATATCCTCTTGGATCTGTCACGGTAGATCCGGATACCCAGAATGTATGAGGCGTCACCCAGGTCTTTCATGGAGAACCTGTGTGACAAGAACCCCTTGACAGATTGTAGCATAGGAATGTCATTTCCTATTAAGAGAATGTCATCCACGTATAAAACGAGGAATACTACAGTTCTCGCTACAAATCTACAATAGATGCATGGTTCATCTGGATTTTTGATAAAGCCAAATTCCTTGACCGTCTCATCAAAACAGATGTTCCAACTCCGCGATGCCTGCTTTAGTCCATAAATGGACTTAAGCAACTTGCACACCTTTCCGCTGCTCCCACTCTGAATGAAACCCTCTGGCTGTTCCATATAGACACACTCCTCTAAATGTTCATTTAGAAAAGCTGTCTTTACGTCCATCTGCCAAATCTCATAATCGTGGAAGGCAGCAATGGCAAGAAGGATCCGAATGGATTTCAGCATAGCTACTGGAGAAAAGGTTTCGTCATAGTCCAAACCAGGTCGCTGACGAAAACCCTTTGCTACCAGTCTAGCTTTATAGGTCTCAACCTGTCCATCTACACCAATCTTCCTTTTGAAGATCCACTTGCATCCTACGGGTTTTACCCCGTCTGGAGCAATGTCCAACGTCCATACTTTGTTGGTGTACATGGACTCCATCTCGATCCGCATTGCATCCAGCCATTTTACCGAGTCGACGTTCTGAATGGCCTGCTGGAAGCTAGTAGGCTCATCACAATCTATGATGCAATCCTTTCTATCCCCGTCAATGAGAAAACCGTAGTATCTCTTGGGCGGATGAGACTGCCTACTACTCCTGCGGAGTGGCGTGGGAATGTCCTGATCTTTTGAACCCTCTGGTTCAACCAAGCTTTCAGTAATAGTTCGTGGTTCTGGAATTTCTTCCAGTTCTATTGTGCTCCCACTTAATTCTTTTTCTATGAACTGGTGTTCTAGAAAGTGGGCATGGCGAGAAACAAGGACTTTTTGTTCCTCTTCGCAATAGAAATAATATCCCTCGGAGCTCTTTGGATATCCCACAAACTTGCACTGTACTGACCGTGCCTCGAGCTTGTCCGCATGCTGCTTTTTTACAAAAGCTGGACATCCCCATGTCTTATTGTGATTAAGATAGGGTCTCTTCCCACACCACATCTGATATGGTGTAGTAGGCACAGTCTTAGTTGGAACTCGGTTCAAAAGGTATGCAGCTGATTCTAGCGCATATCCCCAGAACGATCGCGGCAACTCAGCGTTACTCATCATGGACCGTACCATATCCAATAGGGTTCGGTTCCGTCTCTCCGATACACCATTATGTTGCGGAGTGTATGGAGGAGTAAGCTGAGAGAGAATTCCATTCTCTTTTAAGTAACCCAGGAACTCGGCACTCAAGTATTCACCACCTCGATCAGATCTCAGTGTCTTTATACTTTTGCCTGTTTGTTTTTCTACTCCATTCTTATATTCCTGGAATTTTTCAAAAGCCTCGGATTTATGTTTCATTAAGAAGACATAACCGTACCTTGAAAAGTCATCCGTAAAAGTAATGAAGTAAGAATAACCGCTTCGCGCATGTGTAGACATTGGACCGCACACGTCGCTGTGTACGAGTCCCAAGAGCTCGCTCGCTCTTTCTCCGTGTCCAGTGAACGGAGTCTTTGTCATCTTTCCTTTGAGACAGGATTGACAAGTTGCATACGATTGATATTCGAACGGATCCAAATATCCTTCTGTGTGTAACTTAGTCAACCTTCTCTCATTGATGTGACCCAGTCTACAATGTCATAAGAAAGTCTTATTAATTTCTGGAGACTTTCTTTTGTGTGTATTCTGGACATTGAAAATCTGTGGTTGGTTTAATACGTATATACCGTTGTTCAATGTACCTGACCCAATCAAAGCTTGATTAAGGTGAATGTTCACTACATTACTTACAAATGCAAATTCATAACCTTCTTTAGATAATAAAGATACAGAAATGATATTACAGGTTGCATTTGGTACTTAATAACAACTACGTAAAACCAAAAAATGTCCATCCGACAATCCCAGGTGATAGTCCCCCACGGCCTCAGCATCCATGCTAGCACCGTTCGCAACTCTGAAGGTCATGTCACCTGCCTTCAAAACTCTACGCTTTCTCAACGCCTGCAAAGAATTGCAGATATGAGATCCTGATCCGGTATCCAATACCCAGGAAGTAGAGTTTATTGATAGACAGTTTTCAATAAGATACACACCTGAAGCTGAAGCTGCAACTCGCTTCAAATCCTGTGTTCTGGCTTTCCAAGCCTTGCAATCCTGTTTCCAGTGACCACTTTTGTGACAATAGAAGCATTCTTCCTTCCCCACTAGCTTCCCCGCTATCTTTGTTGCTTTACCTTTTCCCTTCGTATCCACTTTACCGACACCGCCTCTTGGTTTGGCGGGGGCTTTCTTCTTCTTACCCTTGGCTTTCGCCCTGGATCTAGAAGAGGAAGATCCTCCTACAAACAAAGTGGATGTCTCCCTACCTTTCTGTAGGGTGCCCTCAGCACTCCTCAACATGTTCAGAAGTTCGGAGAGTTCAACCTCCTTTCCTTGCATGTTGAAGTTAAGAATAAACTGGGCGTAAGTGGAAGGAAGGGACTGGAGAATCAAATCAGTATAGAGTTCATTCTCCAACGTGGTCCCAAGGTCCGCGAGCTCCTCAATGTAGTCAATCATCTTAAGCACGTGTTCCGCTACCGATAATCCGACGGCCAATCTAGCCGAAAACAACTTCTTCGACACTTCGTATCTTGCGATACGAGACTGCTCCCCATACAGTTCTTTTGTATGAAGAAATATGGACTCTAGGTCCATATTCTCGTGCCTCCTCTGATGTTCGTTGTCCATCGAGGCTAATACGAGGCATTTGGCCTTCGCGCAATCTATCTCCCATGTCTTACGGATTTCCTTATCCGCGACGCTGGAGGTGGGACCTGGGACAGGGGGAGCTTTGGTGGTAAGGACATACCCCAACTTGTCGTAAGTGATTGCCATCTTGACATTCCTGAGCCAATCTTTATAGTTTGGCCCTGTCAATATGTTTTTATCTAGTAATAACTTAAGTCCGGTCATGTTGAATGGTCGCTGCAATTAGGAGAGAGAAAAGAAACACTTTAGCATGATCCTCTTGCAAGTTTAGAGTGGTTTTTAATTTGTCTAAACTGGATGGCTCCCACTGTCTCTCGAATCCCTTCTCAAACCGTAAAGAAAAGATTAGTCAGGATCACTCTCACCGTACAATACTTGCTTAACCGTTCAGCCAGGCCAGTGTCGGTACTTCGAGGGAGGTTTTCCAACGCTTTCGCGAAGTTCCTTAATTAAGTAACCTCTTTTCCCTGTGGGCGTAGCCCCGCTAACACCTTTCTAGACACCTACTAAGTTTATAGCATTGATCGTTAAGTGAGAGTTTTCCCGAGGAGTAGCATATACTCACAGTAGGATCGGGATCCAAATATCATCACGTGATAAAACCGAAGGAATCCTACCAGAATTATCACACTCCAAATGGTATGCAGCGCTAGCAAGTTTCAGTACTTATGAAACTCCCGATGTGGATTTTTGCCCCATGCTCTTATGACCTTGGCTTTGGCCAAAATATCATAAGTCACATGTCAAGTTCTACCCGTCATTCTCCTGGTTAATTTGGACCCACCCGTACCTACCCTTGACTTTGGCCAAAATGGCAGCACGACTGTTCCAAACCAACGCATCTATCTATACTGCACATGAATACCCAATAGCTACCAATCACTATGCCTTGACTTTGGCCAAAATACATAGCTTGAATACTTTTTGACCATTCATGTGGAATGACGGAGGGCTACGAATGGTTTTGGCGAAACCGTGAACGTAGTGAACTTGATCTAATCGATGGAACGAGATAGCTTTTAAAAGGCGTGGTTCAAGCTCCGCGTTAAAAAGTTTAGTTTTGAAAAGAACCGAGTGGTTTTCAAAGTGTTCCATTCGACTTTTACTTGGTTTATTTTCTTGCATTAGTTCTTTTAATGTGTCCCATCATTTAATCCTACCATTGCAGAAAACAACCAAAATATGACGTACGCTTATGCCATTGGCATTCGCCACGGGGCCCCGTCATCACCCGTTAGGTTACTTCACTAACGACAGAGCGGGGGCTGGGCTAGCGCGGCTGTAAAACATAAGCAACGCCTAAATAGTTATCATATATAAATGTATAGCAATGATAGACATTACAGATCACAGATGAATACATTGGATATATTAGGAATCCGCAATCCGTTCGAGCCTGCAACGAAAAGCAGATTACACGGTCGCGGTGAATAGCCAAATACCCCACCCAAGACCCCTACGGGTGCGGCAAACTACCCGCCAAGTACCCGAAGCGAAGCAACCTTCCTCACCGCCGTGAGTAGGCCACTCGGCACTTCGAGATACCCGGTAGTTTGTGCACCCCCTCCATGGGTCTATCCTAGGAGCAAAAACAGTAAAAAGAATTATACAATGGCGGCTACAACCCCGACCCGGTTGTGCGGCCAAACAAATAATAATATTACATCAATTTACATGTTACAAATGAATGAAAGAAAACCAACACTCATCTCACATCCACCCCGGCTATTCACCCGCGACAATCAAACCCATTCATATACACATACCAATATCAAACACAGATCACAGAGATGTATAACCCCGACTAATCGACATATAGCGATTAGCCGACGTTCAATACATACAAACATCACAGATATAACCCTTATAGTCAAAGTATATTGAAGTTCGAAAAAAAATACGGATTTATAGGCCCCCAAAAATAAATTTCTATTCTGGAAAATCTGGGCACAAATAAACCATCTGAAAAATCCTAAAACCAAGCCAGAAATACACTACACCAAGCTCGACCAAGTGAAGAGCCAAGACGGCCGCGGTTGCGCGGCAATAGCTTCCTATTGCCGAGGAACCGCGGCACTTCGGTCGATTCACTTTCTCGTTTTTGGTGGCTTTCTTTAAAAAACCCTGAGACGATTTTAGGAGTATAACAAATTTTGTTTTGACCAGAAAAAAATTTAACAGAAACTCAGGGTTTTTGAAACTCGGTTTTTCGATTTTTCGGTTTCGAACTTCGACTCACTCTACTACCTAGCTAGTTTATGTTTAGTTTGGCTCTGATACCACTGTAAGTCCACGTTGTCCACCCCGGTGCTTGCGGGGAGGCGGAAAACGGAATAAAAATCGGATTTTTATGAGCTTAGGCAACATGGACTATGCTTAGAAGGATCTTTGCTAAACAAAAACTTGCTAAAGCTAACTAGTAACTAGCTAAGTGCTAGAAAGGTTATACCTTGGGCTCTAAGTCCTTCTCTCCTTGCTCCTTGGAGTGGTGGAAGGAGGTCACCTTGCTCGCCTTCTCACGCCGAAGAAAGATCCACCCGAAAGCCTCAACCTTTGGCTTCAACTCCAAGCTAGAAGTAACTAGGGTTCAAGAAGTGCTAGTCCTTCAACCTTAGATGAAAGTAGAGAAGATCAAGAGAGGGTTTTTCTCAAGCTCAAGTGTTTCTCAACACATGAGAGGGAGAGAGCTTGAGGGAGAGGAAGAACAAGAGAGAGAAAAGATATTATAGAATGAGAATAATGTGAGCCATTCTCACTAATATGTGTATATTATTTTAATTAAATAATTAGCTAGATAATTGTCATGGTTAATCATGACATGACCATTATCATTTCAATTTGCAAGGATCAAAAAGCATCTTCCAAAAGAAATGATGATGGTCAAAGTGTCAACCTAGGTCAACAAGTCAATAAGGTCAAATGGTCAACAACCATAACCATGCACAATTATTAAACTAATTATCAATTAACTATAATACACACATAATCATTAGGGTTAATAAAATGACAATAGTCATTAACCCTAATCAAAGTCCTCTCCCTCTGTCTCAAGCAACTGTGCATACGCACCCGTATTCGTGATCCGAGGAACACGAATACAATGAGAAAAACCAATCCCAAATCATATACTAGGATCCGGCTTAAACCAAAGCCCGCTAGTATAAACTGTCCGGACAGCAAACGTGCACAAGTGCGCGAATGTGAACGAACCCTGTCGCAAAACCATGCGACCTCTACTCATTTTGCCTAAAGGCGAATAGCTCTCTGTGTGGGACTCTAAAGACTCGACACTACGCTGGCAGTGGGTTTAACCACAGACCGCAAGCGGCACTAGCTGTACGTAACGGTCCCCAGGTAGATGTCGATAAGAAGACTGACGAGGTGAACCCCATCTGAACTCCTACTGAGCCTGTATGTAACAATCTCCGTACAGTCCGGTCTGTTCGTCTGATACATCGCATGGCGGGCCTAGGGGGCGGTGAACGTCAGTCCCCTAATAGCGGTACAAGTCGTGTCGGAGTGAAGCCCAGAACACCCTGAGATAACACTGGAAACCTACCAGTATATCTTGCTTGCCATGGCCAGGGACTACTCGTGTAATGGCTCTCCTGGACACAGCGCGATGTCAACCCCCAATACCGGGAGAGACGAATCCTGTCTAACCGTCACTGCCTCCAAGTGCTTCGGGACTGCACCCAAAAACTACCTGTTTGCACGACTCCTTTGAGCCGTGGTAAGGTAGTAATCAAATTGTAGTGGGAACACAGTCGAGGCGAAGTGACAGTGTCAAGTCAGCGGACTAAGCTATACTCATGTCACCTGGGAAATGATAACTGACGATAGGTATAATACCAACCAACATTTCCAGACGAGTCCTGTCCAGTGTACTCGTAACCTAACGAGCACCCGCATACTATCTCAAGCACGACGTACTGACGGCTGTGGGACAGACCGTCTCCCACACTGGGATGAGAAGCGCATACGCTAGTCAACTCTGGAGTATCGATGACCTGTCTCGATAGTCCAACGACTAGGGACCTGTATAAGGATGTGCTTATAGATCACCCAGCTCCCACGAGTGTGAGCGCCATCACCACGCTGGTAATCAAGCAAAGATCCTAAGGGCTCTACTAATATGTATATCAGCAATATGCTAAAAGAAACACATGCACATATTAAAGCAGAGACAAACCTAGTAGCATACTACCATTTCGAGCAAGATTGTATATACAACTGTGAATATCCCAAGCTTCCATCAAGTAATATACAAACTAGTATGATACAGTAATGGCCTCTAGGGCATATACACTAACAGTATTCGTGCTGCGGTAGTTTGGCATGCGTCAAGGCATAGTGTACGGTAGCTAACTAGTGCTTATCTGCTAGTATACGATGCGATTGGATTAGGGTATTCATACGGCGTTGTTTGGTATGCGTCAAGGGTCGTGCGGGTGGGTTTAATTCAATCAAGAAATGTACGGGTTGAACTTGACTAGCGGACTATGGGTTGTTTGGCATGCGTCAAGGTCATAGCACGCTAGGGGTAAAATATTATTGGGAATTTCAAGTGTTGAAATTTGCAATGAGATTGCATACCTTCTATGAGATCGTTAGATCCCGATACCCGCTGCGAGTAAGAGTTACTCCTGGGAGAGTTTTACACATTACAATTAGCCGATCAAGTAGGTGTCTAGAAAGGTGTCAACGGGGTTACGCCCCTGGGAAAACGAGGTTTACTTTAATTAGGTCCGTGCGAAAGCACGGGGAACCTCCCTCAAAGTACCGACACTGTCCTGGCTGAAAGATTGGCGAAGTTGTAGGGTGTAATTAATCCCGGCTAGTCTTTCCTTTTAGGGTTTGAAGGAAGATTTGATACAAACAGTGGGAGCCATCCTGATTAGATAAAATAATAACCAATCTGATCTTGCAAGAGCGCACGCAGAGTGTTTTCTTCTCTCTCTCTCTCCAGGTAGAGACCATATCATGCCTTAATCAAGATAATAATACGGATGTATTGACCGAACCCGCTTGTTATACTGAGCTGGGGAACGTTGGTCCTGCTCCGACTTATAATTGTTATAAGACAGAGCAGGAAATAGGGAATTACCAGGATTCCTGTGCCGCCCAAACGAAGAAAGTGCATGATGATGTATCTTCTTCGGGTGTGTTCATTACAGAGAACTATTTCTCAGTATCCTTTACGTCCTGGGTATGAGATACCGGATCAGGATCCCGCATATGTAATCTTTTACATGGGCTACAGATAGGTAGAGAACTGAGAATGGGTGATAAGTTTCATGAGATAGAAAACGGTGCAAGTGTTGCAGCCAAGTCTGTTGGTCACTATCACCCTGTATTACCAGAATACATTGATTCTAAACGAATGTTATTAGATACCGAATCTGATATACAACATCATATCAGTGTCTTTATTAGTAAAGAAATGATATAATTTTGTATTGTTGGATAATGTTTTGAACATTTCCTATATCAAGAGTTGATCGGTTCAGGGACGTTATCTAAAAGTATTAACGTTCTAAATCAAACTACAGTTCTTAGTATACAGAACACACACAAGAGGAAGAGTTCAGAAATGAACGAATCCTTCTTGAGGTATTGTAGACTAGGTCATATCAATGTGACCCGACTAGCTGAAGTTACATATAGATGCATATTTAAATTAGTTTGAATTTACATCTTGTGAAACTTGCCGGTCATGTCACAAAGATAAGATGACCATAGCTCTGTTTTTAGGAAACAGAGAAAGAGTTAGTGAACTCTTGGGATGATACATGTTGATGTATGAAGGTCCCCTGTCTACACATACAAAGACCGGTTCTTTGTACTTCATTACATTCTCTGATGATCTCTCAAGATTCAGACATATGTTCCTGTTGAAACACAAGTCCGAAGCTTTTGAGATATTCACAGAATATAAGTTAGAAAGTAGAGAACCAAAACGGGTATAAGTATTATGTCCTTTGATGTGATCAATGAGGTGAATACTTGAGCACGGAATTCCTGGATTATTGTAAAGGAGAATGAGATTCTCTTTCAGCATTACTCCTCCGTATACACCACATCACATCGGTATATCGGGGCAGAGCAATCACACCCTATGTGATAAGGTGTGCTCTATGATGAGTACTACCGAGTTACCTATTTCCTTTTGAGAGTTATGCACTGGAGAAGTTGCATACCTATTGAATAGGGTTCCGATCAAATTAGTTGCCTACCACTTCATATGAGATATGGTAAGGGAAGAGCACATCTCTTAAGTCAGTTAAGATTTGGGGTTGTCCGGCCTATGTCTAAAAGCAAAATCCGGACAAACTCGGGGCAAGGTCAAGACTGTAGAAGTTTCTTGGATATCCCAAGCATTCGCAAGAGATATCTTCTACCTAACCGACGAACAAAAGATGTTTTGTTTCTCAATATGCCACCTTTGAGAAAGAGAATTTCTTGTGAAGAAATTAGTGGTCATGAGGTAGAACTGGAAGGAGTTCCAGCTATACAAACTGCAGCTGTTGATTTGGTAGAACCAAAGGATTCAATAGTTTCCAACGAACCTCAGCCTATCCGCCGATCTAGTAGGGCTCCTCACCCACCTGAGAGATACTTCGGTTTCTCTATGACGGTGGGAGCGAGGAATGCATCATGAGATGATGACCCAACTAGTTTCGAGCTGGCCATCAGGAGTGGGACTCTATAAGAATGGCTGGATGCTTAGCGATCTGAGATGGAATCCTTATACACCAACAAAGTATGGAATTTGGTTGCTTTATCTGAAGGGTTAAATCCCCATCAGGAGCAAGTATATCTTGAGAAGATTACTTGGTGTACATGGAAAAGTTGAGACTTTCAAAGCTAGACTTGTTAAAGGTTTACATCATTGACCAGGTATGGATTATGATGAAACCTTTTCTAAGTAGCTATGCTTAAGTCCATCCAGATCCTACTTGCCACGGCTACATACCATGACTACGATATCTGGCGGTTGGGTGTCATGACTGCTTTTCTAAATGTTGATTTGGAAGGGAGCGTCTATAAGTACACAGCCAGTGGGCTTCGTAGACAGTGGGAGCAGCGGAAACATGTGCAAGATGTTTTATGTGATAAAGCAGGCATCGTGGAGTTGGAACGTCTGTTTTGATGTGTTAGTCAAAGAGTTTGACTTCATCAAAATGGTAGATGAACCTTGTATATACAAAAGGGTAGTAAGGAGTATGGTGGTGATCCTCGTAGAGTATATGGATGACATGCTCTTGATAGGAAAGTAGTTTCCTATGCTACGCTCGGTCAATCTCCGCTAATCAGAATGATTCTCCATATAGGATCAAAGTAATACCTACTAAATCCTGGGTTTTGGATCTATGAGATAGATCTAATTGGATGTTCGGATACTCACTAGCTGTAGTGAGATGGTATCAATTGATCCTGGGGAGAATCACTGGAAGGGTTCCAGGGTGATAAGGACGACTGAATGTCAGTCACAGGCATTGTCTTTACCCTCAGTGGAGGGACGGTATGTTGGAAGAGTTCCAAGCTAGATACCGTGGCATACTAGACGATAAAGGCTAGATACATCACTACCAAAGATGCTACCAAAGAGGCAGTCTGGGTGTATATTAGTTAATGAGATGAACTTCGTTCCTACCATTGTGTGACAATGGAGTTGTGGCTTATGCCTAGGAACACCCGTCCCATCAGTGATCCAGACATATTCTAAGGCAGTATCACCTGATCATGGAGATGTTTGATCTCCAGGGGATCGAGGTTAGGAGAGTAGACTCAGAGGACAACACAGTGGATCCACTCACAAAGGACTTTTCCCAGAGAGAGACTATTATGGGATGGTTGAGTATGAGATACTTCAACCAGTGTTATCAGATGGCCCTAGTGCAAGTGGGAGATTGTTAGTTATATGTATGCCCTAGAGGCCATTACTATACATGAGATGTATATTGTAGTGGATGCTTGGACATATATAGGGAGGAATTTCTTGCTCGACATGATAGTATGC
Source organism: Agapanthus africanus (assembly GCA_030015575.1). Classification (NCBI taxonomy): domain Eukaryota; kingdom Viridiplantae; phylum Streptophyta; class Magnoliopsida; order Asparagales; family Amaryllidaceae; genus Agapanthus; species Agapanthus africanus. Next base: position 211,365,273 of record CM057351.1, on the reverse strand, counting down.
TATCTGGTTACTCTTTACCTTAACGTGTACACTGATTGTCTCTCTGTTACATGTTGGTAAAGCCCTTAGGATGTGTACTTGACTACCTGGACTATGATGCGGATCATACTAGTGGGGACATGGTAGTCCATAAGTACATCCTTCAAGGTCCCTAGTCGTGGGTGTATCGAGACGGGGCATCGATATACCAGAGTAGACTAGCGTATACCTTCTCGACCCATGTAGATGGGCGATGGATGATCTCATATCCATTGGTGTTTGACATCAGAGATGATATACGGGTGCTCAGTGGAGACTGGGTACACTGGACGGACTCGCCGAGAACTCCCAGATGGTATTATACCTTACGTCAGATGGCAGTTCTCTGGTGACACTGGTACAGGTTAGTCTGTAGACCCGAGATCATCATAGAGTCTTGTATGATTCCCACTGTGCTTTGATTTCCACCTTACCACGTCTAAGAGGGCGTGCAAAACGGTGGTTTTTGGGTACAGTCCCGAGTCACATGGAGGCAATGAGCGATAGGAGGGGTTTCGCCTCTCCCGGTATTGGGGGTTGATGTTGCGGTATGCTCGATTGGCCATAACAGGGAAGTCCCTGGCCAGGGCTGGTTTAGAGATTTACTGGTAAGTGTTACCAGTAGTTTCTCGACCCGTTATGAGCCTAATATCGGCATGACTAATCTGTTATTGGAGTCTGACGTTTACCACCCCTAAACTTGATATGCGACATATCAGACGAGGAGACCGGACTGTACGGTAGTGTCACTGTCAGGCTTTTGCAGGAGTTCGAGCGGGCTTGCTTGCTGATCTTCTGATCGCTCGATACCCGGGTAGCCGTTACGTCCAACTAGTATCGCTGACGGCTTGGGGGTGCTTGATATGATCATCACCTACTGCCGGCGTATTGACGAGTCTTTAGAGTCCTACATAGAGGTTTTACTGGCTCAGGAAAAACGATATAGGAGCGCATATGTGATATGTGCGGGACCGAGAATAATGCGAGTATGCGATACGGTATTCTATTCTCGCGACTATTTTATCGGCCGGTTATATGAGATATAGCCGGGTTATCGAATTAAGTGTTGATTCGATAAGTTGGTACATTTTGTGTTAGTCGGTTATATGAGATATAACCGGATTATTAAGTCAAGTGTTGATTTAATAATTTAGTGTATAATTGTATATGTGATATACTAATTTACATTAACTAACATTGGTTCACTTAAGCATTTGTTTTTCTCACTTGTGCACAACTTAATATATATGTGATATATATTAATTTGTGTTCATTTTGTATCATGGTTGTTGATACACACTACATGGGTGTATGAGACATACACCATTATAATTATATTGGTTAGGTTTTTATATTTAAAGTAATTCTAAAAACAAATGGATAATGAGCTCACATGCATGAAGCTTATGGTTGCATTGACTTAGTCCACTAGTTTTGTTTTACTCAATATATTAATTAACCTAACCACTATAATTAGCCATGGTTATGTCTCTACATGAGTTAGTATATGATACACACTCACCCATGGTTAGCTAACCCTCTCTTGATTAGTTTTCATTCTCATTTTGAGCTCATCTTCTTCCTCCTTCAATTTCTTTCTAGGGTTTGATAAAGAGAGAGATACATTGTGAGAAAAGAAATTCTAAATTGTACCCATTTCCTATTTCATCATCCTCTACTAGACTAGCACTTTAGTTTAGGGTGTTTGCTTCACTAATTCTCTAGTTAGTGAAGTAGAAGCTTGAGTTCGTATTCTCTCGACGTAGATCATCTTCGGCCTCGAAGACTTTAAGCAATACCGTTGCAATCTTCTCATGGAGCCGTCCGAGAGTCCGGGAGTTCGATGATCGCAGCGAAGGGACTACAACAAGGAGCTTTAGAAGTGAAGGGCCGATCTACAAAGGTTGTATTTCGTATTCACTTAGTGATAATTGTTATTTACTAGCTTGTGTTGCCCTAATTATCTAGCAAAGATCTTGTTTAGAGTTATTCGGCACGGCTAAAAATTTAATCGGGCATGCTTGATGCCTTGTAGAACCTTCTTAGAGTGCCTAGTACCCCTACACTCTCTTCATTAGGGTTGCGTGGAAATCCTTGCATTTCCTTATCCTTTGTCCAGACTTATGACAGTTGTGATAAGATAGAGCGGAACCAACGTTCCCCAACCCTGTATAATAAGCGGGTTCGGTCAATACATCCATGTTATTATCTTAATTAAGGCGTGACATGGTCGCTACCTGGAGAGAGAGAAGAAAACATTTTAGCGTGCACTCTTGCAATATTAAATTGGTTGTTATCTTATCTAATCAGGATGACTCCTATCGTTTTTATCAAATCTTCCTTCAAATGATAAAATATAAGATTAGCCGGGATTAATTGCACTCTATAAGTTCGCTAATCTGTCAGCCAGGCTGTTGTTGGTACTCCGAGGGAGTCTCCCTATGTTTTCGCATGGAACTAATTAAATAATCTCGTTTCCGCAGGGGCATAACCCCATTAACACATTTCTTAGACACCTATCGGATTAGCTAATTATAAAGTGGAAAACTCTCTCAGGAGTAACGCTTACTCGCAGTGGGTATCGGGATCCAACTATCATATAGAAGGTATGCAATCTCATTGCAAATTTCAACACTTGAAATTCCCGATAATTGTTTTTACCCCTAACGACCTAAGACCTTGACGAAGGTCAACAAACCATAGGCCGCCAGTCAAGTTCAACCCGTTATTTCTTGATCGATTCGAACCCATCCACACAAACCCTTGACGGAGGTCAACAAGGCTGTGCGATTGTCTCTACCGATCGCATCAACATGTTGCAGATAAGTATTACCCAGCTACCGTACACTATGCCTTGACGGAGGTCAACAAACACAGCACAAATACTAAACACTACATATCTGAAATGGCGGAGGGTTACGACTGGTTTTGAAGAAAACCTTTAACATAATGAACTTGATATCGTTGTAGAACCTAGTGATTTGAAAAGGAGTGGTTTAAGCTCCGCTTTAAAAATCGAGTAGTTTTCAAAACAAACCGAATGGGTTGTAACATATACTAGTTTTTCTAAAGAGGTCATTCCCGGTGAAGGGATATAGGCTCCTTCCTTATCGAATGAGGTGCTGGATATTCATAATGGAATACCACTATGCAAAATAAGAACTAGAGCTATCTTTCTGAAAATTTTGATTCTACAACATCTTTTAGGTTTCATTTCTTTTCATTAATCTTATTAATGAAGTCCCATCAATTATGTTTCCTAAATATCACAGAAGAAACGAAAATAAAACACACATATATGACATCCGCATTTGCCATAGGGACCTGGATCTTCATCGTAAGGTTACTTAATTTACGGAAAGGCGGGGTCAGGACTAGTGCGGATGCAAAATATATATAGTGTCTACTAATATATCATATATATAAGTAGCATCCGTCTCATGCAGTTATATGATCATATCACATCACAGAACAACATAAGCAGATATATGAAATATAGGATATACTAGGAGGTCCGTGTTTTAGATTAAACCAGTAACGAGAAACACGGATTCCACGGTCGTGATGAATAGCCAAGCCCAGACCCCTAGACTCCTACGAGAACGGCATGCAACCCTGCCAATTCTAGAGTTAGGCGACCGGTCTTGACTCCTCGAGATGGCCTCCCACTGGACTCTAGAATCTGGTTACTTATGCTCTCCACCTTGGGTATATTCTAATACGGTAAAGTAAATAATATACATCAAATGGAGACAACAAGCTCAACCCGGAAGTGTCACAATAAAAGAATATTACATACAATTATATATATGAATGAAAATTGAAAAACTCTCATCTCACATAAATCCCCCGGCTATTCATTTACGACGATCCAATATAATATATCGATAGCAACACAATAACATTACATGTCATCAACGTAAGTAAATATGCGTATCTCTAATGTCGTTGTCGTATAGCAACGAGATCAGAGATACTGCCACATATTACACTTACGGCCGCAGAAAAGAAATGAAAACTACAATAATTAGAATCCGCATCTATATACATCATAAACCCGGATTATCACATATTTCGAATTTCATGCCTAATGTTATAAACCTTACATTTATGTCTCGAATTGAAAACCCTTTTCAAAGATTAAGCCGGGCAATTCAACAAGATTCCCGATGAAAAGAACGAATGCTCGTCGGGAACTTTAGTAGATGGCCGCACCCCCGAGGCCGTCAACGAAGTGGACTTGGGCGGAACACCGTGGCCGTGAGCACCCGAGTGGATGCTCTTGGCCATGGGGTTTTCCTATAGTCACTTAGTCGGGGCAAAGGGGCGTGGCTCTCCACTAGTATCTCACGGTGAGTATTCGTGTACGATACGAGATTACGACGGAGTTTTGATCCAAATCCAAACTCCGTGGCAATCCATCATTTGGGACTAAAATGCAAGATTTACAAATCGATAACTAGTTTTCGCAAAACTAATCAATGTGGATTCCAAAAATTATATCACATAACTAAACTAATATAGACGATGTTAATATTTCGATCTATGTTTCAAACAAAAACAATTCACAGAGATCTCAACCACTTGAGACTCATAAAAAATATCCAGAAAATCCAAAATATGAAAACAAAGTAGCAGAAGAAAATTAGAGTTCTAACTCCTCAAGTGCGCGGCGGAACCGCGGCCAAGACATACTCTAGGCGGCAGTTCCGCGACCACTTTAAGGAATTAGAAGTTCGTATTTCTTGTACCTCCATAGAATTACCTGCATGATTTTCTGAACATTTTAATCTAGAAAATATCGAATTTTGAAAAATTGGACAGAAACTTGCAAAGTTCATGTTTAAAACGTCGATCGAACACTTTAATTATGTCTGAACTATTCCTAAGCCTCTAACTTGGCTCTGATACCATGAAAGTATATCTTAGCACCTCCACTAGAGTTCTATGAGTATCAAGTATGCAATTTTAAAAAGCTAGAGGTCTAAGTATACTAAACAAGAATCGAACTAGAGAATTAGGGTTTCAATCATGAACAAAACATGTTCTAAGCTAAGTGAAGAGAGGCTACAACCGTTTTAGTCTAGTCTTTCACTTCAAAAGCTCCGAATAGTAGTCCTAGAACTCTTCTTTGACCCCACTTGAAAGATGGAACGAGCTTGCTTGAATTCTTCGTCGTCGAAGATGATCCACCTTAAGTAAACTCACACTCAAGCTCACACTTCACTAATTAAAGCATTAGTGAAGTTAACAACCTATACCAATTTGCTAGAGTAGTGTAGGTTGATGAAGTAGGAATTTTGCTCAATAAAAATCTTTCTTTCTTTTTCTCAACCTAGAAAAAACTAGTGAGAGGAAGAAGATGAACTTGGAAATGAGTGTGAACCATGAGGATAAGATGGAAGAAAATGATTAAATGTATATGAATAAAACAAGAATGGAAGATGAGTCATGGCTTCTCAATGCTTCTCCAAGCATCCAAAACTATGACTCATTCTTCTTTTCTTTTTCTTCATATATCTTTATCATTATTTTCTCATCTTTACTTCTAATGTGATTCTCACACATCCTAGTTCCATGTATCATCAACCATGATACAAATGAATATATATATATATAAAGATATATATATATATATAAAGATATATATATATATATATAATATCAAATTATTAAATCAACACTTGATTCAATAATCCGGTTATATCATATATAACCCGGCAAATATCATATATATATATATCAAATCATTAAATCAACACTTGATTCAATGATCCGGTTATATCATATATAACCCGGCTAATATCATATATATATATATATCAAATCATTGAATCAACACTTGATTCAATAATCCGGTTATATCATATATCATATAATGCTATATTAGAATACGGTATCATATACTCGTATTTAATCAAGCTACCGTACATATCTCCATACGTGCACTACTTCGTTTCGCTTGAGCAGGAAACCTCTATGTGGGACTCTAAAGACTCGTCAATACGCCAGCAGTAGGTAATAATCACATCAAATACCTACAAGTCGTCTGCAGTACTAGCTGGACGTAACGGCTACCCAGGTATTGAACGAATAAAAGATCAACAAGTAAACTTGTCCAAACTCCTGTAAAGCCTATAAGCAACACATATCGTACAGTCCGGTCTCTTCGTCTGATATGTCGTATATCGAGTTTGGGGGGTAGAATCGTCAAACTCTAATAACTCGATAAGTCATGCTGAAGTGTGGCCTATAACCTTTCGAGAAACTACTGATAACACTTATCAGTAAATCTCATCAGCTCTGGTCAAGGATTTGTTGTTATAGCCAATCGAGTATAGTAGAACATCAACTCCTAGTACCGAGAGAGACGAAACCCCTCCTATCGCTCACTGCCTCCATGTGACTCGGGACTGTACCTAAAAACCACCTGTTTGCACGGCTCATTTGAGCCATGGTAGGGAGGAAATCAAAGCAAAGTGGGAACCACACAAGACAGTATGACGATCTTGGATCTATAGACTAACATGTAAGAGTGTCACAAGAGAACTGCTTTCTGACGATAGGTATGGTACCATCTAGGAGTTCTCGGTGAGTCCTATTTGGTTTACTCATTCTCTATTGAGCACTTGTGTACAATCTTTGATGTCAAACACCAATTATTATGGGATCAACCATCGACCCATACAGGGTCAAGAAACATACACACTAGTCTACTCTGGAATATCGATGCCCTGTCTCGATACTCTCTCGACTAGGAACATTTAAGGATGTGCTTGTGGACTACACAAGCCCCACTAGTATGATCTGCATCACAGTCCAGGTAGTCAAGACAACATCCTAAGGACTTTATCAACATGTATCAAAGAGACAGTAAACTAAAATAAGTGCACATATTAAGATAAAGAGCAACCAGATAGCATACTATCATGTCGAGAAAGAAAGTCCTCTATATATACATGTCCAAACATCCACTATAATATACAATAATGGCCTCTAGGGCATACATATTCCTAAAACAAATGATAGGATAACAACGATAATTAAGATGTCAAACGATGAATGATAATTCCAGAGTTAAACATGTTTTAGTCATGGTGTCTTTTGGACTATGAACCACAACCCGGAGAATATAAGTATGAACAGCAGAAAACTGGTGGAGCATATAGCTTTTATGAACCATACCCTCTTATTACGGTACATTGATTTACAACTCACGACATGATTAAAATGAGAGTAGATGCTAGCATCTCTACTAGGGTTTTAGGAAAATCAAGCATGCAATTTAAAATATTCTATATGTTGGGATATGTCAGCGCTATGGCCATCAAACCGTGGCCGATTGCGGAACAAAAATTTATAAACCGGCGCTAACACAACCCGCTACCCGGATCTACCATTAACCCTAAACTAGCAATAAACAAAGGAGTTTTGAAAGTTATACCGAATGATCCGTGTCCTTCGGTCTTTAACCTTTATCCCAAGCTCCTAGAGGCCTCTTTGATCAAGCTTGATCTTCGGTCTCCCTCCATCGAAGATGATCCACCTGAGAGTCTATGAATCGAGCTCCAACCTCATAGCCGAGGTAACTAGGGTACCTAGTTCGCTAAACTAGATAGCCTAGAATATGTAGATGCAGGGTTTCCTTAGCGCCTTACCTAGGGTTTAGAAGCATCACGCATGCCACAATAAAAATTAAGGAGGTGCTAAGTAAACTAACCTAGGAATCGAACTAGAAATTTAGGGTAACAATTAATAGTATCACATACAATAAAGAAATTATCACTAAGTGGAGAGATTACAACCTTTGTAGACCTCCTTTGTGACTCCTTTGGATCTCTTAGAGTTTGAACCGGCTCTCTTGAATCCTTCCAAGTCCACGACGATCCACCCGAAGTCCCATTGCTCAAAGCTCCTAGCTTCACTTGATCAATGAAGAAGTAGAGCAAACAGCCTACACCAATGAGCTAGACTAGTATAGAATGATGATGTGGTTTGTATTCTCACTTAAAAACCCTTTCTTTTTAAGTTCCTCACTCTTAATAAAACTCAAGGGAGCTTGAAAGAGGAGGAAGAAGAAGATGGCAAAGTTCTTTTTCAATATAATGATAATCTCCTTTAAAAAGAAAATCAAAAGGATATTTATGTGAGACACTCTCACAACTAACCATGGTTGAAATAAACATCTAGATATTTTTATAGTGAGTTAAAGAACAAAGGAAATTTAACCTAGAGTTAAAGTCAATGGTTAATCCTAGAAGTGTGTAGAAACAATGAGTCATGAATAAATTTCCTTTTTCCTTTTATCTAAAAAAAAAAAAAATACACACATATAAATTCAAACTATGTGAGTCTTGCATTGCCATCTTCTTTGTATCATCAATCATGATACATATGCATGTATGTATGCATTCACATCAACATGTGTATGTATATACATATATGCATACATCCCAAAAGAAAAGGTTTAATGTAAGTGAGCTAAAAGTCAATATTAAATCAACACTTGATTTAATAAACCAGTCATACCACATACGACCCGACCAATAGTAAACGCCCGATTAATATACGGTATCTCATACACGCATTTAATCGGGCCCCGCGCATATCTCATATGCACACCACATCGTTTCGCCTGAGTTAGGAAACTCCTGTATGGGACTCTAAGACTCGTCAATACACCGGCAGTAGGTGATGATCATATCAAACACCCAAAAGCCACAAGCGGTCAGCTAAGCGTAACGGCCACCCGGGTGTTGAGCGATCAGAAGAAAAATAGGCAAACTTGTCAAAATTCCTATCGAGCCAATTGGAAACACTTACCGTACAGTCCGGTCTCTTCGTCTGATATGTTGCATATCCAGTCTAAGAGTGGTAAGCGTCAGACCCCAGTAACCGATAAATCGTGTCGATGTGTGGCTCATAACGGGTCGAGAAACTACTGATAACACTTAGCAGTAGATCTCCATATCAGCCCTGGCCAGGGACTTCCAGTTATAGCCAATCGAGCACAGCGCAACATCAACCCCCAATACCAGGAGAGATGAAACCACTCCTATCGCTCATTTCCTCCATGTGATTCGGGACTGTACCCAAAAGTCACCGTTTTGCACATTTTCATGAACGTGGTAAGGTGGAAATCAAAGCACAGTGGGAATCACACAAGACTCTATGATGATTTCGGGTCTACTGACTAACCTGTACCAGTGTCACCAGAGAACAGCTATCCGACGATATGTATAATACCAGCTAGGAGTTCTCGGCGAGTCCGTTCAATGTACTCAGTCTCCACTGAGCACCCGTATACCATCTTTGATGTCAAACACCAAGGGATGTGGGATCATCCATCGCCCATCATATGGGTCAAGATGCTTATACGCTAGTCTACTCTGGAGTATCGATGCCCTGTCTCGATACACCCTCGACTAGGAAGAATTATAGGATATACTTGTAGACTACACTGGCCCCACTAGTATGATCTACATCATAGTTCCAGTAGTTAAGTACTCATCCGAAGGGCTTTATCAACATGTGAGAGCAAGACATTGTTCTGATACAAGTCTACATATTAAGACAAAGAGCAACCAGATAGCATACTATCATGTTGAGCAAGAAAGTCCTTTATATATATATCCAAGCATCCACTATAATATACATCATATGTACAATAATGACTTCTGGGGCATATACATAACCAACAATCTACCACTTGCACTAAGGCCAACTGTTATAGTATCTCATACCCAGCATCCCGAAAAGTCTCTCAAATTGTATCTGGGGTATGGCTTTCGTGAGTGGATCTGTTGTGTTCTCCTTTGTGTCAATTCTCCTGACCTCGATCTTCCGGCGATCAACTATCTCCCGGATCAGGTGATACCGCCTCAGAATATGCCTGGATCTCTGATAGGACCTGAGTTGTTGGCCAAAGCCACAGCTCCATTGTTATCACAATACAAAGGTATTGGATGCTCAATGGACGGAACCACACCAAATTCAGTTATGAACTTCTTCATCCAGACAGACTCTTTGGCAGTATCGTTGGCAGCGATGTATTCAGCCTCCATCATCGAGTCTGCCACAGTTTCCTGTTTGGAACTCTTCCAACAAACCGCCCCTCCATTTAGGGTAAAAAAAATCCCGCGTGCGACTTAGAGTCGTCCTTATCACTTTGGAAGCTCGAATCAATAAAGGACTCCACCTGGAATTCTCCGTTACCATACACAAAGAACATCTCTTTAGTCCTTCTCAAGTACTTGAGAATGTTTTTCACAGCTATCCAGTGTCTCTCTCCTGGATCTGCTAGATACCTACTCACTACAGTTAGTGAGTATGCTACATCGGGTCTGGTACATAGCATTGCGTACATGATAGAGCCTATTGCCGAAGCATAGGGTATCCCTTGCATGCGAGCTCTCTCCAAATAAGTCTTGGGAGACATCTCTTTAGAGAGAGTGAGTCCAGAGATCGTGGGTAGGTTCCCACGCTTGGATTCTTCCATACTAAACCTCTTTAGTATGGTGTCAATGTACCAGGATTGGGACAATCCCAGTATCCGTTTAGATCTATCTCTATAGATCTTAATCCCCAAAATGCAGGAGGCACCACCCAGATCTTTCATTGAGAATCTTTGTCATAAGAAGAGCTTGACCGAGTGCAGCATAGGAACATCATTTCCTATTAAGAGTATGTCATCCACATACAAAACGAGGAAGACAACCTTACTCTCTACAACCTTCTTGTATATACAAGGTTCATCTACGTTCTTGATGAAGTCAAACTCTTTGACTACTACATCAAAACAGATGTTCTAACTCCGCGATGCCTGCTTCAACCCGTAGATGGATTTAAGCAGCTTGCACACCTTTCCGCTGCTCCCACTGTCTACGAAGCCTTCTGGCTGAGTCATGTACACGCACTCTTCCAAATCACCATTTAGAAAGGCGGTCTTAACATCCATTTGCCAGATTTTGTAGTCATGGTATGCAGCAATGGCAAGTAGGATCGGGATGGACTTAAGCATAGCTACTGGAGAAAAGGTTTCATCATAATCCACACCTAGTCGTTGATGAAAACCTTTTGCAACAAGTCTAGCTTTAAAAGTCTCAACTTTTCCATCTACACCAAGTTTCTTCTTAAAGATCCATTTGCTCCCAATGGGTTTTACCCCTTCAGGAGCAACTTCCAAAGTCCATACTTTGTTGGTGTACATGGATTCCATCTCAGATCGCATGGCATCCGGCCATTTCATAGAGTCCCCACTCGTGATGGCCTGCTCGAAGCTAGTTGGGTTATCATATTCCATGATGCAGTCCTCGCTCCCACTATCAATGAGAAAACCGTATTATCTCTCAGGTGTATGAGGAACCCTACTAGATCGATGGAGAGGCTGGGGTTCGTTGGGAGCTATCGAATCCTCCGATTCCACCAAATCTTCTTTTGCAGTTTGTGTAGTTGGAACTTCTTTCAGTTCTACCTCATTGCCACTAATTTCTTTCATAAGAAAACCCTTTTCTAAAAAGGTGGCATGTCGAGAAACAAACACCTTTTGTTCCTTGGAGTGGTAGAAGATATACCCTCGCAAATGAATGGGATATCCTATAAATTTGCACAGAATACACCTTACCTCGAGCTTGTCCGGATTTTGCGTTTTCACATATGCTGGACAACCCCATATCTGAATAAAATTAAGACATGGTATCTTCCCATTCCATATCTTATATGTAGTGGTAGGCACTGATTTGGATGGAACTCTATTCAATAGGTATGCAACTGTCTCAAGCGCATAACCCCAAAAGGAATTAGGCAACTCAGCAGTGCTCATCATAGAGCGCACCATATCTAATAGAGTGCGATTCCTCCGCTCCGATACACCGTTGTGATGTGGTGTATACAGAGAAGTAAGCTGAGAGAGAATCCCATTCTCTTTTAGATAGTCACGGAAATCATTGCTCAAGTATTCTCCTCCTCGATCAGATCGAAGGATCTTAAAACTTTTACCCGTTTGGTTCTCTACTTCGTGCCTATATTCTTTGAATTTCTCAAAAGCTTCAGACTTATGTTTCAACAGGAACACATGTCCGTATCTTGAGAGATCGTCAGTGGATGTAATGAAGTACAAAGAACCATTCCTGGCATGTGTAGACATGGGACCGCATAAATCACTATGTATCAGTCTGAAGAGTTCCGTAACTCTTTCTCCGTGTCCACTAAACAGAGTTTTGGTCTTCTTGTCTTTGAGACATGACTAGAAAGTGTCATAAGATGAAAATTCGAACGGATTCAAATATCCATCCTTATGTAACTTAGCTAGTCATGTCGCTTTGATATGACCTAGTCTACAATGCCATAAGAAGGATTCGTTCATTTCTGAACTCTTTCTCTTGTATGTGTTTTGTACATTAAGAACCGTGGCTTGATTTAGAACATATTTGCCATTATTTAATGAGCCTGATCCAATCAACTTTTGATTCGGGAAGATGTTCATAACATTATCCTGTACAAAAAAATTATATCCTTCTTTATTCAATAAAGAAACTTATATAAGATTGCATATCAGGGTCGGAATGTAATAGCATTCGTTCAGAATCAATGTATTACCATTTGGCAATACCAGGTGATATTCGCCAACTTGTTTGGCTGCAATATTTGCCCCATTCCCTACTCTTATGGAATGATCACCTATTCCCAGTTTCCTACCTTTCCTTAGCCCATGTATCATATTACATATGTGGGATCCCGATCCGGTATCTAATACCCAGGACGTAGAGTGAACTGAAAAACAGTTCTCGATAACAAACATACCCGAAGAAGATCCATCAACATGTTTATTCTTCATTTGGGCGGCGTGAGAATCCGGATATTCCCTTATTTCCTGCTCAGTCTTATAACAATTATAATAAAGAACGGAACCAACGTTCCCCTGCTCAGTATAATAAGCGGGTTCAGTCAATACGTCCATATTATTATCTTGATTAAGGCCTGACATGGTCGCTAACTGGAGAGAGAGAGAGAAAAACACATTAGCGTACGCTCTTGCAAGATTAGATTGGTTATTATCTTATCTAATCAGGATGGCTCCCACTTCTTTTATCAAATCTTCCTTCAAACCCTAATAGGTAAGACTAGCCGGAATTAATTACACCTTACATGTTCGCCAATCTTTTAGCCAGACCAGTGTTGGTACTTTGAGGGATGTTCCCCGTGCGAACCCTTCAACACTGTTCTAGACACCTACTTGATCGGCCAATTGTCATGTGTAAAACTCTCCCAGGAGTAACTCTTACTCGCAGTGGGTATCAGGATCTAACTATCTCATAGAAGGTATGCAATCTCATTGTAAATTTCAACACTTGAAATTCCCGATAATATCTTGTTAGTTATATGTATGCCCTAGAGGCCATTGTTGTACATATGATGTATATTATAGTGGATGCTTGGATATATATAGAGAGGACTTTCTTGCTCAATATGATAGTATGCTATCTGGTTTTACTTTATCTTAATATGTTAACAAATATTGTTTTGTGATCACGTGTTGATAAAGCCCTTAGGATAAGTACTCGACTACTAAGACTATGATACAAATCATACTAGTGGGGCCAGGGTAGTCAACGAGTACATCCTATAACTGTTCCAAGTCGAGGGTGTATCGAGACAGGGCATCTTTACTCCAGAGTAGACTAGCGTACACGCATCTTGACCCATGTGATGGGCGATGGATGATCCCATATCCATTGGTGTTGGACATCAAAGATGGTATACGGGTGCTCAGTGGAGACTGGGTACACTGAACGGACTAGCCGAGAACTCCTGGATGGTATTATACTTATCGTCAGATAGCAGTTCTCCGGTGACACTAGTACAGGTTAGTCTGTAGACCCGAGATCGTCATAGAGTCTTGTGTGATTCCCACTATGCTTTGATTTCCACCTTACCACGTCCAAGAGGGCCTGCAAAATGGTGTCTTTTAGGTACAGTCTCAAATCACATGGAGGCAATGAGCGATATGAGGGGTTTCGTCTCTCCCGGTATAGGGAGTTGATGTTGTGCAGTGTTCGATTGGCTATAACTGGAAGTCCCTGGCCAGGGCTGATATGGAGATTTACTGGTAAGTGTTATCAGTAGTTTCTCGTCCAGTTATGAGCCTTACATCGACACGACTTATCGGTTACTGGGGTCTGACGTTTACCACCCATAGACTAGATATGCAACATATCAGACGAAGATATCAGACTGTACGGGAGTGTTACTGATTGGATTTGTAGAAGAATGTACAGGCTTGCTTGTTGATCTTCTGATTGCTCAATACACGGGTGGCTGTTACGTTTAGCTGACCACTTGCAGCTTGTGGGTGTTTGATATGATCATTACCTGCTGCCGGCGTATTGACGATTCTTTAGAGTCCTACACAGAGGTTTCCTTGCTCAGGCAAAACGGAATAGGAGCACAAATGTGATATGTGCGGGACCGAGAATGATACGATATGAGATACTGTATTATATTCTCGCGATATGAGATATCGGCCGGGTATATGTGATATAGCCGGGTCATCGGATCAAGTGTTGATTCAATGAATGAGTACATGTTATATTAGTCGGTTATATGCAATATAGCCGGATTGTCGGATCAAGAGTTGATTCGATAATTTAATGTATAATTATATATGTGATATATTACATTACGTTAACTGATATAAGCTTGCTTTATTGATTCATTTTCTCACCGTATAATACATCGATATATATGCGATATATGTTAATTGTATTATTTTCTTTTGTTACAAAAATATATTATATATGTGATATATAATATTGTAACATGTTAGGGTTACAAATCCAACATGGTTTTTAAGTTTAAACTAAGTTAGGGTTTGGATTTGGGTTAGCTTTTGGGTTAGCTTTTTCATGAAGCTTCATGAAGCTTTCTTTTTGTTAGTGTTTATGCCCTAGAAGGCCATTACTGTATCATACTAGTTTGTATATTACTTAATGGAAGCTTGGGATATTCACAGTTATATAACAGTCTTGCTAAACATGGTAGTATGCTATTTGGTTTTGTCTATCTTAATATGTGAGTATGCGTATTGATAGAGCTCTTAGGATCTTGCTTGACTACCAGCGTTGTGATGGCAGTCACACAAGTGGGGGCTGGGTAGTCTACAAGCACATCCTTTTTTAGGTCCCTAGTCGTTGGATTATCGAGACAGGGCATCGATACTCCGGATTAGACTAGTGTGTACGCTTCTCATCCCAGTTGGAGAGATGGTCGGTCCCACAGTCATCAGTACGTCGTACTGGAGATAGTATACAGGTGCTCGTTAGGTTACGGGTACACCGGACAGGACTCACGGGGAACTGTTGGTTGGGATTATACCCATCGTCAGTTAACAGTTCCCAGGTGTCATGAGTACAACATAGTCCGCAGACTTGACACTGCTACTTCGCCTCGAGTGTGTCCCACCGTTCTTAGATTGCTACCCTACAACGGCTCAAAGGAGTCGTGCAAACAGGTAGCAGTTGGGTGCAGTCCCGAGCACTTGGAGGCAGTGGCGGTTAGACAGGATTCGTCTCTCCCGGTATTGGGAGTTGATATCGCGCTGTGTCAAAGAGCCATTACGCAAAGTCCCTGGCCAGGGCAAGCGAGATTTACTGGTAGGTTTTCCAGTAGTTTCTCAAGGTGTAATGAGCAACGCTCCGACACGACTTATACCGCTTTTAGGGGACTGACGCTTGCCGCCCCCTAGGCCCGATATGCGATAGTCTTAGACGAACAGACCGGACTGTACGGAGATTGTCACAGCAGGCTCAGTAGGAGTTCGGATGGGTTTACTCATCGGCCTTCTTATCGACATCTACCTGGGGACCGTTACGTACAGCTAGTGCCACTTGTGGTCTGTGGTTAAACCCACTGCCAGCGTAGTGTCGAGTCTTTAGAGTCCCATACAGAGAGTTTCCCTGCTTCGGGCGAAACGATATAGAGGTCGTATGGTTTTACGACAGGGTTCGGACGCATACGTGTTTTTACGCACGTACGATGTTCGGACAGTTTTTACTAGTCGGCTTTGGTTTAAGCCAAATTCTAGTATCGGATTATTGGATTTATACAGTCTAAAGTTTTTCCGTGTTTTTACGGATAGGAGGGGCATTCTCGTAATTTGTCGGGAAGCTTCTTGAAGCATGATGACTTGGGGGTTAAGGTGGCATATGCATTAATTGGATAAATGAGTCATGGTGTGATTCATGCATGGAGTTAATGAATCAATTATGATTTATATGACTCATGTGATGAATCACTTAGTGTATTAATGAAACATGATGATATATCATTATTTGTTATTCATTTAATATATATGATATGTTTCATATATACATACATGATCTATTCATCCAAAAGGATTCTCACTCTCACTTTCTCTCTCCTCAAGCTCTCCATCTTCATACCCTAATCCTAACCTCTCATGTGTTGAGATCAAGGGTTAGCTAGACTAATACTTCCCTAATCCAACTCTATATCACCTAGGTTGCTTAGATTAGCACTTTGAGTAACCTAGTTACCTCAAGTTAGAGGTTAAGCTTGGAGTAGGAGCTCTCGGGTGGATCGTCTTTGACTTGAGGAGGCCGTTGAGGTGCCGACGTTCCAAAAAGCCTACAAGGAGTGGAGGATAGTGATGAAGACCCGAAGGACAAGTAACGTGAGGTATAACTTCGAATCAGAGTAGTTAAACCTTTCATAGTTTGCTAGTAACGGTTTAGATACGATTCATGCGCTCAAGTCCGTGTTACGAAACTTTGATAATCGCTTTTCATATATTCCACCTCCCCGCAAGTTCGTGGGGTGCGTGACATGGACTTACAGTGGTATCAGAGCCAAATAAACCATTACTAGCTTGTTAGCAACTAATTAGAAGTTCGATCGACGGAAAACACGAAAACAAAACCCTAACCCCTTAACAGTTTCTGTTAATTTTAAACATGTCACAAATTTTTTTTGATATGCCTTAAAATTCACAGCAGGGTATTTTAAGAATACTGGGAAAATACGAGCCACCAACTCGGTGTTATGGCCGCGGATCCGCGGCAATAGAGTGCTTGTGCCGCGGATCCGCCGCCGAGTCAACTCTGAGTTGACTTGGATTTGCTCTGTTATTCTTGTTTTACGGTGTTCTGTTTTCTAGTATGTTCTGTTTCTACCCAGGTTACTTCAGTGCAGGTTTGCAATTGGGGTAGACACGGAAAATGGTTATCGATCGATATTCTAAGTTATTTGCTAATCGGGTTTTTATCTGTAATGATTAATGTGTTCGTAAAACTCCCCTAACTGCTAGTATGTCGGTTGGCAAGGGGTTGCACATTTCTGTAATGTTTACTGTTTGTGTATATGAACTTGATTGGATCGTTGTGATGATTAGCCGGGGTTTGAGATGGGTTTTATATTCATTCATTCGAAGTAAATTATAATATGATGTAATATTCTTTTGCGGGGCACATCCAGGTTGCGGTTGTAGCCACCGTTGTATTATTTCATTTACTGTTTTTGGCTCCTAGGATAGTCCCAAGGTGGGGTACACAAACTACCGGGTACGTTGAAGTGTTTAGTGGCCTAGTCACGTTGTTGAGGGAGACCGCTTTACTTCGGGTACTTGGCGGGTAGTTTGTCGTACCCGTAGGGGTCTAGGATGAGGTAAAGGCTATTCATCAAAACTGTGTAATCCGTCTTTTGTTGCAGGCTCAAAGCAAACGCGGATTGCTTGTATATCCAATAATGTTCATCTGAGATCTGGAATGCCTATTATTACGTCTGAAAAATGTACAATATCTATATATGATAGCTATTTAGACGTCACTTATTTTTTACACCCGCGCTAGCCCAGCCCCCGCTCTGTCGTTAGTTAAGTAACCTAACGGGTGATGACGGGACCTAGTGGCGAATGCGGATGGCATAAGAGGACGTTGTATTTTTGTTGTTTTCTGCAATGATAGGTTAAATGATGGGACACATTATTTTAATGCAAAGAAAATAAACCAAAGTTGAATCGTTGGAACAAATTTAAAAGAAACCACTCGTTTATTTTAAAAGAGCAGATTTTTAAAATTGCGGAGCTTTAACCACTCCTTTTAAAAAACTATCAGGTTCCTTCGATTATATCAAGTTCACTACGTTCATGGTTTCGCCAAAACCAGTCGTAGCCCTCCGTCATTTCTTATGGATGGTCAGTAGTATTCAAGCTATGTTTGTTGGCATTCGTCAAGGTATAGTGTTTGGTAGCTGCTGGGGTATTCATTTGTTGCATAGATAGATGAGTTGGTTTGGGACAGTCGTATTACCTTGTTGTCTTTCGTCAAGGGTATATACGGGTGGGTTCAAATTAACAAGATAATGATGGGCAGAACTTGACATGTGTTTTATGATTTGTTGGCTTTCGTCATGGTCATAAGAACATGGGGCAAAAATTCACATCGGGAGTTTCTAAAGAAACTAAAACTTGCTAGTATTGCATACCATTTGGAGTTTGATGAATGTTGGTAGGATTCCTTCAACATTATCATACGATGATATTTGGATCCCGATCCTACTGTGAGTATATGCTACTTATCAGGAGATTCGTCACTTAACGATCAATGCTATAAACCAAGTAGGTGTCAGCGAGGCTACGCCCCCCAGAGAAAAGAGGTTATTTAATTAAGGAATTTCGCGAAAGCGTTGGAAAACCTCCCTCGAAGTACCGACACTAGCCTGGCTGAACGGTTAAGCAAGTATTGTACAGTGAGAATAGTCCTGGCTAATTCTTCTTTTATGGTTTGAGGAAGGATTCGAGAAACAGTGGGAGCCATCCAGTTTAGAAAAATTAAAAACCAATCTAAACTTGCAAGAGCATCATGCTAAAGTTTTTTCTTCTCTCTCTCATTGCAGCGACCTTGTGACCATGACTAGGTTACATCTAGATAACAAGTTGACTGAATCTAACTTATATGACTGGCAAAGGTCTGTCCAGATGTCCATTACCTATGACAAGATGGACCACCCTATTACTACTCAAGATCCCGCCGTCCCAGGTCCAGTTTCTACCGTCGCGGATATGGATATCCGTCAGACAAGGGAAAAGGATAAAGCGAAAGCTAAGTGCCTCGTGTTGGCTTCAGTTGATGGTGTATACCAGAAGCAACACGAGAAGATGGACTTAGTTTCCATCTTTCTCCATAACAAAGATTTATATGGAGAGCAATCTCATATCGCAAGATATGAGACCTCGAACGATTTAAATCAAGCGAGGTTGGCTGTCGGGTCATCTGTAGGGGACAACGTCCTTACAATGACTAGCTATATTGATGAGCTCAAGGACCAAGAGACCACGTTGGGAAACAGGTCATACGCTGACTTATTTCCATAGTCCCTACCCTCTACTTACATCCTGAAAGAAACCAGGGAGACACAAGCTCTACTTAATGGGGGACCTTCTTCTTCTACATCCAGGGCAAAAGCAAAGGGTGAAAAGAAGAAGACCTCTACAAAGCCGATATACGGTGTCAATAAAGTAGAAGGAAAGGGAACAGCAAAAGTTTCGGGACTTGATATAGCTAAGGAGGGATGTTCCTATTGTTATGGGAACGGGCATTGACAGAAGGATTGCAGGGCTTTGGAAGCCAGTAGCCAGGATACGAAGCATGTTGTGGCTTCAGCCTCAAGTGTGTTTGTAATTGAGAACTGTTTGTCAATTAACTCTACTTACTGGGTACTAGATACCGGAGCAGAATCTCATATCTGTAATTCATTACATGCTTTGAGAAACCGTAGAGATATAAGCATAGGTGATTTGTCTCTCAGAGTTGCAAACGGAATGAGCGTGGACGCTGAATCCGTGGGAGAATATCGCCTAGGTTTGACAAGTGGGCAGATATTGATTCTACGTAACTGTCTGTATGTACCTAGTTTGACTTGTAATATCATATCAGTGTCCTCACTTTCAAGAGAGGGATATGACTTTACATTCGTAAGCAATGTAGTTCACATCCACCTAAATCAAGTTCTGATTGCGTCCGGTACATTATATGACAGTATATACGTATTGAGTCAAGCTCAGGTTTTCAATGTCCAGAACACACTTAAAAGAAAGTCTCCAGAAATGAATCAGGCTTTCTTATGGCATTGTAGACTAGGTCACATCAATGAAACACGATTAACGAAGTTACATAGAGAAGGATATTTGAATCCGTTCGAATATCAATCTTATGCCACTTGTGAATGTTGTCTCATTGGAAAGATGACAAAGACTCCGGTTACTGGACACGGAGTAAGAGAGAGTGAGCTTTTAGGACTCGTACACAGTGACGTGTGCGGTCCAATGTCTACACATGCGCGAGGTGGTTATTCCTACTTCATTACTTTTACGGATGATTTCTCTAGGTATGGACATATCTTCTTGATGAAGCATAAATCCGAGGCCTTTGAGGAATTCCAGGAATACAAGAATGAAGTGGAAAACCAAACAGGCAAAAGTATTAAGACACTGAGATCTGATCGAGGTGTTGAATACTTAAGTGCCGAGTTCCTGGGTTACTTAAAAGAGAATGGAATTCTCTCTCAGCTTACTCCTCCATACACACCACAACACAACGGTGTATCGGAAAGGAGGAATCGAACCCTATTGGATATGGTTCGTTCCATGATGAGTAAGGCTGAGTTACCGCGATCATTCTGGGGTTATGCGCTAGAATCAGCAGCATATCTTTTGAACAAGGTTCCAACCAAAACTGTGCCTACCACACCATATCAGATGTGGAGTGGGAAGAAACCCCACCTTCAGTACCTGAAGACATGGGGATGTCCAGCTTTTATAAAAAAGCAGCATCCGGACAAGCTCGAGGCACGCTCAGTAGAGTGTAAGTTTGTGGGATATCCAAAGAACTCCATGGGATATTGCTTCTATTACGCAGAGGAACAAAAGGTTTTTGTTTCTCGTCATGCCCGCTTCTTAGAAACTGAATTTTTAGAAAATCAGAAGAGTGGGAGCGCAGTAGAACTGGAAGAAATTCCAGAACCACAAGCTGTTACTGAAAGTTTGGTAGAACAAGAAGTTTCAGAAGAAAGGGACATACCGACGCCTATCCGCAGAAGTAGTAGGCAGTCTCATCCGCCCGAGAGATACTACGGTTTTCTCATAGACGGAGATCGAGAAGATTGCGTCATTGATAATGATGACCCTACTAGCTTCCAGCAAGCCATTCAGAGCGGCGACTCGGTAAAATGGCTAGATGCAATGCGGACCGAAATGGAGTCCATGTACACTAACAAAGTATGGACTTTGGACATTGCTCCAGATGGGGTAAAACCCGTAGGATGCAAGTGGATCTTCAGAAAGAAGATTGGTGTAGATGGACAGGTTCAAAACTATAAGGCTAGACTTGTTGCAAAGGGTTTCCGTCAAAGACCTGGTTTGGACTATGACGAAACCTTTTCTCCAGTGGCTATGCTCAAATTCATTCGGGTCCTTCTTGCAATTGTTTCCTTCCACGATTATGAGATCTGGCAGATGGACGTAAAGACGGCCTTTCTAAATGGTAATTTGGAAGAGAGCGACTATATGGATCAGCCAGAGGGATTCATTCAGAGTGGGAGCACCGGTAAAGTATGCATGCTGCTTAAATCCATTTATGGACTAAAGCAGGCATTGCGGAGTTGGAACATCTGTTTTGATGATACTGTCAAAGAATTCGACTTTATCAAAAATCCAGATGAACCATGCATATAGAGTAAGATTGTAGGGAGAGTTGTAGTATTCCTCGTCTTGTACGTGGATGACATTCTCCTAATAGGAAATGATATTCCTATGCTACAGTCAGTCAAAAGATTCTTGTCACAGAAGTTCTCCATGAAAGACCTGGGTGATGCCACCTACATTCTGGGGATCCAGATCTATCATGATAGATCAAAGAGGATGTTGGGACTTTCACAGTCCAGTTACATAGACACCATATTGAAAAGATTCAGTATGGATTATTTTAAGCGCGGTAACCTACTGGCTTGTCACGGAATCACCCTCTCCAAAGAGATATCTCCCAAGACTAATTTGGAAAGGGATCGCATGTCGATTATACCCTACGCTTCTGCGGTAGACTCTATAATCTATGCGATGTTATGTACCAGACCAGATGTAGCATACGCATTGAGCGTTGTAAGCCGGTATCAGGCAAACCAAGGGGAGAAGCACTGGATAGCAGTAAAGAACATTCTCAAGTACCTGAGGAGGACTAAGGAGATGTTCTTGGTGTATGGCGGAAAAGACCTCCAGATCGAGGCCTTTGCTGACTCCAGCTTCCAGAGTGACAAGGATGACTCCAAGTCCATGTCGGGTTATGTCTTTACCCTCAATGGAGGGGCGGTCTGTTGGAAGTGTTCCAAGCAGGACACCGTTGCTGACTCAACGATGGAAGCGGAGTACATAGCTGCTTGCGATGCCGCAAAAGAAGCTGTCTGGATGAAGAAGTTCCTCAAAGAACTTCAGGTGGTTCCTACCAGTGTTGGTCCAATACCTCTGTATTGCGACAACAACGGCGCTATAGCTTTAGCGAAGGAACCCAGGTCCCATCAGAAGTCCAGACACATCTTAAGGCGGTATCACCTGATCAGGGAGATCGTCGATCGCCGGGAGATCGAGGTAAAGAGAGTAGATACAGAGAATAACACTGTTGATCCATTCACAAAGGCCATTCCTCAGACGCAGTTCGAGAGGCTATTCGAGATGATAGGTCTGCGATACGCCAGTACATGGCCCAAGTGTAAGTGGGGGATTGTTAGTGTTTATGCCCTAGAAGGCCATTACTGTATCATAATAGTTTGTATATTACTTAATGGAAGCTTGGGATATTCACAGTTATATAACAGTCTTGCTAAACATGGTAGTATGCTACTTGGTTTTGTCTATCTTAATATGTGAGTATGCGTATTGATAGAGCTCTTAGGATCTTGCTTGACTACCAGCGTTGTGATGGCAGTCACACTAGTGGGGGCTGGGTAGTCTACAAGCACATCCTTTTTCAGGTCCCTAGTCGTTGGATTATCGAGACAGGGCATCCATACTCCAGAGTAGACTAGTGTGTACGCTTCTCATCCCAGTTGGGGAGATGGTATGTCCCACAGCCATCAGTACGTCGTACCGGAGATAGTATACAGGTGCTCGTTGGGTTACAGGTACACTGGACAGGACTCGCGTGGAACTGTTGGTTGGTATTATACCCGTCGTCAGTTAACAGTTCCCAGGTGACATGAGTAAAGCATAGTCCGCAGACTTGACACTGCTACTTCGCCTCGAGTGTGTCCCACTGTTCTTAGATTCTACCCTACCACGGCTCAAAGGAGTCGTGCAAACAGGTAGCAGTTGGGTGCAGTCCCGAGCACTTGGAGGCAGTGGAGGTTAGACATGATTCGTCTCTCCCGGTATTTGGAGTTGATATCGTGCTGTGTCAGAAAGCTATTACGCAAAGTCCCTAGCCAGGGCAAGCGAGATTTACTGGTAGGTTTTCCAGTAGTTTCTCAAGGTGTAATGGGCTACGCTCCGACACGACTTATACCACTTTTAGGGGACTGACGCTTGCCGCCCCCTAGGCCCGATATTCGATAGTCTTAGATGAACAGACCGGACTGTACGGAGATTGTCACAGCAGGCTTAGTAGGAGTTCGGATGGGTTTACTCATCGGCCTTCTTATCGACATCTACCTGGGGACCGTTACGTACAGCTAGTGCCGCTTGCGGTCTGTGGTTAAACCCATTGCCAGCGTAGTGTCGAGTCTTTAGAGTCCCACACAGAGAGTTTCCCTGCTTCGGGCGAAACGATATAGAGGTCGTATGGTTTTACGACAGGGTTCGGGCGCATACGTGTTTTTACGCACGTACGATGTTCGGTCAGTTTTTACTAGTCGGCTTTGGTTTCAGCCAGATTCTAGTATCGGATTATTGGATTTATACAGTCTAAAGTTTTTCCGTGTTTTTACGGATAGGAGGGGCGTTCTCGTAATTTGTCGGGAAGCTTCTTGAAGCATGATGACTTGGGGGTTAAGGTGGCATATGCATTAATTGGATAAATGAGTCATGGTGTGATTCATACATGGAGTTAATGAATCAATTATGATTTATATGACTCATGTGATGAATCACTTAGTGTATTAATGAAACATGATGATATATCATTATTTGTTCTTCATTTAATATATATGATATGTTTCATATATACATACATGAACTATTCATCCAAAAGGATTCTCACTCTCACCTTCTCTCTCCTCAAGCTCTCCATCTTCAAACCCTAACCCTAACCTCTCATGTGTTGAGATCAAGGGTTAGCTCAACTAATACTTCCCAAATCCAATTCTATATCACCTAGGTTGCTTAGATTAGCACTTTGAGTAACCTAGTTACCTCAAGTTAGAGGTTAAGCTTGGAGTAGGAGCTCTCGCACTACTACAAATAGGGGTTGCCCCTACGGATAAATCCGTTGGGGAAACCCACTGCCCCTACGGATATATACGTAGGGGCGAAAAAATACCCCGTAGGTGC
Organism: Agapanthus africanus; assembly: GCA_030015575.1. Classification (NCBI taxonomy): domain Eukaryota; kingdom Viridiplantae; phylum Streptophyta; class Magnoliopsida; order Asparagales; family Amaryllidaceae; genus Agapanthus; species Agapanthus africanus. Next base: position 211,340,708 of record CM057351.1, on the reverse strand, counting down.
AAAGGCCGCGGGTGCAAGTTGAGGCCCTGAACTTGCCCCTACGGGCAAATTCTTGCCCCTACGGATATCTATGTAGGTCCTGTTGCCCCTACGGCTTAAGCCGTAGGGTATAAGATTTTATATTATTTACGGTTTATTTTAATAAATTACTTTGCCCTACGGATATACCCGTCGGGGCATGTACTACCCCCTACGGATATATGCGTAGGTACGTTTCCGTAGGGGCATAAATTCAGGATTCCTGATATGTAGCCCCTACGAAGAAAGCCGTAGGGGATAGTCAGTAGCCCCTACGGATATATCCGTAGGGGCTTTCCCAACCCCCTGGTACTGAGACCTGGGGGAAATATCAGTTACTGCTGATATTTTGCCCCTACGGCGATATCCGTAGGGGTAACATGTTTTCCTACGGATTAATCCGTAGGTACATATTATCTGAAATTTTTTTTTAAAAATGGGCTGTTTGATTTTTCCCGCCCTGTGCACAATAATATATACATCAATCAAATCATATATTGCAGTATTCATAATCATATCTCACGCATATATATAATATACAAAAGAAACACAAAAACAGAATATGATATAAATACAAACCAATATCAATATCGTTTCAAAATGTAGTACAATGTGTATGATATAAATAAATACATGTTTCAAAAAAAAAGAACCAAAAATCTACCCTAGCTCGGTCCAGCTCCACCTCTGAATAACGATAGAATAACGCGCGCCTGCTCCTCGGTCAATAAACTATGCAATTTGTCGCGAGCGGGAGTCTGAGCGGCATGTGGTCTGCGCAGCCGCCGTCGAGGTAGTCGCTTGCGGAGCCGCGGCTGCGGGAGTCTGAGTGGGCGGTGGAGCTACATGAGCTGTCTGCGGAACCGCAGCCGATGTAGTGGCTTGCGGAGCCGCAGCTGAAGGAGTTGCGTGTGGAGGCTCGGCCGATCTATCCTGTCGCGTCTGGATATAACGTGTGTAAGAAGCGTGTAAGAACTGTTTATTATTCGAATTCGTATCATTATTAAGTTATTTCGAAACCCTGTTTGGATATCTAGTTTGGAAAAGCGTTGTTTATTTCAATTACATATGTATGTATGATTAATCAAACTTAAGTCTAAAACCAAATAAGCTCAAGCTACGTACTAATTATGGATATGTTGATATGTATATAATATGAAATGATATTTTACTATAAAGTAGTATACATACCAGCATCTCCTTCAACTCCTGAACGCTGGCCCTCAAGCTATCCAGTTCATGATGGATACGTCGCTCACTGGAGACGGAGGAAGTAACCACCGGGGTGGAGTCCAACCTCATATGGGCCCTGCTAGAGCCTAGTCCTCGGCCTCTCTCCCAACCTCCGTGGTGCCGTCCGTGTGCGGCGTCCAGGACTGGGGTCAGCAGCCTCGAATGTTGCCTTCCCCTAGCAACTGTCAGAACATTATATTTAGCACATACGGGTCTATAAAATTGACAAGAAACACCAAAATCAACAAATTCAAAGCCTTATCTACAGAGATAGAAGATGTGCTCCTCTGGTATCTGCATGTATCAAAATTTGAATAATATTAATTAATTTCAGTACATACATACTAACAAGGTAAACTCGCATATAGCGCTGCTTACACATATGACAGGGAGTGAAGGAGCTCTTGTAGATCATCAGGCGCAAATCTAATCTCATCAAGCAGCCCATGATAATGAGTTGGACGACTAAGAGCAAAAGAAATGTGTGTATATTTATGATATAGCATTCTAAATCAATATACATGCCCTATATAATATATAAACATATCTGGAGGAACGGGAGTGGCCTCTGTCCCTGATATGGACGCATCACCAACAACTAGACAATCAAACATTGACAATATAAGTAATTTTGACATAAACAGGCATGGATATCTATAATATTACATTCAAAATGGATATTAGAGGGCGCACCTGCAGTGAGAAGTGGCAAAAGTATCACCCAACTAGGGTGTAATTTACAGAATCAGTTGAGACTCTTAAAAGTCATAGATCAGATTTGTGCAGGTCGGGTTCTTCTATGACTTTTAAGAGTCTCAACTGATTCTGTAAATTACACCCTAGTTGGGTGATACTTTTACCACTTCTCACTGCAGGTGCGCTCTCTAATATCCATTTTGAATGTAATATTAGAGATATTAGAGAGCGCACCTGCAGTGAGAAGTGGTAAAAGTACCACCCAACTAGAGTGTAATTAACAGAATCAGTTGAGACTCTTGAAAGTCATAGAAGAACCCGACCTGCACAAATCTGATGTATGCTTTCCATTGGACACTAAGAAGTCTCTAATGGGAAAAGCCTATGTGAAAACCATCATTAGTTCATATCAGAAGATTGATGCTGAAACAGAGAACGAGGAATGTCATTTTTTTCTTCTTCTGCCACATTACTGTCTTCTCCTTCTTCTTCTGCCACATTATTCTCTTCTCCTTCTTATTATGTGCGCGTGCAAATTCAAGATATAATATAGCAAACTAGGATTGGTATTCAAATCCCAGTCCAGATTGGTATTCAAAATTTATTTAATTAGTTTGTGATCCACATCATTTGATTCGTTGCTTGAGGCATCAATGTAGGCACAAATATCGGCGACGAGGAACTCGACGAGGAAGAACGAGGGCGGTGGCGGGCTGAGAACGGAGGGCGCGCGGTGGCGACGAAGAGAAAATTGGAGACACGGGAACGAGATAAAATTTTGGGAACGAGAGGGAAAGATATCGAGGCGTAGGGCATTTCTGTGCCTTTTTTAATTCAATTCCCATTTAGGTGCCCGTAGGGCCAAACAACAAATTAAGATATAATATTTTTAAATTAAAATGTCGGGCACCGTAGGGACAAAGTGGCGCTTTTAGTTTCATATATGAGTATCGATGGGAATATGAAGGTTTCATATTATCATCGAGTATCATATATTGGATGTTATGCAAGCTCTGAACAAATCTTGAACGGAACTTTCACAAGAATTTACAATACCCGACCAGAATCCAATCCAGAGTTTGATGAAGCTTCAGGCCTTCAGCTTCCCCACAGAAAATAGTTAGGGCAAACCCTTTGCAAAACCATAGCTTTCATGCAGAGATGACGCTCAGAACATGCCAGCTTCCAAACACATTGAATAATACATAATCTCCCATACTCTCTCTCTCTCAATCAGACAGTTTATATTTGGATTTGAATTTAGGAAAAGAAATAAGATGGCTACAAACCAGCTTGCCTCGCCAATCTCATAACTATAAAGCTCATAAAAGTGGAAGCTTGAGGGCAAGCCATCATCGCCTCCATTCAATTGAAGCCAAATCATCCACAAAAAATAGAAATAAATATAATAATTGATCGATAGGCAAAATTGCAAGAAACCTATTCAGATTTTTGCATGAAAAAATAAGAGATGTAAAATAAGTAAAAGATTACCAAATGAAATTATCCCATCACTTGAACCCCCTCTCAAGACATTTTAGGAAAAATTCCCCCAGTAATTTTCCCAAACTCTGAAGGCTTCACAAAAATTTTAAATACAGATAATAATATGAATGAAGATATCAATCACCAATTTTTTAATGAGGATCAACTGAAACCCCAAACAGAGCAAGCAAATTACAAAGATCCCAAAACCCCGCGTGGCCCAGCCCCAGCCCCCAGCCCCAGCCCAACCCCAGCGTGGCCAGCTAAACCCCAACACCAACCCTAAGGCAAACCCTAACCCCAGCCCCACCCCAGCAGCAGCCGAACCCCAACCCTAACCCTAAGGCAAACACCAAATTAAGAATTAATATTTTAATTCTTGAACGTCTGTGCCCGTAGGGGTAACCCTAAAGGGTTACCCCTACGGATTAATCCGTAGGGCCAAGTTAAATCTGCCCCTACGGATTAAAAATTTTGTAGTCAAAATAGAGCCGTCTATTGGGAACGACATCAAACTACATACAGAAAAATTAAGGATCGCTAGAAATTTTGTCAAAATTTTATCACTAACAGTGAACCTGTATCCAGCCTACCCACATCCTGGTGAAGGAAGGGATGAAATTTAAGCTAGTGCAAAGGAATGAACCCCCAGCAAACCAGTCAACAAAGAGGAAAGGATAATGCAGTTTAAGCTAGTGCAAAGAAAGGTACAGTCCCCCAAATACTCTCATAGCTCAGGAAAGCATCTTGATGAGGGGGGAGATAAAAAGAGTTTTGCAATAGGGAATTGTGTCCCATTCCTGAGGTACGGCATAAGCCTAGGAGCCAAGTTGAAATGCACTGGCAAATAACCCCTCCACACACACGCATGCACATGCACACAGACACATACAGAGTTGTAAATCATATATGAGGATAATTACACAATGTAAATTCTTGATAATAGAAGCATCCTGCAAAACCACAAACATTTTCAGTTATATGCAGTCATGAGGATCAAACTATAGCTAGGTATTGCAAAGATCACAAAATTGAGTAGATTTGTTACATTTGTTCATTCTAGTTTGGGTGTTCAAATTCCATATTCTCGATTCCAATATCACCCCTAACCCTAACCCTAACCCAGCCCCAGCCGAACCCCAACCCAACACCAAACCCTAACCCGGCCTAACCCTAACCCCAACCCAGCCCCAGCCGAACCCCAACCCAACACCAAACCCTAACCCGGCCTAACCCTAACCCCAACCCAGCCCCAGCCGAACCCCAACCCAACACCAAACCCTAACCCGGCCTAACCCTAACCCCAACCCAGCCCCAGCCGAACCCCAACCCAACACCAAACCCTAACCCGGCCTAACCCTAACCCCAACCTAGCCCCAGCCGAACCCCAACCCAACACCAAACCCTAACCCGGCCTAACCCTAACCCCAACCCAGCCTCAGCCGAACCCTAACCCCAACACCAAACCCCAACCCAACCCTAACCCTAACCCTAACCCCAACACCAGTCGAACCCCAACCGCCGATCGAACCCATACCCTAACCCTAACCACAACCGATACCTAATCCTAACCCTCATCGATCGCTACCCTAACATCATTATAATAATGTTTAACTAATTACCTGTAGGCGACGACGGAGAGGTAATCGGCGACGACGAGGGCGGTGGCGACAACGAGAACGGAGCACGGTGGCGACCACGAGATCACTGCAGGCGTGGCGACGACGATTCGGCTTGGATTCGGCGACGACGAGATCACTGCAGCGCGGCGGCGACGACGATCTCGATTTGGGAATTTGGTTTCGCGCGAGCGAAAGAAAGAGAATAAGAAATAATCGGCGTAGGGATCGATCTCTTAAATCCCTATTTATATGCCCCTACGGATTAACCCGTAGGTGCTTGGTTTGCGCCACCGTAGGGGCAAAAAACACTTTAAAATTTAATATATTTTAAATAAATATTGAACGACCGTAGGGGCAACCACTTTGACCTACGGATTAATCCGTAGGTCTAAACTTTAACTGCCCCTACGGATGTTGTTATCCGTAGGGGCAACCCCTTATTTTACTAGTGTCGGGAGGATCGTCTTTGACTCGAGGAGGCCGTTGAGGTGCCGACGTTTCAAAGAGCCTACAAGGAGTGGAGGATAGTGATGAAGACCCGAAGGACAAGTAACGTGAGGTATAACTTCGAATCAGAGTAGTTAAACCTTTCGTAGTTTGCTAGTAACGGTTTAGATACGATTCATGCGCTCAAGTCCGTGTTACGAAACTTTGATAATCGTTTTTCATATATTCCGCCTCCCCGCAAGTTCGTGGGGTGCGTGACATGGACTTACACTTTTGTCATTTAGCTTGATATTTTGTGTAGATATTTGTTAACCTAACCCAAACCCTTTACCTATGGTTTATTCTCTACAATGGTTAAGCCTTTCATTCTTAACCAAGGGTTGCAATTGTAACCACAACAATAATTCATTATTCATCACAAAAGCTTTCTTCTTCTTCTTCCTCTTTGAAAAAGCTTTCTAGCTTTTTGTGAAGTAATGATTTAAAGTGAGATATTGAAAACAAAAGAGTGCAAAATTCCTACTTCATCATCCTCATATATTCTAGCCACTTAGATTAGGGTGTTAACTTCACTAATACTTGATTAGAGAAGTGAGAGCTTGAGTTTGAGATTCTTCAAGGTAGATCATCTTCGAAAAGGAAGACTTCAAGCAAGCATGGATCATTCGACTTGTGGAGCCTCTCTAGAGTCCAGAAGTTCATGGATCGCGGCGAAGTGACTACTACTCGGAGCTTATGAAGCGAAGGAATGGACTACAAAGGTTGTAATCCCTCTCTCTTAGATGTAAAGTTTTTAACATGCATGTTAACCTTAATTCTCTAGTTAAGATCTTGGTTAGGGTTTGTTTAGCACCCCGAAAATTTCAATATGGCATGTGTGATACCTTCTTAAACCTTGCTAAGGTGTTATGATAACCCTATAGTGTTATTAGAGCCAAGCTAATGCATTAGGAGTTGTCTAGACGAAGTTAGAAGTCCGATCGAACCCCGAAACCCCGAAACGACCCCTTTTTCTGGAATTTTTTTCAAAAGTTGAAATTTTTCATATTAAAAATACTCAGAAAATCATGCAGGGAATTTTATGGACCCACCTGAAGAAAGTGTCCCTAACTCGCTACAGTGACCGCGTAACCGCGGCCAAAACCTGGTTTTGGCGGCGGTTCCGCGGCGCCACTATGGAGGCTTGGGAAGGGCACTTCAGCGACGGTCCATAGGTGCCGGGGCATGCTACTGGGAATTTTTATTTTCTGCTCAAGTGTTGAGCTCACTAGGGTATTTTGGGAATTCGTTGTGTCTGTCGAATTATCTAACTTTGCTTAGTTATATGTGATGTTTATGTGTTGTTGTGATATGTTATATTGGATCGTTGTGTATTGAATAGCCGGGGGTTTTATGTGAGATGGGAGTTTTCTTTTTCATTCATGTAAAATTCATTTGTATGTAATATTCTTTTATTAGGGCACTTCTGGGTTGAGGATGATGTCACCATTGTATATTATTTACTTTTCCTTATTAGGATAGACCCAAGGCGGAGAGCACAAGTAACCGGGTTCTAGGGTCTAGTGGGAGGCCATCTCGAGGAGTCGAGATCGGGTCTCCTAACCCTAGAATTGGCAGGGTTACTTACCGCTCTCGTAGGGGGTCTAGGGATGTGGGTTTGGCTATTCATCGCGACTGTGGAATCCATGTTTTATGCAGGCTCAAACTAAAACACGGACGTCCTAGTATATCCAATATTTCATATGTTGACTTCTGCTGCAATGTTCTGTGATGAGATCATATTACTGCCTGAGACGAATGCTTATACTATATGTTGATATATAAATATTGCTGCTTTCATTTCTTCTGTGATGCTTAGGAAGCTTATATGATGGGTTTTATTAATGAGATTAATAAAAGAAAAGAAACCAAAAAGATATTGTAGAATCAAATTTTCAAAAAGGGTAGCTACAGTTTTTGCTTTGCATAGCGGTATTCTTTGAAGAATATCCAGCACCTTATTCGATAAGGAAAGAGCCGAGATTCTTTCACCGGGAGTGACCTCTTTAGCAAAACTGGCAGATGCTACAAACTCACTGTTTTGTTTTTGATTGCTTCTATAGTTCTTGCTTTGCACAGCGGTATTTATGAAATATCATGCACCTTATTCGACGAGGAAAGAGCCGAGATCCCTTTACCGGGAGTGACCTCTTTAGCGAAACTAGAAAAGCCTCAAAAACATTCCTTTTTAAAAATCACTTGTTTCTACAACGATATCAAGTTCATTACGCTTATGGTTTTCTGAAAAACCTGCGTAACCCTCCGTCATTTCAGATAAGTACTACTTAGTATTCGTGCTACGTTTGTTGACTATGTTAAGGCGTAGTGTGCGGTAGCTAATTAGTGCTTATCTGCTAAAACATGAGATGTGATTGGATTAGGGTAGTTGTACGACTTTGTTGACTATGTTAAGGGTCGTGCAGGTGGGTTTAATTCAATCGGTAAATGACGGGTTGAACTTGGCTAGCAATTATGATTTGTTGACTATATTAAGGTCATAAGTTGCTAGGGGCAAAAGCATTATTGGGAATTTCAAATGTTGAAATTTGCAATGAGATTGCATTCCTTCTATAAGATAGTTGGATCCCGATACCCACTGCGAGTAAGAGTTACTCCTGATAGAGTTTTACACATGACAATTAGCCGATCAAGTAGGTGTCAAGATAGGTGTGAACGGGGTTAAGCCTCTGGGAAAACGAGGTTTATTTTAATTAGGTCCGTGCGAAAGCACGGGGAACCTCCCTCAAAGTAGCAACACTAATCTGGCTGAAAGATTGACGAAATTGTAGGGTGTAATTAATCCCGGCTAATCTTACCTTTTAGGGTTTGAAGGAAGATTTGATTAAAGCAGTGGGAGCCATCTTGATTAGATAAGATTATAACCAATCTAATCTTGCAAGAGCGCACGCTAAAGTGTTTTCTTCTCTCTCTCTCCAGGTAGCGACCATGTCAGGCCTTAATCAAGATAATAATATGGATGTATTGACTGAACTCGCTTGTTATACTGAGCAGGGGAACGTTGGTCCCGCTCCCACTTATAATTGTTATAAATCCGATCAGGGAATAGAAGAATATCTGGATTCTCACGCCACCCAAACGAAGAATAAGCATGTTGATGCATCTTCTTCAGGTGTGTTAGTTACCGAGAACTGTTTCTGAGTTCACTCTACGTCCTGGGCATTAGATACCGGATCACGATCCAACATATGCAATATATTGCATGGGCTAAAGGGAGGTAGAGAGCTAGGAATGAGTGATCATTCCGTAAGAGTAGAGATTGGTGCAAATGTTGCAGCCAAAGCAGTTGGCGAATATCACCTTGTATTACTAAGTGGTAATACATTGATTCTGAACGAATGCTATTATATACCGAACATGATATGCAACATTATATCAGTTTCTTTATTAAGTAAAGAAGGATATAATTTTGTAATACAGGATAATGTTATGAACATCTTCCTAAATCAAAAGTTGATTGGATCGGGCTCGTTACATAATGGCATATACGTTCTAAATCAAAACACAGTTCTTAATATATAGAACACACACAAGAGGAAGAGTTCAGAAATGAACGAATCCTTCTTGTGGCATTGTAGACTAGGTCATATCAATGCGACACAACAAGCTAAGTTACATAAGGATGGATATTTGAATCCGTTCGAATTTTCATCTTATGACACTTGCCAGTCATGTCTCAAAGGCAAGATGACCAAAACTCCGTTTAGTGGACACGGAGAAAGAGTTACGGAACTCTTAGGACTGATACATAGTGATGTATGTGGTCCCATGTCTACACATGCCAGGAACGGTTCTTCTTACTTCATTACATTCACTGACGATCTCTCAAGATACGGACATGTGTTCCTGTTGAAATACAAATCTGAAGCTTTTGAGAAATTCAGAGAATATAAGCACGAAGTAGAGAACCAAACGGGAAAAAGTATTAAGATCCTTCGATCTGATCGAGGAGGAGAATACTTGAGCAATGAGTTTCTGGACTATTTAAAAGAGAATGGGATTCTCTCTCAGCTTACACCTCCTTATACACCACAGCACAACGGTGTATCGGAGCGGAGGAATCACACCCTATTAGATATGGCGTTCTCTATGATGAGCTCCGCTGAGTTGCCTATTTTGTTTTGGGGTTATGCGCTGGAGACAGCAGAATACCTATTGAATCTAGTTCCATCTAAATCTGTACCTACCACACCACATGAGATATGGAGTGTGAAGAGACCATATTTTAAACGAGTTAAGATATGGGGTTGTCCGGCCTATGTCAAAAGGCAAAATCCGGACAAACCCGAGGCACGATCAATTCTTTGCAAGTTTGTGGGATATCCTAAGAATTCACAAGGATATATTTTCTACAACACCGAGGAACAAAAGTTGTTTGTTTCTCAATATGCCACCTTTTTGGAAAAAGGAATTTCTTGCAAAAGAAATTAGTGACGAAGAGGTAGAACTGGAAGAAGTTCCAGCAGCACAAACTGCAACTGAAGATTTAATGGAACCAAAGGATTCAGTAGTTCCCAACGAACCCCCGCCTCTCCGCCGATCTAGTAGGGTTCCTCATCCACCTGAGAGATACTACGGTTTTCTCGTCGATGGTGGGAGTGAGGATTGCATCATGGAAGATGATGACCCAAATAGCTTTGAGCAGGCCATCACGAGTGGAGACTCAGTGAAATGGCTGGGTGCAATGCGATCTGAGATGGAATCTATGTACACCAACAAAGTATGGACTTTGGAAATTGCTCCTGAAGGGGTAAAACCCATTGGGAGCAAATGGATCTTTAAAAAGAAACTTGGTGTAGATGGAAAAGTTGAGACTTTCAAAGCTAGACTTGTTGCAAAGGGTTTTCATCAACAACCAGGTGTGGATTATGACGAAACCTTTTCTTCAGTGGCTATATTTAAGTCCATCCGGATCTTACTTGCCATTGCTGCATACCATGACTACGAAATCTGGCAAATGGATGTTAAGATCGCCTTTCTAAATGGTGATTTGGAAGAGTGCGTGTACATGACTCAGCCAGAAGGCTTCGTAGATAGTGGGAGCAGCGGAAATGTGTGCAAGCTACTTAAATCCATCTATGGGTTGAAGCAGACGTCGCGGAGTTGGAACATATGTTTTGATGTGGTAGTCAAAGAGTTTGACATCATCAAAAACATAGATGAACCTTGTATATACAAGAAGGTGGCAGAGAGTAAGGTTGTCTTCCTCGTATTGCACATGATTGACATACTCTTGATAGGAAATGATATTCCTATGCTGCACTCGGTCAAGCTCTTCTTATCACATAGATTCTCAATGAAAGATCTAGGTGATGCCTCCTTCATTTTGGGAATTAAGATCTATAGAGATAGATCTAGACAGATACTGGGATTGTCCCAATCCAGGTACATTGACACCATACTAAAGAGGTTAAGTATGGAAGAATCCAAGCGTGGGAATTTACCCACAATCTCTGGACTCACTCTCTCCAAAGAGATGTCTCCCAAGACTGATTTGGAAAGAGCTCGCATGCAAGGGATATACTATGCTTCGGCAGTAGGCTCTATCATGTACGCGATGCTATGTACCAGACCCGATGTAGCATACTCACTAAGTGTAGTAAGTAGGTATCAAGAAGATCCTGGAGAGAATCACTGGACAGCTGTGAAGAACATTCTCAAGTACTTGAGAAGGACTAAAGAGATGTTCTTGGTGTATGGTAATAGAGAACTCCAGGTGGAGACCTTTACCGATTCAAGCTTCCAAAGTGATAAGGACGACTCTAAGTCGCACTCGGGTTTTGTCTTTACCCTCAATGGAGGGACGGTTTGTTGGAAGAGTTCCAAACAAGAAACCGTGGCAAACTCGACGATGGAGGCTGAATACATCACCGCCAACGATGCTGCCAAAGAGGCTGTCTGGATAAAGAAGTTCATCACTGAACTTGGTGTGGTTCCGTCCATTGAGTATCCAATACCTATGTATTGTGATAACAATAGAGCTGTGGCTTTGGCCAAGGAACCCAGGTCCCATCAGATGTCCAGACATATTCTGAGGCGGTATCACCTGATCCGGGAGATAGTTGATCACTGGGAGATCGAGGTTAGGAGAGTTGATATGAAGGACAACACTGCGGATCCACTCACAAAGGCCATTCCTCAGATACAATTTGAGAGACTCTTCGGGATGTTGGGTATGAGATACTACAATAGCTGACTTTAGTGCAAGTGGGAGATTATTAGTTATATGTATGCCCTAGAGGCCATTGTTGTGCATATGATGTATATTATAGTGGATGCTTGGATATATATAGAGAGGACTTTCTTTCTCGATATGATAGTATGCTATCTGGTTTTACTTTATCTTAACATGTTAACAAATATTGTTTTGTGATCACGTGTTGATAAAGCCTTTAGGATAAGTACTCGACTACTAGGACTATGATATAGATCATACTAGTGGGGCCAGGGTAGTCAACGAGTACATCCTATAACTGTTCCTAGTCGAGGGTGTATCGAGACAGGGCATCGATACTCCAGAGTAGACTAGCGTACACGCATCTTGACCCATGGGATGGGCGATGGATGATCGCATAGCCATTGGTATTGGACATCAAAGATGTTATACGGGTGCTCAGTAGAGACTGGGTACACTGAACGGACTCGCCGAGAACTCCTGGATGGTATTATACCTATCGTCAGATAGCAGTTCTCCGGTGACACTGGTACAGGTTAGTCTGTAGACCCGAGATCGTCATAGAGTCTTGTATGATTCCCACTGTGCTTTGATTTCCACCTTACCACGTCCAATAGGGCATGCAAAATGGTGGCTTTTAGGTACAGTCCCGAATCACATGGAGGCAATGAGCGATAGGAGGGGTTTCATATCTCCCGGTATAGGGAGTTGATGTTGTGCTGTGTTCGATTGGCTATAACTGGAAGTCCCTGGCCAGGGATGATATGGAGATTTACTAGTAAGTGTTATCAGTAGTTTCTCGACCTGTTATGAGCCTTACATCGACATGACTTATCGGTTACTGGGGTCTGACGTTTACCACCCCTAGACTAGATATGCAACATATCAGACGAAGAGATCGGACTGTACGGGAGTGTTACTGATTGGATTTGCAGGAGAATGTACGGGCTTGCTTGTTGATCTTCTGATTGCTCAATACATGGGTGGCTGTTACGTTTAGCTGACCACTTGCAGCTTGTGGGTGTTTGATATGATCATCACCTGCTGCCGGCGTATTGAAGATTCTTTAGAGTCCTATACAAAGGTTTCCTGGCTCAGGCAAAACGGAGTAGGAGCACATATGTGATATGTGCGGGACCGAGAATGATACGATATGAGATACCGTATTATATTCTCGCGATATGAGATATCGGCCGGGTATATATGATATAGACGGGTCATCGGATCAAATGTTGATTCGATGAATGAGTACATGTTATATTAGTCGGTTATATGCAATATAGCCGGATTGTCGGATCAAGAGTTGATTCGATTATTTAATATATAATTATATATGGGATATATTACATTACGTTTACTGATATAAGCTCGCTTTATTGATTCATTTTCTCACCGGATAATACATTGATATATATGCGATATATGTTAATTGTATTATTTTCTTTTGTTACAAAAATATATTATATATGTGATATATAATATTGTAATATGTTAGGGTTACAAATGCAACATGGTTGTTAAGTTTAAACCAAGTTAGGGTTTGGATTTGGGTTAGCTTTTTCATGAAGCTTCATGAAGCTTTCTTTTGTCATTTAGCTTGATATTTTGTGTAGATATTTGTTAACCCAACTCAAACCCTTTACCTATGGTTTATTCTCTACAATGGTTAAGCCTTTCATTCTTAACTAAGAATTGCAATTGTAACCACAATAATAATTCATTATTCATCACAAAAGCTTTCTTCTTCTTCGTCCTCCTTGAAAAAGCTTTCTAAATTTTTGTGAAGTAATGATTTAAAGTGAGAAAATGAAGACAAAAGAGTGCAAAATTCCTACTTCATCATCCTCATCTATTCTAGCCACTTAGATTAAGGTGTTCACTTCACTAATACTTAATTAGAGAAGTGAGAGCTTGAGTTTGAGATTCTTCAAAGTAGATCATCTTCGAAAAGGAAGACTTCAAGCAAGCATGGATCATTTGACTTGTGGAGCCTCTCTAGAGTCTGGAAGTTCATGGATAGCGGCGAAGGGACTACTACTCGAAGCTTATGAAGCGAAGGAAAGGACTACAAAGGTTGTAATCTCGCTCTCTTATATGTAAAGTTGTTTACATGCATGCTAACCCTAATTATCTAGTTAAGATCTTGATTAGGGTTTGTTTACCACCCCAAAAATTTCAATATGGCATGTGTGATGCCTTCATAAACCTTGCTAAGGTGCTATGCTAACCCTACATATCTTTTTACCCCTAGCGTCTTATGACCTTGACGGTGGCCAAACTACCGATAAGGCGTTAGTCAAGTTCAACCCGTCATTTCCTGGTTTAAATTAGACCCACATGCACGACCTCTGACGGAGGCCAACCAACGCCGTATAAATACCCTGATTCAATCGCATCTCATGCTACAGATAAGTACTAATCAACTACCGTACACTACGCATTGACGGAGGCCAAACTACCGTAGTACGAATACTAAATATTACTTATCTGAAATGACGAAGGGCTATGACAGGTTTTTATGAAAATATTTTTCATAATGAACTTGATATCGTTGTAGAAACAAGTTATTTTGAAAAGGAGTGGTTTTGAGGCTTCTACTAGTTTCGCTAAAGAGGTCACTCCCGGTGAAGGGATCTCGGCTCTTTCCTTATCGAATAAGGTGCTGGATATTTTACAAGGAATATCGCTATGCAAAGCAAGAGCTATAAAAGCAATCAAAAACAAAACCGAGTGAGTTGTAGCATCTGCCAGTTTCACTAAAGAGGTCACTCTCGGTGAAGGGATCTCGGCTCTTTCCTTATCGAATAAGGTGCTGGACATTCTACAAGGAATACCGCTATGCAAAGCAAAAACTAGAGCTACCCTTTTTGAAAATTTGATTCTACAACATCTTTTAGGTTTCTTTTCTTTCATTAATCTTATTAATGAAGTCCCATTGTAACAACTCCATTTTTAGTGTACATAAATTTGATTTAAATTTAAAGTATACTTAGAGTATTTAATGCTGCTGTTACCACTTTAAGTATTTATCTCACACCATTATTACAAGAAAGAGCTTGTAGCTCATTGGTAATACCTTGCATGGCTGAACCAAGCCATCAGAGTTCAAATCCCATACCCCACATTATTTTTTATATTTATTTGTTTTAAATTTTATAGAAGCCCAACAATCCACACAAGATAACTTCCATTTTTCCCACTACACCCACTAACCTGAATGCACCAGAGGCCATACCTGACGACCCCCCCACCTCCCGACGCTGCGACTCAGCCAAGTCGACCGGCGGACAGGCTGACTCGGGCCGGCGCCGCCGGCCGGGCTCGGCCGGACGGCCGAGTCACCTGAAAGGGAAATGTGCCTCTTCACTTGCCCAACTCCCCTGCACACTCCAATTAATTGGATCGTTTCCAGAGATACATTTATATCCTATTTACTCCATTTTTTAAATGATTTTTCAAATATTTTTACATTTTTTAATTTAAAACCCTACATCTACCCTAACCCTAGCCTAACCCTATAAATACACCCCTACCCTATACCCTCTCACCCCAAAACTCTGAGCCAACACTCTAAAATTTCCAAGAAACTTGTGTACATTGAAAACAAGCTCGAAGCGAAGCTACGACGAAATTCCCGGCGAACTTCCGGTGATCGTTCTAGGAGATCTCGGCGACGAAGCTACGCACCGGAGATCCCTCTCCTTCCATCTCACTCTCATTATTTTCCAAAACCCGTAAGTCCCATTTTCTATCTCTCCTTTCTATTCTAAAAATACGGATTTACAAAACCCGACGGAATCGGAACAAATCCGATTTCCGATCCGGTTTCTTATAAAACTTCACTTCTCGTAATACAATTATACTTAAACTCTCTCATGTTGACTATTAAACACTAATCAACCAAATTGATCAAGTTTTATTTCATAAAATGATGGCTATTTCAATTTATCGTATTTTTCACTTAAATACCACATTGTTTCAATTCTATATTTAACTCCATTAAACTTGTTATACCTTTAAAGTAGATCACGAGGTAACGACTTACCTCCTCACACACTCATATACAACCTAACACGATACCCTCGAGAACTTAGAATACGGGAAAACAAACATTTTCATTTAAATACCATTTACTTAATAAAACCATTTCTAAAAGATTTAATATTGATACATCTCTACAAATAAATACCACGTATTATGAAAATAGGATAAGGTTGTGGGCATCAGTCGTTTATCTAAACCTGACATTGTGGTGTCCAGGCTAGACAAGTGAGAAAGGTAACTTTAAAAGGCTCGTCTCACGGTAATTCGTGAGCGGATCTCTCCTTTCTTCACTTGTACTTACCTGGCCACAATTGGCGGTGAAGACGCGATTTGAGGTATCTCACAACTTGTCTCTTTGGACCAGTTAGGAGCAGTCTAGTTGACTTAGGAGACCCTAGAACATAGAATACGGGAAAACGATACTTTTTCATTTAAATACCATAATTAATAAAACCGTTTTCCTTAATGATTAGTATTTATACAAATCTTTGCAAAGCGTCGATACAACCCATTTGGGGAACCCGTTCGGGATGGTGCGGATTATCGCACATCCTCGGTCTTAGTAGTGCGAGATTCAGACCTCCGCAAGGAGCATTCGGTCTCGAAAGATTTAAAATACGACATCTTAAGAAAACGAGATTTCTAGAATATTATAGATATATAAAAAAAATTATTTTCATATAAATATATGTATATGTAACATAAACATATCTATTTTTAAAGTATTATAAATATTCCACCTTTTCTACAATATCACAAAAATCAATTTTACACTAAAATACCATGAATTCCATACAAATCAATATTACAAATAAATACCTTTATTTCTGAAATTAGGATATTTTCACTAGAAATATCACAATATAAAATCTACATTCATAACAACTTTAAAGACGAATAATAAATATTTGGGGTGTATTTTGAAAAGTATATAAAAGTATTTTTACATAAAACCCCCTCAAGTTCTATAAATTACCCTAAGGACCCTAGTAAACATAGGTTTAAGCGGGACCAATCTCTTGAGCCTCAGGGAGACGGAGAAGTGGGTGCTTGCCTATCTAAGGTAGACAAATTAATAAAAACAATCAGGACTTCAATTTACTTTGCTGATTGTTTGACTCAGTTTGAGTCTCAGTATAATCTGACTTGAATATGATTCAAGTACAATCTTCAATATTACAATTCAACATGAATCCATGAATCCAATTATCAATCTATACAACTTGACTGAACCGAACCATGGATATACATTCCATTTACATGGTTTTCCAGTTATTCCATTTACATGATTCTACGGTTACATCGGTTTACTGATATCATGGTTTCGGTCAGTCATTCAATTATACAATCAATACAGTTTACAAGACAAACAATACAATCAAAACACTACGGGGTTTAAGGGGTAGATTGGCACTGAAGGTGTTAAAAGTGGCACGAGACAGTAAGATTAAGACACCTAACCTATATTCCGTTGCTGTTGTACCGTGTCTTAACGGTTCCTTGTACATTCTATTTGCCCTGGTCTATAGCATATAGAGACCCCTCTCGTATACACTGGCATCCTTCTGTACTAAGCTACAAACAACAGCGTTAACACAACATTACAACAACATAATACAACTTTAAAAGATACCTTCTTATTCTGTCTATTCTACTTTCCTCTTATCTTTGGGACTTACCCAGCGACCTGTTCGCTGACGACATTCTATTTCTTTCTTCTTTGAATGTCGTCAGGTGATTTGGACCCGTCAGAGATCGAGCCAACTGCAGAAGACTTGGATCAGTACAGCAAAGACCCTGAGCTCTAGTCATTGTACACTTCCATTCGGTACTTTTCATTTCTGTTATGCCATTCTTTAGGCATCGCTTTTATTTCCGTTGTATTTCCTTTTCATGCATTGTACAAAAGAATGTAAATAAATAAAGTTGTTGTTTTTATTATATCTTGTCTCTTATGCATTTACTTTTTTTTATATTGCTTAGTTACGCTTAGCGTATTTGCTTCTGAGTAAATACGTAGCGGACCAGTCGCGTCCCCTTCGCCGTATATTGGGAAGCGGGGCGTGACACCCATCATTTATGCTTCCTAAGCATCACAGAAGAAACGAAAATATAACGTACGCTTATGCCATCCGCATTCGCCACAGTGTCCCATTATGCACCGTTAGGTTACTTAACTAACGACATACCGGGGCGGGACTAGCGCGGATGAAAAACATAAGTAACGTTTATTATATATCATATATACAATGAAAAAGCATTCGTTTCGCTCATATAAAATCATCACATCATAGAATATCAGCAGCAGAAGGTAACATATGAAATATTGGATATATTAGGAGGTCCGTGTTTTATTTTGAGCCTGTATAAAACACGAATTCCACGGTCGCGATGAATATCCAAACCCACATCCTTAGAACCCTATGAGAGCGGCAAGCAACCCTACCAATTCTAGAGTTAGGATACCCAAACTCGACCCCTCGAGTTGGTCTCCCACTGGACTCTAGAACCCGGTTACTTGTGCTCCCCTCCTTGGGTCTATCCCAATGCGGAAAAGTAAATAATATACAATGGTGACATCATCCTCAACCCGGAAGTGCCCCAATAAAAGAATATTACATACAATGAATTTTACATGAATGAAAATAAAAACCATCATCTTACATAAAACCCCGGCTATTCATAATCACGACGATGCAATATAACATATCACAGCAATACATAGCATCGCATGTCATCAACGTAAGTAAATATGCCTATCGCAATTGTCGTTGACTTATAGCAACGAAAATAGCGATACACCACATATTACACTTATGGTCTCAGAAAAGAAAATGTCAAACTACTACATTTGGAATCCACAATCACCTTAGACATCATAAACCCGAAATATCACATATTACGGATTTCATGCCTAGCTATATGAATTCCACATATTGTATCATAATCACAGATAGCTAAGCGAAGTAAGATAATCCGATCGATTCAATGAATTCCCAAAAATTCCCAAAGAGCTCAACACTTGAGCACAGTTAATGTTAACCAGAGACATATCACAGTTCCTACAGACCTGCAGCTGAAGGCCTGACCCAAGCCTCTCAAGTGGCGCCGCGGATCCGCCGCCAAAACCGTGTTTTGGCCGCGGATCCGCGGTCACTTAGACGAGTTAGGGTTTCGTTTCTCAGGTGTGTCCATAGAATTCCCTGCATGTATTTCTGAAAATTTTTAACATGAAAAAATCCATCTTTTTGAAAAATTTCCAGTGAGCAATTTTCGGGTGTCGACTTTCGTTAGTTCGAGGTTTTTAACTTCGTCTAAGTTACTCTAAAGCTCTAGCGTTGCTTTGATACCACTGTAGGGTTTCCATAGCACCTTACCTAAGGTTTGGAAGCATCACACATGCCACAATAAAAATTAAGGAGGTGCTAAGCAAACTAACATAGGAATCGAACTAGAAATTTAGGGTAACAACTTATAGTATCACATACAATAAAGAAATTATCACTAAGTAGAGAGATTACAATCTTTGTAGACCTCCTTTGTGACTCCTTTGGATCTCCTAGAGTTTGAACCAGCTCGCTTGAATCCTTCCAAGTCCACGACGATCCACCCAAAGTCCCTTTGCTCAAAGCTCCTAGCTTCACTTGATCAATGATGAAGTGGAGCAAACACTCTACACAAATGGGCTAGATTAGTATAGAATGATGATGTGGTTTGTATTCTCACTTAAAAACCCTTTCTTTTTAAGTTCCTCACTCTTAATAAAACTCAAGAGAGCTTGAAGGAGGAGGAAGAAGAAGATGGCAAAGTTCTTTTTCAATATAATGATAATCTCCTTTAAAAAGAAGATCAAAAGGATATTTATGTGAGACACTATCACCACTAACCATGGTTGAAATAAATATCTAGATATTTTTGTAGTGAGTTAAAGAACAAAGGAAATTTAACCTAGGGTTAAAGTCAATGGTCAACCCTAGAAGTGTGTAGAAACAATGAGTCATGAATAAATTTCCTTTTTCCTTTTATCTCAAAAACAAAAATACACACATATAAATTCAAACCATGTGAGTCTTGCATTGCCATCTTCTTTGTATCATCAATCATGATACATATGCATGTATGTATGCATTCACATCAATATGTGTATGTATATACATATATGAATACACCCAAAAAGAAAAGGTTTAATAAAAGTGATCTAAAAGTCAACATTAAATCAACACTTGATTTAATAAACCGGTCATATCACATACGACCCGACCAATAGTAAACGCCCGATTAATATACGGTATCTCATACACGCATTTAATCGGGCCCCCTCGTATATCTCATATGCACACCACATCGTTTCTCCTGAGCTAGGAAAATCCTGTGTGGGACTCTAAGACTCGTCAATACGCCGGCAGTAGGTGATGATCATATAAAACACCAACAAGCTGCAAGCGGACAGCTAAACGTAACGACCATCCGGGTATTGAGCGATCAGAAGAAAAACAAGAAAACCTATCAAAACTCCTATCGAGCCAATTGGCAACACATACCGTACAGTTCAGTCTCTTCGTCTGATATGCTTCATATCCAGTCTAGGGGTGGTAAACGTCAGACCCTAGTAACCGATAAGTCGTGTTGATGTGAGGCTCATAACGGGTCGAGAAACAACTGATAACACTTACCAGTAGATCTCCATATCAGCCCTGGCCAGGGACTTCCAGTTATAGCCAATCGAGCACAGCGCAACATCAACCCCCAATACCGTTAGAGACGAAACCCTTCGTATCGTTCATTGCCTCCAAGTGATTCGGGACTGTATCCAAAAGCCACCGTTTTGTACATTCTCAAGAACGTGGTAAGGTGGAAATTAAAGCACAGTAGGAATCACACAAGACTCTATGACGATCTCGGGTCTATAGACTAACCTGTACCAGTGTCACCAGAGAACTGCTATTTGACGATATGTATAATACTAGCTAGGAGTTCTCGGCGAGTCCGTTCAGTGTACCCAGTCTCCACTGGGCACTCGTATACCATATTTGATGTCAAACACCAATGGATGTGGGATCATCTATCGCCCATCATACGGGTCAAGATGCGTATACGCTAGTCTGCTCTGGAGTATCGATGCCCTGTCTCGATACACCCTCGACTATGAACAATTATAGGATGTATTTATAGACTACACTGGCCCCACTAGTATGATCTATATCATAGTCCCAGTAGTTAAGTACTCATCCTAAGGGCTTTACTCACATGTGAGAGCAAGACATTGTTCCGATACAAGTCTACATGTTAAGACAAAGAGCAACCAGATAGAATACTATCATGTCGAGCAAGAAATTCCTCTCTCTATATATCCAGGAATCCACTATAATATACATCATATGTACAATAATGGCCTCTAGGGCATATACATAACTAACAGTAGAGAGTGATGAAGGATTAATTTGTCTCAAGACACCCTAGGTTTCTCAACACATGAGACATTTAGGGTTGAGGAAGAAGAAGAAGAAGCTTGAGGATGAGAGTGTGAAAAAAACATATCAAGTAAAATGGCTAAGTGTTGTGAGCTATTATCAAGCATACTAGCAACTAAAGAAAATATCTCATGCCTCCAAAATATCTCACAACCACTTACAAATATCAAGCATGCCTCAATAGTGCACCATGAGTCACACCCATGAGTCACCAAGTGAGCATGCTTGAGATTAAAACCAAACAATGACTCATCCTCCACCTCATTAACCATTTAATCCTAAATGGTTAAAACACAAATGAGGTGTTATCTTCTAGAAACAATCTTGTAATAAATTACAAGAATACCCTTCATCCGTATATACATACTCGCATCCGTATTCCGAAGAATATGAATACAAAGAGAAGAAAATAATCCAACAATATAATACTAGGATCCGGCCTAAACCAAAGCCCACTGGTATTATCTGTCTGAATCATGATACGTGCACAAATGCACGTATATGATCGAACCCTGCGATAAAACCATACGGCCTCTACATCGTTTCGCCCGAAGCAGGGAAACCCTCTGTGTGGGACTCTAAAGACTTTTTAATATGCTGGCAGTGGGTTTAACTACAAGCACATCAACGGAACTAGCTGTACGTAACGGCTACCCAGGTAATGAGCGAAAGGGAGGCCGACGAGCAAACTCATCCTGAACCCCTACTAAGCCTGTCCGTGACACTATCCGTACAGTCCGGTCCGTTCGTCTAAGAGTATCGCACTCTTGTCTAAGGGGGTAGATAAAGTTAGACCCCTAATAACGCGACATTTCGTGTCGGTATGAAACCCATCACCATCTGAGAAACTACTGATCCTAGATCAGTAATTCTTGACTACCTTGGCCAAGGATTTCTAGTGATCGCCACCCATGCACAACGCGACATCAACCCCCAATACCGGGAGAGACGAATCCCCAACGATCTGCTCACTGCCTCCATGTGGCTCGGGACTGTACCCAACTAAAACCTGTTTGGATGACTCGTTTGAGCCGTGGTAGGGTAGTAATCAAAGCACAGTGGGTACTCACACGAGACAAATGACGATCTCAGGTCGACAGACTAACATGTACACATGTCACCTAGGAACTACTATCGGACAATAGGTATAATACCAACTAGCATGTTCTCGACGAGTCCGTCCAGCGTACTCATAACCCAATGAGCACCTGTATACTATCTTAGGTGAACAAACTAACACCAATAGCTTGCGAGACCTGGCCACCGCCCCTCGTTAGGGTCTCGATCAGTATACACCAGTCTACTCAAGAGTAACGATGCCCAGTCTCGATACTCCCACGACTAGGGACTGTAACATTTCAGAAATATAAAATATTATTTTTAGAATTTAATATTAAAATAATATATTTCGCGAAAACTATTCGATTTGCAAATTTGGGGTTTTCGCAAAATGGTATAAATATATACCAATATTTGGGAAATAATTGGAGATTAAAATGATTTATTCATTTAAAAATATATTTATCGGATTTGGGCATTTTTATAATTAATTATACGCAAGTTTAAATTAAACTCGATTAGTGCACTACTAATCATGATTATGCCAAATCCGTACTTTTAATTAATCATGGCTAATGCACCATGTCATGTTGCAATTTGGTAACATGTTGTTTCATTGTGTTTATTGATATTTGGTTTTATAAGAGAAAAGAAAAAAGAGAGAAAAGATGACATGAGAGGATGATTGAGGAGAGAGAAATAGGGGGGGCCACATGATGGGCATGGGAGCATGCCATGAGAGAGAGAGAGGATGGCATGGCACCCTTGACCTTTCCTTCATCTCACCCTCATTTGTTTCCTCAACTCCTCCTTCATCTTCTTCATCTCCTCCATCACCTCCTCTACCCCATGAAAGCATCTCCAATCCTTCAGAAAACCCTATACTCCCTTCATTAAAAATGTTCCCCACATCTTCCTAAACCCTATGGACCTTTCAAGTTTGGATTTTGGGGACTTTGGGAATCTAGGGTTTTTCTTTAGTTACCAAATGAGGTAATATTCCTTTCCTTTAGTTAAGTTATTGTGTTTAATATATCCTAGTTATAGTTTAGAGTTAAACAAGTGTGGAATTGTGATCTTAGAATTTTCCAAGTTGACGTTTAGTGGAAGAATTGACTTGTGAAGTGATATTTGAAGTGTTGTGAGTGTTTGGAAGACTTGAGTGGTGTTTTTACTGGCCTAGACCTGAGACTAGAGCCAATACACGGACATAGGATTTCCCAACATCGGATTTGTGACAGATTATGATGGTATATGGGGATCTGGGATGACTCGAGACCACCATAAAATAAGTTCCCTTGACAGTGAGACGAGCAGGCATCTAGGAATCTACCCTTAAAACTCGAGCCCCTGCAACCCAAACCAGGCCGTAGATTTATTCTTAGTGGCCGCAAACTGCGGCCACAATGTGGTGTAATTGGTTGATTTTTGGTCCAGGGTTCTCTCATCAGATATCTTTACTAACCCTATATGCAAAATTCCCTAGTTTGGCCTAGGGTGAAATGTGGGAGCAATTCCTATGTTGCTGAATTTAGTATTTGTGATTTATGGACTTGGGTTTTTTTCACGACCCGAACACTACGGAACATGACCAGCACTTAAATTACGGACGTCTCGAGGCGTACGTAATCGAAGTAAGCCAAAACCCAGAAATCAAAACCAAAGAAGCAGTAGAGTGAAGGAAAAACCAACTTAAAGCAAGTAGTTTTAATAGCATAAGCCGAATTATGCGTTTTTAAAAACATCAAGTATTTCCTGAAAATTTCGGCAGAGTCTCCTTTATAAATACTGGCCCCCAAACGGAATACAACATGAATAGTATACGAAATGAATAAAAGGGCATCCCCAAGCGGGAGCTAGCTCTTCGTCAATCGACGGTCACAACCACGCATGCATTATAATATACAACGCCAAGGACGAGGATCAAAACTCAAAAGAAACTCAAAACAAAAAGAAAAAACATAATAATACAACGCGCGACTCTAAGTTCGAAAGAATAACAGGTCTGGTTTCTATCTCTCTCAATTATACAATCTGGTTGATGGAGTTTCTAGATACAACTGAAATAATAATAAACAATGGAGGTCCTAATGCAAAGAACCCACCTACCAAAGCAATCACCCGGAAGGAACAATGTGCCAGCAAAGCCGCAACGAAACCTGTACGACAAAACCTGCAAGGAACTGTGGCACAACGGTGGTGAGTTGCCAACTCGTGAGTAGAAAACATCCACGAGTAGAAATCGCATGCATAACGCTATCCTAGGTCATATCAGGTAATATCCTCAATAAAATCCTGGTCCAGCTATGTATAATGTAATACTATATGCTCGTGTCAGTGCCTCAGATAGCAACATATCACATGTATGAGGTATGAATGTAATGTAATGAAATGAGTGAGACAACTGTTTTCTTTGATTTAATGGGATTCTGTATGTATATAAAACGAGTATCCTCAGTGAAATCAACAGAGAAATCCGTGTCAAGCATCGACACAAAACATAAATCCCAATATCTCAGGTTCCGGCTGCCCGGCCTAACCTGTATCATCAAATCTCAATGCCTCAGTGTCTCAAA
This sequence comes from Agapanthus africanus, assembly GCA_030015575.1. NCBI lineage: Eukaryota > Viridiplantae > Streptophyta > Magnoliopsida > Asparagales > Amaryllidaceae > Agapanthus > Agapanthus africanus. Next base: position 211,315,825 of record CM057351.1, on the reverse strand, counting down.
TCTCAAGTATCAATATCTCAGGCTCCGCAGAACGGATCAGCCTATAACCATCTCATGACTCCGGCCGGTATCCTCCGGATAGCCGACGAGTCCAAATAATATCACCGGTAGGTAGTGCTCCCCTGCCAGGCTCATCGAATACAACTCGAACTTCTTACCCCGGGGTACCTTACCTGGCCCACCATGTACCCGAGACGGTTCATCCAACTCCTTGAATCGGGCCTCGAAATCCAACAATAATCATGAAAACTCATGGTGGACGACTCATACAACATGGGAAAACCGCGCTTTTAGTTTTAAAAAGAGGAAGAAGTTTATAAATAATCTTGCGGTTTTCCCTCAAATCCAGGAAATCTCATGAAAATCCGAAATCCAATCATCAATAGCAAGTAAATAGTGAATAATGATATGCATGAAGTAGCAAGTAAACAGTGAATAATAATATGCATGAAGTAGCAAGTAAACAGTGAATAATAATATGCATGAAGTAGCAAGTAATAACTGCAATGTCTAAACTAGCATATGAGGCAAGTACACTAATATCATGTCGAAACTATCAGCTAACAAGCTATATCAATGAAATAATCTTCTCGAAAGTGTAGGTGACATGGCAGTTACCGATGATGATGTGTGTGAGCCGGCAAGTAAGTGTACGTGGAACATACGCATCATCGGTAATGGTGCTGGTGTCCTAACAGCATGATATCAATAATGGTATATGAAAACACAATATAAGCATGCGATGCGAAGCGAATCGCAATAATGTGCGGGAGCTGAAAGATAAACACCTATGATAACTAAACTGCATTTATATAAATATAAGTCATACGATGGTGCCATTTGAAATAACACGAATCGTGGTGTTTTGAAAATAAGGGCTACGGTGTTTTAAGAAAAGATACGTCCTTTGAAATATCCGTTGAAACCCTTGTCCCATCTTTAAAAAACACACGATTCGTTTGTTTTTGAAATAGGTATGAGTCGAATCCAATCTATCATATACAAGTACACTACAGGGCCAAGCTATACAGACTGATCAAAGGTAAGGAAACCGCCTAACATCTGAGTCGATACATATATAAATATATATATATATATAATATAACAGTCGGTGATCCCGCCTCAATAGTATCATATACGATCAAATATCTATAATATGACATTCTCAAGTCAAGAGTGTGGATCTATCATCAATATATAGCACGTACGGTACATCCGTCGTACGGCCTCCCAAATCTGGGTACGGGTCAATGTCACATCAATCACATTATTCATCTGGTATCCTCTTTATCAACCATCATGTTCCAGGGTACTGACCTACGTCTAGTACAATACTGATACCATCTATGTATGCATGCGTGTGTATGAAACACTACGTCAAAGGACCCGCTAAAACATCATGTCGCATTTCAAATACGAACCCTGTCATATCACCGATCTCACGGCCTTAAATCCAATCTCATCGAATCATCACAAATCCCAAGTACTATCCTCATAATCCAGTATATGTACACATATTCCCATACCCATGTGTAAATATACGCATCCCCATATACGCACAGGTAAAAGAAAGAATGTATGCAAGTATGTGTGTGCGTGTGTGGGTGCAACCGCTACTCTAGAGTTTCGCAACTAACACTAAACCAATCCAAGAACACCTAGAATCAATCTTTATCATCAATAAACTCAAATCAACCTATAATAAATATATGTGTGTATACGTATTCGTATACATCACCACGAATTGCGGGGGTGCTATACGCCATCCACCCGACTTCCCCCGTAGATATAATCTACTCACCTGATCTTCGCTCGCTGGTGCCGACGTCGTCACGCGCTTGCTTGTCGTCTCAAAGTCCACATGGGGTACCTACATATCATAATACACTGTATCGCATTAAAATCCGACTCATGACCAAAACGACACACGAATCCCACATAGGTCAAAACCTATGGTTTGCTTTCACAAATCAACCAGAAACCCTCGACATCGGCGTACAAACGTCGATTGATCAAGAAAAACACCAAACATACCAATCATGGTTTCAAAACTCACTAACTGTATAAGAAATAGGGTTTAATTCGTCAAAACCATAAAATTAAACCAATCGTTTTATTTTCCAAAAACCTAGTTAGCACAAATTCCCATTTCGGTTCAAAACTTGATGTTTTAACCAATCTACAAATTTTAACGATTCAAATGGCCAAAATGCTCATTAAATAACATAATTAGGTCATACAAATCACTTTCATAAATTAAACTCATCAATTTGTATAAATTCCAAATTCCTAGTTTGCAAAAATACCGATTTTAACTCTTTTTAAAGTAAAATTCACAATTTTACAATTAAGCTTGGTTTTGCATATACTAAAATATTAAACCACAATTTATAATGTTAATAATGCCATGAAACCCTAATTAGAATTTTATCTCACCAATATATATATATTTTTAAAACCAAGTTTGCAATTTATATAATTATCACAAATTTAAATTAACAAAAATGCAACTAGCAACTAGATTTGATTTAGCATAACATTAATTTGTCAAATACATCACACAACCATAATCTCACAACACAAAACCCTAATTTGAATTCAAACCCCTCTCTTGAATTTTAAATCATGCACTTAGAACCAATTAAAAATCTATTTAAACATTTAATTAAGCTAACCTAAAGCAATTAACAACAAATTAAGAAAAATGTAAGAATTATACCTCATGATCAAGAGGTCAAATATGGAAATCAAAGCCTCTAAAATGCCAACTTGTTCCCTGGATCCATGCAAGTTTGGCTATTGAGAAATGGGTAGGGATTAGATTTTGAGTTTGCTTTGATTTGTGTTGATTTTGGTTGATTTTTGAATGAATTTGGAGGTGAAGGAAGATGAAGACTTGGAGAAAAGGGGGGGGGTCTGTCAACAGCTCAGTTTTGGCCTGGAGAGGAGAGGAGTGAGGTGTGGTGTAGGGGTGGGTGAAGTCCAGGGGAGAAAAGAAGACCAAGTCAACAAAAGACCATACTCTTTTTACTATTTTCTCATTTCCTTTGTTTTCTTTTTCTCTTGATTTCTTTTCTTCTATCAAGAAGTGGGGGAAAACTTAGAGAGGGCGGCTGATTATGGGGGGGGGTGTGAGTGTGGGGGTGTGTGTTGGGTGAGGGAAAATGATAAATATTATACCCCAAATTTCCATTTAACTTATTTTCACCATTTAAGCCTTTTTTTCTTCGATATTTCTAAAACCATTTGACAGCTTCATTTTATTTCAAAAACAACATGCTAAAATTTTGTTTAATTTTTTATGATGCACAAAATTTGTTTCAACCCATTCCAATTTGTAGTTTTCCCTAATTAAATGTATTAGTGACGGCTTAAAATAATATTAAAATAATTAATTTCGGAAAAAAATTCTGAAAATTAGAAATTTTACCTGTGGCTCAATAACACCAAATACTAGCAATTACATAGCTAGAATATGTATATTTAATTTTATAATAATGATATTTGTATTTTGACTTTTTATAGAAAACCTTCTTATTTTACCGATTTTTCCGAAATTTCACCCAAACGATTTTCAAAACGTTACAATCTTCCCCCCTAAAAGAAATTCGGTCCCCGAATTGAAATTAAAACTCCCCCCAAATACTAAAACATCTAAGCAAAACCATCAAGTCGTCGGGGCTCCGAAATCATAAATACATAAAACAAATCGTAGCGCAACGCATGCGCATGAAAAATGAGCATATAACTCAAAATCAAAACTCCGTCAAACATCACGCAATCATCGGAGTCATGTGGAAGACATCAATGTCAATATCCAATACGAAAACCAACATGATATACATCATTAAAACATCTAGAAGCAATGCATGCCAAACCTTTTTCAAATCGCCGTGCGATGTTCACAACACTGCACAGTGGCGGACGTCTATTGTAAGAAAATAACTACATATATATATATATATATATATATATATATATATATATATATATCCTTTGTTTAATATGCACGTCCCGCCGTTTTGAAAGAAATTTCAGAAGGGTTTCCTTTATAAAATGTTTCGTGTCATCTCGGACACGTAGGTAAATACTGAGACTATAGCTCCTATTTGGAAATCCCTTCGATAACTATCAATGCATGCAAAAATATACTCAGGTACTGTCCTGTAACTAGTCCTGCTCAGTACTAAACCAAATAGCAAACATCATAAAATATACTGCTCCAACATAAATCAGTCCCAAATATATATATATGAATGCCATGTGCGTCTGGTGCGCACGGAAATCGAAATCCATGAATGTGCCATACATATGCACAGAAACAACATCTAAGTGCAACGGGTGTGCACGAAACACCTGCCAAAGGCAACGTGTATGCCTGACAGCAAAACCAGGTGCATCTGATATGCACGAAGAATCTCGATTTAGTGCATCTAGTGTGCACCTAAATCGCATCAAGCGTCTTAAGTATGCGCAAAATCCAAATCAAGTGCACAATGTGCATGAAAACGAATATCGAATATCACACTCGGAATCGACGGTATACGATACATTTCAATCAAAATCCAAATCAGGTATACCGTGGTATAAAATCTCACCATCCTGTGCATCGGCGTGCACAAAAGCAAATCAAATACTAAAAGTGCATGAAAACTATGCCGAAAGCATAAGTAATATCATATGCATTCCCTAGGCATGAAATCAAATATCATGAAACGCGGTCATCAAAACTCAATCATGAAATAAATCACCCACAAATACTGAAATCCAATATGACGGATACGTGATAGTCAATCACAAAATCACAAATCATAAATGTTGTCGTCGATATGTTCGTCCTTTAAAGTCGAGAAGGTGTCGGTGCATCCAATGCTAGCAGAGCAAGATATCTACTTGCCTTCTGATCATGGCATGTCTCCTAGTGCCCTTAGGCTCTCGTCTCTCACTGCAGATTGCTAAGTACATAGCTCCTCGGCTCAACGGTCCAATATAGAAACGATAACGGAAGCAGTCCGCTTTGACACATTCTCTAAAGATCTCTGACCAATTATCATGGTTACTCATAACATGTCTCGTCGATGATGCCGAACTCTGGCCTGCTGAGTGTGCATAAAACGACCGCTCCTGGTTCCAAGTCTTCTCGTAAATTATTCCAGAAATGTCTTGTCGGGGTCTCTCCCAATTCTCGTTCCTGCCGAACTGCCCGGAAGTTATCATCTCTTACTAAATCTGTATCTTGTTCCGGAACGGCTGCATACTTATCGCGACTCCTCCAGGAAGATATATTCATAGCCAACGCTTCTGCTTGCGTATCACATCTCTGATGTCGGCGGAGTGAAACGTCACCTCATCAAGATCTCGTACGAACCTCTTACTCCACTTTTCTCTAATGTCGACTGCTTCGGACTCACCTCATCGTGGCTGCATGGAGTGTGCTCCAACGACTATACTCATATCTGGAGTCTCCCAAGTAATGCATCCCATCGCATAGCATCCGAATGAAGTCGAACCATTTGACTGATTCGTCAAAACCTCATAATCCCCCAAGAGCTCAACATCTCGGGTACCGTTTAATAGTATCGAGTACAAACCACAACATTGGTGGACCAGCCGTAGAAGGGCAAACCCAAGCCTCACTAACGGCGCCGTGGAACTGCCGTAAACCCTAAGATTCAAAGGCTTTCACACGGTCATTATATCGAGTCAGGGTTTCATTCTTCTAGAGGGTCCATAGAATTTCCTGCATGTCTTTCCGAATACTTTAGACTTGGAATATGCGTTTCTGACATTCGATCGCCTCTGTCGACTCTCAATGTATCAGCATGAAGTCGTCTCTAGCTGGAATCAATCTATCTGATGGCCTCGCATCGGGTAAGCGAACTAACCACATGTCCTAGTCTTTCATCCTCGGGTGACTAGCGACCTTCTATCAAATCTCTATGTACCACTCGTACTGCAATAGCTCCAACATCTGGGGCAATATCTCGTCATTCGCCGCAACAATGGGCTCATTCGTCCGCACGCTGAACAATGCTTCAACCATCAAGAATAGTCGGTGCATCGACGGTCATCACATTCTGACTGGCCTCTTGCAGTGGCCCTATCCTCTGGTGCTGATCTGCACGTCCGAGAAATCTCATAAAAGCGATCCATCAAACGCTCGTAGCTCGAAAACGCAATAAAATGAAGCCTCCCTATCCAACCTTATGTCCCTGGAATCACGCCCTGGTCAGTCCTCGTTTCGTGACGAGCTCGTGCTGACCGCAACTCTAGTCGTAGCTCTCCATGACCGTCTAACCGTGGTAACAAAACCATAACTGGTACCGATGAGTCTAGATCATAGGAAAGAATATAATACTGTGCAAGGAAATGTACATCCTAAGGTTTCTTAAGCGGAGTAGCGTATCGTAAGTATGCCGCGGAACATACCCACGGTATGTCACTCTAATTTAGTCACCTACTCCATCGACCAAGGGTCATCCTACACTCCGAAGGTAAAACCTAACGCTCTGATACCAACTTTGTCACGACCCGAAAAGTACGTTACATGACCGGCACTTAAATTACGGACGTCTCGAGGCGTACGTAATCTAAGTAAGCCAAAACCCAGAAATCAAAAACAAAGAAGCAGTAGAGTGAAGGAAAAATCAACTTAAAGCAAGTAATTTTAATAGCATAAGCCGAATTATGCGTTTTTAAAAACATCAAGTATTTCCTGAAAATTTCGGCAGAGTCTCCTTTGTAAATACTGGCCCCTAAACGGGATACAACATGAATAGTATACGAAATGAATAAAAAGGCATCCCCAAGCGGGAGCTAGCTCTTCGTCAATCGACGGTCACAACCACGCAAGCAATATAATATACAAAGCCAAGGGCGAGGATCTAAAATCAAAAGAAACTCAAAACAACAAGAAAAAACATAATAATACAACGCGCGACTCTAAGGTCGAAAGAATAAAAGGTCTGGTTTCTATCTCTCTCAATTATACAATCTGGTTGATGGAGTTTCTAGATACAACTGAAATAATAATAAACAATGGCGGTCCTGATACAAAGAACCCATCTACCAAAGCAATCACCCGGAAGGAACAGTGTGCCAACAAAGCCGCGACGAAACCTGCAAGGAACTGTGGCACAACGAGGGTGAGTTTCCAACTCGTGAGTAGAAAACATCCACGAGTAGAAATCGCATGCATAATGCTATCCTAGGTCATATCAGGTAATATCCTCAATAAAATCCTGGTCCAGCTATGTATAGTGTAATACTATATGCTCGTGTCAGTGCCTCAGATAGCAACATATCACATGTATGAGGTATGAATGTAATGTAATGAAATGAGTGAGATGACTATTTTCTTTGATTTAATGGGATTCTGTATGTATATAAAACGAGTATCCTCGGTGAAATCAACAGAGAAATCCGTGTCAAGCATCGACACAAAACATAAATCCCAATATCTAAATATCTCAGGTTCTGGCTGCCCGGCCTAACCTATATCATCAAATCTCAATGCCTCAGTGTCTCAAATCTCAAGTATTAATATCTCAGGCTCCGCAGAATGGATCAGCCTATAACCATCTTATGACTCCGGCTGGTATCCTCCGGATAGCCGACGAGTCCAAATAATATCACCGGTAGGTAGTGCTTCCCTGCCAGGCTCATCGAATACAACTCGAACTTCTTGCCCCGGGGTACCTTACCGGGCCCACCATGTACCCGAGACGGTTCATCCAACTCCTCGAATCAGGTCTCGAAATCCAACAGCAATCATGAAAACTCATGGTAGACGACTCATACATCATGGGAAAACCACGCTTTTCATTTTAAAAAGAGAATGAAGTTTATACATAATCTTACGGTTTTACCCTAAATCCGGGAAAGCTCTAGAAAATCCGAAATCTAATCATAAATAGCAAGTAAACAGTGAATAATGATATGCATGATGTAGCAAGTAAACAGTGAATAATAATATGCATGAAGTTGCAAGTAAACAGTGAATAATAATATGCATGAAGTAGCAAGTAATAACTACAATGTCTAAACTAGCATATGAGGCAAGTACACTAATATCATGTCGAAACTATCAGCTAACAAGCTATATCAATGAAATAATCTTCTCTAAAGTGTAGGTGACCTGACAGTTACCGATGATGATGTATGTGAGCCGGCAAGTAAGTGTACGTAGAACATGTTAGTGTATATGCCCTAGAGGCCATTACTGTATCATACTAGTTTGTATATTACTTAATGGAAGCTTGGGATATTCACAGTTGTATAGACACTCTTGCTCAAAATGGTAGTATGCTACTTGGTTTGTTTCTACTTCAATATGTGCATGTGTTTCTTTTAGCATATCGCTTATACATATTAGTAGAGCTCTTAGGATCTTTGCTTGATTACCAGCGTTGTGATGGCAGTCACGCTTGTGGGGGCTGGGTAATCTATAAGCACATCCTTATACTGGTCCCTAGTCGCAGGACTATCGAGACAGGGCATCGATACTCCGGAGTAGACTAGCGTATACGCTTGTCATCCCAGCACGGGAGGTGGTCTGCCCCACCGCCATCAGTACGTCGTACTGGAGATAGTATGCGGGTGCTCGTTAGGTTACGAGTATACTGGACAGGACTCGTCGGGAACTGTTGAATGGTATTATACCTATCGTCAGTTATCAGTTCCCAGGTGACATGAGTACAGCTTAGTCCGCTGACTTGACACTGTCACTTCGCCTCGAGTGTGTTCCCACTGTACTTAGATTACTACCCTACCACGGCTCAAAGGAGTCGTGCAAACAGGTAGTAGTTGGGTGCAGTCCCGAAGCACTTGGAGGCAGTGACGGTTAGACAGGATTCGTCTCTCCCGGTATTGGGGGTTGACATCGCGCTGTGTCTAGGAGAGTCATTACACGAGTAGTCCCTGGCCAGGGCAAGCGAGATATACTGGTAGGTTTCCAGTGTTATCTCGGGGTGTTCTGGGCTACACTCCGACATGACTTGTACTGCTATTAGGGGACTGACGTTCACCACCCCATAGGCCCGCCATGAGATGTATCATACGAACACACCGGACTGTACGGATATTGTCACATACAGGCTCAGTAGGAGTTCGGATGAGTTTACCTCATCGGCCTTCTTATCGACATCTACCTGGGGACCGTTACGTACAGCTAGTGCCGCTTGCGGTCTGTGGTTAAACCCACTGCCAGCGTAGTGTCGAGTATTTAGAGTCCCACACAGAGAGTTTCCCTGCACTGAGCGAAACGTGTAGAGGCCGTATGGTTTTACGGCAGGGCTGCGGTCACTTACGTGCACTTGTGTGCGTATACGTTTCGGGCAGGCAATACTAGTGGGCTTTGGTTTAAGCCGGATCCTAGTATTGCATGGATGGATTTGTTTTGTATTTTGTGCATCCGCATTCTACGGAATGCGGATGCGGGTGTGTATGCACAGTTTTGAGGAGCGATGAAGAAGGAGGTACCTCATTAGGGTTTTGGCAGTTGGTTCGGCCAAAACCGTTATGTGGCTGGCTCATTAGGGTTTTGGCAATTCGTTTGGTCAAAACCATTATGAGCCGAAGACATTATTTACTAATCCTTTTAGTGATAATTTTGTGATGGCTAATTGCTTTGACCATTTGACTACCTTGACAACTCTTGACTTTGTTGACCCGTTGACCAAAGTTGACATTGACCTTCATGAGAGGTCTACACTCTTCTTTGGTTTTCTTTTTCTTTTTGGATTATGAAAATGGTCATGTCAATGTAGCCATCAACTTTATCATGATAGGATTTGTAATGATGATGTTTAGTATTATTGCAACCATGGTGCCTTTTTTCTTTAGTTGATAATTTCATTTCTCTTTTCTCATTCTCTCTCTTGCAAGTGAGAAGAAAGAAAGAGTGCTCCATGGTTGCTTGATCTCCTTCATCTTCCTCCTCTTGAAATATTCTTTTGATCTCATGTGTTGAGAGAAAAAGAATCCACATAGACAAATACTTCCATCAACCTCTTCTATACAACCTAGGACATCAAGACTAGCGATCTTGTTGCCCTAGTTGCCTCGGTTCGAGGTGGAGCTCGGTGTACATCTCTCGGGTGGATAGTCTTCGACTCAAGAAGGCCGCGGAGGTGACCAAGATCCGGATAGACCCTCGGAGCGTGGATGGATGGGCAGAACAGCGGAGAGAAGACCCGAAGGACCGGTTTCGTGAGGTATAATTTCTACGGTATAGTAGTTAACGCCTCTAGTAGTTTGCTAGTTTCTAGTTTAGCAAAGATCCGGCTTTTAGTCCATGTTGCCTTTGCGCCAAAAAATTGTTTTTCGCCGTTTCCGCCTCCCCGTAAGAACCGGGGTGAGCAACGCGGACTTACAGTGGTATCAGAGCCTAGCTAAACATAAACTAGCAAGTTAGCAAAGTATTTAGAATATCGATCGAAAAAAATTCGCAAAACAAGTCCGGAAAATTGAACTTTCTGCCGATTTTTTATATTGTTCAAAAAGTAATTTAACATATATGAAAAATCGGCTCAGGGTTTTCTAAAGACACAGACCAAAAACGGTCCACTGAACCGGTCAAAGCGCCGCGGTTCCGCGGCAAGAACATGCTTCTTGCCGCGGATCCGCGGCCGAGTTGACTCGGCCGTGGACCGAGTTGACTCGGCCGTGGACCGAGTTTGGTGCAGTGTGCTTAGTTGGCTGTTTTGGGATTTTTAGTACATGTTGTTTCTACCCAGATTTTCCAGAGAACAAATTGATTTTTGGGGTGGTTACAAATCCGTATTTTGATCGATATTCCATAGACTTTGGCTAATGGATATTATCTGTGATGTGATATATGTATTGAACGTCTGCTAATCGCTATACGATGATTAGTGGGGGTTATACATATCTGTGATCTGTAATGTTGATGGTTTGTGTATATGAATTCGTTGGATTGTCGCGGATGAATAGCCGGGGGTTGTGAGATGAGAGTTTTCTTATTCTTTCAATTCTTGTAATATTATTTGTTTGGCCGCACAACCGGGTTGGGGTTGTAGCCGTCATTGTATAATTTCTTTTTACTGTTTTTGCTCCTAGGATAGACCCAAGGTGGGGTGCACAAACTTCCGGGTATCTCGAAGTGCCGAGTGGCCTACTCACGGTGTTGAGGGAGGTTGCTTCGCTTCGGGTACTTGGCTGGTAGTTTGCCGCACCCGTAGGGGTCTAGGGTAGGTTTGGCTATTTATCGCGACCGTGTAATCCGTTCTTCGTTATAGGCTCGTACGAATTGCGGATTCCTAGTATATCCAATGTATTCATCTGTGATTTGGAATGGATATCATAGCATGTGACGAATGTTTATATATATCTATATGATATCTATTTAGGCGTTGCTTTTGTTTTGCATCCGCGCTAGTCCAGCCCCCGCTCTGTCGTTAATTAAGTAACCTAACGGGTGATGACGGGACCCCGTGGCGAATGCGGATGGCATAAGCATACGTCATATTTTCGTTGTTTTCTGCAATGGTAGGATTAAATGATGGGACACATTGGAATTAATGCAAGAAAATAAACCAAGTAAAAGTCGTTGGAACACTTTCAAAACCACTCGGTTCTTTTCAAAAGCCAGCTTTTAAACGCGGAGCTTGAACCACTCCTTTTAAAAGCTATCAGGTTCCTTCGATTATATCAAGTTCACTACGTTCACGGTTTCGCCAAAACCATTCGTAGCCCTCCGTCATTTCAGTTAAATAGTCAGTAGTATTCAAGCTATGTATTTTGACCTTCGCCAAGGCATAGTGATTGGTAGCTGCTGAATATTTATCTGTAGCATAGATAGATGCGTTGGTTTGGGACAGTCGTACTACTATTTTGGCCTTCGTCAAGGGTATGTACGGGTGGGTTCAAATTAACCAGGACAATGACGGGTAGAACTTGACATGTGACTTATGATATGTTGGCTTTCGTCAAGGTCATAAGAGCATGGGGCAAAAATCCACATCGGGAGTTTCAAGAGAACTGAAACTTGCTAGCGCTACATACCATTTGGAGTGTGATGATTCTGGTAGGATTCCTTCAGTTTTGTCACGCGATGATATTTGGATCCCGATCCTACTGTGAGTATATGCTACTCCTCGGGAACTTTCTCGCTTAACGATCAATGCTATAAACCAAGTAGGTGTCTAGAAAGGTGTTAGCGGGGCTACGCCCACAGGGAAAAGAGGTTACTTAATTAAGGAACTTCGCGAAAGCGTTGGAAAACCTCCCTCGAAGTACCGACACTGGCCTGGCTGAACGGTTAAGCAAGTATTGTACGGTGAGATTGATCCCGACTAGTTCTTCCTTTATGGTTTGAGGAGGGATTCGAGAGACAGTGGGAGCCATCCTGTTTAGATAAATTAAAAACCAATCTAAACTTGCAAGAGCATCATGCTAAAGTGTTTTCTTCTCTCTCTCCTAATTGCAGCGACCCAGTGACCAGACATAGGTTACATCTAGATAATAAAATGACTGAATCTGACTGTTATGACTGGCAAAGGTCTGTCCAGATGTCCATTGCCCATGACAAGTTGGAATACCTCTTGACTGATCCAACCTCTGCCGTATCAGGTCCAGTTTCCCCTGTCACGGATATTCATATCCGCAAGACATCAGAAAAGGACTGTGCGAAAGCCAAGTGCCTCATGTTAGCCTCAGTTGATGGTGCATACCAGAGGCAGCACCAGAAGATGGACTTAGTTTCTATCTTCCTCCATAACAAAGATTTATATGGAGAGCAATCTCGTATCGCAAGATATTGGGGCAACGTCCTTACAGAGACCAGCTATTTTGAGCTCATGGACCTGAAGACCACGTTGAAGAACGGGTCAGATGCTGACTTGATTCTATAGTCTCTACCTTCTACCCTGAAGGAAACCAGGGAAGTAAAAGGAGAGGAAAGGGCAGAAGTATTGGGGCTGGATGTAGTAAAAGAGGGACGTTCCTATTGTTACAGGAATGAACATTGGCAGAAGGATTGCAGGGCTAGTATAGCCAGTAGCCAGAATTCGAAGCATGTTGTGGCTTCGGCTTCGGGTGTGTTTGTAATAGAGAACTGTATGTCAGTTAACCCTACTTCCTGGGTATTGGATACCGGATCAGGATCTCATATCTATAATTCGTTACAGGCTCTGAGAAACCGTAGGGTTATCAGGATAGGTGATATGACTCTCAGGGTTGCTAACGGAATGAGCATGTACGCTGAATCTGTAGGGGAATATCATCTTGGACTGACAACTGGGCAGATATTGATTCTGCGTGACTGTTTTTATGTACCAGGTGCGACTTGTAATATCATATCTGTATCCTTACTTTCTAAGGAAGGATATGATTTTACTTTTGTAAGTGATGTAGTAAACATCCACCTAAATCAAGTTCTGATTGGGTCAGGTACATTGAAGAACGGAATATACGTACTAAATCAAGCTCAGATTTTCAGTGTCCAGAACACACTTAAAAGAAAGTCTCCGGAAACAAATCAGGCTTTCTTATGGCATTGTAGACTGGGTCACATTAATGAGACACGGTTAACAAAGTTACATAAAGAGGGATACTTGAATCCGTTCGAGTATCAGTCTTAGGCCACTTGTGAATCTTGTCTCATGGGAAAGATGACAAAGACTCCGTTCACTGGACACAGAGAAAGAGCGAGCGAGCTCTTGGAACTCATACACAGTGATGTGTGTGGTCCAATGTCTACACATGCGCGAAGTGGTTATTCATACTTCATTACTTTCACAGATAATTTCTCTAGGTATGGACATGTCTTCTTGATGAAGCATAAATCCGAGGCCTTTGAGAAATTTCGGGAATACAAGAATGAAGTTGAAAAACAAACAGGAAAAAGTATTAAGACACTGAGATCTGATCGAGGTGGTGAATACTTGAGTGCCGAGTTTCTGGGCTACTTAAAAGAGAATGGAATTCTCTCTCAGCTTACTCCTCCATACACACCACAACACAACGGTGTATCGGAAAGGCGGAATCGAACCCTATTGGATATGGTTCGTTCCATGATGAGTAAGGCTGAGTTACCGCGATCTTTCTGGGGTTATGCACTAGAATCAGCTGCATATCTCTTGAACAAAGTTCCCTCCAAGACTGTGCCTACCACACCATATCAGATGTGGTGTGGGAAGAAACCCCATCTTCAATATCTGAAGATATGGGGATGTCTAGCTGTTGTAAAAAAGCAGCATGCGGACAAGCTCGAGGCACGCTCAGTACTGTGTAAGTTTGTGGGATACCCAAAGAACTCCTGGGGGTATTTTTTCTATTACGCAGAGGAACAAAAGGTTTTTGTTTCTCGTCATTCCCACTTTCTGGAACATCAGTTTTTAGAAAAAGGTGAAAGTGGGAGCATAGTAGAACTGGAAGAAATTCCAGAACCACAAGCTATTACTGAAAGCTTGGAAGAACCAGAAGGTTCAGGAGAACCGGACATCCCAGCGCCACTCCGCAGGAATAGTAGGCAGTCTCATCCGCCCGAGAGATACTACGGTTTTCTCATAGACGGGGATAGAGAGGATTGCACCATTGACTATGGTGAGCCTACTAGCTTCCAGCAAGCCATTCAGAGCGGAGACTCGGTAAAATGGCTGGATGCAATGCGGACCGAGATGGAGTCCATGTACACCAACAAAGTTTGGACTTTAGACTTTGCCCCAGAAGGGGTAAAACCCATAGGCTGCAAATGGATCTTCAGAAAGAAGATTGGTGTAGATAGGCAGGTTGAAACCTATAAAGCTAGACTTGTAGCAAAGAGTTTTTGTCAACGACCTGGTTTGGACTATGACGAGACCTTTTCTCCAGTGGCTATGCTCAAATCCATTCGGATCCTTCTTGCCATTGCTGCCTTCCACGATTATGAGATCTGGCAGATGGACGTAAAGACGGCTTTCCTAAATGGAAACTTGAAAGAGTGCGTCTATATGGATCAGCCGGAGGGATTCATTCAGAGTGGGAGCAGCGGTAAAGTGTGCAAGTTGGTCAAGTCCATCTATGTACTGAAGCAGGCATCGCGGAGTTGGAACATCTGCTTCGATGATACTGTCAAAGAATTCGACTTTATCAAAACCCCAGATGAACCATGCATTTACAGCAAGATTGTAGGGAAAACTGCGGTATTCCTCGTCTTGTACGTGGATGACATTCTCCTAACAGGAAATGATATTCCTATGCTACAGTCAATCAAAGGATTCTTGTCGCAGAGGTTCTCCATGAAGGACCTGGGCGATGCCTACTACATTCTGGGGATCCAGATCTATCGTGATAGATCTAAGAGGATGTTGGGACTTTCACAGTCGAGGTACATAGACACCATACTAAAACGATTTAGTATAGAAGATTCCAAGCACGGTAATCTACCGGCTTGTCATGGAATTACCCTCTCCAAAGAGATGTCTCCCAAGACTGATTTGGAAAGGGCTCGCATGTCATCTATACCTTACACATCTGCGGTAGGCTCTATAATGTATGCGATGTTATGCACCAGACCAGATGTTGCATACGCATTAAGAGTTGTAAGCCGGTATCAGTCGAACCCAGGGGAGAAACACTGGATAGCAGTAAAGAACATTCTCAAGTACCTGAGAAGGACTAAGGAGATGTTCTTGGTGTATGGCGGAAAAGACCTCCAGATCGAGGCCTTTGCTGACTCCAGCTTCCAAAGTGACAAGGATGACTCCAAGTCCATGTCGGGTTATGTCTTTACCCTCAATGGAGGGGCGGTTTGCTGGAAGAGCTCCAAGCAGGAAACCGTTGCTGACTCAACTATGGAAGCGGAGTACATAGCTGCTTGCGATGCCGCAAAGGAAGCTGTCTGGATGAAGAAGTTCCTCACGGAGCTTCAGGTGGTTCCTACCAGTGTTGATCCAATACCGCTGTATTGTGACAACAACGGCGCTATAGCTTTAGCGAAGGAACCCAGGTCCCATCAGTAGTCCAAGCACATTTTGAGGCGGTACCACCTGATCAAGGAGATCGTAGATCGCCGGGAGATCGAGGCGAAGAGAGTAAATACGGAAGATAACACTGCTAATCCATTCACGAAGGCCATACCCCAGACTCAGTTCGAGCGGCTGATCGAGATGATAAGTCTTCGATACGCCAGTACAAGGCCCTAGTGCAAGTGGGAGATTGTTAGTGTATATGCCCTAGAGGCCATTACTGTATCATACTAGCTTGTATATTACTTAATGGAAGCTTGGGATATTCACAGTCGTATAGACAATCTTGCTCAAAATGGTAGTATGCTACTTGGTTTGTTTCTACTTCAATATGTGCATGTGTTTCTTTTAGCATATCGCTTATACATATTAGTAGAGCCCTTAGGATCTTTGCTTGATTACCAGCGTTGTGATGGCAATCACACTTGTGGGGGCTGGGTAATCTATAAGCACATCCTTATACTGGTCCCTAGTCGCAGGACTATCGAGACAGGGCATCGATACTCCGGAGTAGACTAGCGTATACGCTTCTCATCCCAGCACGGGAGGTGGTCTGTCCTACAGCCATCAGTACGTCGTACTGAAGATAGTATGCGGGTGCTCGTTAGGTTACGAGTACACTGGACAGGACTCGTCGGGAACTGTTGAATGGTATTATACCTATCGTCAGTTATCAGTTCCCAGGTGACATGAGTATAGCTTAGTCCGCTGACTTGACACTGTCACTTCGCCTCGAGTGTGTTCCTACTGTACTTAGATTACTACCCTACCACGGCTCAAAGGAGTCATGCAAACAGGTAGTAGTAGGGTGCAGTCCCGAAGCACTTGGAGACAGTGACGGTTAGACAGGATTCGTCTCTCCCGGTATTGGGGGTTGACATCGCGCTGTGTCTAGGAGAGCCATTACACGAGTAGTCCCTGGCCAGGGCAAGCGAGATATACTGGTAGGTTTCCAGTGTTATCTTGGGGTGTTCAGGGCTACACTCCGACACGACTTGTACCGCTATTAGGGGACTGACGTTCACCACCCCTAGGCCTGCCATGCGATGTATCAGACGAACAGACCGGACTGTACGGAGATTGTCACATACAGGCTCAGTAGGAGTTCGGATGAGTTTACCTCATCGGCCTTCTTATCGATATCTACCTGGGGACCGTTACATACAGCTAGTGCCGCTTGCGGTCTGTGGTTAAACCCACTGCCAGCGTAGTGTCGAGTCTTTAGAGTCCCACACAGAGAGTTTCCCTGCACTGAGCGAAACGTGTAGAGGCCGTATGGTTTTACGGCAGGGCTGCGATCACTTACGTGCACTTGTGTGCGTATGCGTTTCGGGCAGGCAATACTAGTGGGCTTTGGTTTAAGCTGGATCCTAGTATTGCACGGATGGATTTGTTTTGTCTTTTGTGCATTCGTATTCTACGGAATGCGGATGCGGGTGTGTATGCACAGTTTTGAGGAGCGATGAAGAAGGAGGTACCTCATTAGGGTTTTGGCAGTTGGTTCGGCCAAAACCGTTATGTGGCTGGCTCATTAGGGTTTTGGCAATTCGTTCAGTCAAAACCATTATGAGCCGAAGACATTATTTACTAATCCTTTTTGTGATAATTTTGTGATGGCTAATTGCTTTGACCATTTGACCACCTTGACCACTCTTGACTTTGTTGACCCGTTGACCAAAGTTGACCTTGACCTTCATGGGAGGTCTACACTCTTCTTTGGTTTTCTTTTTCTTTTTGGATTATGAAAATGGTCATGTCAATGTAGCCATCAATTTTATCATGATAGGATTTGTAATGATGATGTTTAGTATTATTGCAACCATGGTGCCTTTTTTCTTTAGTTGATAATTTCATTTCTCTTTTCTCATTCTCTCTCTTGCAAGTGAGAAGAAAGAAAGAGAGCTCCATGGTTGCCTGATCTCCTTCATCTTCCTCCTCTTGAAATATTCTTTTGATCTCATGTATTGAGAGAAAAAGAATCCACATAGACAAATACTTCCATCAACCTCTTCTACACAACCTAGGACATCAAGACTAGCGATCTTGTTGCCCTAGTTGCCTCGGCTCGAGGTGGAGCTCGGTGTACATCTCTCGGGTGGATCGTCTTCGACTCGAGAAGGACGCGAAGGTGACCAAGATCCGGATAGACCCTCGGAGCGTGGATGGATGAGCCGGACAGCGGAGAGAAGACCCGAAGGACCGGTTTCGTGAGGTATAATTTCTACGGCATAGTAGTTAACGCCTCTAGTAGTTTGCTAGTTTCTAGTTTAGCAAAGATCCGACTTTTAGACCATGTTGCCTTTGCGCCAAAAAATTGTTTTTCGCCGTTTCCGTCTCCCCGTAAGAACCGGGGTGAGCAACGTGGACTTACAGAACATACGCATCATCGGTAATGGTGCTGGTGTCCTAACAGCATGATATCAATAATGGTATATGAAAACACAATATAAGCATGCGATGCGAAGCGAATCGCAATAATGTGCGGGAGCTGAAAGATAAACACCTATGACAGCTAAACTGCATTTTTATAAATATAAGTCATACGATGGTGCCATTTGAAATAACACGAATCGTGGTGTTTTGAAATTAAGGGCTACGGTGTTTTAAGAAAAGATACGTCCTTTGAAATATCCGTAGAATCCTTTGTCCCGCCTTTAAAATACACACGATTCGTTAGTTTTTAAAATAGGTATGAGTCGAATCTAATCTATCATATACAAGTACACTACATGGCCAAACTATACAGACTTATCAAAGGTAAGAAAACCGCCTAACATCTGAGTCGATACATACATATATATATATATATATATATAATATAACAGTCGGTGATCCCTCCTTAATAGTATCATATACGATCAAATATCTATAATATGACATCCTCAAGTCAAGAGTGTGGATCTATCATCAATATATAGCTCGTACGGTACATCCGTCGTACGGCCTCCCAAATCTGGGTACTGGTCAATGCCACATCAATCACATTATTCATGAGGTATCCTCTTTATCAACCATCATGATCCAGGGTACTGACCTACGTCTAGTACAATACTGATACCATCTATTTATGCATGCGTGTGTATGAAACACTACGTCAAAGAACCCGCTAAAACATTATGTCGTGTCTCAAATATGAACCCTGTCATATCACCGATCTCACGGCCTCAAATCCAATCTCATCGACTCATCTCAAATCCTAAGTACTATCCTCATAATCCAGTATATGTACACATGGTCCCATACCCGTGTGTAAATATACGCATCCCTATATACGCACAGGGAAAAGAAAGAATGTATGCAAGTATGTGTGTGCGTGTGTGGGTGCAACCACTACTCTAGGGTTTCGCAACTAACACTAAACCAATCCAAGAACACCTAGAATCCATCTTTATCATCAATAAACTCAAATCAACCTATAATAAATATATATGTGTATACGTATTCGTATACATCACCACGAATTGCGGGGGTGCTATACGCCATCCACCCGACTTCCCCCGTAGATATAATCTACTTACCTGATCTTCGCTCGCCGGTGCCGACGTCGCCACCCGCTTGCTTGTCGTCTCGAAGTCCACATGGGGTACCTACATATCATAACGTACCGTATCGCATTAAAATCTGACTCATGACCAAAACGACACACGAATCCCACATAGGTCAAAACATATGTTTTGCTTGCACAAATCAACCAAAAAACCCTCGACATCGGCGTGCAAACGTCGATTGATCAAGAAAAACACCAAACATACCAATCATGGTTTCAAAACTCACTAACTGTATAAGAAATAGGGTTTAATTCGTCAAAACCATAAAATTAAACCAATCGTTTTATTTTCCAAAAACCTAGTTGGCACAAATTCCCATTTCTGTTCACAACATGTTGTTTTAACCAATCTATAAATTTTAACGATTCAAATGGAAAAAATGCTCATTAAATAATATAATTAGGTCATACAAATCACTTTCATAAATTAAACTCATCAATTTGTATAAATTCCAAATTTCTACTTTGCAAAAATACCGATTTTAACTCTTTTTAAAGTAAAATTCACAATTTTACAATTAAGCATGGTTTTGCATATACTAAAATATTAAACCACAATTTATAATGTTAATAATGCCATGAAACCCTAATTAGAATTTTATCTCCCCAATATATATATATATTTAAAACCTAGTTTGCAATTTATATAATTATCACAAATTTAAATTAACAAAAATGCAACTAGCAACTAGATTTGATTTAGCATAACAATAATATGTCAAATACATCACACAACCATAATCTAACAACACAAAACCTCAATTTGAATTCAAACCCGACTCTTGAATTTTAAATCATGCACCTAGAACCAATTAAAAATCTATTTAAACATTTAATTAAGCCAACCTAAAGCAATTAACAACAAATTAAGAAAAATGTTAGAATTATACCTCATGATCAAGAGATCAAATATGGAAATCAAAGCCTCTAAAATGCCCACTTGTTCCCTAGATCCATGCAAATTTGACTAATGAGAAATGGGTAGGGATTAGAATTTGAGTTTGCTTTGATTTGTGTTGATTTTGGTTGATTTTTGAATGAATTTGGAGGTGAAGGAAGATGAAGACTTGGAGAAAATGGGGGTGGGTGGGGTGCTGCTGCCAACAGCTCAGTTTCGGCCAGGAGAGGAGAGGAGTGAGGTGTGGTGTGGGGGTGGGTGAAGTCAAGGGGAGAAAAGAAGACCAAGTGAACAAAAGACCATACTCTTTTTACTATGTTCTCATTTACTTTGTTTTCTTTTCTCTTGATTTCTTTTCTTCTATCAAGAAGTGGGGGAAAACTTGGAGAGGGCTGCTGAATATGGGGGGGGGGGTGAGTGTGGGTGTGTGTGTGGGGTGAGGGAAAATGATAAATATTATACCCCAAATTTTCATTTAACTTATTTTCACCATTTAAGCTTTTTTTTCTTCGATATTTCTAAAACCGTTTGACAGCTTCGTTTTATTTCAAAAATAACATGCTAAAATTTTGTTTAATTTGCTATGATGCATAAAATTTGTTTCAACCCATTCCAATTTGTAGTTTTCCCTAATTAAATGTATTAGTGACGGCTTAAAATAATATTAAAATAATTAATTTCGGAAATTTTTTCAGAAAATTAGAAATTTTACCAGTGGCTCAATAACACCAAATACTAGCAATTATATAGCTAGAATATGTATATTTAATTTTATAATAAAGATATTAGTATTTTGACTTTTTACAGAAAACCCTCTTATTTTACCGATTTTCCCGAAATTTCAGCCAAACGATTTTCAAAACGTTACTGTTTTGGTATTTGATATTTTATTTGGTCGTTTGAAGTTTGTACGTCAACGATGATGGTTATTTGGTTGTTGTTGCATGCGTAAACTGTTGGTTCTGACCTACGAGCACTTCGTGTGCCATATCGGTTTTCCGGACATTGATTTTAATAGCATTACGATGTGTTGTGATTATAGGTACCTTCGCGTGGATTCCGAGACAACGAAGCACATTGACTATATCTAGACAAGGAGATTGCAGGTAAGTAGATTTATATCTACGGGGGAAGTCGGGTGGATGGCGTATAGCACCCCCGTAAATTATAAAAGGAAACCAATATATGTAGAATACGGTTGGAGAAATCATGTGAGAAACTTATGGATATGGTTAAAAGAGTTAGTAGGCGATGAGATAAGTTAATACGAGCAGATACGATTGATATAAGATATGAAACGAGATGTATAAGGATATGACATGAGATCGATGAATATGATAAGATTGAGATAGATGTGTTATGAGATCGGTAAAATATGATAAATATATATAAGATTGCTTGATGTGAGATGTTGATGTGATGAAAAGAGAGTATGATGAGATAAGATGTCTTAGCTTAATATGTCGATATACGGATGAGAGGCGATATGAGAATATAGATACTATTGCCAAGACATGATATGAGATTGATACGGATGTGAATTGAGATATATTTATATATTTAAGAGAATAAAAAGTGA
The DNA here is from genome assembly GCA_030015575.1 of Agapanthus africanus. Taxonomy (NCBI): domain Eukaryota; kingdom Viridiplantae; phylum Streptophyta; class Magnoliopsida; order Asparagales; family Amaryllidaceae; genus Agapanthus; species Agapanthus africanus. The sequence continues at coordinate 211,293,833 of CM057351.1, read as the reverse complement.
TATACCGTACGAGACGTTGGACCCATACCCTCATTGTTGTATAGGTTGATAGAATCCCTATTTGTTTAATGCCGCCGTACAATAGATTACCGTACGCGATGAGTTTTACCTGATGATTGATCCATACCCTTGACTCGAGGTTACCGTACGATGGATTATACCGTACGTGATGTTGTGAGGCTGGACTGCCGATTGATAGATTCATCGACTCGGATATGTTATAGATATTGTGAATCACTGTCTACACTACTTAGTCTAGCCCTTACGTAGATGTTAGGTTAGATATGTATACCTTATAATAGTGCGCTTACGATTTACTTTCTGCTACGTTTACGATATTCTCATTGCATTACGCACCTGTGCTTCCATTATTTGTTATGATATCGTCGGCTAGTACACCTGCACAATTATCGATGATGCGTATGTTACACTTACACAGATTGCCGGCTCACACACTTTCATCATCGATAATTGCTAGGTCACTTACACAGTCAAATTGCTATATCATGCTATTACTCTTAATTGTTTAGTATTATCACATGACTCGTTTGCATGATGTATTGATATGCTCACATCACTATTTCATGTTGCATGATATACTGATATGCTCACATTTCTGTTCTATATTTGCATACATCATGCTTTACGATTATACGCATTGAGATGCTGTTTTCATGAGATTCTGGATTTAAGAACCGTGGTTGTATTTCAAAGGAAAGTATGTATTGTTTTAAAAACCCGGTTTCTCTTGATATGATATTTCGATGCGTCCACCATGAGTTTTGTCGGTTAAGAACTATGTGATACCCGATTCGAGGAGCTGGATGAGCCGTTTACGGGTACATGGTGGAGGCAGTATGGTACCCCGGGGCAAGAAAGGTATGTTGTGCAGTAGACGATGAGCCTGGCAGAGGGACTACTACCTACCGGTGATAGTTTGGTTCCGGCGGTTATCCGGAGGATACCGACCGGAGTCGTAAGATGGATATAGGCCGATTCGGACTGACGGAGCCTATGGGCCGATCCGGACCGACGGAGCCCGAGATATGACGATTTACGTGTCGATGATGGACACGGGTTTCATGATGTTTCGAGTGTCGGTGTTGGACACTCAGGATCCATGATTTTGATGTGTCGTTGATGGATGCACGTTGGTTGTTATCCTCATATATACATGCTTATGCTTTCATAATGTTTCGAGTCTCAATATTTGACACTCAGGTTCCATGATATTGATTGTGTCATTGATGGACACGTGGATGATATCCAACTGCATATAGGAATATGATTCAGATGTTTATTGTATATGTCATTGGCATTGATTATATTGTTGACATATACGCATACATGGTCACCCTAGATATCATAGTATTACCTTCTTGATATAGTGACCTAGGAAATCGTTGCTTTATTCAATTTCTACCTGCTGATGTTTTCTACTCACGAGTTGGCAACTCACCCTCGTTGTGCCACAGTTCTTGCACGTTGACCGCTTGGGATCAATAGCTGTATTTTCTGGCACGCTGCTTGCATTTGGGTGTTTTCCTATGGTAGCTGTGACATATTGCATCGTTCCCACTCTTGTATTTATTATATCCTTATCACGACCTAAAATTAGGCACATGATCGACACTTATACTACGTAACGTCAACAGGCGTAACGCAATTTAAGTAAGCCGAAAACCCAGCAATCTAAACCATTTCAAGAAGGAAAAGATAGAACACTTTTTAAAATCTCGAAACAAAACTTTAAACTTAAGTTTATTTTCGTAAAAATTTCGGCAGCACCTCCTTTGTAAAAGCTAGCCCCGAAACGGGTACAAACATAAGATAAAAGTAAAGCATTCCCAAACGGGAGAAAATCTCGCCCAACGGCGGAAACAACCACCACAACAGAGATACGACGCCGTAGCGAAGAAATGAGATAATCCACATATATAAAAGGCCGACTCGCACGAGCACGACAACCAGAGTCATAAGAATATACAACATCGATCCTCAAAACTCGTCTCTAAGTCAATACATGAAGGTGGTAGATGGAGAGTACTAGATACAAGAAATATACAATGTACATCATCGGATAACCGCAACCCACTTAAAGCAAAAGGCCTCACAGCCAACCGTAGCAGTATCCGCAAAAGTAGAGATAATAAGGCACCCTGCCGCGACTACTCTGAGGATCAGACCTGCAAAACACTGCGGCACAACGAGGGTGAGTTGCCAACTTGTGAATAGTAAATAACATCATACTGTAATTGCAAGTATGCACTAACAGCGATAATCTATCATATGTAATCTGATAGCATAAGTATAGCAATATGTATATGCAACAGTCATGAAAGGTACTCTATCAGGTACTACTAATACATGAAACAATGCATATCAAATAAATGCGGAGTATGGGATAAAACAAGTCATCCTCATGGAATCCTTATCGTGGCAGGACCAGTGTCCATTAAGACAATCTAAATCCCAAATTCCTCAAATCGGCCATCAGATCGGCCCTCATATCGACCGGCATAACCTGTAAGTCTCATGGAACCCGAGTGTCAAACATCGACACCCGAAACATCATGAAAACTAGTGTCCAGCATCGACACATAAATACTCATATCCATACGTTCCTCGAAACCTAAGTGTCCACCCTCGACCCTCGTGTTCCACGTATCGATTTTCTAAATCCATACGTTCCTCGAAACCTAAGTGTCCAACCTCGACACTCGTGTTCCACGTATCGGTTTCCAAATACCCATATATCTCTCGGAACTTAAGTGCCCAACATCGACACTTGAAATCACTAAATCGCATGAAAAATATATCTCAATGCGTAAATCCATGTAATATGACATATGCAATATAGAATAACAATATGAGCATATCAAGGGAAAATCCGCTATTTAAATGCATCAAGTCATTAAATATATCATATGGTTCCCAATTATCCAAATCCAATATATATATATATATATATATATATATATATATATATATATATATATATATAACAGCGTCCCAAACCACTGATATATATCATATAAAGCTGAACATATAGCTATAGAAAGGTGTATGTGTAAGCATGCAGGTATACAGGTATTCTACATTTCATATGCGCCATCGCACAAAAATCAATGCCTCAATGTCGCTAACCAATAGCAAGGTATATCATATGAATATTTGTGTTGTGCGTATCATGACAATTACCGACAGTGTGTGTAGCATACAATTGTTGCTCGTGCAACATGGACTGTCAATAATAGTGCAGTGTACAATGGATACAGGTTCAGGCACAACAAGTAACTATATGTAATGAAGTTCATGCACCATCTCTATATGTGCATATAAACATGCGTCTAATATCATATCATATCTAGCCCTGACGCTTAATGCCATACGGGCGATTTCCCCGTAGATGTTAAATCTACTCACCGACAATCGCGGGCTAGGTAAATCCAATCACCTGCTTCCCTTTCTTCGCAGCGTCCGAAATCCCTGCCTTGTAACACCTTAGAACGTGATTAGTGGCAAATTATACTTTATTGTGTGGTTTTTAGTAAAAAGTTTACCAAAACGAAGAAGTTCGTCAATCTCTTTTACTCGCTTTTATTTTATCAAAATTAATGAATATTTTATTAGAAATTATTTAGGCTTGCACACACATGTGCATGTAAATTAGGGTTAAGTTTGGGGTTAAACCATGTTTAGTAACCATGGTGGACTAACCCATATCATTAAGTTAATTTGAATTTCTTTAAATGTATTAGTTTTTCTCTTTAAAAAAAAAGAAAATGAATTTTTGCTTTGTGGGTTGACTTGGAGAGAGAGAGAAAGAGGGCATGATGGCTTGAGCCATGCTTGCATTAATGAGGAGAGAGAGGGGCGGTTGACTCTCATTCGAGTTTTCTAAATGTTTTTAAACCAATGTTTTCAACACTCACTACTTTTAATGGTTTTGATTTCTGGGTTTTGTCTTACTTAGTCGCGTTACGCCTGTAGACGTTACGTGGTTAAGTGCCGGTTACGGGCCGAACTTCGGGTCGTGACATGCCTGCGATCCTATTAACACAAAACATAACAAGTGCAAATCTCAGAAATCGATCAATATCATGTACACCCTACGGTTGACCGACGCACTAACTCAAATACAACTCACAAGTGTCCGTCTAGTGGTTAACGTGTGTGGCGACACCCTAAAACCAACCCAAGTGCAGCAGCTACACAAGATCACGAACCGTGTCGGATAACGTAACACGCGTACTCAAAACACTAGATTATAGCAAAGTGATCCTAGATTTTGCATACTGTCAGAACTCGAAAATCAAACAGTACCAAACACCTCTAAACAACTACAGACAGCTACACTGCAAAAACCAAACCCCAACTCCCCCTATTGGCCGAGGTCGCCGAAATTTCCCCTCATGTCGCCGGTCTAATCCGAGCCTATGGGGTTCGTGCTCCAGGTGTATTCTCAGGGTCACTAGTACAACACAGCTAGATTTTTTCAGTAAAAATCCCAGGTCATAGCAGATCATAGAGGCTCAAACATGACACTAAAAATACGATATTTCACAAAACACTACCTTTAGTGTTCTAGATCACAACTACTAGGCAACACAACATTATAAACACCTAATTATCAGATAGATATCATTACCTAGCCACTCTTGCTCAAAAATCCTAGCTTTCCAAGATCCACGGCAACCAAGTGGCTAAATCAAGACATTTGAAGTGTTTAAATAGGATTTTTTGAACTTTAGCAAGGTTTAGTGAAGGGATTAATGAGGGTTCAGTTTGGGAGTTGTGAGAATGAATAACAATGAAATGATAGAAGAATGAGAGAGTGAGGGAAGGATAATGAAGAGGGGTGAGTGTAGGGTGAATCTTTTCCTTACACTCACTCTCCCCGTCCCCTCACCTCATTAATGCTCCATTAAAGCTCCATGCCTCACCTCGCCACCTCTCACTCTTTCTCAATCCAAATTAAATAGATATTTTCTCACTCAAAATATCTAAGGCATGGTTAATTAGGACATGGATTAATTAAGGTGTCTTGGTCACTTAACAAGATTAACACTAACTAACCCTCACATTAACATGCACGTGTGTGTGCAAGCCATATCAAATAATAATTAATTGATATAAAATGTGAGGAACCCGATTTGGTAAACTTTTCCTTAAAAGCCTGCATTAACGCTTAATTAACACTAATCGTATTTTAAGGTGTTACAATCCTATTGTATCTAGATAAACTCCATAAATCAGAAACTATTATTTGTATATTTAGTAATGTTAGTTATATATATGCCCTAGAGGCCATTACTGTACATACGTTGTATATTGTAGTGGATGCTTGGACATATATAGGGAGGACTTTCTTGCTCGACATGATAGTATGCTATCTGGTTACTCTTTATCTTAACATGTACTCTGATTGTCTCAATGTCACATGTTGATAAAGCCCTTAGGATGAGTACTTGACTGCCAGGACTATGATGCAGATCATACTAGTGGGGACAGAGTAGTCTCCAAGTACATCCTTCAAATGTTCCTAGTTGCGGGAGTACCGAGACAGGGCATCGATACTCCAGAGTAGACTAGCGTATGCGCCTCTTGACCCATATGTTGGGCGATGGATGATCCCATATCCATTGGTGTTTGACATCAGAGAAGGTATATGGGTGCTCAGTAGAGACTGTGTACACTGGACGGACTCGCCGAGAACTCCCAGATGGTATTATACCTCACGTCAGATGGCAGTGCTCTAGTGACACTGGTACAGGTTAGTCTGTAGACCCGAGATCGTCATAGAGTCTTGTGTGATTCCCACTGTGCTTTGATTTCCATCATACCACGTCCAAGAGGGCATGCAAAAAGTTGGCTTTTGGGTACAGTCCTGAATCATATAGAGGCAATGAACGATAGGAAGGGTTTCGTCTCTCCCGGTGTACGGAGTTGATGTTGCGCTGTGTTCGATTGGCTATAACTGGAAATCCCTGGCCAGGGTTACTGAGATTTACTGGTAAGTTTTATCAGTAGTTTCTCGAATTGTTATGGACCTCATATCGAAACGACTTATCAAGCTGCTAGGTCTGACGTTTATCACCCCTAGGCGAGATATGCGACATATCAGACGAAGAGACCGGACTATACGGGAGTGTTACTGATTGGATTCGCAGGAGAATGTACAGGCTTGCTTGTTGATCTTCTGATCGCTCAATACCTGGGTGGATGTTACGTTTAGCTGACCGTTTGCAGCTTGTGGGTGTTTGATATGATCATCACCTACTGCCGGCGTATTGACGATTATTTAGAGTCCTACACAGAGGTTTCCTGGCTCGGGCAAAACGGAGTAGGAGCACATATGTGATATGTGCGCGAACGAGAACAATACGTGTATGTGATACCGTACTAGATTCTCGCGATATGTGATATCGGCCGGGTATATGTGATATAGCCGGGTCATCGGATCAAGTGTTGATTCGATGAACTGATACAAATTATTTTAGTCGGTTATTTGTAAAATAGCCGGATTATCGGATCAAGTGTTGATTCGATAATTTAATGTATAATTATATATTTGATATATTATATTACATTAACTAATATTATCTCACTTAAAGATTCTTTTTCTCACTCGGGTAATACATTGATATTTATGTGATATATGTTAATTGTATTATATTATTTTGTTACAATAAATATTGTATATGTGATATATAATATTGTAACATGTTATGGTTATAAATGCAACATGATTTGTGGAGTTTAAATATGGTTAGGGTTTGGATTAGGGTTAAACTTTCATGAAGCTTTCAAGAAGCTTCTTGAAGCTTTGACTTTGACCTTGATATTTTGTGATATTTTGCAGAGATATTTCTTTAATCCAACCCAACCCTTTAACCATAGTTAATTCTCTACATAGGTTAATTCTTCATACTTAACCCATGGTTGCATTTCTAACCTCATAAGATTCATTATTCATCACAAATGGTTTTGCTTCTTCTTCTTCTTCCTCTTTGATAAAAAGCTTTCTAGCTTTTTCAAAAGTGATGAAAATGAGTGAGATAAAGAAAACAAATGAGAGCTAAATTCCTACTTCATCATCCTCATCTATTCTAGCCACTTAGATTGGGGCGTTTGCTTTGCTAATACTTGATTAAGAAAGCAAAAGTTTGGGCTTGAGTTTCTTCAAGGTAGATCATCTTTGTTATCGAAGATCGGAAGCAAGCTTGAATCTTTCTCTTCATGGAGCCTCTCTAGAGTCCGGGTACATGATGATCGCGGCGAAGGGACCTCAACACGGAGCTTTTGAAGTGAAGGAACAGACTACAAAGGTTGTATTCACAAACTCTTAGAAGTAAAGTTGTTTACTTGCTTTTTGTTTCGCCTAATCTCTAGTCTAAGATCTTGGTTAGGGTTGTTCGGCACGTCTAAAATATAAATCGGGCATGGTTGATACCTTATAGACCCTTGTGACAGTGCCTAGTAACCCTACAGTGGTATCAGATCCAAGCTAGAGCTTTAGGCGAAGTCTAGACGAAGTTTAAAGTCCGTTCGAACCCCGAAACGTCGAATTATACCCCCTATGTGGAAATTTTTTAAAATGTTGATTTTTTCTGTATTAAAAATACTCAGAAGATTAAGCAGGTGATTTTATGGATACCTGAGAAAAACGAACCCCTGAATCCATCAAAGCACCGTGGAACCGCGGCCAAACAAGGGTATTGGCGGCGGTTCCACGGCAAGACTTGAGGATTAAGGGATCGTTTTTCAACAGTTGATCCGTAGGTGTTACCTAGTGCTTCTGGGAATTTTTAATATTACTCAAGTGTTGAGTTTTCTGGAGATCTTTTGTATTCGTTGATTCGATCGGAAAGTTTAATTTCGTTTAAGTCTTTTCCGGATAATTAAGAACGTGTTAAAAAGGTCGAGCGGATATCAATAACTCACTTTTTCCCCTGCCTGAAAATTTCCAAGTCTTGGATTTTTTCCTTAATTAAAGAACATTCATAGTAGTTCTAGTAACGCGGTGGACCCTCTAGAAGAACACAAACCTTAACTCGATTATGTGACCGTCTGAACCGCCTCTAAACCTTAGGATTTGGGGCAGTACGGCGTTGCCACATGTGAGGTGTTGGTTTGACCCTTCTACGGCTGGACCATTGGTACTGTGTCATGTGATGGATACTTTTTGAACTCTGCTCAAGTGTTGAGCTATTTGGGAAATCTTGGGTGTTTGTTTATTCGATCGGAAAGTTTAACATTATCTATTTATCTGGAATGTGATACAATATTTGGAATCCACAAGTAGTTATGAGATGAATAATTTGAATGCTATAAATCTAGTAGTTTAGTCTCATTTGATCGGTTGCCACGGGATTTTGATGTGATCAAAAGTCCGTCGCAATCACGTAGCGTACGCGGATACTCGCTAGGTAAACTTAATAGATAGCCATGCTCCATAGCTCCGACCAAGTGACCGTAGGAGAACCCCATCGCCAAAAGCATCCGTTCGGGTGCTCGCGGCAGCGGTGTTCCGCCTTAGTGCACTTCGTCGACGGCATCCGGGGGTGCGGCCGTCTACTAAAGTTTGCGACGAGCATTCGATTGGGATGTCGGGAATCTTGTTGAATTGCCCGACTAGATATTGAAAAGTGTTTTCGAGATCGAGACTAAAATGCGGGGTTTATAATAGTTAGGCATGAGATGTCTAAGGAATTCATTTGATTAGGCATGCGATGTCTAAGGTGGTTGCGGATTCCAACTATTGTAGTTTTACACTTTCTTTTCTGCGACCGTAAGTGTAATATGTGGTGTATCGCCGGTTTCGTTGCTATACATCAACGACAATTGGGATACACATATTTACTTACGCTGATGATATGAGATATTATGTGTTGCTGTGGTTATATTGGATCGTCGTGTTCTGAATAGCCGGGGGTTTTATGTGAGATGAGAGTTTTTCTTTTTCATTCATGTAAAATTCATTAGTATGTAATATTCTTTTATTGGGGCACTTCCGGGCTGAGGATGATGTCACCATTGTATATTATTTACTTTTCCGCATTAGGTAGACCCAAGGAGGGGAGCACAAGTAACCGGGTTCTAGGGTCCAGTAGGAGACCATCTCGAGGAGTCGAGACCGGGTCTCCTAACTCTAGAATTGGCAGAGTTGCTTGTCGCTCTCGTAGGGGTCTAGGGATGTGGGTTTGGCTATTCATCGCGACCGTGGAATCCGTGCTTTATACAAGCTCGTATTAAAACACGGACCTCCTAGTATATCCAATATTTCATATATGTTCTTCTGCTGCAATGTTCTGTGATGAGATCATATAACTGCCTGAGACGAATGTTTATATTATATATATGAGATATATGTTATATTGCTGATTTCGTTTCAAATGTGATGCTTGTGAATCATAATAATATGGGACTTCATTAATGAGATTAATGAAAATAAAAGAAACCTAAAGATGTTGTAGAAACTTGTTTAAAAACTGGTAGCTCTAGTTCTTGCTTTGCAGAGCGGTATTCCTTGTAGAATATCCAGCACCTTATTCGATTAGGAAAGAGCCGAGATCCCTTCACCGGGAGTGACCTCTTTAGCGAAACTCGCAGGTGCTACAAACTTGGTTTGTCTTTTGATTGTTTTTATAGTTTTTGCTTTGCACAGTGATATTTGTGAAATATCCTGCACCTTATTCGATAAGGAAAGAGCCGACGATCTCTTCACCGGGAGTGACCTCATTAGCAAAACTAGAAAAGGCCTAAAAAACATTCCAATTAAAATCACTCAATTCTACGACGATATCAAGTTCATTACGCAAAGGGTTTTCTTAAAAACCTGTCGTAGCCCTCCGTCATTTCAGATAAGTACTACTTAGTATTCGTGCTGCGGTAGTTTGGCATGCGTCAAGGCGTAGTGTACAGTAGCTAACTCGTGCTTATCTGCAAGCATTTGATGCGATTGGATTAGGGTATTCGTACGGCGTTGTTTGGCATTCGTCAAGGGTCGTGCGGGTGGGTTTAATTCAATCAAGAAATGTACGGGTTGAACTTGACTAGCGGACTATGGGTTGGTTGGCATTCGTCAAGTTCATAGAACGCTAGGGGTAAAATATGTTAGTGTATATGCCCTAGGGGCCATTATTGTATCATACTAGCTTGTATATTACTTAATGGAAGCTTGGGATATTCACAGTTATTTAACAGTCTTGCTAAACATGGTAGTATGTTACTTGGTTTTATCTATCTTAATATGTGTGTACGTATTGATAGAGCCCTTAGGATCTTGCTTGACTACCAGCGTTGTGATGACAGTCACACTAGTGAAGGCTGGGTAGTCTACAAGCACATCCTTTTTCAGGTCCCTAGTCATAGGATTATCGAGACAGGGCATCGATACTCCGGAGTAGACTAGTGTGTACGCTTCTCATCCCAGTTGGGGAGATGGTCTGTCCTACAGCCATCAGTACGTCGTACCGGAGATAGTATACAGGTGCTCGTTGGGTTACAGGTACACCGGACAGGACTCGCGTGGAACTGTTGGTTGGTATTATACCCGTCGTCAGTTAACAGTTCCCAGGTGACATGAGTACAGCGTAGTCCGCAGACTTGACACTGCTACTTCGCCTCGAGTGTGTCCCACTGTTCTTAGATTGCTACCCTACCACGGCTCAAAGGAGTCGTGCAAACAGGTAGCAGTTGGGTGTAGTCCCGAGCACTTGGAGGCAGTGGCGGTTAGACAGGATTCGTCTCTCCCGGTATTGGGAGTTGATATCGCGCTGTGTCAGAGAGCCATTACGCAAAGTCCCTGGCCAGGGCAAACAAGATTTACTGGTAGGTTCCAGTAGTTTCTTAAGGTGTAATGGGCTACGCTCCGACACGACTTATACCGCTTTTAGGGGACTGACGCTTGCCGCCCCTAGGCCGGATATGCGATAGTCCTAGACGAACAGACCGGACTGTACGAAGATTTTCACATCAGGCTCAGTAGGAGTTCGAATGGGTTTCCTCATCGGCCTTCTTATCGACATCTACCTGGGGACCGTTACGTACAGCTAGTGTCGCTTGCGGTCTGTGGTTAAACCCACTGCCAGCGTAGTAGTCGAGTCTTTAGAGTCCCATACAGAGAGTTTCCCTGCTCCAGGCAAAACGATATAGAGGTCGTATGGTTTTACGACAATGGTTCGGACGCATACGTGTTTAAACGCACGTACGATGTTCGAACAGTTTTTACTAGCCGGCTTTGGTTTAAGCCAGATTCTAGTATCGGATTATTTGATTTATACAGTCTAAAGTTTTTCCGTGTTTTCACGGATAGGAGGGGCGTTCTCGTAATTTGGCAGGAAGCTTCTAGAAGTATGGTGACTTGAGGGTTTAGGTGGCATTTACATTAAATGCATTTGTGACTCATTAGATGAATCATTCAAGTGAGTTAATGAAGCATTTATTGCTTAATGACTCACTTGATGATTCATTGCATATATTAAATGAAGCATGATGATAAATCATTTAGATTTATTTATTTGATTTTCTTTATGCTTCATGATATATTAGAAGTGAGAAACATTTGAATTTCATAATCTTGCTCACCTTCTCTCTCCTCAAGCTCTCTCTCTTCAAACCCTAATCCTACCCTCTCATGTGTGGAGATCAAGGATTAGCTAGACTATTTAATCCATAACCATACTCTATATCATCTAGGTGACTTTGATTAGAAACTAGAGAAACCTAGTTACCTCAAGATTAGAAGCATAGTTTGGAGTAGAAGCTCTCGGGTGGATCGTCTATTACATAGAGGAGGCCGACGAGGAGGTGGATAACGAGAAGAAGAAGGACACGGTTCATTAAGTATAATCTTCTTCCATAGTACTTAACAACTCTTATGTTAGTGTTAGTTATAGTTTAGCAAAGATCCTTTCGGTTAGTCGATGTTGCTTCAAACAAAATGATTGTTTTTCATATTTCCGCCTCCCCGCAAGTCGTGGGGTGTACAACGTCGACTTACAGTGGTATCAGAGCCTCGCTAAACAATAACTAACTTATTAGCAAAGTCGTTACAATTTCGAACGCAAAACGAACCGGAAAAAATATCGTATTCACCAAGTTTCTGTCGAATTTAAAATGAGGTCTAAAAATTTTTCAGGAACCTCTAAAAATACAAGCAGGGAAATATAAGAATACTGGAGAAAATTGGGTGCATGAATCGGCCAAACCGCCGCGGAACCGTTGCCGATCCAAGCGATCCGCTGCGGATCCGCGGCCGAGGTGGAGCCGTTTCACCCCAATCAACCCCAGTAACTCTTCTGTGAATATTTTGTTTTTTCTGGAATGTTTATTTTCTGCTCAAGTCTCAGGTGCATAGAGAAGTTTTGGCGTAGAATCTAAAGTGTTTGCTCGATCGAAATTATACGATGTTTGCTAATTAGATTATATCTGTGAACTGTATAATGTGTTCGTTAACCTCCCCTAACTGCTAGTATGTCGGTTGGCAGGGGGTTGCACTTTTCTGTAATGATTTTACTGTTTGTGATTATGAACTTGATTGGATTGTTGTGATGATTAGCCGGGGTTTGAGATGGGTTATTATATTCATTCATTCGATGTAATTGTAAAATGTTGTAATATTATTTTGCGGGGCACATCCAGTTTGCGGTTGTAGCCACCGTTGTATTATTTCATTTTACTATTTTTGATCCTAGGATAGACCCAAGGTGGGGTGCACAAACTACCGGGTACTTTGAAGTGTTTAGTGGCCTACTCACGTTATTGAGGGAGACCGCTTCACTTCGGATACTTCGCGGGTAGTTTGCCGTACCCGTAGGGGTCTAGGGTGGGGTAATGGCTATTCATCACAACTGTGTAATCCGTCTTTCGTTGCAGGCTCAAAAGAAACGGGGATTGCTTGCATATCCAATAATGTTCATCTGTGATCTGGAATGCCTATTATTGCGTCTGACGAATGTACAATATCTATATATGATAGCTATTTAGACGTCACTTATATTTTACACCCGCGCTAGCCCAGCCCCCGCTCTGTCGTTAGTTAAGTAACCTAACGGGCGATGACGGGACCTAGTGGCGAATACGGATGGTATAAGAGGACGTTGTATTTTCGTTGTTTTCTGCAATGATAGGTTAATGGTGGGACGCATTATTATTAATGCAAAGAAAATAAACCAATGTTGAATCGTTGGAACAGTTTAAAAGAAACCACTCGGTTATTTTTAAAACAGAAGATATTTTTAATTGCGGAGCTTTAACCACTCCTTTTAAAAGCTATCAGGTTCCTTCGATCATATCAAGTTCACTACGTTCACGGTTTCGCCAAAACCATTCGTAGCCCTCCGTCATTTCATTTGGGTATTCAGTAGTATTCAAGCAATGCATTTTGGCCAAAGTCAAGGCATAGTGTTTGGTAGCTGCTGGGTATTCATTTGTTGCATAGATAGATGAGTTAGTTTGGGACAGTCGTATTATCATTTGACCAAAGTCAGGGGTATGTACGGATGGGTTCAAATTAACAAGATAATGATGGGTAGAACTTGACATGTGACTTATGACATTTTGACCAAAGCCAAGGTCATAAGAGCATGGGGCAGAAATTTATATTGGGAATTTCTAAAGAAAATGAAATTTGCAAAGAGATGCATACCATTTGGAGTTTGATGAATGTTGGTAGGATTCCTTCAACATTATCACACGATGATATTTGGATCCCGATCCTACTGTGAGTATATGCTACTCATCAGGAGATTCGTCACTTAACGATCAATGCTATAAACCAAGTAGGTGCCGAGAAAGGTGTCAGCGGGGCTACGCCCCCAGAGAAAAGAGGTTATTTAATTAAGGAACTTCGCGAAAGCGTTGGAAAACCTCCCTCGAAGTACCGACACTGGCCTGGCTGAACGGTTAAGCAAGTATTGTACGGTGAGAATAGTCCTGGCTAGTTCTTCCTTTTTGGTTTGAGGAGGGATTCGAGAAACAGTGGGAGCCATCCAGTTTAGATAAACTAAAAAAACACTCTAAACTTTCAAGAGCATCATGCTAAAGTGTTCTTTCTCTCTCTCCTAATTGCAGCGACCCAGATAATGACAGAACTTAAGTTACTATTAGAGAAAAATATATTGACATGGCCAAACTATAAAGATTGGCTGCGGAATGTCAAAATGGCTTTGACCTATGACAGATTGGGGTATGTCCTCACCGCTAAGGCACCTGCTGTCCCTGGTCCTAAATCCAGTAATGCGGATAAGGAAATCCGCAAAACCTGGGAGTTAGATTGCGCGAAGGCCAAGTGCATCGTGCTTGCCTCGATGAATAATGAACATCAGAGGAGGCACAAGGATATGGATCTTGATGCCATATTTCTCCATACAAAGGAACTTTATGGAGAGCAATTTCGTATAGCAAGATACGAGACCTCAAAGAACTTGTTTCAAGCGAGGTTGGCCGTCGGATCATCGGTAGGAGAACATGTCCTAAAGATGATTGGCTATATAGAAGAGCTCGCAGACCTTGGGACGACTTTGGATAATGAGCTCTATACAGACTTGATTCTCCAGTCCCTTCCTTCCACCTACGCCCAGTTTTTTCTGAATTTCAACATTCAAAGAAAAGAAGTTGAACTTTCAGAACTGCTTAACATGTTGAGGAGTGTAGAGGGCACCTTGCAGAAGACAGGGGATACACCCGCTATGTTTGTTCGCGGTACTTCTTCTTCCAGGTCCAAGGCTAGGGACAAAGGAAGGAAGAATAAAGCCCCCACCAAACCTAGAGGAGGTGTTAGTAAGGTGGGAGCGAAGGGAAAGAAAAAGATTGCGGTGCCAGTAGTGGCCAAGGATGAGTGCTTCCATTGTCATAGGAAAGTGCACTGGAAGAAAGATTGCAAGGCGTGGAACGCCAAGAACCAGCAACCGAAGCAAGCTGTGGCTTCGACTTCAGGTGTGTTTGTAATTGAGAATTGTCTGTCAATCAACTCTACTTCCTAGGTATTGGATACCGGATCAGGATCTCATATATGCAACTCATTGCAGGCACTGAGAAACCGTATAGTGCTGAAGGTTGGTGATATGACCCTCCAGGTTGCTAACGGAGCTAGCGTGGGAGTTGTGTCCGTAGGGGATTATCACCTGGGATTGACGAGTGGACATATTTTGGTTTTACATAACTGTTTTTGTGTACCTAGTTTAACGTGTAATATCATATCAGTTTCCTTGTTATTAAATAAAGGTTATGATTTCACGTTTCTAAGCGATGTTGTTAATATCCACCATAATCATAGTTTGATTGGGTCCGGTACACTGGATAACGGTATATATGTCTTAAACCAATTACAGATTTTCAAATGTCCAGAACACACTAAAAAGAAAGTCTCCAGATATAATAAGACTTTCTTATGGCATTATAGACTGGGTCACATCAATGAGACAAGGTTAACTAAGTTATATAGAGAAGGATATTTGGATTCTTTCGAATATCAAACTTATGCCACTTGTCAATCATGTCTCAAAGGAAAGATGACAAAGACTCCATTCACTGGACATGGAGTAAGAGCGAGCGAGCTCTTAGGACTCATACACATCGATGTATGTGGTCCAATGTCTACACATGCAAGAGGTGGTTTTTCCTATTTCATTACTTATACGGATGATTACTCTAGGTACGGATTCATTTTTCTGATGAAACATAAATCCGAGGCTTTTGAGAAATTCCAAGAGTATAAGAATGAAGTAGAAAACCAAACCGGCAAAAGTATCAATACACTAAGATCTGATCGAGGTGGTGAATACTTAAGTGCCGAGTTCCTAGGTTACCTAAAAGAGAAAGGAATTCTCTCTCAGCTTACTCCTCCATACACTCCACAGCATAACGGTGTAACGGAGAGAAGAAATCGAACCCTATTGGATATGGTACGTTCCATGATGAGTAATGCTGAGTTACCGTGATCTTTCTGGGGTTATGCGCTAGAATCAGCGGCATATCTTCTGAACAGGGCTCCTACCAAGACTGTGCCTACCCCGCCATATCAGATGTGGAGTGGGAAGAAACCCCATTTTCAGCATATGAAGATATGGGGATGTCCAGCTTTTGTTAAAAAGCAGCATATGGACAAACTCGAGGCACGATCAGTACAGTGTAAGTTTGTGGGATTTCCAAGGAACTCCAAGGGGTATTATTTCTATTACGCAGAGAAACAAAAGGTTTTTGTTTCTCGTAATGCCTATTTTCTAGAACAGCAGTTTATAGAAAAGGAAACAAGTGGAAGCGAAATAGAACTGGAAGAAATTCCAGAACCACAAACTACTACTGAAAGTTTGGTAAGACCAGTAGTCCAAGAAGAACTGGACATTCCCGCACCCCTCCGCAGGAGTAGTAGGCCGTCTCATCCGCCTGAGAGATACTACGGTTTTCTCATAGATGGGGATAGAGAGGATTGCGTCATTGATGATGATGAACCTACTAGCTTCCAGCAGGCCATCCAGAGCGGCGACTCAGTACGATGGCTAGATACAATGCGGACCGAAATGGAGTACATGTACACCAACAAAGTATGGACTTTGGACTTTGCTCCAGATGGGGTAAAACCCATAGGATGCAAATGGATCTTCAAGAAAAAGATTGGTGTAGATGGACAGGTGGAAACCTATAAGGCTAGACTTGTTGCAAAGGGTTTTCATCAAAGACCTGGTATGGACTATGACGAGACTTTTTCTCCAGTGGCTATGCTCAAATCCATTCGAGTCCTTCTTGCTATTACCGCCTTCCATGATTATGAGATCTGGCAGATGGACGTAAAGACGATTTTTCTAAATGGTAATTTAGAAGAGTGCGTCTATATGGATCAGCCAGAAGGCTTCAATCAGAGTGGGAGCAGCGGGAAAGTGTGCAAGTTGCTTAAGTCCATTTATGGACTAAAGCACGCATCGTGGAGTTGGAACATCTGTTTTGATGAAACGGTCAAAGAATATGACTTTATCAAAAATCCAGATGAACCATGTATATATAGTAAAATTGTAGCACGAACTGTTGCATTCCTCGTCTTGTACGTGGATGAAATTCTATTGATAAGAAATGACATTCCTATGCTACAGTCTGTCAAAGGATTCTTGTCACACAGGTTCTCCATGAAAGACCTGGGTGATGCTTCTTACATTCTGGGGATCCGGATCTATCGTTATAGATCCAAGAGGATGTTGGGACTTTCGCAGTCCAGGTATATCAACACTATACTGAAAAGATTCTGTATGGAAGATTCTAAACGCGGTAATCTACCGTCTTGTCACGGAATTACCCTCTCCAAAGAGATGTCTCCCAAGACTGATTTGGAAAGGGAACGCATGTCTATTATACTCTACGGTTCTGTGGTAGGCTCTATAATGTATGCGATGTTGTGCACCAGACCAGATGTAGCTTACGCACTGAGCGTGGTAAGCCTGTATTAGTCAGACCCAGGGGAGAAGCACTGGATAGCAGTAAAGAACATTCTCAAGTACCTAAGAAGGACTAAGGAGATGTTCTTGGTTTACGGCGGAAAAGACCTCAAGATCGAGGCCTTTGCTGATTCTGGCTTCCAGAGTGATAAGGATGACTCCAAGTCTGTTGGAGATAGTGCCCTCATAGTCAATTATTGGATCGCAGGTACGTGATTGCAATGATTGCGGAGGACCTATCCCGGTAGGACAGTCTTACTCAAGATGATAGTATGCTATCTGGTTTGCCTTTATCAGTCGTGTTCATGTTCAGGTGACTGATTGCATGTTACACTTTGATAGAGCCCTTAGGATCTTGCTTTACTACCAACAGTATGATGGCGATCATATACGTGAGAGTTGGGTAGTTTATATGCATATCCTTAATTGTGGTCCCTAGTCGTGGGAGTTTCGAGACAGGGCATCGATACTCCGGAGTAGACTAGTGTATACAGTCGAGACCCCGACGAGGGGCGGTGGCCGGTCTCACAAGCCACTGGTGTCAGTTGGATCACCTAAGATGTATACAGGTGCTCATTGGGTTATGAGTACACCGGACAGGACTCGCCGGGAATCTGCTAGTTAGTATTATATCTATCGTCAGATAGCAGTTCCCTGGTGACATGTGTACAGGTTAGTTCATCGACCTGAGGTCGTCATTTGTCTCGTGTGAGTTCCCACTGTGCTTTGATTTCTACCCTACCACGGCTCAAAGGAGTCGTGCAAACAGGTAGCTTTTGGGTACAGTCCCGAGCCATATGGAGGCACGTGAGCGGATCGGCAGGGGATTCGTCTCTCCCGGTATTGGGGGCGAGATCGTGCTGTGTCTAGGAGAGCCATTATGCAAAGCCCTCGGCCGAGGCAGGAGATTTACTGGTAAGTATTCCAGTAGTATCTCAGGGCGTTCTGGGCTACACTCCGACACGACTTATACTGCTAATGGGGGTCTGACGTTACTAGCCCCCTAGGCGGATATGCGATACTCTATGACGAACGGACCGGACTGTATATACATTGTCACTGTTAGGCTCAGTAGGGTTTTCGGAGGAGTTCGCTCATCGGTCTCCCTTGAGTTCGCTCCTCGGCCACCCTTAAGGTCAGTCCATGGGCAGCCGTTACGCATAGCTAGTGCCGCTGACGGTTTGTGGTTAAACCCACTGCCAGGGTGCTGACGAGTCATTAGAGTTCCCCACTGACAGTTTCCCAAGTTCGGGCGAAACGTTGTAGAGGCCGTATGGTTTTATGGCAGGGTTCGGAAAATGCACGTGCGTTTACGCACGTGTCGATTTTCGGACAGGTGATACTGGTCGGCTTTGGTTTAAGCCGCATCCGAGTATTATATTGAGTAGGTTTAATATCTTTGTCTCAGTTGCATTTGTATTCGGTCGTAATACAAATGCGGGTATATTTATACAGTTTCGGGGTTGTCCTGAAATTCGTTTCAGGATCACTTTTGGAAGTTGCCAGTTTCCAGTTTTCTATCAGCCGTCTTTTAACATTTGGTTAAAGACGGGTTTATCTTTTCTTGAGATGAGTGTGGATTCTTCTAGAAGATTCTAGATGTGGTGACTAGGCTAAATGGTGTTGTGTTCTAATTGGTTGCATTTATTAGATGATGACTAGCCTAATGACACATGCTTTGTGTTTAATTCCTTTTGGATTGCTTAAGATATTTAGAAGTGAGAAGCTTTTAGCTTAAGGTTACCCCCTTCTCCTACGGTCACCTCCCTCTTGCTATATATGGCTTGCCCTCTCTCTCTCCTCACTCACACTCTCACTTGAGGTTTCATTTCGGTTAGAAAAGATATGATAGTTTTGGGGTGTATGGAATTCACAGTTCATTTCATTCCATCACCCAATTTCCACGGCAACTTCATTAACCGATCGTCCACGGATTTGGACGAAGTGAGACAAAGTCATCTACTCATTCTCTACATCAATCTTGGTCGTCTCTTTTAGCAAACTTGACGATCGAGTTGCCTCGAGTCAGAGGCGGGAGCCCGTTTAAAGAACCGATCATGTGGTGCCACCTCGACGAGGAGATCGGCGATCGACGAGATCGGAGCAGCCGCAACGGAGCGTGGGATGATGGTTGAAGAACGAAGGACTCGGATCGTTCGGTACAATCTTCCTACACTCTTTACAGTATGTTAGTTTAGCAATAATGGCAGATCCGGGTTAAAGCATACGATAGCGCCAAGTTTAAAAAGTTTTTGTTCCGCATTTGGCGTCTGTAGACGGCCGCGGCGCTAGCGTAGACTTACAGTGGTATCAGAGCCTCACCATTTTGCTATACTAACTTGTGCTAACGCGTTTAAAACATCGATCCGACCGAAAATCGAAAAACACAAAAATCCTAGCCGACAGTTTCTGTTGATTTTAAACGGTGTCAAAATTGATTTCTGTATATCTTAAAAATCAGTGCAGGGTTTTCTAAGACATCTGAGAAAAGACGGTCACGTGATCCCACTAAAGCGCCGCGCTTCCGCGGTCAAACCTAGGGTTTGACCGCGGAACCGCCGCGCTTCAGAGGGAACAGTGCACCAGTTTTTCTCAATTGGCTTTATTTGGGATTTTGTGATTTTTGGTATATATCATTTACGCCCAGGTTTTGTTACTGTTCACCAGTAAGCCGTGGGGCCCACTTTTTGATATTTGGTCTTTGGTCGATCGTAATTTAAACACGTTAGTTTACAGTGCTTACATTATATCTCCGACCGGGAATGTCATTTGATCGGTAAACCGCGTTTGATTGCTATAGTTCTTTTAGACGGGTTTGCGAACGTGACATTCGCGTTGATGTTCTGTGTTGTGCTGTAATGTTGCGGATTTGTCGTGGTGGATAGCAGTGTGCAATGATTGTACAGTTTGAGTTTATTTGTACATTTGATATTGCGGGGCGAGCGTCCAACTTGTGGACTGCCGTCACTGCCTGTTGTATAATATTCTTTTGGGGCACGACCAGGTTGCGGTCGATGTACCTGTTGTACTATTTTTCATTACTGTACTAGGTTTTGCCCCGAGACGGAGTGCACGGATAGCCGGGTTCGGGAAAGCAATGGGTCCGCATCTCATGGCTTTGAGAGGCAGAGGGGCCCCACTTCAGAATTGGCAGACTATTCGCCGCACTCGTAGGGGGTACAGGTTGACCCAAGGAGGGGTGCTCAATTTACCGGATTCCGTGAAGTGCCGGGTGTTCCATTCACTATGCAGTGGGGACTACCTCGCTTCAGGTTTTGGCGGGTAACTTGCCGCACCCGTAGGGGTCTAGGTTTCATTGCACAGGCTATCCACACGACAGGGGAACGTCGAGTTTCAGCAGCGGCTCTGTGAAACTCGGGGATCCCAGATATCTGTATTGTTCTGTTATGCTTATTACTTTTCTGTAATGTTGCATACTATCACGCCTGGAGCGATTATTGTATATTGGCTTATATACTATTAGATGTTGTATATGTTTTACACCCGCGCTAGTGCAGTCCCCGCTCTGTCGTTAGTTAAGTAACCTAACGAGTGATGACGGGACCCAGTAACGAATGCGGATGGCATATACGTACATTTTATTTTCGTTCTTTTCTGGTGTGATTGATTGATGGGACTGCGTTGATTCTGATCAATGTAAAGTAAAACAAACCTGTATACAGTTGTTGGAACAATTTAAAAAGTGTTATTGCAAAGACGTTTCCTTTTGTTATGCATAGCGGTATTCAGTGGAATATCCAGCACCTCATTCGACGAGGCAAGGGCCGATATCCCTTCACCGGGACCGACCCCTTGGACAGAAGTTTGCGTCAGAGTAATAACTTCACTATAGTCGATTACATGTTGCTTTGCATAGCGGTATTCAGTGGAATATCCTGCACCTCATTCCACGAGGAAAGAGCCGAGATCCCTTTACCGGGAGTGACCTCTTTAGCAAAAGGTTTTCGCCACTATATTTTAAAAAGCTATCAGGTTCCTTCAGCGATATCAAGTTCACTACGCTAAAGGTTTTTCGCCAAAAACCAGCCGTAGCCCTCCGTCACTTCTTTTGGGTATTTAGTAGTATTCAAGCTATGCATTTTAGCCAAAGTTAAGGCATAGTGTTTGGTAGCTGCTGGGTATTCAATTGTTGCATAGATAGATGAGTTAGTTTGGGACAGTCGTTCTGCCGATTGGCCAAAGTCAGGGGCATGTGCGGGTGGGTTCAAATTGACAAGATAGTGATGGGTAGAACTTGGCATGTGACTTATGACATTTTGACCAAAGCCAAGGTTATAAGAGCATGGGGCAAAAACTATATCAGGAGTTTCTGAAGAAACTGAAACTTGCCGAGTATGCGCATACCTTCTGGAGTATGAGTAACGTGGATGCATTCCATCACGTTATCATGCGATGAGAGTTGGATCCTGATTCCCACTGATGAGTTGGTTTACTCTTCGGGTGATCCCGATTGATTCTTCTTTAGGTCTGGAGGAGAATTTGACAGGACAGTGGGAGGTTTCCGGATTGGATAAAATGATGACCATTCTGATCTAGGTTAGAGTGCACGCAGAGTGTTTCTTTTCTCTCTCTCTCTTTGGCAGCGACCTTTGACCGACCCTAGACTATGACTCAGTGACCAGGTTGACCGAACCTTCTTAAAATACTGGCTTTTGGATTGTCTGAGTTGCATAAGTCAATGCCACTCCTTCTTCTACCCTTTGAATTTCTCAGAACACCCGTATTACTACGGATATCCACTTCCATTGGATAGATCCATCGTATGGTTATATACGAACTCGAAGGGACTTCTTCGGGGATGGATCCAGGTTCAGGAGAAATAGAATTGGTTTATTCAGTTGTCTTTTATTATCACCTTCTCTCAGGTTGCGAGAGCTCCTTGGTTTAGGAGAGTACACCTATTACGCCTATTGGATAGTCTTATTCCAAACCATAGGCTGGTGCCGAAAGGTAGGGAATGAAGAAAACCAATTAGCCTAAGTAGGGTGTGCAGAAGGAAATATGTAAAGACAAAATAAAGGGATTAGAAAGAGGACAAAGTAAATTGCGACTGATATCATTCACGACCAAAACCGCGTACTTCATCGCCGCTCCTATTTCACCTTTAAAAAGAATAAGGTATTATTCAGTTGTCTTTTATCGTCACTTTCTCTCGAGATGCGAGTACTCCTTGGTTTAGGAGGGTACACCTATTATGCTTACTGGATAGTCTTCTTCCAAACCATAGGCTGGTGCCGAACGATAGGGAAGGAAGAAAACCAGTTAGCCTAACGATGGTGTACAGAAGGTAACGACTAAAGACAAATAAAGGGATTTGGAGAGATGGCAATAAAATATACGGTTGAAGTCATGAATTGGATTATGGAAGAGGCATTGCTATGAATACCAGGATACCCCTACGAAACATTTTCATGTTTCAGTGCATTGTTAAGGAAAAACTGTTTTCCCGATTAGACACTTACTCCAAGGGTATGTATTTACCAGGTTTCATTATCATATCTGTATGGTTTTACAGATGATGAGTGGGAGTAAGATATTGGGAATTAGGTGATCATCCTCATTATATCGGAATTCGTTGTAATTGGTGATATTTGAGGAAATCGCTAGGGTACAGTTTTCCACCTACAACGCACAGGTTATGAGTTGTTAAACTCAGCGGACTTATACAGAGTATTGTATGTTGTCCAGTGTCCATCAGGACAAAGGGGTAGGTCCTCGTACTATGTTCTGTTTACTTATAACTTCTCTAGTATTTAGACAAGTGTTTCGTAGAAATACATGGTCTAAGTTTTGAGAAGTTGTGGGTATAAGAATAAAGTAGAGAACCAGGTATCACAAGTATCGGGATTCTTCAAAGAGATCGAAGATGTAGATTCTTGTGATTGGTATTCAGATGATAGTGATGGTTTTGAGAAACGTGTTTCTCTTTCAGGTTACTCATAATTGGATGGATTCCTAAGTTGAGTAATGTTGATTAGCCTCTTTCCATTAAGTTGATATGCACTGGAGACAGTTGCATGGATTGAATCTTGGTTCCAATTAAATAAGTGCCAAAGTTTCTGTATTGGATATAGAATAGTTCGTACCTTAAAAGAAATTAAGGTACGGGGAGTTGTCCAGCTTATGATTAAAACCAGACACTGGATAACTCAGGGCACGTTTCTGTAATGGCTGTTTGTGGGTTGACCCTGGCTATGACGAGGGTTGATATTCTACCATTTAGAAGATCAATAGTGATATTGTTCTTGACTCGCCACAGTTTTAGTAAAAATGGATCTTTTTCAGAAAACAGTAGTGGGAGTATGGTAGAACTGGAAGTGATTCCAGAACCACGAACGATTACGGAAAAATTTAATAGGACCTATACATTCAATCAGGTTTGACATTCCAATAGCCACTCCGTAGGTATGGTAGGTAACCTCAGACACCCGAGAGGTACTTCGGTAGCCTCAAGGACGGTGACAGGGAGGTTCTTATCTACCCAGACTTGACACTACTGTTGTTCCAGGATATGAGACCCGGTAGGAGGGTTGTCGTAGTCAGTGGGAGCAACGGAAGCATGGTGGGCAAGTAGCTTATGTCTATTTATAGACTTGAGCAGTTATAGCGGAGATAGATCATCTAATTTTGATGTGACAGTCATGAGTTTGACTTCAATCAGAATAGGGGATGGATCAGTTAAGAAGGTAGTAGGGTGTGATGTCATGGTATCTGGATGACATACACAGAGTGGGAAGTAAAATTCCTATACTACGATCGGTTGTACTGTGGTCGTCACACAGTTGTTTCTCCAGACAGGATATGGATATAATATTTGACATTCTGGTTTCTAGATCTATGGTTTTAGATCTGGATTTGGGTAGTTTCCCAATGCGGGTACTTTGACAGATATTCTAATGGTTTTTGGAATTGTTGACTCCTAGCATGGTGGTGTACCTGCAGGTGATTGAGTCACCCTCTCTAAAGGTGTCTTACAGACTAAAGTGGAGAGGGATGCGCATGATTGGCAGATCACTTGCTTAGGCAATTGAGTCAATCATGTGATGTCAAGTACCACACCAAATGTTGGTTTTGCACTAGATGCAATAAGTTTGTATTAATCCAATCCTGGAGAAACATAAGGAAGCAGTTATAGAACATAAGTACATGTTCTACGGATTTGATAACGGCAGCCTCTTTCGGGAGACGGTTATCATTCCAGGCTTCAAAGGTGACATGGATGACAGAGTGATTGTCAGAGTTTTAGTTTTCCCTCTGACGAGGGACAGTATTATGGACAGGTGGTTCCAGAGGATACTGTGGGTGGCATGGTGCCGGATACTGATTAGGTTCAGTGATCCATACAGTCTAAGAAGTTTGGATATGGAGTTCATTTATGAACTAAGGTCCCATCAGATATCCAGACATATTCTAAGACAGGTACTACTCAATTCGGGAGATGGCTTTCTCCGCGAACTTGAGATTAAGAGAGATACAGAAAGAAACTTCTAGGCGGATCCACTCACCGAGGCTATTTCTCGAACACAATAGTTTTACAAACGGGCTTTGTGAAACTGATTAGTAGAGGAGTTGGATGTTCGGTTTCACACGGGCTGTGAGTAGTCGACATCGCAATATTAGCCTTGAGTGCAAGTGGGAGATTGTTGGAGATAGTGCCCTCATAGTCAATTATTGGATCGCAGGTACGTGATTGCAATGATTGCGGAGGACCTATCCCGGTAGGACAGTCTTACTCAAGATGATAGTATGCTATCTGGTTTGCCTTTATCAGTCGTGTTCATGTTCAGGTGACTGATTGCATGTTACACTTTGATAGAGCCCTTAGGATCTTGCTTTACTACCAACAGTATGATGGCGATCATATACATGAGAGTTGGGTAGTTTATATGCATATCCTTAATTGTGGTCCCTAGTCGTGGGAGTTTCGAGACAGGGCATCGATACTCCGGAGTAGACTAGTGTATACAGTCGAGACCCCGACGAGGGGCGGTGGCCGGTCTCACAAGCCACTGGTGTCAGTTGGATCACCTAAGATGTATACAGGTGCTCATTGGGTTATGAGTACACCGGACAGGACTCGCCGGGAATCTGCTAGTTAGTATTATATCTATCGTCAGATAGCAGTTCCCTGGTGACATGTGTACAGGTTAGTTCATCGACCTGAGGTCGTCATTTGTCTCGTGTGAGTTCCCACTGTGCTTTGATTTCTACCCTACCACGGCTCAAAGGAGTCGTGCAAACAGGTAGCTTTTGGGTACAGTCCCGAGCCATATGGAGGCACGTGAGCGGATCGGCAGGGGATTCGTCTCTCCCGGTATTGGGGGCGAGATCGTGCTGTGTCTAGGAGAGCCATTATGCAAAGCCCTCGGCCGAGGCAGGAGATTTACTGGTAAGTATTCCAGTAGTATCTCAGGGCGTTCTGGGCTACACTCCGACACGACTTATACTGCTAATGGGGGTCTGACGTTACTAGCCCCCTAGGCGGATATGCGATACTCTATGACGAACGGACCGGACTGTATATACATTGTCACTGTTAGGCTCAGTAGGGTTTTCGGAGGAGTTCGCTCATCGGTCTCCCTTGAGTTCGCTCCTCGGCCACCCTTAAGGTCAGTCCATGGGCAGCCGTTACGCATAGCTAGTGCCGCTGACGGTTTGTGGTTAAACCCACTGCCAGGGTGCTGACGAGTCATTAGAGTTCCCCACTGACAGTTTCCCAAGTTCGGGCGAAACGTTGTAGAGGCCGTATGGTTTTATGGCAGGGTTCGGAAAATGCACGTGCGTTTACGCACGTGTCGATTTTCGGACAGGTGATACTGGTCGGCTTTGGTTTAAGCCGCATCCGAGTATTATATTGAGTAGGTTTAATATCTTTGTCTCAGTTGCATTTGTATTCGGTCGTAATACAAATGCGGGTATATTTATACAGTTTCGGGGTTGTCCTGAAATTCGTTTCAGGATCACTTTTGGAAGTTGCCAGTTTCCAGTTTTCTATCAGCCGTCTTTTAACATTTGGTTAAAGACGGGTTTATCTTTTCTTGAGATGAGTGTGGATTCTTCTAGAAGATTCTAGATGAGGTGACTAGGCTAAATGGTGTTGTGTTCTAATTGGTTGCATTTATTAGATGATGACTAGCCTAATGACACATGCTTTGTGTTTAATTCCTTTTGGATTGCTTAAGATATTTAGAAGTGAGAAGCTTTTAGCTTAAGGTTACCCCCTTCTCCTACGGTCACCTCCCTCTTGCTATATATGGCTTGCCCTCTCTCTCTCCTCACTCACACTCTCACTTGAGGTTTCATTTCGGTTAGAAAAGATATGATAGTTTTGGGGTGTATGGAATTCACAGTTCATTTCATTCCATCACCCAATTTCCACGGCAACTTCATTAACCGATCGTCCACGGATTTGGACGAAGTGAGACAAAGTCATCTACTCATTCTCTACATCAATCTTGGTCGTCTCTTTTAGCAAACTTGACGATCGAGTTGCCTCGAGTCAGAGGCGGGAGCCCGTTTAAAGAACCGATCATGTGGTGCCACCTCGACGAGGAGATCGGCGATCGACGAGATCGGAGCAGCCGCAACGGAGCGTGGGATGATGGTTGAAGAACGAAGGACTCGGATCGTTCGGTACAATCTTCCTACACTCTTTACAGTATGTTAGTTTAGCAATAATGGCAGATCCGGGTTAAAGCATACGATAGCGCCAAGTTTAAAAAGTTTTTGTTCCGCATTTGGCGTCTGTAGACGGCCGCGGCGCTAGCGTAGACTTACAGTCTATGTCGGGTTATGTCTTTACCCTCAATGGAGGGGCGGTGTGCTGGAAGAGCTCCAAGCAGGACACCGTTGCAGATTCAATGATGGAAGCGGAGTATATTGCTGCTTGCGATGCCACAAAAGAAGCGATCTGGATGAAGAAGTTCCTAACAGAACTTCAGGTGGTTCCTACCATTGTTGATCCAATACCTCTGTATTGCGACAACAACGGAGCTATATCTTTAGCGAAGGAACCCAGGTCCCATCAGAAGTCCAGACACATCTTATGGCGGTATCACTTGATCAGGGAGATCATAGATCGCCAGGAGATCGAGGTCCGGAGAGTTGGTACAGAGGAGAACATTGCTGATCCATTCACAAAGGCCTTACCTCAGATTCAGTTCGAGAGGCTACTCGAGATCATCGGTCTTCGATATGCCAGTACATGGCCCTAGTGCAAGTGGGAGATTGTTAGTGTATATGCCCTAGGGGCCATTATTGTATCATACTAGCTTGTATATTACTTAATGGAAGCTTGGAATATTCACAGTTATTTAACAGTCTTGCTAAACATGGTAGTATGCTACTTGGTTTTATCTATCTTAATATGTGTGTACGTATTGATAGAGCCCTTATGATCTTGCTTGACTACCAGCGTTGTGATGGCAGTCACACTAGTGGGGGCTGGATGTCTACAAGCACATCTTTTTCAGGTCCCTAGTCGTAGAATTATCGAGACAGGGCATCGATACTCCGGAGTAGACTAGTGTGTACGCTTCTCATCCCAGTTGGGGAGATGGTCTGTCCCACAACCATCAGTACGTCGTACCGGAGATAGTATACAGGTGCTCGTTGGGTTACGGGTACAATGGACAGGACTCGCGGGGAACTGTTGGTTGGTATTATACCCGTCGTCAGTTAACAGTTCCCAGGTGACATGAGTACAGCATAGTCTGCAGAGTCGACACTGCTACTTCGCCTCGAGTGTGTCCCACTGTTCTTAGATTGCTACCCTACCACGGCTCAAAGGAGTCGTGCAAACAGGTAGCAGTTGGGTGCAGTCCCGAGCACTTGGAGGCAATGGCTGTTAGACAGGATTCGTCTCTCCCGGTATTGGGAGTTGATATCGCGATGTGTCAGAGAGCCATTACGCAAAGTCCCTGTCCAGGGCAAGCGGGATTTACTGGTAGGTTCCAGTAGTTTCTCAAGGTGTAATGGGTTACTCTCCGACATGACTTATACCGCTTTTAGGGGACTGACGCTTGCCGCCCCCTAGGCCCGATATGCGATAGTCCGAGACGAACAGACCGGACTGTACGGAGATTGTCACATCAAGCTCAGTAGGAGTTTGGATGGGTTTCCTCATCGGCCTTCTTATCGACATCCACCTGGGGACCGTTACGTATAGCTAGTGCCGCTTGCTGTCTGTGGTTAAATCCACTTCCAGCGTAGTAGTCGAGTCTTTAGAGTCCCACACAGAGAGTTTCCCTGCTCCAGGCAAAACGATATAGAGGTCGTATGGTTTTACGACAAGGGTTCGGACGCATACGTGTTTAAACGTACGTACGATGTTCGGACAGTTTTTACTAGCCGTCTTTGATTTAAGCCAGATTCTAGTATCGGATTATTGGATTTATACAGTCTAAAGTTTTTCCGTGTTTTCACGGATAGGAGGGGCGTTCTCGTAATTTGGCGGGAAGCTTCTAGAAGTATGGTGACTTGAGGGTTTACGTGGCATTTACATTAAATGCATTTGTGACTCATTAGATGAATCATTCAAGTGAGTTAATGAAGTATTTATTGCTTGATGACTCACTTGATGATTCATTGCATATATTAAATGAAGCATGATGATAAATCATTTAGATTTATTTATTTGATTTTCTTTATGCTTCATGATATATTAGAAGTGAGAAACATTTGAATTTCATAATCTTGCTCACCTTCTCTCTCCTCAAGCTCTCTCTTCAAACCCTAATCCTACCCTCTCATGTGTGGAGATCAAGGATTAGCTAGACTATTTAATCCATAACCATACTCTATATCATCTAGTTGACTTTGATTAGCAACTAGAGAAACCTAGTTACCTCAAGATTAGAGGCATAGCTTGGAGTAGAAGCTCTCGGGTGGATCGTCTATTACATAGAGGAGGCCGACAAGGAGGTGGATAACGAGAAGAAGAAGGACACGGTTCATTAGGTATAATCTTCTTCCATAGTAGTTAACAACTCCTATGTTAGTGTTAGTTATAGTTTAGCAAAGATCCTTTCGGTTAGTCGATGTTGCTTTAAACAAAATGATTGTTTTTCATATTTCAGCCTCCCCGCAAGTCGTGGGGTGTACAACGTCGACTTACAAAATATTATTGGGAATTTCAAGATTTGAAAGTTGCAATGAGATTGCATACCTTCTATGAGATATTTGGTGTCACGACCCGAAATTGGCACGTGACGGCCCTAATACTACGCAACGCCTAAAGACGTAACGCAGTAAAAGAAAACCAAAACCCAGAAATCTAAACCATAAAAAGAAGATAAGAAAAGATAATAGCAGTTTTGAAACATTTGAAATCGCAACCCAAATTCTTTAAAAGTCCCACTTTCTATATTTAAAATTTTGACAACACCCCTTTTTGTAAAAACTGGCCCAAAGACGGAAAACAATCCACATCACAAATATACGACGCCGTAGCGAAGAAATAAAGACAATAGAGATAAGGCTGAATATAAGACAACAAAGCCACAAATAATATACAATATCGTCCTCACCAAGTCTCTAAGTCAACAACATAATAGTAGATGGAGAGTACAAGATACAACGAATGTACAATATGAAATACAGATAATCATCCAACCCACCTAAGCAAAAATAGTATACTGTGAGCCGATGCGGTATCTGTAGCAAAAGATGATAGGTGAATAGCTGAATAGCCTGCCTCGACTACTCTGGGGAATACCCTGCAACACCTGTGGCACAACGGGGGTGAGTTGCCAACTCGTGAATAGTAAATAACATATGCAGGTAATCGCAGGAATGTACGTACATCATGAATCTAAGATATACAATTTACAGCAATAACAGGTCGAGTGAATGCAGAATAATGGAAAGTACACTAGCAGGTACAATCAATATGTGAAGCAATAATAACATGACAGTAGTATGCAATAACCATGTAATAGGGATATGAGAATGTAAATATGCAGCAATCATGAAGGGTACACTAACAGGTATTACTAATACATGGAACAGTGCGTAAGTGAAAAGGTATGAGGTATGGAGTGAAATATGTCATCCCACGGAATCCTGTCATCGTGGTAGGATCATAATCCATCAAGACAATCAAATCCCAATTCCTCAAATCAGCCTCTAAGTTGGGCTCTCACATCATATAAGTCTCACATCTTCTCAATGTACAATATCGAGTAATCTCCTATATCCCGAATATACAAATCAGTAATCCCATATGTATGTCCAACATCCAATCTCAATGAATCACCTAATATCCCAAATCAAATCTCAAGTAGAATTCTAACATCCCTAAAGTATATATTTGCAGAAATAAATATGATGGGGTCAATATACATATATTAGCGTCCCATTCCACTAATATTGGTGTAAGGGTATATATAACAACGGCTAAATCCCCTGTTATATATACAAATGTGTTTAAAGGAAATATCATGAAAAAAATATGCCAAGCATCGACACAGAAATCCTGATAGGTACGTATCATACACTATCCCGAAAGCACGAGTGCCTAGCTCTGACCCTCGCCTTTCGAGGTATGCATACGTGCATGACTCCCAACAGTATCTCTATGATCCCGGCCGAGTCATTAGTA
The DNA here is from genome assembly GCA_030015575.1 of Agapanthus africanus. Lineage (NCBI taxonomy): Eukaryota > Viridiplantae > Streptophyta > Magnoliopsida > Asparagales > Amaryllidaceae > Agapanthus > Agapanthus africanus. Next base: position 211,262,780 of record CM057351.1, on the reverse strand, counting down.
CAGTCACCGGTAGGTACTCGCCCGCCTCCAGGCTCAATCGGCAAAATCCATCGATCTTCTTGCCGAGGGGAACCATACCGGGCCCCACCATGTACCCTCATACGGCAACCACACCTCATTTGGAGTATATAATCAGAAACGATAAATCTCATGGTGGCTGCGCAAATATCATATCAAGGAAACCGGGTTTTTCAATGTATGCATAATTTCATGAATTCCCGCGGTTCCCAAATCCAGAAAACATCATGTAAAATCCAAATAAACAATGCGCAAATCCAGGAACAAATATATGCGATATATCTGAAATGCGAGCATATAAAGGAAAATATGTAGCTGAAACCAGATGTATGCGAAATCAATAAGGTACAGCTAAGTATACGTGTCTACCTATAAGAACTAATGAAGTATACCCCCTCCGGGTATGAGTGGAATAGGTGAGTAAGGTATATCGGTAACTAAATGTCCAAAGTGATAAGTAATGTGAATCGATGTCGTAAAGTCCCTAACCAAGCAATATGATATCTATAATGTTTTGTGTGTGACATGGCAATTATTGACGTTGTGTGTGTAGCATACAATCCGTGCTCGTGCAACATGAACCGTCAATAATATGTGCAGTGTCCTACGGCTGCTAGTCACAGTACCATTATATCTAATAAATAGGGTAAGGCGCAATTCTAACAATGACGTAGAATACGCAACAAGTATTAGAATCCTAGCCCAGACGCATAACGCCATGCAGTCGATTTCCCTGTAGATGTTAAATCAACGCACCTACGCTCCACGCTAGGTGAATCCTACCATCTGCTCCCCCCTGTAGCGGTGTCCGTAGTTCCCGCCTGCAAACCCGCAATTTAGACATGGAAATCATATATAAGCCAAATATTCCGCAAAACGCGATATCGAACCCTAACGAGAAACTCGCGTCGCGAACTAAACGGGCGTGTGCACGATACACTAAAACGTGTGTATACGCGTCTAAAACTACCGCGACACGCCGCGACACGCTGGATCGCAGAACCCACTCAGGTATCGCGCGTATCGCGCAATCAAAACGGACATGAATTACGATATTTGATCCCAGATTTTCCTACAGGTCAAATCTTACAAAACTAGACATGCCAAAACACTAGACAACACTGCAGACAACCCTAGCCAACACCCCAGCACCCCAGCCCCCTACTTGGCCGCAAATTGCGGCCAAACCTATTAAATCTGTGGCCTCAGTTAGGAATGGGGGTCTCGTGTTCTGGTGGTGTGTTCTAGACCTAGTGTGCATGCCCCAGTTTTCCCATTTTTGTCCTGAAGGCCCCGGGTCAAAAGCAGATTACAGAATGCTAATATATCGCCTAAAAACAACGATTTTGCACAAAACACAAAACCTATGGTGTTTTAGTGAAATCTGGGGAATTCTCAGTTGAGGTGACCCTAATAACACTAAAATAAGCTAGGTTAACTAACACAATCACCACTTAATCAAAAGTCCACACAATTCACCATATAAAGCACTAAAACTAACTTTAAATGCAAACCAACGCTAAACTACGCACAAGTTAAGCAAACTCGAAAATTGGGTTCAGAAGGTATACCATATAAAACCCTAAGAAGCAGGAGAAGAAGTGGAACTAGGTTGCTACTGCTGCTGGTGATGCAGGTGCATGTTGCTGCTGCTGGTGTTGCCAGTTGCCGATGCTGTTGATGTCTGCTGCTGAAGCTGCTTCTGGTGTTACTGTTGCCGTTGCCTTCTGCTGCTGCTGGAGCTGAAGTCTTGTGTGTGTGTGTGTGTGTGTTTGAGAGTGAGAGAATGAGAGCAATAAGAGTTAGGATGAGAATGAGAGAAAGGAAAAACAAACCCCCTCTCTTCTCACTCTCTCTCTCATCATTAATGAAGCATGGCACAAGCCATGTAACACCATGCTCTCTCTCTCTCTCTCTCTCCCTCTCCCATGGTCAACATTTCAAACCAAATTTAAAAATCCTTTTCCAATTCATTTTTCTTTTAAAGAACAACCATGCACACTTAAAACCCAAAACACTTAACAAATTTATAAAACTAGATTAAGAAATGGTTAAACCCCAAATTAGCACCCTAGTTAACATGCACAAGTGTGTGAAAGCCTAGGAAAAATCTAATAAAATATTCATTAAATAGGATAAAATAATTAAAAACTAATTTGGTAAACTTTTTTTATTAAAAACCCATATATTAAAATATAATTAGCCACAAAACACATTCTGAGGTGTTACAATCTCCCCCCCCCCCTTAAAAGAAATTCGTCCCCGAATTTAAAAATATACTGCTACGCGTACCTTCAAAGAAAAGATTACAATTCTCAAATCTCGCTCGCAGCCTTCCAAGTGATTACCTCACTATACGGCTACATCCAAGAAAACCCTTCACAGATGGCAAGACCCTTGACCGAAGTTTCTTCACCTGCCGGGCCATTAACACAATGGCTGCCGGTGAGCGAAACGATCGGCACGAAGGTAATTGTAAAGTATCATCAATGTCTGGTGCCATATCATGTGAGAAAGGTCATGAAGGTAATTGTAAAGTATCATCACAAGGAATACGGGGTGAAAACTCAGTAATCTGGGCGGAAGTGCCAAATTAAAGGCAACGAAGCTAACTCGCTTATAGGATCTCATAAGAACCCACAGTCCTGGGGTAAGCTTCCCAAAACTCAACACGTCATTCTTCGGAAAAGTCCGTAGGAATACATGATCTGTCCTTGCGAACTCAAGTCTATGACCAACACAGTCGGCATAAGACCTATGTTCGCAATGGACAATTTCCATCCTGACCTAACACAATTGGACCATCTCCGAAGTCTCTAGACATAGCTGGGGTCCAAAATCCTACTTACGCAGAGTCAGAAAAACAAGAGACTGGTGATCGACACGACCTAACCCCTAAGCCTAAAGGTTGCCAATTGAAGTGTCTCCTGATAACAGCTATCGAAGAAGAATCCTAACAATGGCGAGTGACGATCCCCAACTGCTGCCAACAACTAACACAAACACACAACTTAACAAAGAACAACTGAGCAAACTGAGTATAACCGGACGACAAGAATCTGAATGGAGTCACACCCTGACTAAACCTGGTTAGACACCATAACGAAATTCATGGAGATATGCTCCCACTCCTACTTCGAAACGGTTAAAGGTTGCAACTCTCCAGCCGGCCTCAGATGCTCAACGCAAGCACACAAAAACACAGACACCTTGAAACGAACCATGAAACTTCTCTTTACATTCCTGTCCACCAGTAACTATCTCACAAGTCACGTCAATATTCTTGAATGAATATAGAGAGTTGACAGATGTGCTTGCTCTAGGATTGCACGTCTCTACCTGATAATATCAGGTACACAAACGCGTTCCTAACTTAGCACACCATTGTCACTAATCACGGACTCCGAGTTATTTCCCAGCCGAGTATGCTCAAGTATCACTGACGAACGAGCATCGGCGGGCAGTGTCTCGCGAAAGCGATTTAAGAAAAGTGGTCGGGCGCGGACATGAGCAAGCTGTCCCCTCCGTAGAGACGAACTTAAGCTGTACTCGAATATCACACAAGAACTGTAAATATGCAGAAGACTACCACGACAATCAAAATCCGCTGCAGGAAGATGTACATTAAGATCTGGTGGTCCGTGAAAATCTGACACGACTTTCGAACCAGTAGTGTCTCCAAATCCCCAACGCAAAACCACCGCGGCCATCCCCAGATCATGAGTGGAATATCCTTCTTGTACTTCCTCCAAATGTAGGGAAGAAAAAGCGATATCTCTATAGTGTCACCTCAGTGCACAATCGAGCCCACTCAAGAAACATTACAGTTAAACAACAAGGTCGCCCGAACAAAAAGCAAAGAAAGAACTGGTGCAGTTGTTAACAGAATCTTCAACTGCCGAGAACTCCGCACACATGCCTCAGTCCAAAGAAAAGAAACCTCCCTTCCGGTCAATTTAGTCGACGGTGCAGCAATACTCTAGTAATCCTGCACGAAACGGCGGTAAAAACCAGCTAAGCCCAAAATCTGCAGACCTCCGTCCTGCACACAAGTATGGACCTAAGCTGTACGGCCACGATCTCCCTCGGAACTATACAAAACCGTCTCCCGTGACAACAAGACCTAGGAGTCAACACAAACAAGCCTGAAGAAACACTCCAAGAATCTAGCAAACTGCTGGTGCTCTCCCGGTATCTGCATAACAAATCCTCAAGTGCTACTCCTATCCCTCAAGACACATTAAATAGACCAGAATGTCGTAAATAACCCAACAACAACTGGTCGAGGAACGGCCTGAAGAAATCCGGTTCATCATATCTACGAATGCTGCCAGGGCATCAGTGAATCTAAAGACTCACTAAAACACACAAAGCCTGTAGCACGCATAAGGTAGTCTTCGGAATGCCATCACTCCGAATCCGCAATAATGATGACCTGATCCCAAACAAACTTAGAAAATGTCTCGCACTCTGGAGCTGATCGAAGAAATCGTCAAAGCGAGGTGAAGGATACCTATCCGTACCGTAAGCCGGTTCAATTAACGATCCGTCGATACGCAACCCTAAACTGCTGTCTTTCTCCTTGACAAACCGAACTAGGAGCTTCCTAATGCGAAACACTCAGACGCACAAAACTCCCCAAACAACAACTCTGCAGCTGATCCTTAAGCTCCCTAAGCTTCGCCGGCTCATCTGGAACAACGTCGGAGAACACTCGCACGAAACGAACCCGGTCCAACAAACCCTCTGTGGCTACTGATTGTTAGAGATTCTGCGTGTTCAAGTTTTAGTTAAATACCGCAATCAAGACGGTTTCGCTTGTAGCTAGCCGGTTGAGTACGGGTCGTCCGCAGGGAGATGAGAATCTTTTTCTATGTGCTTTAACGAGTTAAGTCCGAGAGTCCAGATTTGTTTGTGATTATCTAAGTGTTAAAATGATATGTAAAGAGAGCTTGTTAGGGTTAGGATTAGGTTAGTTTGAGTTAGGAGTCTCCCACATCTTTCGTTGCCCCTCTTAATATCGGTGTTACAGTAATCGGCAACAACGGGGATTAGCACGACTAGGAAGGAACTTGCGAGTATAAGCTAGGCTTTCCAACGCATAAGTTCTTCCTTTTGGTGCTTGTCCGTCCGTTCTTGGCTCTTAGCCATAACCTCCGGTTAATTCAACCACAACCGGTCTCACTACGGAATCACCGCTATCATGTAGGATAGGGTGCCGTAAGGAGCGGATTGTGGTTCAATTAACGGGAGTCGAATTAAGTTGTTGGGCAAGGAAAGAGTGAGAGAGATTTCCTTCTCTCAAACTTCCCTTATCCTACCCTAACAAGTATGAAACTACTCACACATCATAATGAAAGAAAACAAAACAAAAGAGGAAGATAGAAAGAAAGAGATTAGAAGATAACAACTAGCTATTTGCGACCTCACCTTGGCGAGGATCTAGCGTAAGCATCATGGTTGTTTTAAGGATAAAGAAAAGAGAGAAGAAAGAAACAACAAGAAAAATAACAACAACTAAGTTAACAAATGAAAATTACAACAATTAACAAGAGAATAAGACAAGCATAATAATAAACGGTTCTTCTTTATTCATCATTCTTCACTCAAAAGCTCACTACAAGTTTTAATGGAGAAGAGATGAGAAGAGGAAGAAGAACATGTATTCTAAAACCTAGAGAAAAAATACAAGATTATGGATCCTTGGCTTCACAAGGTTCTGGGTTATTTATAGGCTGGAAAATGAAAACCTAGGGCAACAATCAGAACACATATGAAAAGACCAATCTGCCCCAAAAAATTCTTCAAGTGCGGCGCCAGTACGGCCGCGGTTCCGCGGCCTAGTAGAGGAGTTGGCTCCTCGTATTTTGTGGGCCCCCCTGGTCTGATGTTGTCTGTAGTTTGGCATATGTGTTTTCTGAAAATACTTCCACATTTCTTCCAGAATTTCTATTGATCAAAAGGTGATTGGATGTGTATCTTTTGTCATGATTTTCTTGAGCTCCGCGTAAATTTCTTGGATCTTGTGTTGCCATTGTGCTTTGTGCATGAAGGTGACAATTGATTTGTCATTTTGTCTCCTAAACTGGTGTGTGGCAACAGACGGATAAAGAGCGGAGACCCGTGTTTTATCTGTGGTTGGCAGGAACTCGGATTTTGTCGTATTTTTCCATGGATTTCACCGTTTAGAGCCTAGAACCTGTATCCTGCAATTGACTAGCAAACACGGCTCAAGAGTACCTACCGATATGCAATGTGATAAAAATTGAGCGGTATAAAAATGCGAAAATCTGATATGAACAAATACCCCCAAACTTATCATTTGCTCGTCCCGAGCAAAGCCAATTTATTCACAAAAAATTCCCTAACCTCACTTTCGCAGGGAACGCGATTGCACTGAGCATGTGCAATAAGCCGTTAAACCTCTAGGTGTCTCTAGTAGGAGGAGTGTTGTCTCCTGAGGGTTTTCAGCGGATACTACCCACAAAATCCGGTCAAGCTAGTTTTGTAAAATAACTAAAATTCAAACCCCTAAAGTTTTGTTTCAGAAAATAACAATTCTATGATCCTAAGTCTAGACTATCGAACCTTTATTTTTCACATCTCGCTTCTTATTTAACTACAGATTTTCTATGTCTTTACGTGTAGTGCAAATAGTGTCGTTAAGTTCCAGAAGGATCGATTAAAGTCATCATGTCACACAAAAAAGCCCAGATAACAATTTTAAAAGGATCACATAAGTTTTATAAAGAGTTAAGCATTTTTCAAGTTTCGTTTTCCAGTAAAGTTTCAACTTCAGAATTTCTATCTTCCCTAACAGGAAACTAGGTCTTTTTCTTCACTCCACCTTTTTCTTGTTTTCATTTCATACACACCTCTGTGAACGTGCAATAGTCTTTATCATAGAGTAAACCTTCATATCTCCGCTAAATTTTTTTTATAAAAGCCTGTCTTTTATCAAGATTATTCTCACACAAAGAACCGTTAGGAATTTTAACTTGGAGAGAACACTTGCTTGATTTTGTTTTAATCTGGACTTTCTAGGCTTCTTAGCGAGCTTTGGGCCAATGCACCCAAACCAGTTAGATTTAGGGCATTAGGTGTAAAAACACCCCGGCGGACTTAATTACTCAAGTTACCCAGGTCCAAAAACAAAAGACAGTTTGGCGTGAAAATCAGATGATTTAATACGAACGGAGATATAACCGGCAGTTCAATTATTTTTTTGGATAAAAGACGTGTTTAGTGTGTTTGGTGTGTAATCATTCCAATCAAGTTCCAGATGGGTTATTTTTCAGACTCAGTTCCAATTACGGCATCAATAACATTCCTTCATATTCGCTTTACTTCATAAACTATTCTTGACATTACTTATTTCAGAACAAACCTATTTGATCCTCAGAAAATCATTTATCTGTTTAAAAGTTTTTAAACATAAAAGACTTGTCATTTAATTCCCAAAAACTCACGACACGTGTAGTGTGATGTAAAGACGTATATCAGCTATAGTTAACTTCAAAGGAGAGTTATCTTTCAGGTTTTCAAAATTTAAACATAAGATTTAGTTATTCCTATTTTTTCAAAAAAAAACCGTCGAAATGTTGAATCAGAGTTCTTCCACAAGCTAACTTGACAGAAAAGTTTTTATATTTTTAGAAAATTTTCAGATTTTTATGGATTTTAATATGCAGATGCAAAATATACATATGAATGCGAAGGTAAGAAATGCGTACCGAGCGTACCCCCAAACTTAAACCGGACAGTGTCCTCACTGTCATTGCATGAAGAGATCATTTGAAGGGTCAAAAATGTCGGTTAGCGATACACAATTTTTATTTGTTTTTGTTTTTAAAGAAAAGAAAAAGAATATACACAAATATATACAAAATGGTACATACCCCCAAACTTATTTGGAACAGTGTCCACTGTTCTTGGTTGGATAACCGAAGTTTGGAGGTAGGCAGAGGAAGATTATGCAGGGTAAACCGGCTCTTGTAAGACCAGGAGCTCCTCTGTTGGTTCGGCGCTAAGGTACGGTTTACATCGGTGTCCGTTTACTTTGAAAAATGAACCGTCCTTTGGATTTTCCAAATCCACAGTGCCCTGCGGATACACATTCCGCACAAAATACGGCCCTTTCCAGCGAGATCTGAGCTTTCCTGGATGGAAGTGAAGTCGGGTGTCGTAAAACAGTACCTGCTGACCAGGTACGAAGGTTTTGCGCAAAATGTGTTTATCGTGAAACACCTTCGTTCGATTCTTAACGACAACCGCGTTATCGTAAGCCTCATCCCTAAGCTCGCTCAGTTCGTTCAACTGCAGCTTCCGATGGCTGCCCGCATCTTCGAGAGACAGATTCAGCTCCTTTATCGCCCAAAATGCGCGATGCTCTATTTCGACAGGTAGGTGGCAGGCTTTTCCATAGACAAGCCGATAGGGAGACATGCCAAGGTCGGTCTTATAAGCGGTTCGAAATGCCCAAAGGGCATCAGTGAGTTTCAGCGACCAATCCTTACGGTTCTTGGAAACCGTCTTCTCCAGTATCTGCTTGATTTGCCGATTTGAAACTTCGGCCTGCCCACAGGTTTGGGGGTGGTAGGGCGTAGAGAGCTTATGATTAATGGAGTATTTCCGCATCAAGGCCTCGAAGGTTTTGTTGCAAAAATGACTTCCATTGTCGCTAATGATCGCTCGGGGGTGCCCAAACCGGGAGAAAATGTTTTCTTTAAGGAACCTAACGACAACCTTGTTGTCGTTAGTCCGGCTGGGCACAGCCTCGATCCATTTAGAGACGTAATCAACAGCGAGAAGGATGTACAAGTTCCCAAAAGAGCTGGGAAACGGCCCCATGAAATCTATCCCCCAAACATCGAAAATCTCCACAACCAAGATTGGTTGGAGCGGCATCTCGTTCCTCCGGGATATCCGGCCCATGTGTTGGCACCGGGAGCAAGTCTTGCAATAGTCATGAGCGTCTTTGAAGAGTTGTGGCCAGTAGAAACCACATTGCAAGATCTTCTCAGCTGTCTTTCTGGGGCCAAAATGCCCGCCACACGCTTGATCGTGGCAAAACGACAGCACACTCTTGAATTCCTCGTCAGGGACACACCGACGAATAATCTGGTCGGGACAGTACTTGAACAAATAGGGTTCGTCCCAGTAAAAGTGTTTTACTTGGGATAAGAAGCGAAGTCTGTCCTGACTTGACCATTCAGTCGGTAGTAATCCCGTGGCCAAATAGTTCACAATATCTGCGAACCAGGGTTCGCAAGATACTGTCAAGAGCTGTTCATCCGGGAAAACGTCGTTGATCGGAATTGGAAGCGAAGGCGAAGAAGGAAGTCGTGAGAGATGGTCGGCAACTACGTTTTCACATCCTCTTTTGTCCTTAATGACAAGGTCAAACTCTTGAAGCAAGAGGATCCAACGTATTAACCGAGATTTTGCATCTTTCTTCGCAAAAAGATGGCGCAGAGCAGAATGGTCAGTGTAGACGATGACTGGAGAGCCGATGAGGTAGGGCCTGAACTTTTCTAAAGCAAATACAACAGCCAAGAATTCCTTCTCAGTTGTTGTATAATTGAGTTGGGCGTCGTTCAGGGTTCGGCTTGCATAATAGATTGCGTGCGGCATCTTGTTGATGTGTTGTCCAAGGACAGCACCAATGGCAAAGTCGGATGCATCGCACATAATCTCAAATGGGTGCGTCCAGTCAGGTGAAGAAAGAACGGGAGCAGAAGTGAGTGAGCGTTTCAATGACTCGAATGCAGTCACACAGCTCGAGTTGAAGTCAAATGGTGTGTCCTTGGCCAGCAAAAGAGTCAAGGGCCTAGCAATCTTGCTAAAGTCCTTGATAAACCGTCTATAGAAACCGGCATGGCCAAGGAAGGCTCGGATATCTCTGACGCATCGGGGAGGAGGCAGATTGGAAACGACCTCAATCTTTGCTTTGTCAACCACTATGCCATTTTGCGAGATGATATGTCTTAAGACAATACCTTCGCGCACCATGAAGTGGCATTTCTCCTAATTCAAAGTGAGATTCTTGTCCTTACATCGGGTAAGGACAGCGTCAAGATGCAGCAAACACTCGTTGAAAGAATCGCCGAAGATGGAGAAATCATCCATGAAAATCTCCAGAAATTTTTCCACCATGTCTGAGAAGATTCCCATCATACACCGCTGGAAGGTAGCGGGCGCATTGCATAACCCAAAAGGCATGCGACGATATGCAAACGTGCCGAAAAGACAAGTGAATGTGGTCTTGTCCTGGTCTTTTTCGGCGATGGGAATCTGATTATAGCCGGAGTAGCCATCAAGAAAGCAGTAGTACTCGTGTCCGGCCAATCGTTCAAGCATTTGGTCAATGAAAGGTAGCGGAAAGTGGTCTTTCCGCGTTGCGGCGTTGAGTTTTCTGTAATCAATGCATACTCGCCACCCAGTTTGGGTGCGAGTAGGGATTAACTCGTTCGCCTCGTTGGTTATGACCGTGATACCTGATTTCTTGGGGACAACGTGGATGAGGCTAACCCACTGGCTATCAGAGATAGGGTAAATGATACCACTATCTAGACATTTTACGATCTCCTTCTTCACAGCCTCTTTCATGACTGGATTGAGACATCTTTGTGGATCCCGGGCTGGTTTGGCATCATCCATCAGATGAATGTGATGCTCAACGATCAGGGGACTAATCCCCTTGATGTCCGCCATGGACCAGCCAAAAGCTTGCCTGTTGCTGTGCAAGACCGCGAGAAGGGCTTTCTCTTGCTCTGGAGCTAGAGAAGCCGAAATGATGACAGGGAGGGTCTCGTTCTCACCTAAGTAAGCGTACTTAAGGTGAGACGGTAAAGGCTTGAGTTCGAGCGATGGAGGTGAAACGATTGAAGGCAAGATTGGTGCAGAGGTCTCGAACTCAAAGGACTCCAGCAAAGGTTCAAAGCGAGTGTAGGCGACCGAGTCGGATGGTTCAGGTAACTCATCCGAAAATTCGAAAGATTCAAACTCGGGTCGTGCGCGGCTAAGATCGTTCGAGAACGTGAAACACTCGTAGTCGTTGTCGGGCGCAGAAACAGCAGCAGGTTTGATGAGGAACGCACTAGTGGCGTTAAGATTATCGTGATCAAAGAGAAACTCCTCGAATTCACATTCTTCTGGGGTGATCTCCTGGATCGAGCAGACGTCTAGTATATGAGCATTAGGTTCGGCGGCCTGATTCCCCAACCTAAAAATGTTGAGTTCAATCGTCATGTTTCCAAAAGAGAGGTTCATCGAACCATTGCGACAATTGATCACAGCATTTGAGGTTGCAAGAAATGGGCGACCGAGTATCACCGGAATTTGATTCCGGGGGTTAGCTACAGGCTGTGTGTCTAATACAATGAAGTCAACGGGGAATATGAAGTCCCCGACTTTTATTAACACATCCTCTAGCTCACCCCTAGGATGGGTGATCGATCGGTCGGCCATTTGGAGAGTGCAGTGCGTGGGTTTCAGCTCTCCGACGCCTAATTGCTCGTATACTGAATACGGAAGCAGGTTAACACTGGCACCAAGATCTAATAGTGCGCGGTTGATGTTCTTATCCCCAATGGTAATTGATATCGTAGGACAGCCAGGGTCCTTCCGTTTTTGTGGTAAAGATTGGGTAAGGGCATCACTCACAGCACTGGCCAAGAAAACTTTCTTTGGTACCTGAGACTTCTTCTTTTTCGTGCACAAGTCCTTTAAGATTTTTGCGTAGGACGGGACTTGTTGGACAGCATCTAAAAGAGGAATGTTAATGTTAACCTGCTTAAATAACTCCAGAATCTTCTCCATTTGAGGACTTTGTTTGTTAGACCTCAACCAGTTTGGAAATGGAACATTTTTAAAATTGGTTGAGTCTAATGCTGGAGGAGGAGATTGTGGAGTTGGAACGGATCCTAGAACAGGTGTTTTCGTGGAGTGAGAAGTGGATCCATTCAGAGTAGAAGAAGAGGAAGGAGAGCCTTGTGAAGAACGGAGAATAGGCTCAGAAGACGAAGAAGAAGAAGAAGAAGAAGAAGCAGCGACCGGGGTGTCTTCGTTGATCCGTGTGCCGATGTTGTTTTGCAGCATCCTTCCCGATCTCAATGTGGTCACGGCACTCACATTATGATTCTGTTGTTCAAGAGCAACATGTGCATTATGTGGGTGACCGGGATTTGGGAGTGGCTGGGACGGGAGCTTCCCCTTCTCTCGCTCGCTTAAGGCCGCGTTCAGCTGTGCAATCTGGGCCTCGATGGTCTTGATGCTTTGCCCGTGTGCGGCAGTGTGTTGCACTAAGGACTGAATGGAAGACTGGATGTTGGCGGTGGACTGAGTCGATTGTTTAACGAACGCCTCCAGACTTCGTTCGAGCGAGGAAACCTTATCGTTGTTTGACGGAACAAAGTTGTTTGGTGGATAAGAATTGTTGGGTGCAAAGTTGTTCGTCTGATTTTGGAAAGGTTGGGGTTGGAAGGGCTGCTGAAACTGAGTTTGTTGTTGCGCTTGTTGTTGCGGCGGAGGGGCCTTTTGGAAATTGTTGCCTTGGAATTGATTTTGATTCTGATTCCAGGCGAAATTGGGGTGGTTCCTCCAACCGGGATTGCAGGTGGAAGAGTATGGATCATTCCTCGGTCTTTGCTGAAATGCAGCATTAACCTGATCCTGTCCTTGCGAGGGTGGATTGTAAGGACACTCTTCGGTCAAGTGAGAAGGATCGGGACAACAAGCGCAGATGGTACGAAGGGGGAGAACAGGGGCAGGAGCAGGAGAAGAAAATTTGCTCTCTATCGCTTCAAGCTTTCTTTTTATTGCAGCCATTTCAGCTTTCATTGCGATCGAGACATCAAGTTGGTGAATTCCTACCCTAGACTGACCGGTACAAGTGGAGGTAGAAGAAGAAGAAGTCGGTCTGGTGCTCTCCCATTGTAGCGTTTGCTCCGCAAGGTCGTCAAAGAATTGCTACGCTTCCTCGTCAGATTTCGATAGGAAGTGGCCCTGACAGATGGTTTCCAACAACTGCTTCGTTGCTGGGTTCAGACCCTCGTATAAGGTTAGGCAAAGTTGCCATTTCTCTATACCGTGGTGAGGACACTGAACAAGAAGGTCTTTGTATCGGTCAAAGCACTTCCAGAAGGGTTCAGAAGGAAGCTGAGAGAATTGGTTGATTTCATTTCGAATCCTTGCGGTTTTATGATTCGGATAGAATTTTTTTAGAAACGCTTTAACAAACTCGTCCCAGCTGGTTATGGAGTGGGAAGAGGTGCTATACAACCATTTTTCAGCAAGGTCGCATAAAGTGAACGGAATGACTCGTAGACGTATAGCATCGTCCGACAGCTGGGTGTTTTTCATCATGGCACAGACGTTTTGAAATTTATTGATGAAGATATAGGCATCTTCAGATTCAAGCCCATGAAATCGTGGAAGCATGTTGATGAAGTGGGGCTTAATTTCAAAGTTGTCCCCATTGGCCGGTGGAAGAAAAAGGCAGGTGGGAAGTGCAGAACGGGTGGGATAGAAACGATCCTGGAGCGCGATTCGCTGCGGCGCTACAACAGGCGGTGGTGGTGGGATATTGGTCTCCGTAGGAGGTGGAGCCAATCCAGCGGTCGTCAAAGATATGTTCGGATTAAATCCTGACATCGCAGAAGAAGAGGTTGGTGAAGGTGAAGGTGAAGATGTATGAACAGAATTCCGGTCAACGTCGGAGTTGGCCGGCAAAGGAAAGGGTGAAAGAGGAGTGGACGGAGTTTCGACTTCGGAGTCGATCGCGTAGTCGGTAGCGACTAACGTAATGCGGACTAGACGGGCGCTAGTGTCTCGAGTCCAAGCGGACATACACTAAACGAGTTTAGTATAGTCAAAGCGGAGAAGGTGAGGGTAAGAAAACGTCAATGGAGAAAACGATGGGTGTAGGGTGAAAAATGGATTTGGCGACAAAGGGCAAGTTTTTATAAAAGTTTTTGATTTTTTCCTTGTTTTTTTTTTAGAAAGAGCTTTACAGAAATATGTACGGACTTACGGCTTTAAGCAATCACAAATAAGATATGCACAATCTCACCTAGATCTAGGGTCACCTAGGTCTACTAGACCTGCTCCTAACTGTTCCAGAGGGCTAGAAAAAGGACCTCAAACCGCCTCTTCTCCGTCTAATGCGGCCAGATAAGTGCCAGGTAAGTGGGAGGTTGTCCAACGCTTTCGCGAAGTTCCTTAATTAAATAACCACTTGCCTTCGTCAGACTTGCCTAGGCACCACAAAAGTCAGATAGGATAAACGGCTGATGCCTGTAACTAGTCCTCTGTCCTATTGAGCGCGAAGTCCTTAAGGCTGAGTCTAGTATTTTTTAATTTTAACAATGGTCAATGCATATGCTTTTTGTGATTTTTGGGGTCCTGGGAAGGGTGATGAAATCCCCACCCAATCTGAATTGGTTTCAAGCCCCTTAAGTCCGTATTAATTAATGCAAAGCGATAACAAATCAACTGCAAACAATTTTTATTTTTAGCGCAGCGCAAAGAATCCTGCATAAGAACAGTTTATTGGAAGGGGGAGAAGAGTTTGCGCAAAGAAATCTGCAGAAAACACAGTTTATTGGAGTCCAGAGGAGTGGGGAGGAGAACAGAGACTTACCCAGAGATTTTGGCCCACTGAATCCACCAAGTGGCCGCGGTTCCGCGGCCTAAGCCAGCTTATGCCGCGGTTCCGCGGCACAATAGTGGGATTGGGCCTTCAATTTTGTTGGCTGGGTTCTTTTGGGTTTCCTCTTTTGTTCCAAGGCCCTTGAATCTGCAATTGCTTATTGGAACTGCTCAAGATTTTTACAGTAGACCGTTTGCTTCGTTTTGATCCGTCGCGGTGTAGCCGCGAAATGTGGGTCTATCTTCCCACGTCTTTGGCACTGAACTCGAACTCCGTATTATCCTGCACACTTGCACAAAAACTAATCAAAAATAACAAGATGATTTTTTTTTACAAAGTATATTTTTTTGTTTTGTTTTTCGGTTATATTCACAAATTAACCCGAAATTACACAAAGAAATAAACTACCGTCTCCCCGGCAACGGCGCCATTTGATTGGTAGAGATTCTGCGTGTTCAAGTTTTAATTAAATACCGCAATCAAGACGGTTTCGCTTGTAGCTAGCCGGTTGAGTACGGGTCGTCCGCAGGGAGATGGGAATCTTTTTCTTTGTGCTTTAACGAGTTAAGTCCGAGAGTCCAGATTTGTTTGTGATTATCTAAGTGTTAAAATGATATGTAAAGAGAGCTTGTTAGGGTTAGGATTAGGTTAGTTTGAGTTAGGAGTCTCCCACATCTTTCGTTGCCCCTCTTAATATCGGTGTTACAGTAATCGGCAACAACGGGGATTAGCACGACTAGGAAGGAACTTGCGAGTATAAGCTAGGCTTTCCAACGCATAAGTTCTTCCTTTTGGTGCTTGTCCGTCCGTTCTTGGCTCTTAGCCATAACCTCCGGTTAATTCAACCACAACCGGTCTCACTACGGAATCACCGCTATCATGTAGGATAGGGTGCCGTAAGGAGCGGATTGTGGTTCAATTAACGGGAGTCGAATTAAGTTGTTGGGCAAGGAAAGAGTGAGAGAGATTTCCTTCTCTCAAACTTCCCTTATCCTACCCTAACAAGTATGAAACTACTCACACATCATAATGAAAGAAAACAAAACAAAAGAGGAAGATAGAAAGAAAGAGATTAGAAGATAACAACTAGCTATTTGCGACCTCACCTTGGCGAGGATCAAGCGTAAGCATTATGGTTGTTTTAAGGATAAAGAAAAGAGAGAAGAAAGAAACAACAAGAAAAATAACAACAACTAAGTTAACAAATGAAAATTACAACAATTAACAAGAGAATAAGACAAGCATAATAATAAACGGTTCTTCTTTATTCATCATTCTTCACTCAAAAGCTCACTACAAGTTTTAATGGAGAAGAGATGAGAAGAGGAAGAAGAACATGTATTCTAAAACCTAGAGAAAAAATACAAGATTATGGATCCTTGGCTTCACAAGGTTCTGGGGTATTTATAGGCTGGAAAATGAAAACCTAGGGCAACAATCAGAACACATATGAAAAGACCAATCTGCCCCCAAAAATTCTTCAAGTGCGGCGCCAGTACGGCCGCGGTTCCGCGGCCTAATAGAGGAGTTGGCTCCTAGTATTTTGTGGGCCCCCTGGTCTGATGTTGTCTGTAGTTTGGCATATGTGTTTTCTGAAAATACTTCCACATTTCTTCCAGAATTTCTGTTGATCAAAAGGTGATTGGATGTGTATCTTTTGTCATGATTTTCTTGAGCTCCGCGTAAATTTCTTGGATCTTGTGTTTCCATTGTGCTTTGTGCATGAAGGTGACAATTGATTTGTCATTTTGTCTCCTAAACTGGTGTGTGGCAACAGACGGATAAAGAGCGGAGACCCGTGTTTTATCTGTGGTTGGCAGGAACTCGGATTTTGTCGTATTTTTCCATGGATTTCACCGTTTAGAGCCGAGAACCTGTATCCTGCAATTGACTAGCAAACACAGCTCAAGAGTACCTACCGATATGCAATGTGATAAAAATTGGGCGGTATAAAAATGCAAAAATCTGATATGAACAGCTACGGTATCACGAATGAACGCCAAGAATCCACGACATCTCCCTAGTAGCCGACTAGCGAAAAAGGCTGAAATCAAGCTGTGAGAGGCGGCATAACTATCCACCTGCACAACAAGAACTAACCTGCCGGGGAAAACAAACCTGACTGTTTCCTCACGGTAGTCCACAGACGCCTAGTACGTAGCTAACCAGTCCGCGCCCAGGAGAATGTCAAATCCAACAACTCTAGAAGGATCTGAATGGCGAACCATTCACTATCTCCTATCCGATTGGCACACAACTGAAATACGTGTCGCGCAACAAAAGAATCGCTGACAGAAGTTAGCACAAACTACGACTAATCTACCCATCTACGGTACAAGTATGAAAACAAATGAGTACATCAAAGAACATACGAATTAAGGATACCTGAAGACTCTGCATTGGACGCCTGCGTGTCCCGATGAGTAGAAGCAAACTCCTGTGTCTGTCCTCTACCCGCAACTGGCTGAACTCCTCTGGTAGACCGATCCCTCTGAGCGAACCTTCCACGTCCACGACCTCTCTGAATACGACTCTGACGAGGTGCTAAGGAACAATCCCTGATGAAGTGCTGAAGGCTTCCGCATCGAAAACATCCACGCGTTGACTGCTGACCATCCTGGGGATGAGATCTGAACGACTGTCCTCGTCCTGAGCCTCTGCTACTCCCACGACGGCCACGAAATCTGTCTCGATGACTAAACCTCTGTCTCTGGGCAGGTACACTGGTACGAGTCCTCCACTGTCCTGGAACTCTCAGCATCTCTGGAATATGTGCCTCGTCAAATGGAACTGCAACCACTGGTGCTAGGTAGGTGACGGACTACTGCATGCCGATCGTAAGTGAAAACAGAGTAACAGGGGTGACAACCTCCTGTCGTAGCTCCCGAACGACATCAACCAAAGAACTCATCGTCTGGCGGAAGTCCTGCATCTCTGCCACAAGCCTATCGATAGTATATGTCGTAGGCTGATCCGTCTGCACCTGTGCAACTAGAGTGCTATCCTGGTCAGTACTCGTCTCACCCAAGCCAACTCTGACCTCGGCCCTCGCTGCATCACTCTGAGTCCCCATAGTCATCGGTGGCAAGGCTATAAATAGGTAGAAGATTCGATAAAAATAAGGAAATCGAATCACAAGGATATGAATCATCAAGGAAGGAATTTCAAGCAATTTGTACTTAGGTCACTTAAGGCGAAGTACCGTATCGTGGGTATGCTGCAGACATACACAAACTACGTTACTTTGCTCAAGTTACCTACTCCATCATACTAAGGTCATCCTACACTCCGAAAGGTAAAACCTAGCGCTCTGATACCAACTTTGTCACGCCTAAAGATGTAACGCAGTAAAAGAAAGCCAAAAAACAGAAATCTAAACCATAAAAAGAAGATAAGAAAAGATAATAGCAGTTTTGAAACATTTGAAATCGCAACCCAAATTCTTTAAAAGTCCCACTTTCTATATTTAAAATTTTGGCAACACCCCTTTTTGTAAAAACTGGTCCAAAGGCGGAGAACAATCCACATCACAAATATACGACGCCGTAGCGAAGAAATAAAGACAATAGAGATAAGGCTGAATATAAGACAACAAAGCCACAAATAATATACAATATCGTCCTCACCAAGTCTCTAAGTCAACAACATAATAGTAGATGGAGAGTACAAGATACAACGAATGTACAATATGAAATACAGATAATCATCCAACCCACCAAAGCTAAAATAGTATACTGTGAGCCGATGCGGTATCTGTAGCAAAAGATGATAGGTGAATAGCTGAATAACCTGCCTCGACTACTCTGGGGAACACTCTGCAACACTTGTGGCACAACGGGGGTGAGTTGCCAACTCGTGAATAGTAAATAACATATGCAGGTAATCGCAGGAATGTACGTACAGCATGAATCTAAGATATACAATTTACAGTAATAACAGGTCGAGTGAATGCAGAATAATGGAAAGTACACTAGCAGGTACAATCAATATGTGAAGCAATAATAACATAACAGTAGTATGCAATAACCATGTAATAGGGATATGAGAATGTAAATATGCAGCAATCATGAAGGGTACACTAACAGGTACTCCTAATACATGGAATAGAGCGTAAGTGAAAAGGTATTAGGTATTGAGTGAAATATGTCATCCCACGGAATCCTGTCATCGTGGTAGGATCACAATCCATCAAGACACTCAAATCCCAATTCCTCAAATCAGCCCTCAAGTTGGGCTCTCACATCATATAAGTCTCACATCTCCTCAATGTACAATATCGAGTAATCTCCTATATCCCGAATGTACAAATCAGTAATCCCATATGTATGTCCAACATCCAATCTCAATGAATCACCTAATATCCCAAATCAAATCTCAAGTAGAATTCTAACATCCCTAAGGTATATATTTGCAGAAATAAATATGATGGGGTCAATACACATATATTAGCGTCCCATTCCACTAATATTGGTGTAAGGGTATATATAACAACGGCTAAATCCCCTGTTATATAGACAAAGGTGTTTAAAGGAAATATCATGAAAACAATGTGCCAAGCATCGACACAGAAATCCTGATAGGTACGTATCATACGCTATCCCGAAAGCACGAGTGCCTAGCTCTGACCCTCACCTTTCGACGTATGCATACGTGCATGACTCCCAACGGTATCTCCATGATCCCCGCCGAGTCATTAGTACTGTCACCGGTAGGTACTCGCCCGCCTCCAGGCTCAATCGGCAAAATCCATCGATCTTCTTGCCGAGAGGAACCATATCGGGCCCCACCATGTACCCTCATACGGCAACCACACATCGTATGGAGTATATAATCAGAACCGATAAATCTCATGGTGGCTGCGCAAATATCATATCAAGGAAACCGGGTTTTTTAATGTATGCATAATTTCATGAATTCCCGCGGTTCCCAAATCCAAAAAACATCATGTAAAATCCAAATAAACAATGCGCAAATCCAGTAAAAATATATGCGATATATCTGAAATGCAAGCATATAAAGAAAAATATGTAGCTGAAACCAGATGTATGTGATATCAATAAGGTACAGCTAAGTTTAGGTGTCTACCTATAAGAACTGATGAAGTATACCCCCTCCGGGTATGAGTGGAATAGGTGAGTAAGGTATATCGGTAACTAAATGTCCAAAGTGATAAGTAATGTGAATCGATGTCGTAAAGTCCCTAACCAAGCAATATGATATCTATAATGGTTTGTGTGTGACATGGCAATTATTGACGGTGTGTGTGTAGCATACAATCTGTGCTCGTGCAAAATGAACCGTCAATAATATGTGCAGTGTCCTACGGCTGCTAGTCACAGTACCATTATATCGAATAAATAGGGTAAGGTGCAATTCTAACAATGACGTAGAATACGCAACAAGTATTAGAATCCTAGCCCAGACGCATAACGCCATGCGTGCGTATCCCCTGTAGATGTTAAATCTACTCACCTACGCTCCACGCTAGGTGAATCCTACCATCTGCTCCCCCCTGTAGCAGTGTCCGTAGTCCCCGCCTGCAAACCTGCAATTTAGACATGGAAATCATATATAAGCCAAATATTCCGCAAAACGCGATATCGAACCCAAACGAGAAACTCGCGTCGCGAACTAAACGCGCGTGTGCACGATACGCTAAAACGTGTGTATACACGTCTAAAACTACCGCGACACGCCGCGACACGCTGGATCGCAGAACCCACTCATGTATCAAGCAAACAAAACGGACATGAAATACGATATTTGATCCCAGATTTTCCTACAGGTCAAATCTTACAAAACTGGACATGCCAAAACACTAGACAACACTGCAGACAACCCTAGCCAAGACCCCAGCATCCCAGCCCCCTACTTGGCCGCAAATTGCGGCCAAACCTATTAAATCTGCGGCCTCAGTTAGGAATGGGGGTCTCGTGTTCTAGTGGTGTGTTCTAGACCTAGTGTGCATGCCCCAGTTTTCCTAATTTTGTCCTGAAGGCCCCGGGTCAAAAGCAGATTACAGAATGCCAATATATCGCCTAAAAACACCGATTTTGCACAAAACACAAACCCTATGGTATTTTAGTGAAATCTGGGGAAATTCTCAGTTGCGGTGACCCTAATAACACAAAAATAAGCTAGGTTAACTAACACAATCACCACTTAATCAAAAGTCCACACAATTCACCATATAAAGCACTAAAACTAACTTTAAACGCAAACCGACGCTAAACTACGCACAAGTTAAGCAAACTAGGAAATTGGGTTCAGAAAGTATACCCTATAGAACCCTAAGAAGTAGGAGAAGAAGTGGGACTAGGTTGCTACTGCTGCTGGTGATGCAGGTGCACGTTGCTGCTGCTGGTGTTGCCTGCTGCCGATGCTGTTGATATCTGCTGCTGCAGCTGCTTCTGGTGTTACTGCTGCTGTTGCGTTCTGCTGCTGCTGCTGCTGGAGCTGAAGTCTTGTGTGTGTGTGTGTGTGTGTTTGAGTGTGAGAGAATGAGAGCAATGAGAGGTAGGATGAGAATGAGAGAAAGGAAAAACAAACCCCCTCCCTTCTCACTCTCTCTCTCATCATTAATGAAGCATGGCACAAGTCATGTTGCACCATGCTCTCTCTCTTTCCCCCATGGTCAACATTTCAAAACAAATTTAAAAATCCTTTTTCAATTCATTTTTCTTTTAAAGAACAACCATGCACACTTAAAACCCAAAACACTTAAAAAATTTATAAAACTAGATTAAGAAATGGTTAAACCCCAAATTAACACCCTAGTTAACATGCACAAGTGTGTGCAAGCCTAGGAAAAATCTAATAAAATATTCATTAAATAGGGTAAAATAATTAAAAAACAATTTGGTAAACTTTTTATTAAAAACCCATATATTAAAATATAATTAGCCACAAAACACATTCTAAGGTGTTACTGTTGGATCCCAATACCCGCTGCGAGTAAGAGTTACTCCTGGGAGAGTTTTACACATTACAATTAGCCGATCAAGTAGGTGTCTAGAAAGGTGTCAATGGGGTTATGCCTCTGGGAAAATGAGGTTTATTTTAATTAGGTCCATGCGAAAGCACGGGGAACCTCCCTCAAAGTATCGGCACTGGCCTGGCTGAAAGATTGGCGAACTTGTAGAGTGTAATTAATCCCGGCTAGTCTTTCCTTTTAGGGTTTGAAGGAAGATTTGACTAAAACAGTGGGAGACATCCTGATTAGATATATTAATAACCAATCTAATCTTTCAAGAGCATACGCTGAGTGTTTTCTTCTATCTCTCTCCAGGTAGTGACCATGTCACGCCTTAATCAAGATAATAATACGGATGTATTGACCGAACCTGCTTGTTATACTGCTCTAAGGAACGTTGGTCCCGCTCCAACTTATAATTGTTATAAGACCGAGCAGGAAATAGGGGATTACCAGAATTCCCGTGCCGCCCAAACGAAGAAAGAACATGCTGATGCATCTTCTTCGGGTGTGTTCATTACCGAGAACTGTTTCTCAGTATCCTTTACGTCCAGGGTATGAGATACCGGATCAGGATCCCACAAATGTAATTTGTTACATGGGCTACAGATAGGTAGAGAACTGAGAAAGGGTGATAATTTTCAAGAGTTGGAAATGATGCAAGTGTTGCAGCCAAGTCTGTTGGCAGTTACCACCCTGTATTACCAGAATACATTGATTTTGAATGAATGTTATTAGATACCGAACCTGATATACAACATCATATCAATCTATTTATTGAAATAAAGAAGGATATAATTTTGTATTGTTGGATAATGTTTTGAACATTTCCTATATCAAGAGTTGATCGGTTAGGGCACGTTATCTAAAAGCATAGACGTTCTAAATCAAACCACAGCTCTTAACGTACAGAACACACACAATACGAAGAGTTAAGAAATAAACAAATCCTTTTTGAGGCAATGTAGACTGGGTCATATCAATGCGACCCGACTAGCTCAAGTTACATAAAGATGCAAATTTAAATTAGTTTGGATTTAAATCTTGTAAAACTTGCCAGTCATGTCACAAAGATAAGATGACCACAGCTCCGTTTATTGGAAACAGAGAAAGAGTTAGTGAACTCTTAGGATTGATACATGCTGATGTATGAAAGTCCCCTGTCTACATATGCCAGGACCGGTTCTTTGTACTTCATTACATTCACTGATCATCTCTCAAGATCCGGACATATGTTCCTGTTGAAACACAAGTCCGAAGCTTGTGAGATATTCAATGAATATGAGTTAGAAGTAGAGAACCAAAAACGGGTATAAGTATTATGTCCTTTGATGAGATCAGGGAGAAGAATACTTGAGCACGGGATTCCTGGACTATTCTAAAGGAGAATGAGATTCTCTCTCAGCATTACTCCTCCGTATACACCATATCACGTCGGTGTATCGGGGCGGAGAAATCACACCCTATTAGATATGGTGCGCTCTATGATGAGTACTACTGAGTTTCCTATTTCCTTTTGTGAGTTATGCACTTGAGAAGCTGCATATCTATTGAATAGGGTTCCAATCAAATCAAATTCCTACCACTCCATATGTGATATGGTATGGGAAGAGCCCATCTCTTAAGGATGTTAAGATTTGGGGTTGTCCGGCCTATGCATTAAAACAAAATCCGGACAAGCTCGAGGCAAGGTCAGTTCTGTGGAAGTTTGTTGGATATCCCAAGCATTCGCAAGGGAATATCTTCTACCAAACTGAGGAACAAAAGATGTTTTGTTTTCTCAGCATGCCACCTTTTGGAAAGGGAATTTCTTGTGAAGAAATGAGTGGTCATGAGGTAGAACTGGAAAGAGTTCCATCTATACAAACTGCAGCTGATAATTTGGTAGAACCGGAGGATTCAATAGTTTTTAATGAACCACAGCCTCTCCGCCGATCTAGTAGTGTTCTTCACCCACCTGAGAGATACTTCGGTTTCTCTATGACAGTAGGAGCACGGATTGCATCATGAGATGATGACCCAACTAGTTTCGAGCAGGCCATCAGGAGTGGGGACTCTGTGAGAATGGCTGGATGCTTAGCGATCTGAGATGCAATCCTTATACACCAACAAAGTATGGACTTTGGTTGATTTATCTGAAGGGTAAATCCCCATCAAGAGCAAGTATATCTTGAGAAGATTACTTGGTGTACATGGAAAAGTTGAGATTTTCAAAGCTATGCTTAAGTCCATCCAGATCCTACTTGCCACGGCTACATACCATGACTACGATATCTGGCGGTTGGGTGTCATGACTGCTTTTCTAAATGTTGATTTGGAAGAGAGCGTCTATAAGTACACAGCCAGAGGGCTTCGTAGACAGTGGGAGCAGCGGAAACGTGTGCAAGATGTTTTATGTGATAAATCAGGCATCGCGGAGTTGGAACGTCTGTTTTGATGTGGTAGTCAAAGAGTTTGACTTCATCAAAATGGTAGATGAGAGTATGGCGGTGATCCTCGTAGAGTACGTGGATGTCATACTCTTGATAGAGAAGGAGTTTCTTATGCTACGCTCGGTCAATCTCCTCTTATCACAAAGCTTATCCATATAGGATCAAGGTGATACCTCCTAAATCCTGGGTGATGGATCTATGAGATAAATCTAATTGGATGTTAGGATTCTCACTAGTTGTAGTGAGATGGTATCAACCGATCCTGGGGAGAATCACTAGAAAGGTTCCAGGGTGATAAGGACGCCTGAATGTCAGTCGTAGGCATTGTCTTTACCCTCAGTGGAGGGACGGTATATTGGAAGAGTTCCAAGCTAGATACCGTGACATACTAGATGATTAAAGGCAAGATACATCGTTACCAAGGATGCTACCAAAGAGACCGTCTGGATATAATTTAGTTCATGAGATGAACTCCGTTCCTGAGATTGTGTGACAATGGAGTTATGGCTTATGCCAAGGAACCCCCATCCCATCAGAGATCCAGACATATTCTTAGGCAGTATCGCCTGATGATGGAGATGGTTGATCTCCAGGGAGATCAAGGTTAGGAGAGTAGACACAGAGGACAACAGCGCGGATCCACTCACAAAGGCCTATTTCCCAGTAGAGACTTTTATGGGATGGTTGAGTATGAGATACTTCAACCACAGCTGATTGTTGGGTATGCGATACCATAATAGATTGCCCTAGTGCAACTGGGAGATTGTTAGTTATATGTATGCCCTAGAGGCCATTACTATACATACGATGTATATTGTAGTGGATGCTTGGACATATATAGGGAGGACTTTATTGCTTGACATGATAGTATGCTATCTGGTTGCCCTTTATCTCAACGTGTACTCTGATTGTTAACTCAAATACAACTCATAAGTGTCCGTCTGGTGGTTAACGTGTGTGGCGACACCCTAAAACCAACCAAAGTGCAGCAGCTACACAAGATCATGAACCGTGTCGGATAACGTAACACGCGTACTCAAAACACTAGATTATAGCAAAGTGATCCTAGATTTTGCATACTGTCAGAACTAAAAAATCAAACAGTACCAAACACCTCTAAACAACTGCAGACAACTACACTGCAAAAACCAAACCCCAAGTCCCCCTATTGGCCGAGGTCGCCGGAATTTCCCCTCATGTCGCCGGCCTAATCCGAGCCTATGGGGTTCGTGCTCCAGGTGTATTCTCAGGGTCATTAGTACAACACTGATAGATTTTTTCAGCAAAAATCCCAGTTCATAGCAGATCATAGAGGCTCAAACATGACACTAAAAATACGATATTTCACAAAACACTACCTTTAGTGTTCTAGATCACAACTACTAGGCAACACAACATTATAAACACCTAATTATCAGATAGAGATCATTACCTAGCCACTCTTGCTCAAAAATCCTAGCTTTCCAAGCTCCACGGCAACCAAGTGGCTAAATCAAGACATTTGAAGCGTTTAAATGGGATTTTTTGAACTTTAGCAAGGTTTAGTGAAGGGATTAATGAGGGTTCAGTTTGGGAGTTGTGAGAATGAATAACAATGAAATGAGAGAAGAATGAGAGAGTGAGGAAAGGATAATGAAGAGGGGTGAGTGTAGGGTGAATCTTTTCTTTACACTCAATCTCCCCCCCCCCCTCTGACCTCATTAATGCTCCATTAAAGCTCCATGCCTCACCTCGCCACCTCTCACTCTTTCTCAATCCAAATTAAATAGATATTTTCTCACTCAAAATATCTAAGGCATGGTTAATTAGGACATGGATTAATTGAGGTGTCTTGGTCACTTAACAAGATTAACACTAACTAACCCTCACATTAACATGCACGTGTGTGTGGAAGCCATATCAAATAATAATAAAATATTAATTAATTGATATAAAATGTGAGGAACCCGATTTGGTAAACTTTTCCTTAAAAGCCTGCATTAACGCTTAATTAACACTAATCGTATTCTAAGGTGTTACAATCCTATTGTATCTAGAAAAACTCCATAAATCAGAAACTAGTATTTGTATATTTAGTAATGTTAGTTATATGTATGCCCTAGAGGTCATTACTGTACATACGTTGTATATTGTAGTGGATGCTTGGAAATATATAGGGAGGACTTTCTTGCTCGACATGATAGTATGCTATCTGCTTACTCTTTATCTTAACATGTACTTTGATTGTCTCAATGTCACATGTTGATAAAGCCCTTAAGATGAGTACTTGACTGCCAGGACTATGATGCAGATCATACTAGTGGGGACAGGAGTAGTCTCCAAGTACATCCTTCAAATGTTCCTAGTCATGGGAGTACCGAGACAGGGCATCGATACTCCAGAGTAGACTAGCGTATGCGCTTCTTGACCCATATGATGGGCGATGGATAATCCCATATCCATTGGTGTTTGACATCAGAGAAGGTATATGGGTGCTCAGTGGAGACTGGGTACACTGGACGGAGTCGCCGAGAACTCCCAGATGGTATTATACCTCACGTCAGATGGCAGTTCTCTGGTGACACTGGTACAGGTTAGTCTGTAGACCCGAGATCGTCATAGAGTCTTGTGTGATTCCTACTGTGCTTTGATTTCCATCATACCACGTCTAAGAGGGCGTGCAAAAAGGTGGCTTTTGGGTACAGTCCCAAATCACATGGAGACAATGAGCGATAGGAGGGGTTTCGTCTCTCCCGGTATAGGGAGTTGATGTTGCGCTCTGTTCGATTGGCTATAACTGGAAATCCCTGGCCAGGGTTGCAAAGATTTACTGGTAAGTGTTATCAATAGTTTCTCGAATTGTTATGGACCTCATATCGACACGACTTATCAAGCTACCGGGGTCTGACGTTTACCACCCCTAGGCGAGATATGCGACATATCAGACGAAGAGACCGGACTGTACGGGAGTGTTACAGATTGGATTCGCAGGAGAATGTATAGGCTTGCTTGTTGATCGTCTGATCGCTCAATACCTGGGTGGCTGTTACGTTTAGCTGACCGCTTGCAGCTTGTGGGTGTTTGATATGATCATCGCCTACTGCCGGCGTATTGACGATTCTTTAGAGTCCTACACAGAGGTTTCCTGGCTCGGGCAAAACAGAGTAGGGGCACATATGTGATATGTGCATGACCGAGAACAATATGTGTATGTGATACCGTACTAGATTCTCGCGATATGTGATATCGGCCGGGTATATATGATATAGCCGGGTCATCGGATCAAGTGTTGATTCGATGAACTGATACAGATTATATTAGTCGGTTATTTGTGAAATAGCCGGATTATCGGATCAAGTGTTGATTCGATAATTTATTGTATAATTATATATTTGATATATTATATTACATTAACTAATATTATCTCACTTAAAGATTCTTTTTCTCACTCGGGTAATACATTGATATATATGTGATATATGTTAATTGTATTATATTATTTTGTTACAATAAATATTGTATATGTGATATATAATATTGTAACATGTTATGGTTATAAATGCAATATGATTTGTGGAGTTTAAATATGGTTAGGGTTTAGATTAGGGTTAAACTTTCATGAAGCTTTCAAGAAGCTTCTTGAAGCTTTGACTTTGACCTTGATATTTTGTGATATTTAGCAGAGATATTTCTTTAACCCAACCCAACCCTTTAACCATAGTTAATTCTCTACTTGTGTTAAATCTTCATAATTAACCCATGGTTGCATTTCTAACCTCATAAGATTCATTATTCAACACAAATGGTTTTGTTTCTTCTTCTTCTTCCTCGTTGATAAAAAACTTTGTAGCATTTTCAAAAGTGAAGAAAATGAGTGAGATAAAGAAAACAAATGAGAGCTAAATTCCTACTTCATCATCCTCATCTATTCTAGCCACTTAGATTGGGGCGTTTGCTTTGCTAATACTTGATTAGTAAAGCAAAAGCTTGGGCTTGAGTTTCTTCAAGGTAGATCATCTTTGTTATCGAAGATCGGAAGCAAACTTGCATCTTTCTCTTCATGGAGCCTCTATAGAGTCCGGGTATATGATAATCACGGCGAAGGGACCTCAACACGGAGCTTTTGAAGTGAAGGAACGGACTACAAAGGTTGTAATCACAAACTCTTAGAAGTAAAGTTGTTTACTTGCTTTTTGTTTCGCCTAATCTCTAGTCTAAGATCTTGGTTAGGGTTGTTCGGCACGTCTAAAATTTAAATCGGGCATGGTTGATGCCTTATAGACCCTTATGACTGTGCCTAGTAACCCTACAGTGGTATCAGAGCCAAGCTAGAGCTTTAGGCGAAGTCTAGACGAAGTTTAAAGTCCGTTCGAACCCCGTAACGTCGAATTTTACCCCCTCTCTGGAAATTTTTTAAAATGTTGATTTTTTCTGTATTAAAAATACTCAGAAAATTAAGCAGGTGATTTTATGGATACCTGAGAAAAACGAACCCCTGAATCCATCAAAGCGCCGCGGAACCGCGGCCAAACAAGGGTATTGGCGGCGGTTCCGCGGCAAGACTTGAGGATTAAGGGATCGTTTTTCAACAGTTGATCCGTAGGTGTTACCTAGTACTTCTGGGAATTTTTAATATTACTCAAGTGTTGTGTTTTCTGGAGATCTTTTGTATTCGTTGATTAGATCGGAAAGTTTAACTTCGTTTAAGTCTTTTCTGGATAATTTAGAACGTGTTAAAAAGTTTGAACGGATATCAATAACTCACTTTTTCCCCTGCCTGAAAATTTCCAAGTGTTGGATTTTTTCCTTAATTAAAGAACATTCATAGTCGTGCAAGTAACGCGGTGGACCCTCTAGAAGAACACAAACCTTAACTCGATTATGTGACCGTCTGAACCGCATCTAAACCTTAGGGTTTGGGGCAGTACGGCGTTGCCACATGTGAGGCGTTGGTTTGACCCTTCTACGGCTGGACCATTGGTACTGTGGCATGTGATGGATACTTTTTGAACTCCGCTAAGGTGTTGAGCTATTTCGGAAATCTTGGGTGTTTTTTTATTCGATCGGAAAGTTTAACATTGTCTATTTATCTGGAATGTGATATAATATTTGGAATCCACAAGTAGTTATGAGATGAATAATTTGAATGTTATAAATCTAGCTGTTTAGTCTCATTTTATCGGTTGCCACGGAATTTTGATGTGATCAAAAGTCCGTCGCAATCACATAGCGTACGCGGATACTCGCAGGGTAAACTTAATAGATAGCCACGCCCCATAGCTCCGACCAAGTGACTGTAGGAGAACCCCGTCGCTAAAAGCATCCGTTCGGGTGCTCACGGCAGCGGTGTTCCGCCTTAGTGCACTTCGTCGACGGCATCCGGGGGTGCGGCCGTCTACTAAAGTTTGCGACGAGCATTCGATCGGGATGTCGGGAATCTTGTTGAATTGCCCGACTAGATATTGAAAAGTGTTTTCGAGATCGAGACTAAAATGCGGGGTTTATAATAGTTAGGCATGCGATGTCTAAGGAATTCGTTTGGTTAGGCATGCGATGTCTAAGGTGGTTGCGGATTCCAACTGTTGTAGTTTTACACTTTTTTTCTGCGACCGTAGGTGTAATATGTGGTGTATCGCCGGTTTCGTTGCTATACATCAACGACAATTGGGGTACACATATTTACTTACGCTGATGATATGAGATATTATGTGTTGCTGTGGTTATATTGGATCGTCGTGTTCTGAATAGCCGGGGGTTTTATGTGAGATGAGAGTTTTTCTTTTTCATTCATGTAAAATTCATTTGTTTGTAATATTCTTTTATTGGGGCACTTCCGGGCTGAGGATGATATCACCATTGTATATTATTTACTTTCCAAATTAGGTAGACCCAAGGAGGGGAGCACAAGTAACCGGGTTCTAGGGTCCAGTGGGAGACCATCTCGAGGAGTCGAGACCGGGTCTCCTAACTCTAGAATTGGCAGAGTTGCGTGCCGCTCTCGTAGGGGTCTAGGGATGTGGGTTTGGCTATTCATCGCGACTGTGGAATCCATGCTTTATACAAGCTCGTATTAAAACACGGACCTCCTAGTATATCCAATATTTCATATTTGTTCTTCTGCTGCAATGTTCTGTGATGAGATCATATTACTGCATGAAACGAATGTTTATATTATATATATGAGATATATGTTATATTGCTGATTTCGTTTCAAATGTGATGCTTGTGAAGCATAATAATATGGGACTTCATTAATGAGATTAATGAAAATAAAAGAAACCTAAAGATGTTGTAGAAACTTTTTTAAAAACTGGTAGCTCTAGTTCTTGCTTTGCATAGCGGTATTCCTTGTAGAATATCCAGCACCTTATTCGATAAGGAAAGAGCCGAGATCCCTTCACCGGGAGTGACCTCTTTAGCGAAACTAGCAGGTGCTACAAACTCGGTTTGTCTTTTGATTGTTTTTATAGTTTTTGCTTTGCACAGTGATATTTGTGAAATATCCTGCACCTTATTCGATGAGAAAAGAGCCGACGATCCCTTCATCGGGAGTGACCTCATTAGCAAAACTAGAAAAGGCCTCAAAAACATTCCAATTAAAATCACTCGATTCTACGACGATATCAAGTTCATTATGCAAAGGGTTTTCTTAAAACCTGTCATAGCCCCCCGTCATTTCAGATAAGTACTACTTAGTATTCGTGTTGCGGTAATTTGGCATGCGTCAAGGCGTAGTGTACGGTAGCTAACTAGTGCTTATCTGCTAGCATACGATGCGATTGGATTAGGGTATTAGTACGGCGTTGTTTGGCATTCGTCAAGGGTCGTGCGGGTGGGTTTAATTCAATCAAGAAATGTACGGGTTGAACTTGACAAGCGGACTATGGGTTGTTTGGCATTCGTCAAGGTCATAGAACGCTAGGGGTAAAATATGTTAGTGTATATGCCCTAGGGGCCATTATTGTATCATACTAGCTTGTATATTACTTAATGGAAGCTTGGGATATTCACAGTTATTTAACAGTCTTAATAAACATGGTAGTATGTTACTTGGTTTTATCTATCTTAATATGTGTGTACGTATTGATAGAGCACTTAGGATCTTGCTTGACTACCAGCGTTGTGATGACAGTCACACTAGTGGGGGCTGGGTAGTCTACAAGCACATCCTTTTTCAGGTCCTTAGTCGTAGGATTATCGAGACAGGGCATCGATACTCTGGAGTAGACTAGTGTGTACACTTCTCATCCCAGTTGGGGAGATGGTCTGTCCCACAGCCATCAGTACGTCGTACCGGTGATAGTATACAGGTGCTCGTTGTGTTACGGGTACACCGGACAGGACTCGCGGGGAACTGTTGGTTGGTATTATACCCGTCGTCAGTTAACAGTTCCCAGGTGACATGAGTACAGCATAGTCCGCAGACTTGACACTGCTACTTCGCCTCGAGTGTGTTCCATTGTTCTTAGATTGATACCCTACCACGGCTCAAAGGAGTCGTGCAAACAGGTAGCAGTTGGGTGCAGTCCCGAGCACTTGGAGGCAGTAGCGGTTAAACGGGAATCGTCTCTCTCGGTATTGGGAGTTGATATCGCGCTGTGTCAGAGAGCCATTACGCAAAGTCCCTGTCCAGGGTAAGCGAAATTTACTGGTAGGTTCCAGTAGTTTCTCAAGGTGTAATGGGCTACGCTCCGACACGACTTATACCGCTTTTAGGGGACTGACGCTTGCCGCCCACCTAGGCCCGATATGCGATAGTCCTAGACGAACAGACCGGACTGTACGGAGATTGTCACATCAGGCTCAGTAGAAGTTCGGATGGGTTTCCTCATCGGCCTTCTTATCGACATCTTCCTGGGGACCGTTACGTACAGCTAGTGCCACTTGCGGTCTGTGGTTAAACCCACTGCCAGCGTAGTAGTCGAGTCTTTAGAGTCCCACACAGAGAGTTTCCCTACTCCAGGCGAAACGATATAGAGGTCGTATGGTTTTACGACAATGGTTCAGACGCATACGTGTTTAAACGCACGTACGATGTTCGGACAGTTTTTACTAGCCGTCTTTGGTTTAAGCCAGATTCTAGTATCGGATTATTGGATTTATTCAGTCTAAAGTTTTTCCGTGTTTTCACGGATAGGTGGGGCGTTCTCGTAATTTGGCGGGAAGCTTCTAGAAGTATGGTGACTTGAGGGTTTAGGTGACATTTACATTAAATGCATTTGTGACTCATTAGATGAATCATTCAAGTGAGTGAATGAAGCATTTATTGCTTAATGACTCACTTGATGATTCATTGCATATATTAAATGAAGCATGATGATAAATCATTTAGATTTATTTATTTGATTTTCTTTATGCTTCATTATATATTAGAAGTGGGAAACATTTGAATTTCATAATCTTGCTCACCTTCTATCTCCTCAAGCTCTCTCTCTTCAAACCCTAATCCTACCCTCTCATGTGTTGAGATCAAGGATTAGCTAGACTATTTAATCCATAACTATACTCTATATCATCTAGGTGACTTTGATTAGCAACTAGAGAAACCTAGTTACCTCAAGATTAGAGGCAAAGCTTGGAGTAGAAGCTCTTGGGTGGATCGTCTATTACATAGAGGAGGCCGACGAGGATGTGGATAACGAGAAGAAGAAGGACACGGTTCATTAGGTATAATCTTCTTCCATAGTAGTTAACAACTCCTATGTTAGTGTTAGTTATAGTTTAGCAAAGATCTTTTCGGTTAGTCGATGTTGCTTCAAACAAAATGATTGTTTTTCATATTTCCACCTCCCCGCAAATCGTGGGGTGTACAACGTCGACTTACAGTGGTATCAGAGCCTCGCTAAACAATAACTAACTTATTACCAAAGTCGTTACAATTTTGAACGCAAAACGAACCGGAAAAAATATCGTATTCACCAAGTTTCTGTCGAATTTAAAATAAGGTCTAAAAATTTTTCAGGGACCTCTAAAAATACAAGCAGGGAAATATAAGAATACTGGAGAAAATTGGGTGCATGAATCGGCCAAACCGCCGCGGAACTGCGGCCGATCCAAGCGATCCGCCGCGGATCCGCGGCCGAGGTGGAGCCGTTTCACCCCAATCATCCCCAGTAACTCTTCTGTGAATATTTTGTTTTTTTCTGGAATGTTTATTTTCTGCTCAAGTCTCAGTTGCACAGAGAAGTTTTGGAGTAGAATCTAAAGTGTTTTCTCGATCGAAATTATACGATGTTTGCTAATTAGATTATATCTGTGAACTGTATAATGTGTTCGTAAACCTCTCCTAACGGCTAGTATGTCGGTTGGCAGGGTTTGCACATTTCTGTAATGATTTTACTGTTTGTGATTATGAACTTGATTGGATTGTTGTGATGATTAGCCGGGGTTTGAGATGGGTTATTATATTCATTCATTCGATGTAATTGTAATATGTTGTAATATTATTTTGCGGGGCACATCCAGGTTGCGGTTGTAGCCACCGTTGTATTATTTCATTTTACTGTTTTTTCTCCTAGGATAGACCCAAGGTGGGGTGCACAAACTACCGGGTACTTTGAAAAGTTTAGTGGCCTACTCACGTTGTTGAGGGAGACCGCTTCACTTCGGGTACTTGGCGGGTAGTTTGTCGTACCCGTAGGGGTCTAGGGTGGGGTAATGGCTATTCATCACAACTGTGTAATCCGTCTTTCGTTGCAGGCTCAAAAGAAACGCGGATTGCTTGCATATCCAATAATGTTCATCTATGATCTGGAATGCATATTATTGCATCTGACGAATGTACAATATCTATATATGATAGCTATTTAGACGTCACTTATGTTTTACACCCGCGCTAGCCCAGCCCCGCTCTGTCGTTAGTTAAGTAACCTAACGGGCGATGACGGGACCTAGTGGCGAATGCGGATGGCATAAGAGGACGTTGTATTTTCGTTGTTTTCTGCAATGATAGGTTAATGATGGGACGCATTATTATTAATGCAAAGAAAATAAACCAAAGTTGAATCGTTGGAACAGTTTAAAAGAAACCACTCGGTTATTTTTAAAACAGAAGATATTTTTAATTGCAGAGCTTTAACCACTCCATTTAAAAGCTATCAGGTTCCTTCGATCATATCAAGTTCACTACGTTCACGGTTTCGTCAAAACCATTCGTAGCCCTCCGTCATTTCATTTGGGTATTCAGTAGTATTCAAGCTATGCATTTTGGCCAAAATCAAGGCATAGTGTTTGGTAACTGCTGGGTATTCCTTTGTTGCATAGATAGATGAGTTAGTTTGGGACAGCCGTATTATCATTTGACCAAAGTCAGGGGTATGTACGGATGGGTTCAAATTAACAAGATAATGATGGGTAGAACTTGACATGTGACTTATGACATTTTGACCAAAGCCAAGGTCATAAGAGCATGGGGCAGAAATTTATATTGGGAATTTCTAAAGAAACTGAAATTTGCAAAGAGATGCATACCATTTGGAGTTTGATGAATGTTGGTAGGATTCCTTCAACATTATCATACGATGATATTTGGATCCCGATCCTACTGTGAGTATATGCTACTCATCAGGAGATTCGTCACTTAACGATCAATGCTATAAACTAAGTAGGTACCGAGAAAGGTGTCAGCGGGGTACGCCCTCAGAGAAAAGAGGTTATTTAATTAAGGAACTTCGCGAAAGCGTTGGAAAAACCTCCCTCGAAGTACCGACACTGGCCTTGTTGAACGGTTAAGCAAGTATTGTACGGTGAGAATAGTCCTGGCTAGTTCTTCCTTTTTGGTTTGAGGAGGGATTCGAGAAACAGTGGGAGCTATCCAGTTTAGATAAACTAAAAAACTCTCTAAACTTGCAAGAGCATCATGCTAAAGTGTTCATTCTCTCTCTCCTAATTGCAGCGACCCAGATAATGACAGGACTTAAGTTACTATTAGAGAAAAATATATTGACAGGGCCAAACTATAAAGATTGGCTGCGGAATGTCAAAATGGATTTGACCTATGACAGATTGGGGTATGTCCTCACCGCTAAGGCACCTGCTGTCCCTGGTCCCAAATCCAGTAATGCGGATAAGGAAATCCGCAAAATCTGGGAGTTAGATTGCGCGAAGGCCAAGTGCATCGTGCTTGCCTCGATGAATAATGAACATCAGAGGAGGCACAAGGATATGGATCTTGATGCCGTATTTCTCCATACAAAGGAACTTTATGGAGAGCAATCTCGTATAGCAAGATACGAGACCTCAAAGAACTTGTTTCAAGCAAGGTTGGCCGTCGGATCATCGGTAGGAGAACATGTCCTAAAGATGATTGGCTATATAGAAGAGCTCACAGACCTTGGGACGACTTTAGATAATGAGCTCTATACAGACTTGATTCTCCAGTCACTTCCTTCCACCTACGCCCAGTTTTTTCTGAATTTCAAAATTCAAAGAAAAGAAGTTGAACTTTCAGAACTGCTTAACATGTTGAGGAGTGCAGAGGGCACCTTGCAGAAGGCAAGGGATACACCCGCTATATTTGTTCGCGGTACTTCTTCTTCCAGGTCCAAGGCTAGGGCCAAAGGAAGGAAGAATAAGGCCGCCACCAAACCTAGAGGAGGTGTTAGTAAGGTGGGAGCGAAGGGAAAGAAAAAGATTGCGGTGCCAGTAGTGGCCAAGGATGAGTGCTTCCATTGTCATAGGAAAGGGCACTGGAAGAAAGATTGCAAGGCGTGGAACGCCAAGAACCAGCAACCGAAGCAAGCGTGGCTTCGACTTCAGGTGTGTTTGTAATTGAGAATTGTCTGTCAATCAACTCTACTTCCTGGGTATTGGATACCGGATCAAGATCTCATATATGCAATTCATTGCAGGTACTGAGAAACCGTAGAGTGCTAAAGGTTGGTGATATGACCCTCCAGGTTGCTAACGGAGCTAGCGTGGGAGCTGTGTCCATAGGGGATTATCACCTGGGATTGACGAGTGGACATATTTTGGTTTTACATAACTGTTTTTGTGTACCTAGTTTAACGTGTAATATCATATCAGTTTCCTTGTTATCAAATAAAGGTTATGATTTCACGTTTGTAAGCGATGTTGTTAACATCCACCTTAATCAAAGTTTGATTGGGTCCGGTACACTGAATAACGGTATATATGTCTTAAACCAATTACAGATTTTCAAATGTCCAGAACACACTAAAAAGAAAGTCTCCAGATATAAATAAGGCTTTCTTATAGCATTATAGACTAGGTCACATCAATGAGACAAGGTTAACTAAGTTACATAGAGAAGGATATTTGGATTCGTTCGAATATCAAACTTATGCCACTTGTCAATCATGTCTCAAAGGAAAGATGACAAAGACTCCATTCACTGGACATGGAGTAAGAGCGAGCGAGCTCTTAGGACTCATACACAGCGATGTATGTGGTCCAATGTCTACACATGCAAGAGGTGGTTTTTCCTATTTCATTACTTTTACGGATGATTACTCTAGGTACGGATTCATTTTTCTGGTGAAACATAAATCCGAGGCTTTTGAGAAATTCCAAGAGTATAAGAATGAAGTAGAAAACAAAACCGGCAAAAGTATCAAGACACTAAGATCTGATCGAGGTGGTGAATACTTAAATGCCGAGTTCCTAGTTTACCTCAAAGAGAAAGGAATTCTCTCTCAGCTTACTCCTCCATACACTCCACAGCATAACGGTGTATCGGAGAGAAGGAATCGAACCCTATTCGATATGGTACGTTCCATGATGAGTAATGCTGAGTTACCGCGATCTTTCTGGGGTTATGCGCTAGAATCAGCGGCATATCTTCTGAACGGGCTCCTACCAAGACTGTGCCTACCCCGCCATATCAGATGTGGAGTGGGAAGAAACCCCATCTTCAGCATATGAAGATATGGGGATGTCCAGATTTTGTTAAAAAGCAGCATACGGACAAACTCGAGGCACGATCAGTACAGTGTAAGTTTGTGAGATATCCAAAGAACTCCAAGGGGTATTATTTCTATTACGCAGAGGAACAAAAGGTTTTTGTTTCTGGTAATGCCTATTTTCTAGAACAGCAGTTTATAGAAAAGGAAACAAGTGGGAGCGAAATAGAACTGGAAGAAATTCCAGAACCACAAACTACTACTGAAAGTTTGGTAAGACCAGTAGTTCAAGAAGAACTAGACATTCCCGCACCCCTCCGCAGGAGTAGTAGGCTGTCTCATCTGCCTGAGAGATACTACGGTTTTCTCATATATGGGGATAGAGAGGATTGCATCATTGATGAAGATGAACTTACTAGCTTCCAGCAGGCCATCCAGAGCGGCGACTCGGTACGATGGCTAGATGTAATGCGGACCAAAATGGAGTCCATGTACACCAACAAAGTATGGACTTTGGACTTTGCTCCAGATAGTGTAAAACCCATAGGATGCAAATGGATCTTCAAGAAAAAGATTGGTGTAGATGGACAAGTGGAAACCTATAAGGCTAGACTTGTTGCAAAGGGTTTTCGTCAAAGACCTGGTTTGGACTATGACGAGACTTTTTCTCCAGTGGCTATGCTCAAATCCATTCGATTCCTTCTTGCTATTACCGCCTTCCATGATTATGAGATCTGGCAGATGGACGTAAAGACGGCTTTTCTAAATGGTAATTTGGAAGAGTGCGTCTATATGGATCAGCCAGAAAGCTTCAATCAGAGTGGGAGCAGCGGGAAAGTATGCAAGTTGCTTAAGTCCATTTATGGACTAAAGCAGGCATCGCGGAGTTGTAACATCTGTTATGATGAAACGGTCAAAGAATATGACTTTATCAAAAATCCAGATGAACCATGTATATATAGTAAAATTGTAACACGAACTGTTGTATTCCTCGTCTTGTACATGGATGACATTCTATTGATAAGAAATGACATTCCTATGTTACAATCTGTCAAAGGATTCTTGTCACACAGGTTCTCCATGAAAGACCTGGGTGATGCTTCTTACATTCTGGGGATCCGGATCTATCGTGATAGATCCAAGAGGATGTTGGGACTTTCGCAGTCCAGGTATATCAACACTATACTGAAAAGATTCAGTATGGAAGATTCTAAACGCGGTAATCTACCGGCTTGTCACGGAATCACCCTCTCCAAAAAGATTTCTCCCAAGACTGATTTGGAAAGGGAACGCATGTCTATTATACCCTACGCTTCTGCGGTAGGATCTATAATGTATGCGATGTTGTGCACAATACCAGATGTAGCTTACGCACTGAGCATGGTAAGCGGGTATTAGTCAGACCCAGGAGAGAAGCACTGGATAGCAGTAAAGAACATTCTCAAGTACCTAAGAAGGACTAAGGAGATGTTCTTGGTTTACGGCGGAAAAGACCTCAAGATCGAGGCCTTTGCTGATTCCGTCTTCCAGAGTGATAAGGATGACTCTAAGTACATGTCGGGTTAAGTCTTTACCCTCAATGGAGGGGCGGTGTGCTGGAAGAGCTCCAAGCAGGACACCGTTGTAGACTCAACGATGGAAGTGGAGTATATTGCTGCTTGCGATGCCGCAAAAGAAGCGGTCTGGATGAAGAAGTTCCTACCAGAACTTCAGGTGGTTCTTACCATTGTTGATCCAATACCTCTGTATTGCGACAACAACGGAGCTATAGCTTTAGCGAAGGAACACAGGTCCCATCAGAAGTCCGGACACATCTTAAGGCGGTATCACTTGATCAGGGAGATCAAAGATCGCCAGGAGATCGAGGTCCGGAGAGTTGGTACAGAGGAGAACATTGCTGATCCATTCACAAAGGCCTTACCTCAGATTCAATTCGAGAGGCTACTCGAGATCATCGGTCTTCGATATGCCAGTACATGGCCCTAGTGCAAGTGGGAGATTGTTAGTGTATATGCCCTAGGGGCCATTATTGTATCATACTAGCTTGTATATTACTTAATGGAAGCTTGGGATATTCACAGTTATTTAACAGTCTTGCTAAACATGGTAGTATGATACTTGGTTTTATCTATCTTAATATGTGTGTACGTATTGATAGAGCCCTTATGATCTTGCTTGACTACCAGCGTTGGGATGGCAGTCACACTAGTGGGGGCTGGAGAGTCTACAAGCACATCCTTTTTCAGGTCCCTAGTCGTAGGATTATCGAGATAGGGCAACGATACTCAGGAGTAGACTAGTGTGTACGCTTCTCATCCCAGTTAGGGAGATGGTCTGTCCCACAGCCATCAGTACGTCGTACTGGAGATAGTATACAGGTGCTCGTTGGGTTACGGGTACACCGGACAGGACTCGCGGGGAACTGTTGGTTGGTATTATACCCGTCGTCAGTTAACAGTTCCCAGGTGACATGAGTACAGCATAGTCTGCAGAGTTGACACTGCTACTTCGCCTCGAGTGTGTCCCACTATTCTTAGATTGCTACCCTACCACGGCTCAAAGGAGTCGTGCAAACAGGTAGCAGTTGGGTGCAGTCCCGAGCACTTGGAGGCAATGGCTGTTAGACAGGATTCGTCTCTCCCGGTATTGGGAGTTGATATCGCGATGTGTCAGAGAGCCATTACGCAAAGTCCCTGTCCAGGGCAAGCGGGATTTACTGGTAGGTTCCAGTAGTTTCTCAAGGTGTAATGGGTTACTCTCCGACATGACTTATACCGCTTTTAGGGGAATGACGCTTGCCGCCCCCTAGGCCCGATATGCGATAGTCCGAGACGAACAGACCGGACTGTACGGAGATTGTCACATCAAGCTCAGTAGGAGTTTGGATGGGTTTCCTCATCGCCTTCTTATCGACATCCACCTCGGGACCGTTACGTACAGCTAGTGCCGCTTGCTGTCTGTGGTTAAATCCACTGCCAGCGTAGTAGTCGAGTCTTTAGAGTCCCACACAGAGAGTTTCCCTGCTCCAGGAAAAACGATATAGAGGTCGTATGGTTTTACGACAAGGGTTCGGACGCATACGTGTTTAAACGTACGTACGATGTTCGGACAGTTTTTACTAGCCGTCTTTGGTTTAAGCCAGATTCTAGTTTCGGATTATTGGATTTATACAGTCTAAAGTTTTTCCGTGTTTTCACGGATAGGAGGGGCGTTCTCGTAATTTGGCGGGAAGCTTCTAGAAGTATGGTGACTTGAGGGTTTAAGTGGCATTTACATTAAATGCATTTGTGACTCATTAGATGAATCATTCAAGTGAGTTAATGAAGCATTTATTGCTTAATGACTCACTTGATGATTCATTGCATATATTAAATGAAGCATGATGATAAATCATTTAGATTTATTTATTTGATTTTCTTTATACTTCATGATATATTAGAAGTGAGAAACATTTGAATTTCATAATCTTGCTCACCTGCTCTCTCCTCAAGCTCTCTCTCTTCAAACCCTAATCCTACCCTCTCATGTGTTGAGATCAAGGATTAGCTAGACTATTTAATCCATAACCATACTCTAAATCATCTAGGTGACTTTGATTAGCAACTAGAGAAACCTAGTTACCTCAAGATTAGAGGCAAAGCTTGGAGTAGAAGCTCTCGGGTGGATCGTCTAATACATAGAGGAGGCCGTCAAGGAGCTGGATAACGAGAAGAAGAAGGACACGGTTCATTAGGTATAATCTTCTTCCATAGTAGTTAACAACTCCTATGATAGTGTTAGTTATAGTTTAGCAAAGATCCTTTCGGTTAGTCGATGTTGCTTCAAACAAAATGATTGTTTTTCATATTTCCGCCTCCCCGCAAGTCGTGGGGTGTACAACGTCGACTTACAAAATATTATTGGGAATTTCAAGAGTTGAAATTTGCAATGAGATTGCATACCTTCTATGAGATAGTTGGTGTCATGACCAGAAATTGGCACGTGACGGCCCTAATACTACGCAACGCCTAAAGACGTAACGCAGTAAAAGAAACCAAAACCCAGAAATCTAAACCATAAAAAGAAGATAAGAAAAGATAAAAGCAGTTTTGAAACAATTGAAATCGCAACCCAAATTCTTTAAAAGTCACACTTTCTATATTTAAAATTTTGGCAACACCCCATTTTGTAAAAACTGGCCCAAAGACGGAAAACAATCCACATCACAAATATACGACGCCGTAGCGAAGAAATAAAGACAATAGAGATAAGGCTGAATATAAGACAACAAAGCCACAAATAATATACAATATCGTCCTCACCAAGTCTCTAAGTCAAAAACATAATAGTGGATGGAGAGTACAAGATACAACGAATGTACAATATGAAATACAGATAATCATCCAACCCACCTAAGCAAAAATAGTATACTGTGAGCCGATGGGGTATCTGTAGCAAAAGATGATAGGTGAATAGCTGAATAGCCTGCCTCGACTACTCTGGGGAACACCCTGCAACACCTGTGGCACAACGGGGGTGAGTTGCCAACTCGTGAATAGTAAATAACATATGTAGGTAATTGCAGGAATGTACGTACAGCATGAATCTAAGATATACAATTTACAGTAATAACAGGTCGAGTGAATGCAGAATAATGGAAAGTACACTAGAAGGTACAATCAATATGTGAAGCAATAATAACATGACAGTAGTATGCAATAACTATGTAATAGGGATATGAGAATGTAAATATGCAGCAATCATGAAGGGTACACTAACAGGTACTCCTAATACATGGAACAGTGCGTAAGTGAAAAGGTATGAGATATGGAGTGAAATATGTCATCCCACGGAATCCTGTCATCGTGGTAGGATCACAATCCATCAAGACACTCAAATCCCAATTCCTAAAATCAGCCTCCAATTTGGGCTCTCACATCATATAAGTCTCACATCTCCTCAATGTACAATATCGAGTAATCTCCTATATCCCGAATGTACAAATCAGTAATCCCATATGTATGCCCAACATCCAATCACAATGAATCACCTAATATCCCAAATCAAATCTCAAGTAGAATTCTAACATCCCTTAGGTATATATTTGCATAAATAAATATGATGAGGTCAATACACATATATTAGCGTCCCATTCCACTAATATTGGTGTAAGGGTATATATAACAACGGCTAAACCCCCTGTTATATATACAAAGGTGTTTAAAGGAAATATCACGAAAACAATATGCTAAGCATCGACACGGAAGTCCTGATAGGTACGTATCATACGCTATCCCGAAAGCACGAGTGCCTAGCTCTGACCCTCGCCTTTCGACGTATGCATACGTGAATGACTCCCAACGGTATCTCCATGATCCCCGCCGAGACATTAGTACTATCACCGGTAGGTACTCGCCCGCCTCCAGGCTCAATCGGCAAAATCCATCGATCTTGCCGAGGGGAACCATACCGGGCCCCACCATGTACCCTCATACGGCAACCACACCTCGTATGGAGTATATAATTAGAACCGATAAATCTCATGGTGGTTGCGCAAATATCATATCAAGGAAACCGGGTTTTTCAATGTATGCATAATTTCATGAATTCCCGCGGTTCCCAAATCCAGAAAACATCATGTAAAATCCAAATAAACAATGCGCAAATCCAGGAACAAATATATGCGATATATCTGAAATGCGAGCATGTAAAGGAAAATATGTAGCTGAAACCAGATGTATGCGAAATCAATAAGGTACAGCTAAGTATAGGTCTCTACCTATAAGAACTGATGAAGTATACCCCCTCCGGGTATGAGTGGAATAGGTGAGTAAGGTATATCGGTAACTAAATGTCCAAAGTGAAAAGTAATGTGAATCGATGTCGTAAAGTCCCTAACCAAGAAATATGATATCTATAATGGTTTGTGTGTGACATGGCAATTATTGACGGTGTGTGTAGCATACAATCCGTGCTCGTGCAACATGAACCGTCAATAATATGTGCAGTGTCCTACGGCTGCTAGTCACAGTACCATTATATCTAATAAATAGGATAAGGCGCAATTATAATAATGAAGTAGAAGACGCAACAAGTATTAGAATCCTAGCCTAGACGCATAACGCCATGCGGGCGATTCCCATATAGATGTTAAATCTACTCACCTTCGCTCCACGCTAGGTGAATCCTACCATCTGCTCCCCCATGTAATAGTGTCCGTAGTCCCCGCCTGCAAACCTGCAATTTAGACATGGAAATCACATATAAGCCAAATATTCCGCAAAACGCGATATCGAACCCAAACGAGAAACTCGCGTCGCGAACTAAACGCGCGTGTGCACGATACGCTAAAACGTGTGTATACGCGTCTAAAACTACCGCGACACGCCGCGACACGCTGGATCGCAGAACCCACTCACGTATCGCGCAAACAAAACGGACCTGAA
The DNA here is from genome assembly GCA_030015575.1 of Agapanthus africanus. Classification (NCBI taxonomy): domain Eukaryota; kingdom Viridiplantae; phylum Streptophyta; class Magnoliopsida; order Asparagales; family Amaryllidaceae; genus Agapanthus; species Agapanthus africanus. The sequence continues at coordinate 211,219,443 of CM057351.1, read as the reverse complement.
ATACGATATTTGATACAGGTCAAATCTTACAAAACTAGACATGCCAAAACACTAGACAACACTGCAGACAACCCTAGCCAACACCCCAGCACCCCAGCCCCCTACATGGCCGCAAATTTCGGCCAAACCTATTAAATCTGCGGCCTCAGTTCGGAATGGGGGTCTCGTGTTCTGGTGGTGTGTTCTAGACCTAGTGTGCATGCCCCATTTTTCCCATTTTTGTCCTGAAGGCCCCGGGTCAAAAGAAGATTACAGAATGCCAATATATCGCCTAAAAACACCGATTTTGCACAAAACACAAACCCTATGGTATTTTAGTGAAATCTGGGGAAATTCTCAGTTGAGGTGACCCTAATAACACTAAAATAATCTAGGTTAACTAACACAATCACCACTTAATCAAAAGTCCACACAATTCACCATATAAAGCACTAAAACTAACTTTAAACGCAAACCGACGCTAAACTACGCACAAGTTAAGAAAACTAGGAAATTGTGTTCAGAAAGTATACCCTATAGAACCCTAAGAAGCAGGAGAAGAAGTGGAACTAAGTTGCTACTGCTGCTGGTGATGCAGGTGCACGTTGCTGCTGCTGGTGTTGCCTGTTGTCGAAGCTGTTGATGTCTGCTGCTGAAGCTGCTTCTGGTGTTACTGCTACCGTTGCCTTCTGCTGCTGCTGGAGCTGAAGCCTTGTGTGTGTGTGTGTGTTTGAGAGTGAGAGAATGAGAGCAATGAGAGTTAGGAAGAGAATGAGAGAAAGGAAAAACAAACCCCTTCCCTTCTCATTCTCTCTCATCATTAATGAAGCATGGCACAAGCCATGTAGCACCTGAAGGGTTACTAGGCACACTAATGAAGTCTCATAAGTGATCAAACATGGCCAATTAAAATTTTACAAGTGCCGAGAAACCCTAATACGGATCATTAACTAGATGTATAGGCGATGCGATGAAAATAAACGAATTATAGCTAAAGGAAAGGGCCTACAACCTTTGTAGATCCGGTCCTCCACCTCCATGGCTCCGTGATGAAGTCCCCTCGCTGTCCATATCGGATCCCGGACTCTGGCGTCGGCTTTATCGGAGAAATGGGCGGGCTAGGTCGTCGGCTTCGATGCCGAAGATGATCTATGTCGAGGCAACTCAAGATCAAACTCCAACTTCACCAAGTCATGAAACTTGTGAAGAAAACACCCTATACTACTTGGCAAGAGATAGAGGATGAAGAAATAGGAGGTGGGTTCACATTAGAATTGGATTTCTCACTCATTTGCTCAAGTTGCCATTGATGGAGGCAAGCTTTTCTTCTTGAAGAAGAAGAAGAAGAAGATGATAGAATATGATAAGTATTTTTTAAAAAAGAAAATGATATGAATACTTATCATATACCAACCATAGTTAGGTGTAGAGAATAAACTAAGGTTAGTTAAATGGTTAGGGTTAGGAGATGAAGACAAAATGGTTGCTTTAGTCAAAGATGCTTTGAAGCTTCAAGAAGCTTCAAGCAAAGAACAAAGAAAGCCACCATTTTCTCTTTTCCAATTTCTTTTGCCAAAATAAACAAAATAAATAAATAAATGAATAAGTAAATAAACAAAACCCTAACCACTCATATAACCATGGTTTAATTCTTTACACAAACCCTAGTGAGCATGTATCATCAAACATGATATAAACAAGTGCACAAAAATATATCACATATACAATGTGCATTTCAAGTGAGAAAATCCATTTAAAATGAACCAATACTAGTTAATGCAAAGTAATATATCAAATATATTATTATACATTAAATCATTAAATCAATACTTGATTTAACGATCCGGTCATATCGAATATAACCGACTAATATCCAATGTATCGGCTTATCGAATCAATCCTTGAATCGATAACTACCATTCGATACATTCATCGCGAGAATAGAATACGGTATCATATACACGCATTATTCTCGGTCCCGCACGTATCTCATATGCGCTCCTATTTCGTTTCGCTTGAGCCAGGAAACCTCTGTGTAGGACTCTAAAGACTCGTCAATACGCCGGCAGCAGATGATGATCATATCAAACACCCACAAGCCGCAAGCGGTCTGCTAAACGTAACGGCCACCCGGGTATTGAGCGATCAGAAGATCGACGAGCAAGCCCGCTCACACTCCTGTGAATCCAACCAGTAACACTTACCGTACAGTCCGGTCTGTTCATCTGATATGTCGCATATCTCGCCTAGGGGTGGTAAACGTCAGACCCCAGTAGCTTGATAAGTCATGCCGACGTAAGGTCCATAACATTCGTGAAACTACTGATAACTCTTACCAGTATATCACTGCAACCCTGGCCAGAGATTTCCTGTTATGGCCAGTCGAGCATAGCGCAACATCCACCCCCAATACCGGGAGAGACGAATCCCCTCCTATCGCTCATTGCCTCTATGTGAATCGGGACTGTACCCAAAAACCACCTGTTTGCACGACTCAGTAGAGCCGTGGTAGGGTGGAAATCAAAGCACAGTGGGAGACACACAAGACTCTATGACGATCTCGGGTCAACAGACTAAGCTGTACCAGTGTCACCAGAGAACTGCCATCTGACGTGAGGTATAATACCATCTGGGAGTTCTCGGCGAGTCCGTTTAGTGTACCCAGTCTCCACTGAGCACCCGCATACCATCTCTGATGTCAAACACCAATGGATATGGGATCATCCATCGCCCATCACATGGGTCGAGAAGATATACGCTAGTTTACTCTGGAATATCGATGCCCCGTCTCGATATTCCCACGACTAGGAACAATGAAGGATGTACTCATTGACTACCCAGGCCCCACTAGTATGATCTTCATCATAGTCCTAGAAGTCGAGTACACATCCTAAGGGCTTTATCAACATGTAATCAAAGAGACATAAAGTATACATGTTAAGATAAAGAGCCACCAGATAACGTACTATCATGTCGAGCAAGAAAGTCCTACCTATATATGTCCCAGCATCCACTACAATATACATCCTATGTACAGTAATGGCCTCTAGGGCATACATATAACTAACAACACCATGCTCTCTCTCTCTCTCTCCCCCCCATGGTCAACATTTCAAACCAAATTTAAAAATCCCTTTTCAATTCATTTTTCTTTTAAAGAACAACCATGCACACTTAAAACCCAAAACACTTAACAAATTTATAAAACTAGATTAAGAAATGGTTAAACCGCAAATTAACACCCTAGTTAACATGCACAAGTGTGTGCAAGCCTAGGAAAAATCTAATAAAATATTGATTAAATAGGATAAAATAATTAAAAACCAATTTGGTAAACTTTTTATTAAAAACCCATATATTAAAATATAATTAGCCACAAAACACATTCTAAGGTGTTACAATCTCCCCCCTTAAAAGAAATTCGTCCCCGAATTTAAAAATATACTGCTACGCGTACCTTCAAAGAGAAGATTACAATTCTCAAATCTCGATCGCAGCGTTCCAAGTGATTACCTCACTATACGTCTAAGTCCAAGAAAACCATGCACAGATGGCAAGACCCTTGACCGAAGTTTCTTCACCTGCCGGGCCATTAACACAATGGCTGCCGGTGAGCGAAACGATCGCGTCCAAGCCAAATGGTCTGGTGCCATATCATGTGAGAAAGGTCATGAAGGTAATTGTAAAGTATCATCACAAGGAATACGGGGTGAAAACTCAGTAATCTGGACGGAGGTGCCAAATTAAAGGCAACGAAGCTAATTCGCTTATAGGATCTCATAAGAACCCACAGTCCTAGGGTAATCTTCCCAAAACTCAACACGTCATTCATCGGAAAAGTCCGTAGGAATACATGATCTGTCCCTACGAACTCAAGTCTATGACCAACACAGTCGGCATAAGACCTCTGTTCGCAATGGATAATTTCCATCCTGACCTAACACAATTGGACCATCTCCGAAGTCTCTAGACATAGCTGGGGTCCAAAATCCTACATACACAGAGTCAGAAAAACAACAGACTGGTGATCGATACGACCTAACCCCTAAGCCTAAAGGTTGCCAATTGAAGTGTCTCCTAATAACAGCTATCGAAGAAGAATCCTAACAAATGCGAGTGGCGATCCCCAACTGCTGCCAACAACTAACACAAACACACAACTTAACAAAGAACAACTGAGCAAACTGAGTATAACAGGACGACAAGAATCCGAATGGAGTCATACCCTGACTAAACCTGGTTAGACACCATAACGAAATTCATGGAGATCTGTTCCCACTCCTACTTCGGAACGGTTAAAGGTTGCAACTCTCCAGCTGGCCTCAGATGCTCAACCCAAGCACACAACAAGACAGACACCTTGAAACGAACCATGAAACTTCTCTTTACATTCCTGTCCACCCGTAACTATCTCACAAGTCACGTCAATGTTCTTGAATGAATATAGAGAGTTGACAGATGTGCCTGCTCTAGGATTGCATGTCTCTACCAGATAATATCAGGTACACAAACGCGTTCCTAACTTAGCACACCATTGTCACTAATAACAGATTCCGAGTCATTTCCCAGCCGAGTATGCTCATGTATCACTGACGAACGAGCATCGGCGGGCAGTGTCTCGCGAAAGCGATTTAAGAAAAGTGGTCGGGCGCGGACATGAGCAAGATGTCCCCTCCGTAGAGACAACTTAAGCTGTACTCGACGATCACACAAGAACTGTAAATCTGCAGAAGACTATCACGACAATCAAAATCCGCTGCAGGAAGATGTACATTAAGATCTGGTGGTCCGTGAAAATCTGACACGACTCTCGAACCAGTAGTGTCTCCAAATCCCCAACGCAAAACCACCGCGGCCATCCCGAGATCATGAGTGGAATATCCTTCTCGTACTTTCTCTAAATGTAGGGAAGCAAAAGCGATATCTCTATAGTGTCACCTTAGTACACAATCGAGCCCACTCAAGAAACATTACAGTTAAACAACAAGGTCGCCCGAACAAAAAGCAAAGAAAGAACTGGTGCAGTTGTTAACAGAATCTTCAACTGCCGAGAACTCCGCACACATGCCTCAGTCCAAAGAAAAGAAACCTCCCTTCCGGTCAATTTAGTCGATGGTGCAGCATTACTCTAGTAATCCTACACGAAACGGCGGTAAAAACCTGCTAAGCCCAAAATCTGCGGTCCTCCATCCTGCACACAAGTCTGGACCTAATCTGTACGACCACGATCTCACTCGGAACCATACAAAACCGTCTCCCGTGACAACAAGACCTAGGAGTCAACACAAACAAGCCTGAAGAAACACTCCAAGAATCTAGCAAACTGCTGGTGCTCTCCCGGTATCTGCATAACAAATCCTCAAGTGCTACTCCTATCCCTCAAGACACATTAAATAGACCAGAATGTCGTAAATAACCCAACAACAACTGGTCGAGGAACGGCCTGAAGAAATCCGGTTCATCATATCTACGAATGCTGCCAGGGCATCAGTGAATCCAATGACCCACTAAAACACACAAAGCCCGTAGCACGCATAAGGCAGACTTCGGAATGCCATCACTCCGAATACGCAATAATGATGACCTGATCCCAAACAAACTTAGAAAATGTCTCGCACTCTGGAGCTGATCGAAGAAATCGTCAAAGCGAGGTGAAAGATACCTATACGCACCGTAAGCCAGTTCAATTAACGATCCGTCGATACGCAACCCTAAACTGCCGTCTTTCTCCTTGAAAAACCGAACTAGGAGCTTCCTAATGCGAAACACTCAGACGCACAAAACTCCCCAAACAACAACTCTGCAGCTGATCCTTAAGCTCCCTAAGCTTCGCCGGCTCATCTGGAACAACATCAGAGAACTCTCGCACGAAAGGAACCCGGTCCAACAAACCCTCTGTGGCTATGGTATCACGAATGAATGCCAAGAATCCACGACATCTCCTCAGTAGCCGACTAGCGAAAAAGGATGAAATCAAGCTGTGAGAGGCGGCACAACTATCCACCTGCACAACAAGAACTGACCTGCCGGGGAAAACAAACCTGACTGTTTCCTCACGGTAGTCCACAGACGCCTAGCATGTAGCTAACCAGTCCGTGCCCAGGAGAATGTCAAATCCAACATCTCTAGAAGGATCTGAACGGCGAACCATTCACTATCTCCTATCCGATTGGCACACATCTAAAATACGTGTCGCGCAACAAAAGAATCATTGACAGAAGTTAGCACAAACTACGACTAATCTACCCATCCACGGTACAAGTATGAAAACAAACGAGTACATCAAAGAACATACAAATTAAGGATACCTAAAGACTCTGCATTGGACACCTGCGCGTCCCGATGAGTAGAAGCAAACTCCTGTGTTTGTCCTCTACCCGGAACTGGCTGAACTCCTCTGGTAGACTGATCCCTCTGAGCGAACCTTCCACGTCCACGACCTCTCTGAAGACGACTCTGACGAGGTGCTAAGGAACAATCCCTGACGAAGTGCTAAAGGCTTCCGCATCGAAAACATCCACACGCTGACTGCTGACCATCCTGGGGATGAAAGTTGAACGACTGTCCTCGTCCTGAGCCTCTGCTACTCCCACGACGGCCATGAAATCTGTCTCGATGACCAAACCTCTGTCTCTGGGCTGGTACACTGGTACGAGTCCTCCACTGTTCTGGAACTCTCAGCGTCTCTGGAATATGTACCTCGTCAACTGGAGCTGCAACCACTGGTGCTAGGTAGGTGACGGACTGCTGCATGCTGATCGTAAGTGACAACTGAGTAACAGGGGTGACAACCTCCTGTCGTAGCTCCCGAACGACATCAACCAAAGAACTCATCGTCTGGCGGAAGTCCTGCATCTCTGCCACAAGCCTATCGATAGTATATGTCGTAGGCTGATCCGTCTGCACCTGTGCAACTAGAGTGCCATCCTGGTCAGTACTCGTCTCACCCGAGCCAACTCTGACCTCGGCCCTCGCTGCATCACTCTGAGTCCCCATGGTCATCGGTGGCAAGGCTATAAATAGGTAGAAGATTCGATAAGAATAAGGAAATCGAATCACAAGGATATGAATCATCAAGGAAGGAATTTCAAGCAATTTGTACTTAGGTCACTTAAGGCGAAGTACCGCATCGTGGGTATGCTGCAGACATACACACACTACGTTACTTTGCTCAAGTTACCTACTCCATCATACTAAGGTCATCCTACACTCCGAAAGGTAAAACCTAGCGCTCTGATACCAACTTTGTCACGACCCGAAATTGGCACGTGACGGCCCTAATACTACGCAACGCCTAAAGACGTAACGCAGTAAAAGAAAGCCAAAACCCAGAAATCTAAACCATAAAAAGAAGATAAGAAAAGATAATAGCAGTTTTGAAATATTTGAAATCGCAACCCAAATTCTTTAAAAGTCCCACTTTCTATATTTAAAATTTTGGCTACACCCCTTTTTGTAAAAACTGGCCCAAAGGCGGAAAACAATCCACATCACAAATATACGACGCCGTAGCGAAGAAATAAAGACAATAGAGATAAGGCTGAATATAAGACAACAAAGCCACAAATAATATACAATATCGTCCTCACCAAGTCTCTAAGTCAACAACATAATAGTAGATGGAGAGTACAAGATACAACGAATGTACAATATGAAATACAGATAATCATCCAACCCACCTAAGCAAAAATAGTATACTGTGAGCCGATGCGGTATCTGTAGCAAAAGATGATAGGTGAATAGCTGAATAGCCTGCCTCGACTACTCTGGGGAACACCCTGCAACACCTGTGGCAGAACGAGGGTGAGTTGCCAACTCGTGAATAGTAAATAACATATGCAGGTAATCGCAGGAATGTACGTACAGCATGAATCTAAGATATACAATTTACACTAAAAACAGGTCGAGTGAATGCAAAATAATGGAAAGTACACTAGCAGGTACAATCAATATGTGAAGCAATAATAACATGACAGTAGTATGCAATAACCATGTAATAGGGATATGAGAATGTAAATATGCAGCAATCATGAAGGGTACACTAACAGGTACTCCTAATACATGGAACAGTGCGTAAGTGAAAAGGTATGAGGTATGGAGTGAAATATGTCATCCCACGGAATCCTGTCATCGTGGTTGGATCACAATCCATCAAGACACTCAAATCCCAATTCCTCAAATCAGCCCTCAAGTTGGGCTCTCACATCATATAAGTCTCACATCTCCTCAATGTACAATAACGAGTAATCTCCTATATCTCGAATGTACAAATCAGTAATCACATATGTATGTCCAACATCCAATCTCAATGAATCACCTAATATCACAAATCAAATTTCAAGTAGAATTCTAACATCCCTAAGGTATATATTTGCAGAAATAAATATGATGGGGTCAATACACATATATTAGCATCCCATTCCACTAATATTCTTGTAAGGGTATATATAACAACGGCTAAATCCCCTGTTATATATACAAAGGTGTTTAAAGAAAATATCATGAAAACAATGTGCCAAGCATCGACACAGAAATCCTGAAAGGTACGTATCATACACTATCCCGAAAGCACGAGTGCCTAGCTCTGACCCTCGCCTTTGGACGTATGCATACGTGCATGACTCCCAACGGTATCTCCATGACCCCCACCGAGTCATTAGTACTGTCACCGGCAGGTACTCGTCCGCCTCCAGGCTCAATCGGCAAAATCCATCGATCTTCTTGCCAAGGGGAACCATACCGGGCCCCACCATGTACCCTCATACGGCAACCAAACCTCGTATGGAGTATATAATCAGAACCGATAAATCTCATGGTGGCTGCGCAAATATCATATCAAGGAAACCGGGTTTTTCAATGTATGCATAATTTCATGAATTCCCGCGGTTCCCAAATCCAGAAAACATCATGTAAAATCCAAATAAACAATGCGCAAATCCAGGAACAAATATATGCGATATATCTGAAATGCGAGCATATAAAGGAAAATATGTAACTGAAACCAGATGTATGCGAAATCAATAAGGTACAGCTAAGTATAGGTGTCTACCTATAAGAACTGATGAAGTATACCCCCTCCGGGTATGAGTGGAATAGGTGAGTAAGGTATATCGGTAATTAAATGTCCAAAGTGATAAGTAATGTGAATCTATGTCGTAAAGTCCCTTACCGAGCAATATGATATCTATAATGGTTTTTGTGTGACATGGCAATTATTGACGGTGTGTGTAGCATACAATCCGTGCTCGTGCAACATGAACCGTCAATAATATGTGCAGTGTCCTACGGCTGCAAGTCACAGTACCATTATATCCAATAAATAGGGTAAGGCGCAATTATAACAATGGCGTAGAATACGCAACAAGTATTAGAATCCTAACCCAGACGCATAACACCATGCGGGCGATTCCCCTGTAGATGTTAAATCTACCCGCCTACGCTCCACGCTAGGTTAATCCTACCATCTGCTCCCCCTGTAGAAGTGTCCGTAGTCCCCGCCTGCAAACCTGCAATTTAGACATGGAAATCATATATAAGCCAAATATTCCGCAAAACGCGATATCGAACCCAAACGAGAAACTCGCGTCGCGAACTAAACGCGCGTGTGCACGATACACTAAAACGTGTGTATACGCGTCTAAAACTACCGCGACACGCCGCGACACGCTGGATCGCAGATCCCACTCACGTATTGTGCGCATCGCGCAAACAAAACGGACTTGAAATAAGATATTTGATCCCGGATTTTCCTACAGGTCAAATCTTACAAAACTAGACATGCCAAAACACTAGACAACACTGAAGACAACCCTAGCCAACACCCCAACCCCCTACTTGGCCGCAAATTGCGGCCAAACCTATTAAATCTGCGGCCTCAATTGGGAATGGGGGTCTCGTGTTCTGGTGGTGTGTTCTAGACCTAGTATGCATGCCCCAGTTTTCCCATTTTTGTCCTGAAGGCCTCGGGTCAAAAGCAGATTACAGAATGCCAATATATCGCCTGAAAACACCGATTTTGCACATAACACAAACCCTATGGTATTTCAGTGAAATCTGGGGAAATTCTCAGTTGAGGTGACCCTAATAACACTAAAATAAGCTAGGTTAACAAACACAATCACCACTTAACCAAAAGTCCACACAATTCACCATATAAAGCACTAAAACTAACTTTAAACGCAAACCGACGCTAAACTACGCACAAGTTAAGCAAACTAGGAAATTGGGTTCAGAAAGTATACCCTATAGAACCCTTAGAAGCAGGAGAAGAAGTGGGACTAGGTTGCTACTGCTGCTGGTGATGCAGGTGCACGTTGCTGCTGCTGGTGTTGCCTGCTGCCGATGCTGTTGATGTCTGCTGCTGAAGCTGCTTCTAGTGTTACTGCTGCTACTGGAGCTGAAGTCTTGTGTGTGTGTGTGTGTTTGAGAGTGAGAGAATAAGAGCAATGAGAGTTAGGATGAGAATGAGAGAAAGGAAAAACAAGCCCCCTCCCTTCTCACTCTCTCTCTCATCATTAATGAAGCATGACACAAGCCATGTAGCACCATGCTCTCTCTCTCTCTCCCATGGTCAACATTTCAAACCAAATTTAAAAATCCTTTTTCAATTCATTTTTCTTTTAAAGAACAACCATGCACACTTAAAACCCAAAACACTTAACAAATTTATAAAACTAGATTAAGAAATGGTTAAACCCCAAATTAACACCCTAGTTAACATGCACAAGTGTGTGCAAGCCTAGGAAAAATCTAATAAAATATTCATTAAATAGGATAAAATAATTAAAAACCAATTTGGTAAACTTTTTATTAAAACCCATATATTAAAATATAATTAACCACAAAACAAATTCTAAGGTGTTACAGTTGGATCCCAATACCCGCTGCGAGTAAGAGTTACTCCTGGGAGAGTTTTACACATTACAATTAGCCGATCAAGTTGGTGTCTAGAAAGGTGTCAACGGGGTTATGCCTCTGGGAAAACGAGGTTTATTTTAATTAGGTCCGTACGAAAGCACGGGGAACCTCCCTCAAAGTACCGGCATTGGCGTGGCTGATAGATTGGCGAACTTGTAGAGTGTAATTAATCCCGGCTAGTCTTTCCTTTTAGGGTTTGAAGGAAGATTTGACTAAAACAGTGGGAGAAATCCTTATTAGATATATTAATAACCAATCTAATCTTGCAAGAGCATACGCTGAGTGTTTTCTTCTATATCTTTCCAGGTAGCGACCATGTCATGCCTTAATCAAGATAATAATACAGATGTATTGACCGAACCCGCTTGTTATACTGCGCTAAGGAACGTTGGTCCCGCTCCAACTTATAATTGTTATAAGACCGAGCAGGAAATAGGGGATTACCAGAATTCCCGTGCCACCCAAACGAAGAAAGTACATGCTGATGCATCTTCTTCGGGTGTGTTCATTACCGAGAACTGTTTTCTCAGTATCCTTTACGTCCAGGGTATGAGATACCGGATCAGGATCCCATAAATGTAATTTGTTACATGGGCTACAGATAGGTAGAGAACTGAGAAAGGGTGATAAGTTTCAAGAGTTGGAAATGATGCAAGTGTTGCAGCCAAGTCTGTTGGCAGTTACCACCCTGTATTACCAGAATACATTGATTTTGAATGAATGTTATTAGATACCGAACCTGATATACAACATCATATCAATCTCTTTATTGAAATAAAGAAGGATATAATTTTGTATTGTTGGATAATGTTTTGAACATTTCCTATATCAAGAGTTGATCGGTTCGGGCACGTTATCTAAAAGCATAGACGTTCTAAATCAAACCACAGCTCTTAACGTACAGAACACACACAAGAGGAAGAGTTCAGAAATGAACAAATCCTTCTTGAGGCATTGTATTCTGGGTCATATCAATGTGACCCGACTAGCTGAAGTTACATAAAGATGCATAATTAAATTAGTTTGGATTTACATCTTGTAAAACTTGCCAGTCATGTCACAAAGATAAGATGACCACAGCTCCGTTTATTGGAAACAGAGAAAGAGTTGGTGAACTCTTGGGATTGATACATGCTGATGTATGAAAGTCCCTTGTCTACATATGCCAGGACCGGTTCTTTGTACTTCATTACATTCACTGATCATCTCTCAAGATCCGGACATATGTTCCTGTTGAAACACAAGTCCGAAGCTTTTGAGATATTCAATGAATATGAGTTAGAAATAGAGAACCAAAAACGGGTATAAGTATTATGTCTTTTGATGAGATCAGGGAGAAGACTACTTGAGCACGGGATTCCTGGACTATTCTAAAGGAGAATGAGATTCTCTCTCAGCATTACTCCTCCGTATACACCACATCACGTCGGTGTATCGGGGCAGAGAAATCACACCCTATTAGAAATGGTGCGCTCTATGATGAATACTACTGAGTTTCTTATTTCCTTTTGGGAGTTATACACTTGAGAAGCTGCATACCTATTGAATAGGGTTCCAATCAAATCAAATGCCTACCACTCCATATGTGATATGGTATGGGAAGAGCCCATCTCTTAAGGATGTTAAGATTTGGGGTTGTCCGGCCTATGCATTAAAACTAAATCCGGACAAGCTCGAGGCAAGGTCAGTTCTGTGGAAGTTTGTTGGATATCCCAAGCATTCGCAAAGGAATATCTTCTACCAAACTGAGGAACAAAAGATATTTTGTTTTCTCAGCATGCCACCTTTTGGAAAGGGAATTTCTTGTGAAGAAATGAGTGGTCATGAGGTAGAACTGGAAAGAGTTCCAGCTATACAAACTGCAGCTGATGATTTTGTAGAACCGGAGGATTCGATAGTTTTTAACGAACCTCAGCCTCTCCGCCGATCTAGTAGGGTTCTTCACCGACCAGAGAGATACTTCGGTTTCTCTATGACAGTGGGAGCAAGGATTGCATCATGAGATGATGACCCAACTAGTTTCGAGTAGGCCATCAGGAGTAGGGACTCTATGAGAATGGCTGGATACTTAGCGATCTGAGATGGAATCCTTATACACCAACAAAGTATGGACTTTGGTTGCTTTATCTGAAGGGTAAATCCCCATCAGGAGCAAGTATATCTTGAGAAGATTACTTGGTGTACATGGAAAAGTTGAGATTTTCAAAGCTATGCTTAAGTCCATCCAGATCCTACTTGCCACGGCTACATTCCATGACTACGATATCTGGCGGTTGGGTGTCAAGACTGCTTTTCTAAATGTTGATTTGGAAGAGAGCGTCTATAAGTACACAGCCAGAGGGCTTCGTAGACAGTGGGAGAAGCGGAAACGTGTGCAAGATGTTTTATGTGATAAATCAGGCATCGCGGAATTGGAACGTCTGTTTTGATGTGGTAGTCAAAGAGTTTAACTTCATCAAAATGGTAGATGAGAGTATGGCGGTGATCCTCATAGAGTACGTGGATGTCATACTCTTGATAGGGAAGGAGTTTCCTATGCTACGCTCGGTCAATCTCCTCTTATCACAAAGCTTCTCCATATAGGATCAAGGTGATACCTCCTAAATCCTGGGTGATGGATCTTTGAGATAGATCTAATTGAATGTTAGGATTCTCACTAGTTGTAGTGAGATGGTATCAACCGATCCTGGGGAGAATCACTAGAAAGGCTCCAGGGTGATAAGGACGACTGAATGTCAGTCGCAGGCATTGTCTTTACCCTCAGTGGAGGGACGATATGTTGGAAGAGTTACAAGCTAGATACCGTGACATACTAGATGATTAAAGGCAAGATACATCGTTACCAAGGATGCTACCAAAGAGACCTTCTGGATATAATTTAGTTCATGAGATGAACTTCGTTCCTGACATTGTGTGACAATGGAGTTATGGCTTATGCCAAGGAACCCCCATCCTATCAGAGATCCAGACATATTCTTAGGCAGTATCGCCTGATCATGGAGATGGTTGATCTCCAAGGAGATCAAGGTTAGGAGAGTAGACACAGAGGACAACAGCGCGAATCCACTCACAAAGGCCTATTTCTCAGTAGAGACTTTTATGGGATGGTTGAGTATGAGATACTTCAACCGCAGCTGATTGTTGGGTATGCGATACCACAACAGATTGCCCTAGTGCAACTTGGAGATTGTTAGTTATATGTATGCCCTAGAGTCCATTACTGTATATACGATGTATATTGTAGTGGATGCTTGGACATATATAGGGAGGACTTTCTTTCTTGACATGATAGTATGCTATCTGGTTGCCCTTTATCTTAACGTGTACTCTGATTGTTAACTCAAATACAACTCACAAGTGTCAGTCTAGTGGTTAACGTGTGTGGCGACACCCTAAAACCAACCCAAGTGCAGCAGCTACACAAGATCATGAACCATGTCGGATAACGTAACACGCGTACTCAAAACACTAGATTATAGCAAAGTGATCCTAGATTTTGCATACTGTCAGAACTCAAAAATCAAACAATACCAAACAACTCTAAACAACTACAGACAGATACACTGCAAAAACCAAACCCCAAGTCCCCCTATTGGCCGAAGTCGCCGGAATTTCCCCTCATGTCGCCGGCCTTATCCGAGCCTATGGGGTTCGTGCTCCAGGTGTATTCTCAGGGTCACTAGTACAACACTGATAGATTTTTTCAGTAAAAATCCCAGGTCATAGCAGATCATAGAGGCTCAAACATGACACTAAAAGTACGATATTTCACAAAACACTACCTTTAGTGTTCTAGATCACAACTACTAGGCAACACAACATTATAAACACCTAATTATCAGATAGAGATCATTACCTAGCCACTCTTGCTCAAAAATCCTAGCTTTCCAAGCTCCACGGCAACCAAGTGGCTAAATCAAGACATTTGAAGCGTTTAAATGGGATTTTTTGAACTTTAGCAAGGTTTTGTGAAGGGATTAATGAGGGTTAAGTTTGGGAGTTGTGAGAATGAATAACAATGAAATGAGAGAAGAATGAGAGAGTGAGGGAAGGATAATGAAGAGGGGTGAGTGTAGGGTGAATCTTTTCCTTACACTCACGCCCCCCCCCCCTCTGACCTCATTAATGCTCCATTAAAGCTCCATGACTCACCTCGCCACCTCTCACTCTTTCTCAATCCAAATTAAATAGATATTTTCTGACTCAAAATATCTAAGGCATTGTTAATTAGGACATGGATTAATTAAGATGTCTTGGTCACTTAACAAGATTAACACTAACTAACCCTCACATTAACATGCACGTGTGTGTGCAAGCCATATCAAATAATAATAAAATATTAATTAATTGATATAAAATGTGAGGAACCCGATTTGGTAAACTTTTCCTTAAAAGCCTGCATTAACGCTTAATTAACACTAATCGTATTCTAAGGTGTTACAATCCTATTGTATCTAGATAAACTCCATAAATCAGAAACTAGTATTTTTATATTTAGTAATGTTAGTTATATGTATGCCCTATAGGTCATTACTGTATATACGTTGTATATTGTAGTGGATGCTTGGACATATATAGGGAGGACTTTCTTGCTCGACATGATAGTATGCTATCTGGTTACTCTTTATCTTAACATGTACTCTGATTGTCTCAATGTCACATGTTGATAAAGCCCTTAGGATGAGTACTTGACTGCCAGGACTATGATGCAGATCATACTAGTGGAGACAGAGTAGTCGCCAAGTACATCCTTCAAATGTTCCTAGTCGTGGGAGTACCGAGACAGGGTATCGATACTCCAGAGTAGACTAGCGTTTGCGCTTCTTGACCCATATGATGGGCGATGGATGATCCCATATCCAATGGTGTTTGACATCAGAGAAGGTATATGGATGCTCAGTGGAGAATGGATACACTGGACGGACTCGCCGAGAACTCCCAGATGGTATTATACCTCACGTCAGATGGCAGTTCTCTGGTGACACTGGTGCAGGTTAGTCTGTAGACCCGAAATCGTCATAGAGTCTTGTATGATTCCCACTGTGCTTTAATTTCCATCATACCACGTCCAAGAGGGCGTGCTAAAAGGTGGCTTTTGGGTACAGACCCGAATCACATGGAGACAATGAGCGATAGGAGGGGTTTCGTCTCTCCC
The DNA here is from genome assembly GCA_030015575.1 of Agapanthus africanus. Lineage (NCBI taxonomy): Eukaryota > Viridiplantae > Streptophyta > Magnoliopsida > Asparagales > Amaryllidaceae > Agapanthus > Agapanthus africanus. The sequence continues at coordinate 211,203,392 of CM057351.1, read as the reverse complement.
GGTATAGGGAGTTGATGTTACGTTGTGTTCGATTGGCTATAACTGGAAATCCCTGGCCAGGGTTGCTGAGATTTACTGGTAAGTATTATCAGTAGTTTCTCGAATTGTTATGGACCTCATATCGATACGACTTATCAAGCTACTGGGGTCTGACGTTTACCACCCCTAGGCGAGATATGCGACATATCAGACGAAGAAACCGGACTGTACGGGATTGTTACTGATTGGATTCGCAGAAGAATATATAGTCTTGCTTGTTGATCTTCTGATCGCTCAATACCTGGGTGGCTGTAACGTTTAGCTAACCGCTTTCAGCTTGTGGGTGTTTGATATGATCATCGCCTACTGCCGGCGTATTGACGATTCTTTAGAGTCCTACACAGAGGTTTCCTGGCTCGGGCAAAAACAGAGTAGGGGCACATATGTGATATGTGCGGGACCGAGAACAATACGTGTATGTTATACCGTACTAGATTCTCGCGATATGTGATATCGGCCGGGTATATGTGATATAGCCGGGTCATCGGATCAAGTGTTGATTCGATGAACTGATACAGATTATATTAGTCGGTTATTTGTGAAATAGTCGGATTATCGGATCAATTGTTGATTCGATAATTTAATGTATAATTATATGTTTGATATATTATATTACATTAACTAATATTATCTCACTTAAAAATTCTTTTTCTCACTCGGGTAATTCATTGATATATATGTGATATATGTTAATTGTATTATATTATATTGTTACAATAAATATTGTATATGTGATATATAATATTGTAACATCTTATGGTTATAAATGCAACATGATTTGTGGAGTTTAAATATGGTTAGGGTTTGGATTAGGTTTAAACTTTCATGAAGCTTTCAAGAAGCTTCTTGAAGCTTTCAAGAAGCTTCTTGAAGCTTTTGACTTTGACCTTGATATTTTGTGATATTTAGCAGAGATATTTCTTTAACCCAACCCAACCCTTTAACCATAGTTAATTCTCTACATGGGTTAAGTCTTCATACTTAACCCATGGTTGCATTTCTAACCTCATAAGATTCATTATTCATCACAAATGGTTTTGCTTCTTCTTCTTCTTCATTTTTGATAAAAAGCTTTCTAGCTTTTTCAAAAGTGATGAAAATGAGTGAGATAAAGAAAACAAATGAGAGCTAAATTCTTACTTCATCATCCTCATCTATTCTAGCTACTTAGATTGGGGTGTTTGCTTTGCTAATACTTGATTAGTAAAGCAAAAGCTTGGGCTTGAGTTACTTCAAGGTAGATCATCTTTGTTATCGATGATCGGAAGCAAGCTTGCAACTTTTTCTTCATGGAGCCTCTCTAGAGTCCGGGTACATGATGATCGCGGCGAAGGGACCTCAACACGGAGCTTTTGAAGTGAAAGAATGGACTACAAAGGTTGTAATCACAAACTCTTAGAAGTAAAGTTGTTTACTTGCTTTTTGTTTCGCCTAATCTCTAGTCTAAGATCTTGGTTAGGGTTGTTCGGCACGTCTAAAATTTAAATCGGGCATGGTAGATGCCTTATAGACCCTTGTGACAGTGCCTAGTAACCCTACAGTGGTATCAGAGCCAAGCTAGAGCTTTAGGCGAAGTCTAGACGAAGTTTAAAGTCTGTTCGAACCCCGAAACGTCGAATTATACCCCCTCTCTGGAAATTTTTTAAAATATTGATTTTTCTGTATTAAAAATACTCAGAAAATTAAGCAGGTGATTTTATGGATACCTGAGAAAAACGAACCCCTGAATCCATCAAAGCGCCGTGGAACCGCGGCCAAACCAGGGTATTGGCGGCGGTTCCGCGGCAAGACTTGAGGATTAAGGGATCGTTTTTCAACAGTTGATCCGTAGGAGTTACCTAGTGCATCTGGAAATTTTTAATATTACTCAAGTGTTGAGTTTTCTGGAGATCTTTTGTATTCGTTGATTCGATCGGAAAGTTTAACTTCGTTTAAGCCTTTTCCGGATAATTTAGAACGTGTTAAAAAGTTCGAACGGATATCAATAACTCACTTTTTCCCCTGCCGGAAAATTTCCAAGTGTTGGATTTTTTCCTTATTTAAAGAACATTCATAGTCGTGCAAGTAACGTGGTGGAACCTCAAGAAGAACACAAACCTTAACTCGATTATGTGACCGTCTGAACCGCATCTAAACCTTAGGGTTTGGGGCAGTACGGCGTTGCCACAAGTGAGGCGTTGGTTTGACCCTTCTACGGCTAGACCATTGGTACTGTGGCATGTGATGGATACTTTTTGAACTCCGCTCAAGTGTTGAGCTATTTGGGAAATCTTGGGTGTTTGTTTATTCGATCGGAAAGTTTAACATTGTCTATTTATCTGGAATGTGATACAATATTTGGAATCCACAAGTAGTTATGAGATAAATAATTTGAATGTTATAAATCTAGCAGTTTAGTCTCATTTGATCGGTTGACACGGGATTTTGATGTGATCAAAAGTCCGTCGCAATCACGTAGCGTATGAGGATACTCACTAGGTAAACTTAATTGATAGCCACGCCCCATAGCTCCGACCAAGTGACTGTAGGAGAACCCCGTCGCCAAAAGCATCCGTTCGGGTGCTCGCGGCAGCGGTGTTCCGCCTTAGTGCACTTCGTCGACGGCATCCGGGGGAGCGGCCGTCTACTAAAGTTTGCGACGAGCATTCGATCAGGATGTCGAGAATCTTGTTGAATTGCCCGACTAGATATTGAAAAGTGTTTTCGAGATCGAGACTAAAATGCGAGGTTTATAATAGTTAGGCATGCGATGTCCAAGGAATTCATTTGGTTAGGCATGCGATGTCTAATGTGGTTGCGGATTCCAACTGTTGTAGTTTTACACTTTCTTTTCTGCGACCGTAAATGTAATATGTAGTGTATCGCCGGTTTCGTTGCTATACATCAACGACAATTGGGATACACATATTTACTTACGCTGATGATATGAGATATTATGTGTTGCTGTGATATGTTATATTGGATCGTCGTATTCTGAATAGCCGTGGGTTTTATGTGAGATGAGAGTTTTTCTTTTTCATTCATGTAAAATTCATTTGTATGTAATATTCTTTTATTGGGGAACTGATTGAAAGAATTAAAGTTAACCGCAATCAGGACGGTGTCGCTATGCAGCTAGCCGGTTGAGCACGGGTCGATCCACAGGGAGATGGTTGTATATCCGTTCTTGTTTTAGACGAGTCAATAAAGAATGAGTATATGTTTGTTCAAGTCTATCCTATGTGTTTTATTTGCAAGTATAAAGTTGTTAAGAAAAAGATACGAGATTGTAAGCTAAAGAAATCCGTACTCAAAACCTTTGAGCCGAGTCTTGACCAATTGAAGCTAGAGCAATCGGCAACAACGTGGATTAGGGGATTTAAGCGCGGTATTCGTGGAATACGGCTTATTTACCCTTGTCCTTCCGTTCTTGTCTCTTGCTTTCGCCTCCGGCCAAACCGAACGCAATCGGTCGCGGTTAGGAATCACCGTTACCTTGTAAGGGTAGGGTGCCTAACGGAGCGCTTGCGTATCGTTTGGCCGGAGTTCAATGGAAAATAACGGGAAAAAGAAATGAGCAAAGAAACGTTAACTTACAATATCGTATTGATTCTTAACAACAACAAAAATTACAACCATTCACAAAAAGAACAAAAAAGAGCAAAAGAAAAGAAAAGATTACAAGTATGTAAGGGCATGGAATTTAAGTGCATGAAAGTAAAGCAAGGTAATAAAAAGCAAGAAATAAATAAGCAAGAAAAAGAACTAGAAACTAGAACTCAAGACAAGCATGGGATCAATAGCCAACCCTTAAACTTGCAAGCTCAATAAAGAGGTTGCAAGATCAAGAGAAGGGTAAAGAACTCATGTGAAATGAAGCACTAATTTCATAAGACGATACAACCCTTGAGATCAATAACAAACCCTTAAACTTTCAAGCTCAATGAAGAGGTTGAAAGATCAAGAGAAAGCAAGAATCTCAAGGGGAAACTAAACAAAAGAGAATGATACAAAAACCCTCATCTTCATTGATCTTCCACTCAAAAATCTCTCACTACAATCTTCATGGAGGAAAGATGAAGAAGAAGAACTAAAACTATCAAAAAGAGGCTAAAGAACTTAACTAATAATGGACCCTTGGCTTGGCTCAGATCTGGTGTATTTATAGGAAGGGAACTGGAAACCTAGGGCAAGAATCTGGCTCAATATGAAGTCCCCAAACTGCCCCTGAAAAACGATAGAAAGAAGAGCCAATACGGCCGCGGAACCGCGGCCTAGACCCCTTATTGGCCGCGGTTCCGCGGCCCTATTGAGGAGTTAGGTTATAGGGTTTTGTCGTATGGCCTGGTTCCCTTTTTCCTTGTGTTTGCCAACTTTAAACTGCACAAAATCTTCCATAATATCTTCAGTTTTCTTAGTCCAAGATTGCAATATTTTCTTTACTTTTGACTTCTATCTCCCTCGAGCTCCGCGCACCCATTGATTCTTGTGCTGCCCCCCTCGTGCTCTGTGCTTGTCCCAGACACGAATGACCACTGTCATTGTTTTGTCTCAGGAACTGGTACTCGGCACTGGACGGATATGGATGACCGGAACCCGGCTTTTATCTGCTGTCAACAGATGTTCTGCTTTTGGCGTAACTGTGGAGATTTTGTCTTGATTTGCAATATTTGGACTGGAAACATGTAATCTGTAAATATGTAACAAACACGGATTAAAAGCACCTACCTATAAACAACCGAGCGTAAGAATGGACGGTATAAAATGCAGTATTCTGTTATGAACAGGCACTTCCGGGCTGAGGATGATGTCACCATTGTATATTATTTACTTTTCCGCATTAGGTAGACCCAAGGAGGGGAGCACAAGTAACCGGGTTCTAGGGTCCAGTAGGAGACCATCTCGAGGAGTCGAGACCGGGTCTCCTAACTCTAGAATTGGCAGAGTTACTTGCCGCTCTTGTAGGGGTTTAGGGATGTGGGTTTGGCTATTCATTGCGACCGTGGAATCCGTGCTTTATAGAAGCTCGTATTAAAACACGGACCTCCAAGTATATCCAATATTTCATATATGTTCTTCTGCTGCAATGTTCTGTGATGAGATCATATTACTGCCTGAGAAGAATGTTTATAATATATATATGAGATATATGTTATATTTCTGATTTCGTTTCAAATGTGATGCTTGTGAAGCATAATAAAATGGGACTTCATTAATGAGATTAATGAAAATAAAAGAAACCTAAAGATGTTGTAGAAACTTGTTTTAAAACTGGTAGCTCTAGTTCTTGCTTTGCATAGCGGTATTCCTTGTAGAATATCCAGCACCTTATTCGATAAGGAAAGAGCCGAGGTCCCTTCACCGGGAGTGAACTCTTTAGCGAAACTAGCAGGTGCTACAAAATCGGTTTGTCTTTTGATTGTTTTTATAGTTTTTGCTTTGCACAGTGATATTTGTGAAATATCCTGCACCTTATTCGATAAAGAAAGAGCCAATGATCCCTTCACCGGGAGTGACCTCTTTAGCAAAACTAGAAAAGGCCTCAAAAACATTCCAATTAAAATCACTCGATTCTACGACGATATCAAGTTCATTACGCAAAGGGTTTTCTTAAAAACCTGTCGTAGCCCTCCGTCATTTCAGATAAGTACTACTTAGTATTCGTGCTGCGGTAGTTTGGCATGCGTCAAGGCGTTGTGTATGGTAGCTAACTAGTGCTTATCTGCTAGCATACGATGCGATTGGATTAGGGTATTCGTACGGCGTTGTTTGGCATTCGTCAAGGGTCGTGCGGGTGGGTTTAATTCAATCAAGAAATGTACGGGTTGAACTTGACTAGCGGACTGTGGGTTGTTTGGCATTCGTCAAGGTCATAGAATGCTAGGGGTAAAATATTATTGGGAATTTCAAGAGTTGAAATTTGCAAAGAGATTGCATACCTTCTATGAGATAGTTGGACCCCAATACCCGCTGCGAGTAAGAGTTACTCCTGGGAGAGTTTTACACATTACAATTAGCCGATCAAGTAGGTGTCAACGGGGTTATGCCTCTGGGAAAACGAGGTTTATTTTAATTAGGTCCGTGCAAAAGCACGGGGAACCTCCCTCAAAGTACCGGCACTGGCCTGGCTGAAAGATTGGCGAACTTGTAGTGTGTAATTAATCCCGGCTAGTCTTTCCTTTTAGGGTTTGAAGGAAGATTTGACTAAAATAGTGGGAGACATCCTGATTAGATATATTAATAACCAATCTAATCTTGCAAGAGCATACGCTGAGTGTTTTCTTCTATCTCTCTCCAGGTAGCGACCATGTCACGCCTTAATCAAGATAATAATACGGATGTATTGACCTAACCCGCTTGTTATACTGCGCTAAGGAACGTTGTTCCCGCTCGAACTTATAATTGTTATAAGACCGAGCAGGAAATAGGGGATTACCAGAATTCCCGTGCCGCCCAAACGAAGAAAGTACATGCTGATGCAACTTCTTCGGGTGTATTCATTACCGAGAACTGTTTCTCGGTATCCTTTACATCCTGAGTATGAGATACCGGATCAGGATCCCATAAATGTAATTTGTTACATGGGCTACAGATAGGTAGAGAACTGAGAAAGGGTGATAAGTTTCAAGAGTTGGAAATGATGCAAGTGTTGCAGCCAAGTCTATTGGCAGTTACCACCCTGTATTACCAGAATAAATTGATTCTGAACGAATGTAATTAGATACTGAACCTGATATACAACATCATTTCAGTCTCTTTATTCAGATAAAGAAGGATATAATTTTGTATTGTTGGATAATGTTTTGAACATTTCCTATATCAAGAGTTGATCGGTTCAGACACGTTATCTAAAAATATAGACGTTCTAAATCAAACCACAGCTCTTAATGTACAGAACACACACAAGAGGAAGAGTTCAGAAATGAACAAATCCTTCTTGAGGCATTGTAGACTAGGTCATGCGACCTGACTAGCTGAAGTTACATAAAGATGAATATTTAAATTAGTTTGGATTTACATCTTGTAAAACTTTCCAGTCATGTCACAAAGATAAAATGACCACAGCTCCGTTTATTGGAAACAGAGAAAGAGTTAGTGAACTTTTGAGATTGATACATGTTGATGTACGAAAGTCCCCTGTCTACATATGCCAGGACCGGTTCTTTGTACTTCATTACATTCACTGATCATCTCTCAAGATCCGGACATATGTTCCTGTTGAAACACAAGTCCGAAGCTTTTGAGATATTCAATGAATATGAGTTAGAAGTAGAGAACCAAAAACGGGTATAAGTATTATGTCCTTTGATGAGATCAGGGAGAAGAATACTTGAGCACGGGATTCCTGGACTATTCTAAAGGAGAATGAGATTCTCTCTCAGCATTACTCCTCCGTATACACCACAGCACGTCGGTGTATCGGGGCGGAGCAATCACACCCTATTAGATATGGTGCGCTTGTTCACACCAAAATATTGTATTATTATATTCCCCATTCTTATTTGTTTTATAAATAAACAGGTGCTTTTGACGCATGTCTGTTACATATTACAGGTTACGGGTTCTTGGGCAGAAAACAGTGAAAACGATGAAAAGACGATGCAAAAGTGGACTTTGACCAACAAACAGAAGACTCTTGATCAATCCTACATCAAAGATAAAATTCACAAAGTACAAGGCAATGCAAGGTCCAAGATTACAAAGCGAACGGTTAAAAGTCTACCGCAATTATTCACTGGAGATCAGGAAGAAACATAGAAGCTATTTTAATAAAAGAACCAAATAATAAGGAGCCCAAAGACAGAAGAGCCCATAAAGGAAATTTTAAGGCCCAATACTTCCTTTTAAAGAGACAGAGACATAAAATTTTACCAAAGCTTGAAGTCTACTTTGACTAGGTCTTCCTAAGGATATTTTGGTAAATGTAGACATGCGAATCAATTGTAACCTAGGGTTTCCTATCCTCTATAAATAGGAACTCTAAATCATTGTAAAGGCGAGGCCTCCCATCATTAATAAATTTTAGAATTCTTTTGGAGAGCATCGGTGCCTCTTTTCAATTCATGAATTCAGATCTGACAACCCTGTGTTGATGTTTGGAGAGAGCCATCTGTAAAGTAAGTTGATTTATTTAATTGCCCTAGTTTTGATTTCAATTCTTGCCCTAGGTAATTTTTCATTCTCTGTCCTATATTAAATTTAATTCCTTGCCCTAGTTAGATAGTTAGATTTTTAATTCAATTGCCCTAGATTAATTTAGTTTTTTGATTTAATTAATCCATTCATACCGTTTGGAATTAACTTGTAAGAGCGATTAGGAAATTCACAACATCCCTGTGGACCGACCCGTACTCACCGGCTAGCTGCAAAGCGACGCCATTCTTGATTGCGGTTACTAGATAGTTTTTGAGATCAAATCAAATGGCGCTGTTGCCAGGGATGGCGTGTTATTTCCTTTTTGCAATTTCGGGTTAATCAAAATTAAAAAAAATCATAAAAATCTGAAAAAAAAAATATATATATAAAAATATATCATCTGTTATTTTTGGGAAGGGTATTTTTGTGTGAATTTTGCAGGATCTACGAACAAATTCGGATCTGGAAATCTACAGAGATCAAAACAGCAAATATCAAATCCGAACAAACAGAAGATCACAACAACCGAGGAACAGAAGAAATTTGGAGGACCGAGTCTACAAGTCAACCACGGAGATCTGAAAAAAAAAATTGCTGATTCGTCTAGGTCGCCGCGGTTCCGCGGTTTTTAGCTCCTCCTACCGCGTTTTCGCGGTTCTTTGTGCTGATCAGACCCCGAAAAAAAAAACTCTGTAAGTCTTCTGATCTCCTCCTCTACAAATCTCGATATATCTCGATATTCGTCAAGTGATTTACTGTTTTGCATATCTTTAATCGGACTTTAAGGGGCTTTTGACCAATTCAAATTGGGTGGGGATTTCATCACCCTTCGCAGGACCCCAGAAATCACATAAGGCATTTGCATTGACCATATTTAATTAAAAAAAAATACTAGACTCAGCCTTAAGGACTTCGAGCTCAATAGGACAGAGGACTAGTTATAGGCATCGACCGTTTATCCTAACCTGACTTTGCGGTGTCTATGCAAGTGTGTCAAGGCAAGTGGTTACTTAATTAGGACCGCTACTTGTAGCGGGGAGCCTCCTACTTACCTGGCACTTACCTGGCCACAATTGGCGGTGAAGAGGCGGTTTGAGGTCCTATTTCTAGCCCTTTGGAACAGTTAGGAGCTGTCTAGCTGACCTTGGTGACCCTAGATCTAGGTCTGATTGTGCATTTCTGGTCGATTGCATTTGTGTCTAAGCCCTTTATCGAATTTTTTTTTTGCAAACAGTTTTAAATAAAGAGAAAAAAAAGGGAAATTTTTTATAAAAAACTTGCAACTTGTCGCGTAAAATCCTTGCACCCCACCACCTACCTTCTTCATCTTCTCTTTCTTCTATCATGGGTACCCCACATCATAAATCTCTTGCCGAACTTTGGTAACCCGAACCTAACTTTGCGTCATACGTCAATTGTTTCGGTCGATTTAAAGAAGATCCCTCCATGCCAAAAATATCTTTGAAAGATCAAATATAAGCGTCTAGGAGAAACAGTTTGACTTTGCAACCCGCTTTGTGTCAACCATGTCAACCTTCACCACCTTCATACGTTGAGACCACCTTTTCAAGTCCTGCTGTAACTCCTAAACCGATGTCCATTGCTGAGCACATTGCTCAATCTCGTAGCCGATCTTTCACCCCTCTCCACTCATCTAGTTCTAGGGATCAACAAGTCCATTCACCTTTTTATCCACATGTTGATCCTAATACTGTCCAACCATCCACTTCCTACCAGTCCTACCCGACTTTCCCACTGTCACTAGACACTGTTTCCACACAGCCATTAGGGAGTTTCACGTATCCAAACAGTTTCGAATCTTTTACCGAAACCCCTTCACCACCCATGTCTAGTTTGGAACAGTCGTTGGCAGCTTATATTGCAGTAACAAACAAAATGGTTAGGAATGTGGAAGCATCCATTACCGCCCTTAGACAACCTTGTGAACCGGCAGCTAGTTTTCAACTAGCTTCAAATTTTTCAATGTATAAAGAGGCGGTTGGACAGAGTGAGAATGTGAGAGGATTTCCAAATCAAACCTACCCATACCCAATTGAATCCAACAACTCCAATTTTCAAACATGTGTCCAAAATGATGAGTTGTGCGACTTTGTAGTGCTTGATTTGCCAGATTGTGAAGAACCCCTTTCGAGTGAAACCACACTTAATCCTTTCGATCTTTACACCTCCACTCTAGAACCTAAATCGATAAATATCCATGTTTTTGATGAGGTGTCATAAAATATTGATTTTCACTTGATTGAGAATATAGACGCCGGGAATATTTTGGATGATGAACCCGTAGATTTGATTGATATTTTATGTCCAATTTATCATCCCGAGTCATTAAATGTTTCTCCCGAACTTCATATGCGTCTTGATTTTGATGATAATGGCATGGATGAGTTAAATATTGAGGAGAATTATGAGGAGAGTATTGAGGATAATATTGAGGTTGAATTATTTTTGTTTGATGTGTCGGATTTTCCAATTCATCCTCTTGAACCTTTAACTAAATCACCCTCCCTCCTTTCCATCGTCCCGACCACGCACAAGATCACGCTTGACGACTGTGAGCTTGAAAACTTTTCCTTTGAATCTGACATAGTTCTCACAGCCGATAACACGTACGAGTGTTTCACTTTTCCGGACGATCTTGATGACTCACCGCCCGAGTTTGAGTCATTTACATTTTCAGATGAGTTAGTTGAACCATCGGACTCGGTTGCTTACAGTTGTTTCGAACCATTGATGGAATCTTTCCAATTCGAGACAGTTTACTACGGTGAGAATGAGACTATCCCTAATTCACTCCCTTTCCTACCTTCCATTGTTTCGACCATGCAAGTGACTGTTACGCTTTCATCTCCTATACCAAGTTCGGAGTACCCATGCTTTCTTGCGAATCTTGAGGGATTTGACCCCATTTCTCGACGGGTTGATAGGTTAGCACAATCGCTTTTAACACATCGGTCATCACAAATTGTGCTAATTTATTCACTCAATTTACACCCTCAAGATCGTGCTACCCTTCTTTCTCTTTTCCGCCCCTCTTCTCCTCCACCGAGACCGTATTCCGTTTCTACCTCCACACGGTATCGTGTGCTTCTCATCTCTTTTCTTTCCACTCCATTCTTTCACCAACTCGACCATTACCACGATAAGATTTTTGAATGGTTGGTGTTAACCTTTGGCTTGTGTAAGGCCAAGCTTAAGTTTGGGGGGAACCTTGTTGTATATATGTATATATATTTTTTGTTTTCTTTTTCTATAAAAAATTAAAAAAAATTCAAAACAAAAATATATATATATATATATATATATTGTAAATAAATAAACAGGGGAGTACCGGCATTTTGACCCTCTTGGTTTAGCATGACAGTGAGGACACTGTCAAGTTCAAGTTTGGGGGTATGCTCGGTACGTCTTCTTCCTTCGCATTCATTTGTACATATTTTTGCATTTGCATACTTATTTGAAAATTGATAAAAATTGAAAATTTTCAAAAATTATAAAAATTATTGTATTCAATTTTGGCCATATTTGATTTGAGTTTGACAAATAGGTCAACTGGCTAGGAACAACTAGATCTTAGATTTAGTAAATTAAAAACCCTAAAAATAACCTTCCTTAAAGTTTAACGGTAGAAAGTATATGTCTTTGTAGTTTATTTCGAAATAGGCAAATTTTGAGTTCACTTTTTGGGCTAAGTCGAAACGAAGGAAAAGTATTGATATTTTTATTAGAGTATAAGTTTGAAAAATAATTCCTAGCTTAAGTCTAGATTCTGAAAATGTATACCCTACAATTTGCACAATCACGCACCTTGAAACTTGGAATAGTAGAAGAGACCTTGAAATGCTCTTGTCTAAAGTCCTTAGTACAATGAAAAAAAAGAAGAAAAAGTGAATAAAGTAAAAAAAAATGAACACTGGTTTTTGTGATTACTTAAGGCTGCAAAAATAGAAAAATATTTAGCGAGGGTGCTTCATCACCTAGTGCCTTAGACCAACTGGTTTGGGAGTCACTGCTAAAGCCTTGGGTGTTGCAAGACTGGGAATTACACTTTAATGTGCAAGCACATCTTATAATCGGTTGTTGGTACCTCAAGAAGTATTAACGGTCGCATTAAGGATGTGTAAGAAAAATTCAATTAAAAATTCACCAATTAATAAGTACTTTGGACAACGGACAAGGGTATGATTGCTTGATTTGAATTTCCAAGTGTAGGGGTGATTTATACACACACGTAGGGGTATGTGATTGGAGTTTAGATGAGAGAAAGGAGTGAAGAATAGAACTTGTATCTTTAATAGAGTTGATAAAAATTCCTAAGTGAAGATCGAACCCTAAAAGGAAAACTTAAGAAATGCCGAAAGCTAAGTAGGTCTGCAGAACATATATAATCTTAAGTTAGATGATGAGGAAGTGTGAAGAGTATGGGTGGATAATTTGCAAGTCGAAGATAATAGAGTTCCTTATTAGAAACCCTAATTGGAGAACAAAAGTCGAAAAACCGAATTGATAGGATTTTGTGGGTAGTATCCGCTGAAAACCCTCAGGAGAAAACATTCCTCCTACTAGGGACACCTAGAGGTTTAACGGCTTGTTCCACGTGCTCAGTGCAATCGCGTTTCCCTGCGAAAGTGCGGTTAGGTTTTTTGTCGAGAATAAAAAATAAGTTTGCTCGAGGACGAGCAAAAGATAAGTTTGGGGGTATTTGTTCACACCATAATATTGTATTATTATATTCCCCATTCTTATTTGTTTTATAAATAAACAGGTGCTTTTGACGCATGTCTGCTACATATTACAGGTTACAGGTTCTTGGGCAGAAAACAGTGAAAACGATGAAAAGACGATGCAAAAGTGAACTTTGACCAACAAACAGAAGACTCTTGATCAAGCCTACATCAAAGATAAAATTCATAAAGTACAAGGCAATGCAAGGTCCAAGATTACAAAGTGAGCAGTTAAAAGTCCACCGCAATTATTCACTGGAGATCTGGAAGAAACATAGAAGCTATTTTAATAAAAGAACCAAATAATAAGGAAGCCCAAAGACAGAAGAGCCCATAAAGGAAATTTCAAGGCCCAATACTTCCTTTTAAAGAGACAGAGACATAAAATTTTACCAAAGCTTGAAGTCTACTTTGACTAGGTCTTCTTAAGGATATTTTGGTAAATGTAGACATGCAAATCAATTGTAACCTAGGGTTTCCTATCCTATATAAATAGGAACTCTAAATCATTGTAAAGGCGAGACATCCCTTCATTAATAAATTTTAGAATTCTTTTGGAGAGCATCGGTGCCTCTTTTCAATTCATGAATTCAGATCTGACAACCCTGTGTTGATGTTTGGAGAGAGCCATCTGTAAAGTAAGTAGATTTATTTAATTGCCCTAGTTTAGATTTCAATTCTTGCCCTAGGTAATTTTTCATTCTCTGCCCTATATTAAATTTAATTCCTTGCCCTAGTTAGATAGTTAGATCTTTAATTCAATTGCCCTAGATTAATTTAGTTTTTTGATTTAATTAATCCATTCATACCGTTTAGAATTAACTCGTAAGAGCGATTAGGAAATTCACAACATCCCTGTGGACCGACCCGTACTCACCGACTAGCTGCAAAGCGACGTCGTTCTTGATTGCGGTTACTAGATAGTTTTTGAGATCAAATCAGCGCTCTATGATGAGTACTACTGAATTTCCTATTTCCTTTTGGGAGTTATGCACTTGAGAAGCTGCATACCTAGTGAATAGGGTTCCAATCAAATCAGATGCCTACCACTCCATATGTGATATGGTATGGGAAGAGCCCATCTCTTAAGGATGTTAAGATTTGGGGTTGTCCGGCCTATGCATTAAAACAAAATCCGGACAAGCTCGAGGCAAGGTCAGTTCTGTGGAAGTTTGTTGGATATCCCAAGCATTCGCAAGGGAATATCTTCTACCAAACTGAAGAACAAAAGATGTTTTGTTTTCTCAGCATGCCACCTTTTGGAAAGGGAATTTCTTGTGAAGAAATGAGTGGTCATGAGGTAGAACTGGAAAGAGTTCCATCTATACAAACTGCAGCTGATAATTTGGTAGAACCGGAGGATTCAATAGTTTTTAATGAACCTCAGCCTCTCCGCCGATCTAATAGTGTTCTTCACCCACCTGAGAGATACTTCGGTTTCTCTATGACAGTGGGAGCAAGGATTGCATCATGAGATGATGACCCAACTAGTTTCGAGCAGGCCATCAGGAGTGGGGACTCTGTGAGAATGGCTGGATGCTTAGCGATCTGAGATGCAATCCTTATACACCAACAAAGTATGGACTTTGGTTGCTTTATCTGAAGGGTAAATCCCCATCAAGAGCAAGTATATCTTGAGAAGATTACTTGGTGTACATGGAAAAGTTGAGATTTTCAAAGCTATGCTTAAGTCCATCCAGATCCTACTTGCCACGGCTACATACCATGACTACGATATCTGGCGGTTGGGTGTCATGACTGCTTTTCTAAATGTTGATTTGGAAGAGAGCGTCTATAAGTACACAACCAGAGGGCTTCGTAGACAGTGGGAGCAGCGGAAACGTGTGCAAGATGTTTTATGTGATTAATCAGGCATCGCGGAGTTGGAACGTCTGTTTTGATGTGGTAGTCAAAGAGTTTGACTTCATCAAAATGGTATATGAGAGTATGGTGGTGATCCTCGTAGAGTACGTGGATGTCATACCCTTGATAGGGAAGGAGTTTTCCTATGCTACGCTCGGTCAATCTCCTCTTATCACATTGCTTCTCCATATAGGATCAAGGTGATACCTCCTAAATCGTGGGTGATGGATCTATGAGATAGATCTAATTGGATGTTAGGATTCTCACTAGTTGTAGTGAGATGGTATCAACGATCCTGGGGAGAATCACTGTAAAGGTTCCAGTGTGATAAGGACGACTGAATGTCAGTCGCAGGCATTGTCTTTACCCTCAGTGGAAGGAAGGTATGTTGGAAGAGTTCCAAGCTAGATACTGTGACATACTAGATGATTAAAGGCAAGATACATCGTTACCAAGGATGCTACCAAGAGACCGTCTGGATATAATTTAGTTCATGAGATGAACTTCGTTCCTGACATTGTATGGCAATGGAGTTATGGCTTATGCCAAGGAACCAGCATCCCATCAGAGATCCAGATATATTCTTAGGCAGTATCGCCTGATCATGTAGATGGTTGATCTCCAGGGAGATCAAGGTTTGGAGAGTAGACACAGAGGACAACAGCGCGGATCCACTCACAAAGGCCTATTTCCCAGTAGAGACTTTTATAGGATGGTTGAGTATGAGATACTTCAACCACAGCTGATTGTTGGGTATGCGATACCACAACAGATGGCCCTAGTGCAAGTGGGAGATTGTTAGTTATA
Organism: Agapanthus africanus; assembly: GCA_030015575.1. NCBI lineage: Eukaryota > Viridiplantae > Streptophyta > Magnoliopsida > Asparagales > Amaryllidaceae > Agapanthus > Agapanthus africanus. The sequence goes on along the minus strand of CM057351.1, from coordinate 211,187,826 downwards.
TGTATGCCCTAGAGGCCATTACTGTACATACGATGTATATTGTAGTGGATGCTTGGACATATATAGGGAGGACTTTCTTGCTTGACATGATAGTATGCTATCTGGTTGCCTATTATCTTAACGTGTACTCTGATTGTTAACTCAAATACAACTCACAAGTGTCCGTCTAGTGGTTAACGTGTGTGGCGACACACTAAAACCAACCCAAGTGCAGCAGCTACACAAGATCACGAACCGTGTCGGATAACGTAACACGCGTACTCAAAACACTAGATTATAGCAAAGTGATCCTAGATTTTGAATACTGTCAGAACTCAAAAATCAAACAGTACCAAACACCTCTAAAAAACTGCAGACAGCTACACTGCAAAAACCAAATCCCAACTCCCCCTATTGGCCGAGGTCGCCGGAATTTCCCCTCATTTCGCCGGCCTAATCCGAGCCTATGGGATTCGTGCTCCAGGTGTATTCTCATGGTCACTAGTACAACACTGCTAGATTTTTTCAGTAAAAATCCCAGGTCATAGCATATCATAGAGGCTCAAACATGACACTAAAAATATGATATTTCTCAAAACACTACCTTTAGTGTTCTAGATCACTACTACTAGGCAACACCTTATTATCAGATAGAGATCATCACCTAGCCACTCATGCTCAAAAATCCTAGCTTTCCAAGCTCCACGGCAACCAAGTGGCTAAATCAAGACATTTGAAGTGTTTAAATGGGATTTTTTGAACTTTAGCAAAGTTTAGTGAAGGGATTAATGAGGGTTCAGTTTGGGAGTTGTGAGAATGAATAACAATGAAATGAGAGAAGAATGAGAGAGTGGGGGATAGATAATGAAGAGGGGTAAGTGTAGGGTGAATCTTTTCCTTACACTCACTCTCCTCCCCCCTCACCTCATTAATGCTCCATTAAAGCTCCATGCCTCACCTCGCCACCTCTCACTCTTTCTCAATCCAAATTAAATAGATGTTTTCTCACTCAAAATATCTAAGGCATGGTTAATTAGGACATGGATTAATTAAGGTGTCTTGGTCACTTAACAAGATTAACACTAACTAACCATCACATTAACATGCACGTGTGTGTGCAAGGCATATCAAATAATAATAAAATATTAATTAATTGATATAAAATGTGAGGAACCCGATTTGGTAAACTTTTCCTTAAAACCCTGCATTAACGCTTAATTAACACTAATCGTATTCTAAGGTGTTACAATCCTATTGTATCTAGATAAACTCCATAAATCAGAAACTAGTATTTGTATATTTAGTAATGTTAGTTATATGTATGCCCTAGAGGCCATTGCTGTACATACGTTGTATATTGTAGTGGATGCTTGGACATATATAGGGACGACTTTCTTGCTCGACATGATAGTATGCAATCTGGTTACTCTTTATCTTAACATGTACTCTGATTGTCTCAATGTCACATGTTGATAAAGCCCTTAGGATAAGAACTTGACTGCCAGGACTATGATGCAGATCATACTAGTGGGGACACAGTAGTCGCCAAGTACATCCTTCAAATGTTCCTAGTCGTGGGAGTACTGAGACAGGGCATCGATACTCCATAGTAGACTAGCGTATGCGCTTCTAGACCCATATGATGGGCGATGGATGATCCCATATCCACTGGTGTTTGTGTAAGTGCACGGCGGCGCCCCGGCCGTCAATCCGACGCCGGAATGCGGAAACGAAACTTTTTACGTACTTGTAAACCGGCACCACCGCGCACAAAAATCCCGGATCGGGCCATTAATCTAGTCCTAGCTTACAAGAGAAGGGATAGAGAGATATACCGAGCGATCCGTGTCCTTCGGTCTTCTCGTCGTCGTCCCGATCTCCCCGCGGAATCTCCGGTCTTCAACTCCTTGAAGGAAGGGCACCACTTCGCCGGCTTCTTTTACGGGCTCCCACCTCTGGACTGAGGAAACTCGGGCACGAAGTTGGCGAGCCAACGTGCCCAAGAATTGCTGTAGAATAGTGTAGAACTCATGTCTCATTTTGGGGTAGTGGAAGTTGCCATATGGTGGAGGATATGAACTATGGAATTTTGTGAAGAACATGGGGATTTTTGCAAGCATGAGAGAACCAAAAATCCCCCACAAAAAATGGGCAGCCCCCTCTCCTTGGCCGGCCATGGCATGAGCAAGAGAGTGAGAGGATAGTGAGAGAATAAGGGAGCGTCACACTAATCCAAGGGAGAGGAAGAGAAAGATGTGATGATGCTGAATTATCATCACAACCATAACCTCACTCCAAATCAACCATCATGAACCCAAAGTCAATCAATGATGAAAAGAAGAAGTCAAATGGTGGAGAATTATCATGATACAACAATATGCAAATAACACCCTCCAAATTGCTTATTTGCACGAATGCAAATAAGCCCTCCTCCACCAATCTTCAGCCAATGAAAGATACAAAGAAATATGACCGAAACGGAAAGCAAACTGGCAACTTCATAAAACTGGTCCCGTAATAAATTACAGGAAAACCCCGCAACTGTGTATACACACCCGCATTTGTATTCCGACCGAAATACAAATGCAATGAGACAAAATCTACACTGTACAATATTAGGATCCGGATTAAACCAAAGCCTGCTAGTATTAACCGTCCGATCCTGATCCGTGCAATGCCGCACGTATCTGATCGAACCCTGCCATATCTCCATACGGCCTCTACAGCGTTTCGCCCGAAACTTGAGAAACTGGTCTGTAGGGGACTCTAAAGACTCGTCAATAATTTGGTTGTGGATTTAACCACTAGCACGTCAGAGGTATTAGCCTATACGTAACGGGCTACCAGGTATTGACCAAAAGGGACGTCGATGACCGAACTCATCCTGACACCTTACTGAGCCTGTCGGTGACAATATCCGTACAGTCCGGTCCGTTCGTCTATGAGCATCGCATGGCGGGCCTAGGGGGTTGGTAAAAGTCAGACCCCTAAAAGCGGTACACGTCGTGTCGGAGTGTAGCCCAGAACACCCTGAGATACTACTGGAATACCTACCAGTAAATCTCCTGCCTCGGCCGAGGGCTTCGTGTAATGGCTCTCCTAGACACAGCGCGACCTCACCCCCAATACCGGGAGAGACGAACCCCTGAAGATCCGCTCACTGCCTCCATGTGGCTCGGGACTGTACCCAACTAAAACCTGTTTGCACGTCTCCTTTGAGCGTGGTAGGGTAGTAATCAAAGTACAGTGGGAACTCACACGAGACAAATGACGATCTTCAGGTCGATGAACTAACCTGTACACATGTCACCAGGAAACTGCTATCTGACGTCAGGTATAAGACCAACTAGCATGTTCCCGGTGAGTCCTGTCCGGTGTACTCATAACCCGATGAGCACCTGTATACATATTAGGTGAACCAACTGACACCGGTGGCTTGTGAGACCGGCCACCGCCCCTCGTCGGGGTCTCGACTGTATACACTAGTCTACTCTGGAGTATCGATGCCCTATCTCGAAACTCCCATGATTAGGGACCTTTTAAGGATGTGCTTATAGACTACCAGCTCCCAAGTATATGATCGCCCTCATACTGCTGGCAGTCAAGCAAGAATCCTAGAGGCTCTATCAACGCGCAATAGTGACCTTTAAGATCACCTTAAGCAGTACACGATGATAAAGGTAAATCAGATAGCATACTATCATCTTGAGTAAGACTGTCCTACCGGGATAGGTCCTCCCTCAATCATTGCAATCACGTGCCTGTGATCCAATAATTGACTCTGAGGGCACTATCTCCAACAGTTTGACATCGGAGAAGGTATATGGGTGGTCAGTGGAGACTGGGTACACTGGACGGACTCGCCGAGAACTCCCAGATGGTATTATACCTCACGTCAGATGGCAGTTCTCTGGTGACACTGGTACAGGTTAGTCTGTAGACCCGAGATAGTCATAGAGTCTTGTGTGATTCCCACTGTGCTTTGATTTTTATCATACCACGTCTAAGAGGGCATGCAAAAAGGTGGCTTTTGGGTACAGTCCCGAATCTCATGGAGGCAATGAGCGATAGGAGGGGTTTCGTCTCTCCCGGTATAGGTAGTTGATGTTGTGCTGTGTTCGATTGGCTATAACTGGAAATCCCAGGCCAGGGTTGCTGAGATTTACGCGTAAGTGTTATCAGTAGTTTCTCGAATTGTTATGGACCTCATATCGATACGACTTATCAAGCTACTGGGGTCTGACGTTTACCACCCTAAGGCGAGATATGCGACATATCAGACGAAGAGACCGGACTGTACGGGAGTGTTACTGATTGGATTCGCAGGAGAATGTACAGGCTTGCTTGTTGATATTCTGATCGCTCAATACCTGGGTGGCTGTTATGTTTAGCTTACCGCTTGCAGCTTGTGGGTGTTTGATATGATCATCACCTACTGCCGGCGTATTGACGATTCTTTAGAGTCCTACACAGAGGTTTCCTGGCTCGGGCAAAATGGAGTAGGAGCACATATATGATATGTGCGGGACCGAGAACAATACGTGTATGTGATACCATACTAGATTCTCGCGATATGTGATATCGGCCGGGTATATGTGATATAACCGGGACATCGGATCAAGTGTTGATTCGATGAACCGATACAGATTATATTAGTCGGTTATTTGTGAAATAACCGGATTATCGGATCAAGTATTGATTCGATAATTTAATGTATAATTATATATTTGATATATTATATTACATTAACTAATATTAGCTCACTTAAAGATTCTTTTTCTCACTCGGGTAATACATTGATATATATGTGATATATGTTAATTTTATTATATTATTTTGTTACAATAAATATTGTATATGTGATATATAATATTGTAACATGTTATGGTTATAAATGCAACATGATTTGTGGAGTTTAAATATGGTTAGGGTTTGGATTAGGGTTAAACTTTCATGAAGCTTTCAAGAAGCTTCTTGAAGCTTTGACTTTGACCTTGATATTTTGTGATATGTAGCAGAGATATTTCTTTACCCCAACCCAACCTTTTAACCATAGTTAATTCTCTACATGGGTTAAGTCTTCATACTTAACCCATGGTTGCATTTCTAACCTCATAAGATTCATTATTCATCACAAATGGTTTTGCTTCTTCTTCTTCTTCCTCTTTGATAAAAAGCTTTCTAGCTTTTTCAAAAGTGATGAAAATGAGTGAGATAAAGAAAACAAATGAGAGCTAAATTCCAACTTCATCATCCCCATCTATTCTAGCCACTTAGATTGGGGTGTTTGCTTTGCTAATACATGATTAGTAAAGCAAAAGCTTGGGCTTGAGTTTCTTCAAGGTAGATCATCTTTGTTATCGAAGATCGGAAGCAAGCTTGCATCTTTCTCTTCATGGAGCCTCTCTAGAGTTCGGGTACATGATGATCGCGGCGAAGGGACCTCAACACGGAGCTTTTGAAGTGAAGGAACGGACTACAAAGGTTGTAATCCCAAACTCTTAGAAGTAAAGTTGTTTACTTTCTTTTTGTTTCGCCTAATCTCTAGTCTAAGATCTTGGTTAGGGTTGTTAGGCCCGTCAAAATTTTAAATCGGGCATGGTTGATGCCTTATAGACCCTTGTGACAGTGCCTAGTAACCCTATAAGTAAGACTTAGAAAGACTTGTGTTTGCGAGACTTAGAGCGATGTGGTATATGTTCACTATTAGTGGATTTCATGTCTTGCTTTATTCACATTATTCATTTGTGTTGATCTTCGTCGTTGGGCGTCGTATACATTGCTTGCGTGGTTGTGATTCTGTTGATTGGCGAAGAACTAGCTCCCGCTTGGGGATGCCTTTTATTATTGTCATGTATTTGTGGTTTCGGTTCAAAATATACAAGGGAGGTGCTGCCCAAATTTTAAAGACGAACAATCTTCTCAACTTTAGTACATTCTACTCGCGTTTTCTTATATTATTATTTATTCATTTATATATAAATTTTATTTCTTTATACCTTTATTTCAAAACTGCACCCCCACTATTTTCCGTAAAAAGGTTTAGAATTTCTGGGCTTCGGCTTACTTGAATTACGTTACGCCTTTGGACGTTGCGTGATTTAAGTGCCGGTCACGTGCAAATATTTTGGGTCGTGACAAATTTGGTATCAGAGAGTTAGTTTTAACCTTGGTTTGAGTCTGGGTTTGACTATGCGGAGTCTACGGCGTATATATTTCGGAACCTAGGCTTGACCTTACGGAACTTAGACTTGACGGAAGGGTATTAGACCCGAACTTTCCTTTAATAGGTTGACCTTGATTGATGGAGTAGATAGCTTGAGTAGAGTGACATACCGTACGTATGTTCCGCGGCATACTTACGATACGATACTCCACTTAAGAAACCTTAGGATGTATATTCTTAAGATCCGTGTTTCTATTCCATCCAATGATCATATTCTCATTGATTTCGTTCCTCCTTATGATCATGTATCCATTTTGGATCTGTTGATTTCTTTTGTCCCTCTGATCTATCTTCATCGATACCTGCTTGAGGTTACTTTCACCATGGTTTGAGCACAGAATGAGCTGCTGCTAGGTTGCGGTCAGAGCGAGCTCGTCACGGATGAGGGCTAACCATGATGCTTTCTGGTGACATAGGAACGTGTAGGTATGGTGTTTGTATCGTGACCTCTCGTTTGAGGCGAGTGTTTGGTTTTGCACCGGATGATCGGTATATTGATGAGGCTGCCGGATTGAGAGGACTGTTGATGTAAAGCCTTCCTCAGAGATCATGATATTGTCTACCGTGCAGACGGATGACCCAGCTGTTGCTGTGATTGATGGGACGTCGCCTCTAGAGTTATGAGCTGAGAACACTGGAGCTCTCAGGCAGAGATGTGACAGAAGATAGCTAGTCTATCTTGAGTCAAGAGACGAAGATGATTTGTCTCATTTGATGCGCCGACGCAGGCCCAGTGGAGTTGAAGATTTCTAGTGTGGAGAATCTTACTCAGATCTAGAGTAGATCGATCCATAGAGGACGTTGTTCGTTGGATGCTCCGATAGGAGATCATTAAGTTGACCAGTTTCGGATAGAGAACCTCACCCAGATGCGTTGTGAGTCGATCGAGAATGGACGAATAAAGTGCATTCCTCCGATGATTTGGACGAGTTTCCGAGGACGTGTTCGGCTAGATATCTTCTACAGAGTGATGAAGATACCGAGTTCGTAATTTCGAGTCCGTGTTAGAAACTATGGATTGACCATAGCCGAGAACGAATTGCAATATGCAGATAGCAAGAGATGACGTCAAAGTGGTTGATAATAAAGACGAGTTGAATAAGAGGTTCGTGCGAGATGTTAACGAGCGGTTGTTACTCTCCGTTGATGCCAGAGGATGGATATGTGTGCAAAGGCATTAGTTATGGCCGATTTAGAGGGAAGCTGTGCTGAGAACGCAAATGTCCAGAAAAACGAGAAAGGATTTAATAAAGAGTCCCAACCTCTGTATAACTCAGCATAGGTGAGATCGGAAGAAGCCATGAGCAGGTCCTTTCCAGGACACCGCAGCGATAAAAACTTGTATCCAGGATCAGTTATATCGTGCGTAATCAGAGGGCCAGATGCCGCCGTCAGTAATGTTCCGTTTGCGAGTGGTCTTGTTGTTTGGCCAAACGGTGATCAGAGGAGTGCCGGAGCGGAATCGTTTCCGTTAGTACACCTGACCGGGCCGACGAGCCGAAGGATTGCAAGATCGGTAATTCCGAGAGTAAACGAGGACCCAGAGACCGAAGACGCCAGACCGTGAGCAGGAGGCAAGTAGATGATCTTGCTCTGCCAGCTTTGGGCGCGCCGGCATATTTTCGACAGTAAAGGAGGTGTACCTCTGTCGCGACCCGAAATGGCACATGACTGGCACTTGAATCATATGAAGTCTATAGGACCCTATCTAATTCAAGTAAGCCAAGAAATCCCAGAAATCTAAACCATTTTAAGAAAGAAGTGAAAAAAACATTTTTTAAAGCAAGTGGTTTTAAATAACATAAGACGAAAATGCATTTTAAAAATCTCAAGTCTTTTCTGAAAATTTCGGCAGAGTTTCCATTGTAAATACTGGCCCCAAATGGGTGCCACAAGCATAATATGAGTAAAGGCATCCCCAAGCGGGAGCTATCTCTTCGTCAATTGACGGTCACAACCACGCAAGAAATATAATATACAACGCCGAAGGGCGAGGATCAAAAACACAAAAGGAAACTCAAAACATTAAAAAAATAACCATAATAATACAATGCGCGACTCTAAGGTCGAAATAATATACAACTGGTCTCTAAGTCTGAATAAATATACAAGTTTGGTTGATGGAGTTTACAAGATACAACTGAATATAAATAAATGTACAATGGTGGTCACGATGCAAGTGAACCCACCTACCAAAGCAATCATCCGGAAAGAAAGTTGTGTGCCAGCAAAGCCGCAACGAAACCTGTACTGCAAAATCTGCAAGAACTGTGGCACAACGGGGGTGAGTTGCCAACTCATGAGTAGAAAACATCATAGAGCAGAAATGGCATGTATGACTCAATCCTAGGTCAATACGATCATAATATATATCCTCAATAATAATATGGCCTGAAGCATAATATAAAGGTAAGGGTAAACATTTATGCATAAGTGTAATCCCATGTGCCCGTGTCAGTGCCTAAGGTAGCAATATATCGTAAATATGAGGTATGAATACGGTAAAATGAAAACAGAAGACATCATGAATGAGAAAACTGTTTTCTTAATATAGTGAGATTTATGTATAAACATTTAAGTATCATCAATGAAATCATCAAAAAATCAGTGTCAAGCATCGACACAAATATATATCTCAATATCCCAATATCAAGTAAATCTCATATATCCAATATCCAATATCGAGCACATAGGCCCCGAGGACATAGGCCCCTCTCAAATCGAGCATATAGGCCCCGAGCACATAGGCCCCTCACATCGAGCACATAGGCCCCGAGCACATAGGCCCATCTCATATCGAGCACATAGGCCCCGAGCACATAGGCCCCTCATATCGAGCACAAAGGCCCCGAGCACATAGGCCCCTCTCATATCGAGCACATAGGCCCCGAGCACATAGGCCCCTCACATCGAGCACATAGGCCCCGAGCACATAGGCCCCTCTCATATCGAGCACATAGGCCCCGAGCACATAGGCCCCTCTCATATCGAGCACATAGGCCCCGAGCACATAGGCCCCTCACATATAATGAATAAGTATGTTTGCATATACCATTAAGATGATATATGATGTCGGTGTATATATATAACAGCGTCCCATCCCACTGATATATATATACGATGGGTATACATATATATCAGCGTCCCATACCACTGATATATATATGAAGGAGTAAAACAATCCAGAAAACATCATATGAAAACCATATCTCAATGCGAAATCCATGAATATAATATTTATGCAACATGAAACAGTAATATGAGCATATAAAGAAAATAGCTATTTATCTGCAACAAGTTATAAAATATATCATGCGGTTCCTAAATTCTCTAAATCCATACAACATCATATAAAGGTGAACATGTAGCTATATCTCATATGTGTATATACTTATCACTAATGGTACAATACCATATATGTATATGGGTAACTAGCATGTAAGCATGTCAAACCTTATGTGTAAGAATGTAGGTATACAGGTATTCTATATGTCATATACACAATGGAATATGAATCAATAACTATAGGAACTATCAGCTAGCAAACTATGTCAATAAAATAGTATTCTCTAAGTGTACGTGACATAGCAATTACCGATGAAGATGTGTGTGAGCCGGCAAGCGAGTGTACGTGGAGCATACGCGTCATCGGTAATGGTGCTGGTTCCTAACAACAGGTTTCATCATTTCAAACGAAAATACAAATAAGCATGCAATGCAATGCGAGCAGCAGAATAAATGGTAAATGAATAATAATGCAGCAATAAAGAAATATACATTCCTATATACGAGTCATACAGTTTTTGGTATCTGAAATTGCACGAATCGTGGTGTTTAGAAAATAGGGCTACGGTGTTTTTATGAAAAAGTACATCCTTTGAAATATCCGTAGTATCCCTTGGCCTGTCTTTAAAATACTCATGATTCGTTAGTTTTTGAAATAGGTATGACTTGAGTCTAGTCTAACATCTACAAGTAAACTACAGGACTAAACTAACAGGCTAATCGAAAAGATAAGGAAACCACCTAAATCTGAGTCGATACATATAAATATAATAGTCGGTGATCCCGCATCAATAGTATCACATACGATACAATATATAATATGACATCCTCGAGTCAAGAGTGCGGATCTATCATCAATATAAAGCTCGTACGGTAAATCCATCGTGCGGTATCTCAATCTGGGTACGGGTCGAATATCATATTCATCTCATCATTTATCGGGTATCTTATCATCATATCTCATGAACTGGGGGTACTGATCTAAGTCTAGTACAAACTGATACCATATGCTAATATATGCGTGTATGAAACACGCATCTAAAGGCCCGTTAAAATCCCATGTCGTATCTCATAATACGAATCACATCATATCACCGATCTCATGGCACCATGCCCAATCTCATCGATTCATCTCCAAATACCATATACAATCCTCAACATCCATGTGTAGGTATACGTATGTGTGTGTGTGTGTGTGTATACATAATCCCATACCTATAGGTGTGTATATATATACATATCCCCATATACGCACAAGTAAAACAAAGCAAGCATGTGTGTGCGTGTGGGTGTAAACCTCATTCTAGGGTTCGTGACTAAACTAACTAACGATACTATCATCCAAGTATGCAAAAGTTATCCATGACTCCCCAAAGTCTATCTAGCTAATCATAATCTCACAATAAACATATAAATATATCTATATAATATATATATATATATACCATACACTACACTACGAACTGCGGGGGTGCTATACGCCATCCACCCGACTTCCCCCGTAGATATATATCTACTCACTGATCTTCGTTTGCCGATGCCGACGTCGCCACTCACTTTCTTGTCGTCTCGAAGTTCTCATGGGGGGGTACCTACATATTGTAACGTATTAAAATCCAATCCGCAATTCGAAACAACACACGAAACTCATATAGGTCAAAACCTATGGTTTGCTCTCGCAAATCACCCAAATAACACCCGATAAAGACGTACAAACGTCATGTGATCGAGATAAAACACAAATACTAAAATCCAGAATTAAAAATACGTAAAATATAGCCCCGAATCAAAACAACAACTCATGAAAATATTCCCAGATTTTGTTTAAGGTGAAAAAAGGTAAGCAAACAACACTGGGGTGATATATATTGTGTATATGACCTACAGATGAAACCAGGACCCCAAATTTTGCAGAGTGGCCGGCCACATCCCACTAAAATCCGGCCTGCTTGGATTTGCTGGGGAGTTGTGGTGTCGTATTGGTAGGGTGGCTTCCTATGGGTTCCTCTAGGTCTCTGGTATTGTTTGCTTTTCTAGTAAATTTCCCAGTTCATTCCAGATTTCCCTGCAACATCAAAGTCGTCACAAAACTGACACGGAACTTTCTGTTTTCTGTATTTTGGGTTTTGTTTCAGTTTCAATCACTAAGGGTGGTTTTTAGTCACCAATAGCACAAACCTGCACCATCACAACTCAAGGAAACCCCTAACCCTCATCTAGATTTTTCAAAGTTCACTAAACAACTCTAAATCGGTTTTAAACATGAATAGAGGCTATAGAAAATGAACTACTATACTTAATGTGAAAGAATTACCTCATTTGGCAGCTCAAGAATTTTCTTGAGTTGCCCAAGTGCCCAAAATGCAAACTTTCTTGGTCCAAAGTGTAGCTTGTGAGTTTGTGCATGTTTTTAACGAAGTGTGGATGGATTTTGGATGGGTTTATTGGTGTTTTGAGGGTGTAGATGAGGGAGGAAGGAGGTGCTGCCATGGGAGAGGAAGGGGAGAGACTGATGAAGGAAAAGGGATGAAACAAATGGGAGACAAGTCCAAGGTTGACCCCTCACCTCTCTCTCTCTCACTCATACCATATTGTTTATTCCATTTCCTTTTCTTTTCTTTTCTTTTCTCTTCTCTTTTCTTTTAAAAACCCAAGTCATGCATGATAAAAAAAAAGAGACCATGTAGGAAAATGTAACAAGTATGAAAAATGACATGTGCATGTCATGTGCACAAAACACGTTTAATGCACGATTAGCAATATTTAATCGCGATTAGCATTAAAAATGTATATAATAAATCATAAATTTTCATAATTTGCTTAAATCAAATAAAACATCCTCTTTTTTTTGTAATTTCTATAATTTTCCAAATTTTTCCGGATTTATCGTTATTTAATTATACCGTACTAATAAAATATTCAATATATTTATTTATTTAATTATAAAAATTGCCAAAAATAATATTTTTATTTTTCTGAAATGTTATAATCTTCCCCCCTTAAAGAAATACGTTCCGCGAATTTAAATTTGACCCCCATAAATACTAAAACATTTCAGTAAAAGACTAAGTTGTCGGGGCTCCGAAATCATAAATACATAAAACACATCGTAGCGCAATGCATGCGCATGAAAAATAGGTATATAAACCAAAAATAAAAACTAAGTCAAGCATCCCGCAATCATCGGAGTTATGTTGAAGACACCAATGTCAAATCCAATACGAAAACCAACATGATATACATCAAAACTATACATGTAAACATCTGAAGGAAATGCATGCCAAACCTTCTTACGTTGCTGTGCGATGCGCATAACACTGCACAGTGGCGGACGTCTTTTCTAAGAAAATAACTATATATATATATATATATATATATATATCCTTTGTTTGATATACATGTCCCGCCGTTTTGAAAAATAATTTTATAAGGTTTTCCTTTGTTAAACGTTTTGTGTCATCTCGGACACGTAGGTAAATACTGAGACTATAGCTCTTTCTTTGGAAATCTCTTCGATGACTATCAATGCATGCAAAATACATTCAGGTACTGTCCTCGGACTAGTCCTGCTCAGTACGGATACAAATAGTAAATATCATAAAAACATACCGCTCCATAAGAAATAAATCCCAAAATCTGCATAAGAATGCCTCGTGCGTTTGGTGCGCACGAAAATCGAAATCCATGACTGTGCCATTCATGTGCACAGAAACAAAATCTGAGTGCAACAGGTGTGCACGAAACACCTGTCATAGACAACGGGTGTGCCTGACAGCAAAATCAGGTGCATTTGATATGCACGAAGAATCTCGATTTAGTGAATCTGGCGTGCACCAAAATCGCATCAAACGCCCAAGTATGCGCAAGAATCCAAATCAAGTGCACAGAGTGAAATCAACATCAATATCATAATCGAAATCGACGGTATACAATAAAGCTCAATCTAAATTAGGTATAGCGCGGTATATAATCTCACAACTGTATGCATTGGTGTGCAAGAAATCGCATCAAAATACTAAAGTGCATGAAAATTATGCCGAAAGCATAAGTCAAATCACATGCATACCATAGGTATGAAATCAAAATCAGCATCTTGAATGTCATCAAATCGAAGTCAAGAGCAACTGTGGTGCACAAAATCTCAATCATGCAAATAAATTGCCCAAAATACCGAAATCAACAATGACAGAAATAGTCCCTCTCTAGCGCATCCTCTTAGATCTCTGGCCGACTGTCATGGTCACTCATAACGTGTCTCGTCAACGATGCCGAACTCTGGCCGACTGGGTGTGCGTAATATGACCGATCCTGGGTCCAAGTCTTCTCGTATAGTATTCCAGAAAGATCTTGTTAGGGTCTTTCCCGAATCTCGTTTCTGCCGAACTGCCCGGAAGTTGTCACCCTTTACTAACTCTGTTTCTTGTTTCGGAACGGCTGCATACTCATTGCGACTCCTTCTGGAAGATATATCCATATACAATGCCTCTGCATGTGTATCACATCTCTGATATCAGCGGAGTGGAACGCCATCTCATCAAAATCTCGTACGAACCTCTTACTCCACTTTTCTCTAATGTCCACTGATTCAGACTCGTCTTTTCGTGGCTGCATGGACTGCGCTCCAACGGCTATACTCGTATCTGGAGTCTCCCAAGCAATGTATCCATCACATGACATCCGAATGATGTCAAACCTTTCGATCGATTTGTTAAGGTTCCATAATCCCCCAAGAGCTCAACATCTTGAGTACAGTTTAATAGTTTCCTAGTACATGCCACAGTACCTGTGGACCAACCGTAGATGGGCAAACCCAAGCCTCACTAATGGCACCGCGGAACTGCTGCCAACCCTAAGGTTCAAAAGCGTTCTCATGGTCATTATGTCGAGTTAAGGTTTCATTCTTCTAGAGGGTCCATGGAATTACTTGCATGTTTTTCCGAATACTTTAAACTTGGAAAAATGGGTTTCTGACATTCGATCGCCTTCTATCGACTCTCAACATACCTGCGTGAAGTCGTCTCTAGCTGGAATCAATCAATCTGATGACCTCGCATCGGGGTAGGCAACGTATCACATGTTCTAGCTATTCCTCCTTGGGTGACCAGCGATCTTCTATCATATCTCTAAGCACAACTCGTGCGGCAATGGCTCCAACATCTGGGGTGATATCTCGTCAGTCGCAGCAACAACTGAATCATTCGTTCGCACGCTGAACCGTGCCTCAATCATCAAGTATAATCGGTGCATCGACGGTCATCACATTCTGGCTGGGCTCTAGCAGTGTCCCAATCCTCTGGTGCTGATCTGCACGTCCAAGAAATCTTGTAAAAGCGATCCATCAAACGCTCATGGCGCGAAAACACAATAAAACGACGCATCTATGCAAATCGTGTGTCCCTGGAATCACGCCATGGTCAGTCCCCGTTCGAGACGAGCTCGTGTTGACACAACTCTAGCCGTAGCTCTCTCTGCCGGTACAATCGTGGCAGCAAAACCATAAACCGATATCGATGAGGATAGATCATAGGAATGAATATAATACTGTGAAAGGAAATGTACATCCTAAGGCTCCTTAAGCGGAGTAGCGTATCGTAAGTATGCCGCGGAATATACACACGGTACGTCACTCTACTGAAGTTACCTACTCTATCAACCAAGGTCAACCTAAGCGACGAAATTTCGAGTCTAACACTCCCTCGACCAAGTCTAAGTTCCGTAAGGTCAAGCCTAGGTTCCGTATATCTATACAAACGCCCTAGGCCCTGCATAGTCAAACCTAGACTCGAACCAAGATTAACCTAGCGCTCTGATACCAACTTTGTCACGACCCGAAATTGCACGTGACTGGCACTTGAATCATATGAAGTCTATAGGACCCCATCTAATTCAAGTAAGCCAAGAAATCCGAGAAATCTAAACCATTTTAAGAAAGAAGTGAAAAAAGCATGTTTTAAAGCAAGTGGTTTTAAATAACATAAGCCGAAAATGCATTTTTAAAATCACAAGTCTTTTCTGAGGCAGAGTTTCCTTTGTAAATACTGGCCCCAAAAGGTTACCACAAGCATAATATGAATAAAGGCATTCCCAAGCGGGAGCTAGCACTTCATCAATTGACGGTCACAATCACGCAAGAAATATAATATACAACGCCGAAGGGCGAGGATCAAAAACTCAAAAGGAAACTCAAAATATCAAGAAACCCATAATAATACAACGCGCGACTCTAAGGTCGAAATAATATACAACTAGTCTCTAAGTCTGAATAAATATACAAGTTTGGTTGATGGAGTTTACTAGATACAAATGAATATAAATAAATATACAATGGTGGTCACGATGCAAGTGAACCCACCTACCAAAGCAATCATCCGGAAAGAAAGCTGTGTGCCAGCAAAGCCGCAACGAAACCTGTACTGCAAAACCTGCAAGAACTGTGGCACAACGGGGATGAGTTGCCAACTCGTGAGTAGAAAACATCACAGAGCAGAAATCGTATGTATGACTCAATCCTAGGTCAATACGATCATAATATATATCCTCAATGATAATATGGCCTGAAGCATAATATAAAGGTAAGGGTAAACATCTATGCATAAGTGTAATCCTATGTGCTCGTGTCAGTGCCTCAGGTAGCAATATATCGTAAATATGAGGTATGAATGCGGTAAAATGAAATGAGAAGATATCATGAATGAGAAAACTGTTTTCTTAATATAGTGAGATTTATGTATAAACATTTAAGTATTATCAATGAAATCATCAGAAAATCAGTGTCAAGTATCGAAACGAAATATATATCTCAATATCCCAATATAAAGTAAATCACATATATCCAATATCAAATATCGAGCACATAGGCCCCTCTCATATCGAGCACATAGGCCCCGAGCACATAGGCCCCTCACATATCGAGCAGATAGGCCCCGAGCACACAGGCCCCTCACATCGACCACATATGCCCCGTGTAGCATTTTGAAAATTTAGAAATAAATAAAATTAAATAATTAAATAATAAAATGTTAAAAAAAAAGTTATTAAAACCAAATAAGACATTTTCATAAATAGTATTTAATACAAATTAAATTAAAATTTTAATATGTAACATAAATAAATTATAAGGGTTCTAATGTGAAATTTAGCTTCATTTTTATTAAAAGGGTGTTATATAATAACATAAGTTGTGAGGGGTTGTTATGTAAAGCTTAGGAATTTGTGCAAATTGGAATTTGTTAAGGGTGTAAGTATAAGAGGTTAGATAAGGTTTAGTTCAGAATTTTATCAAGAAAATCAATTTAGAAATAATAAAACATTGACACCTCCTACTCTCATGCACAACACACACCCCACACCACCTCCTTGCATGGGGATGGAACACCTAATGGGTTGACACCTCCTCCTACACCTCACCATTTCCTTTTCTCATATATATCTTATGTTCAGATCAGTAGCTAATTTAAAATCTGAAAAAAAAATCTAAAAGAAAGAAAAAGAAAACCAAAACAAAACAAAGAAGGACAAGAGAAAGGAGAAGAAGAACTAAGCTAAGGGTTCACCATCAAGCTAGGACTAGAAGCTTGTGCATCTTGGAGGGAGTTCTTCCAGCAATTCCTTGTAGGTAAAATCTTGGATCACTATAGGATTTAGTTCTGTAATTAGTTTAAATTAAAAATCCAATGTCTATAATATCGTATTTTTAAGCAAAACTAAACTCTGTAGTAATCTGCTATTAGTCAAGATAAAATCAACTTAACCAAACACTGCCTAAATATTGTATGTTAGACCTAGAACAAACCCTAGAAGCACGAACCAAGGGGCTCGGATTTGGGCCGGCGACCTATAGGTGAATTCCGGCGTCGTCGGATTTATGATAGGCTTTGGGGTTTTGGGGTTTTGGGTTTTTGGGTAGGTCTCTGTATCACTGTTAGGATATTTTGGTATTGTTTAAAATAGTTAATTTAACTATATATGGAATCTGGGGACTAATACCGTAAAAGTGATCAAAGTTTTTAAATACGACACGGTAAAATCGTAACGCGTTCTGTTTTCTGTTACGAAACAGCGTTGGGTTAAATTTCAGTAAAGATAAAGTGTTAGATCGTTTGCAATAGTCGTACGTAGTATAATTAGTACGTACAACTTGTGTTTTCGTGGTTTTGCCGTATCGGAATGTAGCCGTTTTCTTATACAAGTTAATTCAATGTTAGGTTTGAGTGCAGGAACTTCGGAGGCCGCAAGGAAAGGAAAGTGATTGGCGATTTCCTGAGTAGTTACGACGTATTTTCGGTGAGTAGACTAAACATCTACCGGGGGATTGTGTAAAGATGGCGTGATACGCCCGTATTTTGTTAACTTGAAAGAATTGACTTTACATGCGAAGTAAATAATATGAATTCATATATACTTATGCATCACTATGTTAGTGGTTGTTAGAACACTGCACGATTATCGACGAGTTATGCCGCACATGCACATACCTATATGTTACACTACACCTCGTCGATATTAACATGTCAGTTTTACACTTAGTAATTATCCCGTTAAATATGATTCTATCATACTTTAAACATCTTTAACAGTAGTACTTTGCATAAATGACATCATGTTTCATATTTAAATGTTCGGAGATGATATAAGAGAAAATTGTATTATTGAGGATTTATGGTCTTGAGTTTTCCTATATTATGGCATAAATTCAGTGATTCTTCAAATTGATATGAAATGTCCACCATGATATGTCGTTTTTATGAATTGATTTTATTCCGGACCGAGTCGGTGGGTATACGGTTACGGATTTACTATTTTATCCAGTCTGAGTCCTTGGGGATACAGTTGGATACATGGTGGACCCGGTCGAGACCGAAGGGCAGGATAGCCGCATTTGAGGCAGGGGAGCCTAGCGAGGATACTCGATACCGGATATAGTTGTGAAACACGGTGGATACCTAGATGATACCGACCGGTGTTATTGATTACAGGATCGTTCGAGGAATGATGCCTGAGGGAAACAGAAGATTTGTGTCGATGTTGGACACGGAAAGATGAACTTGATTTGGAAATAAGTGATAAGATTTCATTCTTGATTTATATGATTAATTGTATAAATTCCTGTTTTCACATGCTATCATACATCATACTTATCCTTGTTGCAACTAGTTATAGTTGTCATATTTACATTATCAGCTGTTATATGTTAGTCTTATTCACCGAGTTGGCAACTCACCCCCGTTGTGCCACAATTTCTTGCAGGGGTAGAGTGGACGGTTAGCCGCAGTACAGATCCACTTATCAGCTTTTATCGCATCTTTCGCTAGGTGGGTTACCTATGTAGGAATCTTCTCTTTTGGGTATTGTATATTGAATCTAGAGTATCTCCATCAGACCCTGTATAATGACTTAGAACGAGATATGGTTATAGATATATTATTTCGACAGATGAGATCGTTTAGTTGTATTAAATGATATTTCTTTTATGTATGTCTGAGATTCTTCTTTGATGTCGTATTATTAGTATCTATTGATTTCCACTGTTAGTATCGTTGCTCCCAACTAAGGATGCAACCAAATTAAACGCTTTATACTTGCTTTTATTATTATTTCAATATGAAGTTATGGTTAAAATCTTAAATACTTAAAACCGCGATTTTTACTTAAAAACTAAA
Organism: Agapanthus africanus; assembly: GCA_030015575.1. Taxonomy (NCBI): domain Eukaryota; kingdom Viridiplantae; phylum Streptophyta; class Magnoliopsida; order Asparagales; family Amaryllidaceae; genus Agapanthus; species Agapanthus africanus. The sequence goes on along the minus strand of CM057351.1, from coordinate 211,168,677 downwards.
TTTTTCCTAAAGTCCGCAAAAAGGGTCTTGATCTTGGCTTACTCAGGTTGTGTAGATAACTTTAGATATTATACAATCTAAGTGCCGGTCACATCCAAACTTTGGGTCGTGACAAAGTTTGTATCAGAGCTTAGGATTAACCTTACGGAATCGAGTAGTGAGTTAAGGTAAATCGATTTGAGTTCGTTACGTAGGATGACCTTTGGTTTGATGGAGTATGTGGATTAGGATGAGTGCAGTACCGTACGTATGTCCGCGGCATATTTACGCTACGTTACTCAGCCTAATAACCTTAGGAGAAGTTTGTCCGTACTTCTTTCCTTAATTTCATGTATCTTGTGATTCGATGAATGTCCTTATCAATCCTGTTTCTTACTCCAGTCGCTATGTCATCAACGACTACGGGGACTTAGAGTACCGTTGTTCGAGATGAGATTGGAGCGGGCTTGTCTGAAACGGGGACAGATCTGAGCTGTACGCCTATCTTTCTTGAACCGATTGATCCACCCTATATAATCGTATAGCTAGGATGGAGACAAATGTTCAAGAGATGAGCCGAATGATCGGATCCTTGCTGGAGTCAAGCACGGAGATCGACCACTACTCCACGTACGGGTGTTCTGAGACCAAGGCAAATTCGTAATAATACATCAGCACCAAGACGTGTTCGTAGAGGCCGTGGCAGATTCTGTATAGATCGGTTCTATCACTTATACCCATATGTTCAGCAGACCCGTGCAAAGATGTTTCGGGTATGGGTGTCCATATCACTTTATTAGGAATTGTCCTATGAGGCGACAGGGTGAGGCATCGGTCTCACATGTGACTTCACACCTTCACCACCTCCCTCCTCGAGCATATTACCTCCTACACCTGTTGTTGTTCCATGCCAGATCAACGCCCATAGAAGCCGTGGTCTTGACGGTCGTGATTCGAGAGGACGAGGAGGTTGAGGCAGATTCATTCCAGGACGCAGTTTTGGTCGAGATAGGACTCAGGGCCAGATGTTCAGTTCGTAAACCGTTGAGCAGAAGCCCCTATCTACCTGTTTTAGTTTTGGACGTCCAGGGCATTTCGCTAGGAATTGTAGATTTTAAGGAAGGACGACAGGATGCCCAGACATTCAAAGCAGTCGTAATAGGTATTCTTTCAGTATGTTCCATAAACGCGCATATTCTAATTGATTCTGTTTCTACGCATTCATAAGTATCTTCACACTTTGCACTTTCTCTGGGGAGAGAGTTTTCGTTGTTAAAAATTACCGCTAGTTGTGGTTACTTCTGTAGGAGATTCTTTTATAGCTCGACATGTATCCAGGTCACGGTCAGTACGTATTGGTGATAGGGATTATTTAGTTGATTTGATTCTCCTGGATATGTTAGATTTTGATATACCTATTGGTATGGATTGGTTGGTCGCTTGCCATGCTGATGTAGATTGTTGGGGGACGCGGTCGGATTTTGTTTTCTAGGTAAACCGATCCTTGTTGTGCAGGGAGACTGTAGTGTAACTCCTGCCAACATGATATCTTCCTTTGTGCGGGATGACTCTTGAAGAAAGGTTGCCATGGGTCTTAGCATTTGTTTAGGACTTAGGAGTCGCTGAAGTCCCATTGGACCAGGTTCCGATCGCACGAGAATTTCCGGATGTGTTTCCTGCTGAATTACCAGGATTACCGCCAGATCGCGATATTGAATTTTGTATCGACTTGATTCCGGGCGCGGGGCCTATTTCTATACCACCTTATCGGATATCCCCGACGAAGGAACTCAAAAGCCAGTTGCAAGAGTTGTTAGATAGAGGACTTGTTCGTACAATTGTATCACCGTGGGGAGCTCCTGTCTTGATTGTTAAGAAGAAGGATGGTAGTATGAGACTGTGCATAGATTACAGGCAGCAGAATCGAGTTACTGTGCGAAATAGGTATCCATTACCTCATATCGACGGCTTGTTCGATCAGCTGCAAGGAGCTGGCTACTTCTCAAAGATTGATTTACGGTCAGGGTATCACCAGTTGAGGGTTCGGAAAGATGGCATTCCAAGACTGCTTTTCGTACACGATATGGGCACTATGAGTTTCTGGTGATGTCGTTCGGACTCACCAACGCCCCAGCAGCTTTTATGGATATGATGAACCGTATCTTCAGGCCCTTCCTTGATCAGTTTATTATAGTATTCATTGATGACATTCTTGTTTATTCCCGGAGCCGAGAGGAGCACGAGCAGCATTTGTGTATCACGTTGCAGACCTTGAAGGAGCATCAGCTGTTCGCTAAGTTCTCTAAGTGTGCTTTCTGGCTAGATAGTGTGGAATTCTTGGGTCACGTAGTTACGAGAGATGGGATACGTGTAGACCCAAAGAAGATCAAAGCGGTACAGCACTGGCCCAGACATGTGTCCAGTTACGGAGGTTTGAAGTTTCTTAGGTCTGGCAGGTTACTACCGACGCTGTTGTGCAGGATTTTTCTCGGATCGCGGCACCGTTGACCGGATTGACTAGGAAGGAGGTTCCCTTTCTTTGGACAGATGCATGTGAGCAGAGCTTTCAGCAGTTGAAGACGCGCTTGATGACTGCACCAGTCTTATCTTTACCTTCTGGTCAGGTGGTTTTGTTGGGTATTGTGATGCATCTCGAGTGGGTTTAGACTGTGTATTGATGCAGCACGGCAGGGTTGTAGCTTATGCTTCTCGACAGTTGAAGAGGCACGAGTATAACTGCACCACTCATGATTTGGAGATGGCTGTTGTAGTTTTCGCACTGAAGATTTGGAGACATTACTTGTATGGAGAGTCGTGCCAAATTTTCACAGATCATAAGAGCTTAAAGTATATTTTTCAGCAGAGGGATTTGAACCTAAGGTAGCATAGATGGATGGAACTTGCGAAAGATTACGATTGTGAGATCTAGTATCATCCAGGTAAGGCGAATGTTGTAGCAGATGCTTTGAGTCGGAGGCCTGGAGGTAGCTTATCTCAATTGCGCACCTTGTAGAGACAGTCTTCTACAGACTGACAGATTTTGTGTAATAGTCGTGTACAGTTTGAGTTCACCTCGACAGGAGGACAGATAGCACATGTTCGCACCAACCTCGGTTATTGATCGTATTCGAGAGACACAGCCCGCAGATGCTCGTATGACGGAGATCATGGATCAGGTTAGCAGGGCAGAGAGTCGGAGTTCGTGATAGATGTCCGTGGAGTAATACGTTTTGGGACTCGTCTTTGTGTGCCAGATTCTGATAGATTGAGACATGAGATCTTAGATGAGGCCCATCGATCAGCGTATAATATTCATCCTGGTTCCACCAAGATGTATCATGATTTGAGGGATGTTTATTGGTGGGAAGGAATGAAGAGGGACGTTGTGGAGTTTGTTTCGAGATTGCTTGACTTGTCAGCAAGTCAATGCTGAGCACCAAAAGGCCGGCATGAGAGTTGCGGCCCTTGCCCATTCCGGAGTGGAAATAGAAACAGATTTCCATGGATTTCGTTGTGGGTCTACCCAGAACTAGCAGAGGGTATGATTCCATTTGGATTATTGTAGATAGGTTGACAAAGGCAGCTCACTTTCTTCCGGTGAAAGACGACGTATGGGTTTGCTCAGTATGCTCAGATTTATATCGACGAGGTTGTATGATTGCATGGAGTTCCGACGAGCATAGTGTCAGATAGGGGTACCCAGTTTATGAGTAAGCTATGGCAGAAACTTCAAGAAGCTCTTGCTACACGACTAAGTTTTAGTACGGCTTTTCACACACAGACGGATGGTCAGTCAGAGCGGACCATTCAGACTTTAGAGAATATGCTTCGAGCTTGCAGCCTTGATTTCGGTGGTAGTTGGGATCATCACCTACCTTTGATAGAATTTTCGTACAACAATAGTTTTCAGGAGACGATCCAGATGGAACCCTAGAAGTTTTGTATGGGAGGAAATGTTGATCACCCGTTTTCTGGATGGAACTGAGTGAGAGTAGTATTTCGGGACCGTAGATAGTACAGGAGACTACGAAAAAGATTCAGCTGAAAACGAGACAGAATGAGAGCGGCCCAGTACAGACAGAAATCATATGCAGATCGACGACGTCGTAGACTCGAGTTTGATGTGGGAGATCATGTGTTCCTTCGTGTGTCTCCGATGAAAGGTGTGAGGCGTTTCGGAAAAAAGGGGAAGCTCAGCCCCAGATATGTCGGACCCTACGAGATTCTGGAGAGAGTATGTGCTATAGCTTATCGTTTAACACTTCTAACGAGTTTTCCCAATGTGCATCCGGTGTTTCACGTATCGATACTTCGCAAATATCTTCACGATCCTTCTCACGCGATCCAGCATCAAACCTTACAGCTTGAGCCGGATTTATCCTACACAGTGCAGCCTGTAGATATTTTAGACCGACAGGCAAAGAAACTGAGGTCAAGGGTACTTCCATCTGTAAAGGTTCTTTGGCGAGGGGCGAATCGCGAAGAGATCACTTGGGAGCCCGAGGATGCGGTGCGAAAGAAATTTCCACATCTTTTTGAAGGTACGTCTAGTTAAGTTTTAAATTCGTGGACGGAATTTTCTTAAGGGGGGAATATTGTAGCATTTTGAAAATTTTGAAATAAATAAAATTAATTAATTAAATAATAAAATGTTTTAAAAAAAGTTATTAAAACCAAATAAGACATTTTGATAAATAGTATTTAAAACAAATTAAATTAAAATTTAATATGTAACATAAATAAATTATAAGGGTTTTAATGTGAAATTTAGCTTCATTTTTATTTAAAAGGGTGTTATATAATAACATAAGTTGTGAGGGGGTTGTATGTAAAGCTTAGGAATTTGTGCAAATTGGAATTTGTTAAGGGGTGTAAGTAGAAAAGAGGTTTAGATAAGTTTAGTTCAGAATTTTATCAAGATAAATCGGTTTAGAAATGATAAAACATTGACACCTCCTATTCTCATGCACAAACACATACCCCACACCTCCTCCTTGCATGAGGATGGAACACCTTATGGGTTGACACCTCCTCCTACAACTCACCATTTCCTTTTCTCATATATATCTTATGTTCAGATCAGTAGCAAATTTAAAATCTGAAAAAAAATATAAAAGAAAGAAAAAGAAAACCAAAACAAAACAAAGAAGGACAAAAGAAAGGAGAAGAAAGAACTAAGCTAAGGGTTCACCATCAAGCTAGGACTAGGAGCTTGTGCATCTTGGAGGGAGTTCTTCCAGCAATTCCTTGTAGGTAAAATCTTGGATCACTATAGGATTTAGTTCTGTAATTAGTTTAAATTAAAAATCCAATGTCTATAATATCGTATTTTTAAGCAAAACTAAACTCTGTAGTAATCTGCTATTAGTCAGGATAAAATCAACTTAACCAAACAATGCCTAAATATTGTATGTTAGACCTAGAACAAACCCTAGAAGCACGAACCAAGGAGCTCGGATTTGGGCCGGCGACCTATAGGTGAATTCCGGCGTCGTCAGATTTATGATAGGCTTTGGGGTTTTTGGGTTTTTGGATAGGTCTCTGTATCATTGTTTAGGATATTTTGGTATTGTTTAAAATAGTTAATTTAACTATATATGGAATCTGGGGACTAATACCGTAAAAGTGAACTAAGTTTTTAAAATACAACACGGTAAAATCGTAACGCGTTCTGTTTTCTGTTATGAAACAGCGTCGGGTTAAATTTCAGTAAAGATAAAGTGTTAGATCGCTTGCAATAGTCATACGTAGTATAATTAGTACGTACAACTTGTGTTTTCGTGGTTTTGCCGTATCGGAATGTAGTCATTTTCTTATACAAGTTAATTCAATGTTAGATTTGAGTGCGGGAACTTCGGAGGCCGCAAGGAAAGGAAAATGATTGGCGATTTCCTGAGTAGTTACGACGTATTTCCGGTTAGTAGACTAAACATCTACCGGAGGATTGTGGTAAAGATGGCGTGATACGCCCGTATTTTGTTAACTTGAAAGAAATTGACTTTACATGCGAAGTAAATAATATGAATTCATATATACCTATGCATCACTATGTTAGTGGTTGTTAGAACACTGCACGATTATCGACGAGTTATGCCGCACATGCACATACCTATATATTACACTACACCTCGTCGATATTAACATGTCAGTTTTACACTTTGTAATTATTCTGCTAAATATGATTCTATCATACTTTAAACATCATTAACAGTAGTACTTTGCATAAATGACATCATGTTTCATATTTAAATGTTCAGAGATGATATAAGAGAAAATTGTATTATTGAGAGATTTATGGTCTTGAGTTTTTCCTATATTATGGCAAAAATTCCGTGGTTCTTCAAATTGATATGAAATGTCCACCATGATATTTCGTTTTTATGAATTGATTTTATTCCGGACCGATTCGGTGGGTATACGGTTACGGATTTACTATTTTATCCAGACTGAGTCGGTGAGGATACAGTTGGATATATGGTGGACCCGGTCGAGACCGAGGAGCAGGATAGCCGCATTTGAGGTGAGGGAGCCTAGCGAGGATACTCGATACCGGATATAGTTGTGAAACACGCGGATATCTAGATGATACCGACCGGTGTTATTGATTACATGATCGTTCGGGGAATGTTGCCTGAGGGAAACAGATTGTGTCAGATGTTGGACACGGAAAGATGAACTTGATTTGGAAATAAGTGATAAGATTTCATTCTTGATTTATATGATTAATTGTATGAATTCCTGTTTTCCATGCTATCATGCATCATACTTATCCTTGTTGCAATTAGTTATAGTTGTCCATATTTACATTATCAGCCGTTATATGTTAATCTTATTCACTGAGTTGGTAACTCACCCCGTGTGCCACAGTTTCTTTGCAGGGTAGAGTGGACGGTTAGCCGCAGTGCAGATCCACTTATCAGCTTTTATCGCATCTTTCTCTAGATGGGTTACCTATATAGTAATCTTCTCTTTTGGGTATTGTATATTGAATCTAGAGTATCTCCATCAGATCCTGTACAATGACATAGAACGAGATATGGTTATAGGTTTATTATTTCGACAGATGAGATCGTTTAGTTGTATTAAATGATATTTCTTTTATGTATGTCTGAGATTCTTCTTTGATGTTGTATTATGAGTATATATTGATTTCCACTTTTAGTATCGTTGCTCCCAGCTAGGGATGCAACCAAATTAAACACTTTATACTTGCTTTTATTATTAATTTCAATATGAAGTTATGGTTAAAATCATAAATACTTAAAACCGCGATTTTTACTTAAAAACTAAATTTTTCCTAAAGTCCGCAAAAGGGTCTTGATCTTGGTTTTTGGCTTACTCAGGTTGTGTAGATATCTTTAGATATTAAACAATCTAAGTGTCGGACACATCCAAACTTTGGGGTCGTGACACCCCGAGCACATAGGCCCTGAGCACATAGGCCCTGAGCACATAGGCCACTCACATCGAGCACAATAGGCCCCTCTCATATCGAGCACATAGGCCCCGAGCACATAGGCCCCTCTCATATCGAGTACATAGGCCCCGAGCACATAGGCCCCTCTCATATTGAGCATATTGGCCCCGAGCACATAGGCCCCTCACATATAATGAATAAGTATATTTGCATATACCATTAAGATGATATATGATGTCGGTGTATATATATAACAGCAACTTATCCCACTGATATATATATACGATGGGTATACATATATATATATATAATATATATATATATATATATATATATATATATATATAAATATTCAGCGTCCCATACCACTGATATATATACGCAGGAGTAAAACCATGCAGAAAACATCATATGAAAACCATATCTCAATGCGAAATCCATGAATATATTATATATGCAACATGAAACAGTAATATGAGCATATAAGGAAAAATCTCAATTTATCTGCAACAAGTTATAAAATATATCATGCGGTTCCTAAATTCTCCAAATCCCTAAAACATCATATAAAGGTGAACATGTAGCTATATCTCATATGTGTATATACCTATCATTAATGGTACAATACGATATAGGTATATGGGTAATTAGTATGTAAGCATGTCAAGGTATATGTGTAAGCATGTAGGTATACATGTATGCTATATGTCATATGCATAATGGAATATGAATCAATAACATATTAGGAAAACTATTAGCTAGCAAACTATGTCAATGAAATAGTATTCTCTAAGTGTACGTGACATAGTAATTACCGATGAAGATGTGTGTGAGCCGGCAAGCGAGTGTACGTGGAGCATACGCGTCATCGGTAAATGGTGCCGGTGTCCTAAGAACAGATTTCATCATTTCTAACGAAAATACATATAAGCATGCAATGCAATGGGAGCAGACAGAATAAATGGTAAATGAATAATAATGCAGCAATAAAGAAATATACATTCCTATATTACGAGTCATACAACTTTTGGTATCTGAAATCGCACGAATCGTGGTGTTTAGAAATAGGGCTACGGTGTTTTTATGAAAAAGTACATCCTTTGAAATATCCGTAGTATCCCTTGGACTGTCTTTAAAAATACTCATGATTCGTTAGTTTTTGAAATATGTATGACTCGAGTCTAGTCTAACATCTACAAGTAATCTACAGGACTAACTAACAGGCTAATCGAAAAGATAAGGAAAGCACCTAAATCTGAGTCGATACATATAAATATAATAGTCGGTAATCCCGCCTCGATAGTATCACATACGATACAAATATATAACATGACATCCTCGAGTCAAGAGTGCGGATCTATCATCAATATAAAGCTCGTACGTAAATCCATCGTTCGGCATCCCAATCTGGGTACGGGTCGAATATCACATTCATCTTATCATTTATCAGGTATCCTTATCATCATATCTCATGAACTGGGGGTACTGATCTAAGTCCTTGTACAAACTGATACCATATGCAAATATATGCCTGTATAAAACACATGTCTAAAGTCCCGCTAAAATCCCATGTCGTATCTCGTAATACGAATCACATCATATCACCGATCTCATTGCACCATGCCCAATCTCATCGACTCATCTCCAAATACCATATACAATCCTC